>CM053035.1:15623608-16171108 GCA_028564925.1 Lithobates sylvaticus
AACCATCCATCTAGCGGATTGGATGATAGTCAGACTGCCCATAGAAAACAGTCAGCTGTGTCCATGTCTGCTCTGTGGCGGAACTCCAGGGCCCAGTCTCTAGTGCGGCTGCGGCCACCCTGGTGGTTCCCTACTGGCTAGGAGAGAAACACAGTCAAAAAAGAGCATCTGCATCTATCAACCCTCCAGGTTGTAAGCAGGTCAGGGGCACCTCAGCTCTGGAGGCAGAAAGTTCTGTCCAATGCAAGGCTCATAATACTAAGCCCCCGTACACACGATCGGAAATTCCAACTACAAAATCCGTCGTATTTTTTCCGACGGATTTTGTCCGACACTGGTGTTGCATACACACGGTCGGACAAAGTTGTCGGAAAATCCGATCATTCTGAACGTGGTGACGTTCTTTGCTTTTGAAGGAACTACGTAGAGGCTAGTAGCCAATAGCTTTGGTCTCGTAATGTGATCTGAGCATGCGTGGCACTTTGTCCGTCGGAATTCTCTACACACGATCGGAAAAAGTCTGATCAAATTTTGTTGTCGGAAAATTTGAGTCCGATGGAGCCCACACACGGGTGGATTTTCCGACAACGCGGTCCGATCGGACATTTTCCGTTGGAATTTCCGATGTGTGTATGGGGGCTAAGCCTTTTCGCTGGCAGGGCCATTTTTGCATTAGTGAAAACGCACATTTTAGGCCTGGAGATTAGTTATAACCCCCAAAACATTACATTTTCTGAAAGTTGAGACCCCGGAAAATAAACTGGAGGTAGCTGTGATTTTTTTTTTTTTTTTAAGCAAAAATTACCTCCTCTTGATCACATTCAGCAGGTAGTACTACCGCCAAACCTGACCCATTTAAGGGGTTGTGCCACAAATGTTAATGTAGCGGCCATAACCCCTTGAGGGGTGGCCTTGAATTTTGGGCTTACCAGTTACCTTCGCTTGACTTGTCAATCTGTGTCCAGGGGTTCCCAGGGCTAGTACCCAACAACTTGGGATGCTGACACCATAAAAGTCCTTTAAAAGGTTTTTATTTGCAGGGGTAACATCCAACAAACATAGTCTTGAATAGGAACAGAGGGCAAGGGTGAAGGAACTCAGGTACCTTGAACTGCTGACTATTGAAAAGTCTCTTATATAAACCCAGAGAGTAGCCACTCGCAGCTGGGTACTTCAATGCTGAACAAATCTCTAGCCAGAGATTATGGCAGTCAACACTTTGATCCGGAAACTTGTAAAGTCTCTGACACTGAATAAACTCTCAACCAAAAGTGAATAGGAACCTTTTCTCAGTACCTGGAACTTTCTCTGTCTCCTTGGCCGTGAAACTGTGGATTCATTAGTGTCCATAACAACCCAGCGACCAGGCTCTTCTTGAGATGCCAGCTTGTTGGCCCTCCTCCGAAGAGTCCTCCCCCGGTCGCTTACATGAGCTGCGGTGCCCCTCCAAGATTGAGAGCGCACCCGGACGTCTTGAATCCTCCCTCAGTTACAGCACCTCGGACCAGCCGGTTCCGAGACTCGGGAACAGATGGATCCTTGCCCCAGACCATGCTGGTCTATGGGGTTAGTCAAACTGACCATGTTGCGGGACGGCAAACGCTCCTGGGCCGGGACCTCTTGCAGGGCTACCCCGGTCCAGATTCAGGAAAAGGCAGCTAGGGCCGAACCCCGAACACGTGACTCCAGTACCTTAAGTACCCTTCCCCAGATTGCACAGCGGGGCCAGACGCACCCACTGATTGGCCTCCGGGGAAGACTGATACTCAAAACGTCCAACCAGTCCTGGTTCTAGGCCTGTCATGTGCACCTCACTGTACCCATGACCAGGCAGAACCCTAGTACAGACCAGCCAAACTGATGCCAGAATAAACCTGCACAATTAACCCTCAGAACCCCACTGCTCCACTGAGGAAGAACTAAATTTCCACACATAGCGGACACCTTGTGAAAGTGTCCCTGCTACATTAATGATAAATAAAAATGGACCCCTGCTCTGCTTGTGTGCAGAGTGTTTTCAAATTAAAGTCTCCTTCTCCTAATGCTCTCTTTTTCTTTGGAATTTGCATTCCCGCTCTGCATCCCCTCTTTTTTCTACACTTCTTTTTGTCCTTTCTTCTTGTTGTCTCCTTCTTGGTTAGTGGTCCCTTTTCTCGTTCTCTAAAAAAGACCTCTGATAACATTGTTATATACTGTATATGATTGTTGATTGCCATATTGTGCTTCTGTGTAGTTCCTGATGGGATCATATCTGTTGTATGTAGGTACGGGGCTTCTTTCCTGTCTTCCATGATAATCATATTGTTTTGGGAGGGCTTTGGGTCTCTAAGCCCCCGTACACACGGATGGAAATTCCGACCACATAATCCGTCCGATTTTTTCAGACGGATTTTGTCCGAAACTGGTGTTGCATACACACGGTCGGACAAAGTTGTCGGAAAGTCCGATCGTTCCGAACGTGGTGACGTTCGTTGCAAACTATGGAACTACGTAGAGGCTAGTAGCCAATAGCTTTGGTCTCGTAATTTGATCTGAGCATGCGTGGCATTTTGTCCGTCGGAAATTCCCTACACATGATCGGAAAAAGTCAGATCGGATTTTGTTGTCGAAAAAATTGGGATCCTGCTCTTCCGAGGAAAAAAGCCCGCTAGAGCCCACACACGATCGGATTTTCTGACAACATAATCAGATTGGACTTTTTACATCGGATCGGTATCCGACCGTGTGTACGGGGCATCACTGTCAGGAACCATGAAATCAGACCAAGACAGAAGTACAGTTAAATCACACTTGTTTAATAATAAAAGTAAATAGAACAAACATAGTCAAAACAAAGCCAGAGTTCAGGAACCGGAACAGATAGTCCGACAATC
This sequence comes from Lithobates sylvaticus, assembly GCA_028564925.1. Lineage (NCBI taxonomy): Eukaryota > Metazoa > Chordata > Amphibia > Anura > Ranidae > Lithobates > Lithobates sylvaticus. Next base: position 15,626,482 of record CM053035.1, read on the forward strand.
CAAACGTCAGGGAGCCAGAGATGAGCGTAGTAAAACAGCAAGCATGATCTGGAGACAGAAGGGATGTCAGCCAAGCAAGTCTTTTAACAGGAATGCAGGAGAGCGTCTCTGTGATGTTGACTGAGCCGAAGGCAGAGATTCTCTGGGGTCGACAGCTTAAGTAGGCAGGACTGACGAGCAGGATATCATCAACAGCTGAGTACCTGTGGAGAGATGGGAGCTGACAATTAGCTGACAGCTGAGCGGCCAGCTCAGAGAAGGAAGGGCTGAGCCCAGCCCTGACACTAACGTTACTTTCATTTCTACTCCAATTTGAATGGAGTTTCGTATATGGTCTTCTGAACGTTTTATTTCCATATGTTTCTTGGAGTGTTATGCCGATAATTTACATTCTCTCGATATTCTTTTGGTTGTCTTGGTGCATGGGGATACTGATTTCTATTTCTTGGAGTGTTGTGCTAATATTTACCATTCTCTCGATATTCTTGTGGTTGTCTTGGTGTATGGGAATACTGACTTCTGCTTCCTCTTGGATGGGTAGATTGATGAGGTGTGGCAACCTCTAGATGTTGTGCTCTGATTTCTCTTTCTGGTGTTGAGTATGTAGATAATGGTTCATTTTCATCAATCTTTCATTGCCATTTAAATATTTGATCTGCTTTATAGTCGGCCATTTTGTGTTGATACTTTTTCATTTTTCTTTGTTGTACCTCAAGATCTTTGGCTGTAAGGTCCTTATTGAGTTGTGCTGTGAGTCTCTTATAATCTGCTGTATCTTTAAATGGTTTGAGTTTAGTATTCAATTCTTTATTTGTTGGTCTATCTGTTTAATTTTCCTTTGTTTTGTTTTTCTAACGGCCTCCCGCTCACAGCCATTTGTCTATACGATGGTCATATGACGTTGCCCAGTCTGCCGTGATTATGCGCCCACGGTGCCACCTATCATTGCCCATAAGTGACGCCTATCAGTGCCACCTTTCAGTGCTCATCAGTACTGCATATCAGTGCCACCTATCAGTTCTGCATATTAGTGCCTCATCAGGGCCACCCCATCAGTGCCCTTCAGTGCCGCCTCATCAGTGCCCATCAGTGCCACCTCATCAGCACACATCAGTGAAGGAAAAAAATTACTTATTTACAAAATCTTCTGACAAAAACAACTTTTTGGTTATTTTTTTTTTTATTATTTATTCATTTTGAGTTTATATAATGATTTTGGATTAGATATGTGTGTAGCTTAACCACTTGCTTACTGGGCACTTAAACCCCCTTCCTATCCAGACCAATTTTTAGCTTTTAGCGCTGTCACACTTTGAATGACAATTGCGCGGTCATACAACACTGTACACAAATTACATTTTTATCATTTTTTCACCCAAATACAGCTTTCTTTTGGTGGTATTTGATCACCCCTGCGATTTTTATTTTTTGTTAAAAAAATGTAAAAATACCAATTTTTTTTTTTTAATTATAAAAATTTAAAATGGGTAATTTTTGTCCGTCATTGATGTACGCTGATGAGGTGGCAGTGATGGGCACTGATGGGTGGCAGTGATGGGCACTGATGGGTTACACTGATAGGCATCCCTGAAGCTCAATAATCCAGCAGGATTTTTCATCCCAGGAGCTGAAAAAAAAATCAAACAGATCTCTCCATCCTAATGGATGGACAAATCTCTGCCTAATGCCGCGTACACATGGTCGGAATTCTCGTCGGAAAAAGCTCTGATGGTTTTCCCGTCGAAATTCCGACGGAATTTCGCTCAAACTGTCTTGCCTACACACGGTCACGCCAAATTCCGACGGTCTGTAACACAGCGGCATAAAACACGTTCGACAGCACTATAGAAGGGAAGTTTAATGCTTCCGAGCATGCGTTGAATTGTTTCCGAGCATGCGCCGGAATTTTACGTGTCAGAATTGCATACACACGATCGGAAAATCCGATAGAAAGGTTTTCCGTCTGAAAAATTGAGAACAGGCTCTCAATCCAAAGTCCGTCGGAAATTCCGACAGAAAAAGACCGTTGGGCGTACACAGGGTCGGAAAATCCGTTGAAAAGCTCCCATCGGACTGTTTCCATCGGAAATTCCGACCGGGTGTACGCCGCATAAGGCTTTTGTATTTTGGCAGTTGGCCCCTCTGCTTGTCAAAATACCCGGCAGTGGCTGAATCTGATTGGATGCAGCTGTTATTCAGCTGCTAATTTTCCACCTGGCTCATTCAATTTTTCAGTCGAGGGATGCCAGGTGGAAGGGGGCCAACAGGGACACCCTCCCAACAAATTTTGTCTGGTTCCTCATGACCTTTTTTACATATTCATTCGTCACTCCTTTTTTTTACTCACGAGAACAACTACATTTGTTCTTCTTTCCCCCTTTTTTTTATCACATGCTGTACAAAGGATTATATTATATATATCATCATTACCATTTTTTACTCATGTTGTTATGATAACATCAAATTCATATTATATATATATATTCTTTCACACATTATTTCTTTACGTTTTTCTTTTTTTTTTACTTTTTTAATTTAAATTTTTTTTATTTCTCTAATCTATTCACTTATCTGCGACGATTGAACATATATGGATATCGAGTTTCTGTTTTACATTTATACATATGCACATAAAACACATATACACATTTTCTATTTGCACATGGATTAAACTACCATTTTTCATTCACCTGTTTGGTTTTGATTTGGGCTTTGCTTACTGAACATGCGATCATAGGTTTTGATTTGGGACTGATTACCGTATTTATCGGCGTATAACACGGGGGAATCGGGGGAAAGTCGTGGGTGCGTGTTATACGCCGATCCCCCCAAAAAAAAGTGACAAAAAAAATCAAACGGCGCCGAAAAATGGCGACCGCCGTCAAAAAAAAAACGAGTGCCGCCGAAAACAAACGAGCGCCGCCGAAAAAAAACGAGCGCCGCCGAAAAAAAACGTGCAACGCCGAAAAAGGCCGATCTGACTGTTCGGCGCCGCTCACAGTCAAGCCTCCCTGCTCTCGCTTCCGAAACAGCAGGGAGGCGGGACTGCGAGTGGAGCCGAACAGACGGCTCGTGCTTTTCCGGAGGTGCACGGTCTTTAATGGCGGCGCCCGCTCGTTCTTCTCCGGCGGGAAATTTAAACATGCCACAGACGCTGACAAGCTGCAAGACACACTGGGCAAGGCTGCAATACACACTGGGCAAGGCTGCAATACACACTGGGCAAGGCTGCAATACACACTGGGCAAGGCTGCAAATCACACTGGGCAAGGCTGCAAATCGCACTGGGCAAGGCTGCAAATCGCACTGGGCAAGGCTGCAAATCACGCTGGGCAAGGCTGCAAATGGTGCTGGGCAAGCTGCAAATGACGCTGGGCAAGCTGCAAATGACGCTTAAATGTAAGTTTTTTTTTCCCCTAAACTTCCCTCCTAAAACTTTTTTTCCTTAAAATGCCCTCCTAAACTTGGGGTGCGTGTTATACGCCGGTGCGTGTTATACGCCGATAAATACGGTACTCGACAACATGTGTGGAGACCTCCCATCAGTGGTTCTTCAGCTGCTGAGGGTTTTCTTCATTAATTGTTTAAGTCACATGATGTACATCTAATGCCCCGTACACACGATCGGACAATCCGACCTTGTGTGGGCTCCGGCAGACTTTTTCTTCCCAAAAGTCCGGCGGACTTAGAAAGAAGTTTTGACTCAAAATTTTCTGCCTTGGCAGTCCGGCGGACAATCTGGCTGTCTGTGTGCTAGTCCGCGAGACTTTTGAAATGAACGGACTTGCCGACACACGGAGTAAAGTCCGTTCATTTATAACATGACTCCAGGTAGACGGGACTAGTGAAGGAAGTCAATGTCGCCGCCTCGATCGGCGAGATTGACACCTTGCTAGCCCCGCCACCTGGTATGGATTTAAAGGGGAATCCCTACGCCGAAAAAACGGTGTGGGGGTCCCCCCCCAATTCCATATCAGACCCTTATCCGAGCACGCAGCCCGGCCGGTCAGGAAAGGGGATGGGGAGGGGCGAGCCCCCCCCCTCCTGAGCCGTACCAGGCAGCGTGCCCTCAACATGGGGGGTGCTTTGGGGAAGGACAAGAGCCTCTTCCCGACAACCCTGGCCGTTGGTTGTCGGGGTCTGCAGGCGGGGGGCTTATCGGAATCCGGGAGCCCCCTTTAATAAGGGGGCCTCCAGATTCCAGCCCCCCACCCTATGTGAATGAGTATGGGGTACGATGTACCCCTACCCATTCACCTGGTGAAAAAAGTGTAAATAAAAAACACAACACAAGTTGACACGACGCAACACGTCTCGGCCATTAGAAGCGGACACAGCATCATGTCAATATCGGATGAAAGAAGAAGAAGCAGAAGCAGGAGGCAGCGGCAACAGTGACGGCGGCGGCAACAGACGAACCGAAGAGCGGCACAAGACCTGCAGGGCCCCCCTTCCCCAAAGCACCCCCCCATGTTGAGGGCAAATTTTTAGCAACGAACGCTGTGTAAATGTGAATGGTCCCAAAAATAAGTCAAAAGTGTCCGAAGTGTCCGCCGCAATGTCGCAGTCACGAAAAAAAAAAATGCAGATCGCCGCCATTACTAGTAAAAGAAAAAAAAAATGCAATAAATCTATCCCCTATTTTGTAGACGCTATAACTTTTGAGCAAACCGATCAATATACGCTTATTGCGATTTTTTTTACCAAAAATATGTAGAAGAATACGTATCGGCCTAAACTGAGTAAAAAAATATTTTTTTTTTCAAAAAAAAATTGGATATTTATTATAGCAAAAAGTAAAAAATATTTTTTTTTTTCAAAATTGTCGCTCTTCTTTTGTTTATAGCGCAAAAAAAAAACAAAAAACGCAGAGGTGATCAAATACCACCAAAAGAAAGCTCTATTTGTGGGAAAAAAAGGACGTCAATTTTGTTTGGGTGTAACGTCGCACGACCGCGCAATTGTTAGTTAAAGCGACGCAGTGCCGAATCGCAAAAAGTGCTCTGGTAAGGAAGGGGGTAAAATGGCCCGGTGCTGAAGCGGTTAAAGAGACCTTTCCTAGATGCTGTGACCCTTGGGTTACTCTCATTTCTGAAACGTTTGTTGGACCATGACATTCTTGTTCTGAAACATAAGTAGTAATTAAAATAAAAAGGTAAGGTATTTGAGATTGGTATCGCAAAAACGCATATCTTACAAATAATACTCACCAGGCAGGAAATACATCTTTTGCGTGTATATATAAGTCACTTTTCTTTCTCAGGACTCTTTCAGAAAGCTTTTGGCGAGTGAATCTCCATCAGGTCATGAAACAGAGGTGAGTGTGAAGAACTATAATTTGCTATAATGTAATTGAAAAATAATTATTTGATTAATGGTTAAATTAAATTTTTTTTTAAAAAAAGGTTGGCACAACTTTAACCACTTCAGCCCCGGACCATTTGGCTGGCCAAAGACCAGAGCACTTTTTGCAATTCGACACTGCGTTGCTTTAACTGAATACTTTAATAAATTTGAAAGGGAAGTTGCACTTTGCAAGGGAATTTTCCCCATCAAATCATACGCAAACAAAACTGCTTTTTTTATTTTTTGTGAATTTTTTGTGAATTTTTAACACTTTCACTAAGCCCTGGGGAAAATTCAACTGCAAAAATGAACAGGCTACTTGCCTTTAGTAAATCAGCCCCTATAAGTGCTAAATGTAGCCTTGGACATGGCACAATTATTTTTTTTGTTGATCCATGTAAGCGTTTTTTTTTATTGACAATTGCGCGGTCGTGCGACGTGGCTCCCAAACAAAATTGACGTCTTTTTTTCCCCACAAATAGAGCTTTCTTTTGGTGGTATTTGGTCACTTCTTCGGTTTTTATTTTTTGCACTATAAACAAAAAAAGAGCGACAATTTTGAAAAAAAATCATTATTTTTTTACTTTTTGCTATAATAAATATCCCCAAAAAATCCATAAAAAATGTTTTTTCCCCTCAGTTTAGGACGTATTCTTCGACATACTTTTGGTAAAAAAAATCACAATGAGCATTTATTGATTGGTTTGCGCAAGAGTTATAGCGTCTACAAAATAGGGGATAGTTTTATGGCATTTTTATTAATAATTTTTTTTTTTTTACTAGTAATGGCGGCGATCAGCGAATTTTATTGTGACTGCGACATTATGGCAGACAGATCGGACAATTTTGACACATTTTTGGGACCATTGGCATTAATACAGCGATCAATGCTATAAAATTGCATTGATTACTGTAAAAATGTCACTGGCAGTGAAGGGGTTAACCACTAGGGGGGCGGGGGAGAGGCTAAGTGTTTCCTAGGGAGTGATTCTAATGCCCCGTACACACGGCCGTAAATTTCATCGGAAAATGTCCGATCGGACAATGTTGTCGGAAAATCCGCCCGTGTGTGGGCTCCATCGGACTTTTTCCGTCTGAGTTTCCGACGGAAAAAATTTGGGATCCTGCTCTCAAATTTTGCGACAACAAAATCCGATCTGACTTTTTCCGATCGTGTGTAGAGAATTCCGACGGACAAAGTGCCACGCATGCTCAGATCAAATTACGAGACCAAACCTATTGGCTACTAGCCTCTGTGTAGTTCCGTCGTACGCAACGAACGTCACCACGTTCGGAATGATCGGATTTCTCGACAACTTTGTCCGACCGTGTGTATGCAACACCAGTTTCGGACAAAATCTTTTGTGGTCGGAATTTCCGTGTGTACGGGGGCTTAGAAGAGCGGAGAGATTTAATCAATCAACTGATTTTTTTCCGAAAAATTACCTATTACCAACATTTCACAGACTTGAGCTGCTGGCGGTTTGCTACAAAAAAAATCGACACTTTTCAATTTATTTCAAGTTTTTTAGGGGATGTATTTAGGATATTTTAGTTTGTTTTATTTAGTGTTCTCTTTATTTGTATTTTTGTTTATTTTTTTTTTGTGTATTTGATCATAATTTTACTTTTTGTGGCTGTCTGCTTTTTGTTTATGTGAAAAATATGTAAAATAATGAGGCTAATGAATGACAATTTTTTTGGCATAATACAGGTCCAGGATAGGTGGAAGCGGCTTTTATAAACTTGAGGGGACAATTTAAAGCCCCCTCACTCCCTGTCACCAAAAAACACAAAAAATTTCATCTTTCCTACTGAGTTCAATGCATTTTGGCAATATTTTCACCAGACTTTCAGGGAAATAAAAACTGTGAAGTTCAGTTAACCATGCTGGTCATACAGAAGGGTGAATTAGGTTGTCCATTTTGTGGTCATCATCCAATCTGCTCAAATTAGTAGAATTTAGTGATCCATGAGATGTTTATGTCACTGTGGGTTTCCATGTGTGTGTAGAAAGTAAGATCAGATCATGCAGACTGGATGAACTGGAAATGTGCCTCACGCTTGGGCAATGTATTGTAGTATCTATGAACCAACTTGAACCATTTGCAATCAACCCAAAACTGTTTTTTTTTTTAACAAGAAAAAATGTTTATTCGATCTTTACAGTACAAGCGATGCATATACACATTTATTCACAGAAGTATATTACATAAATTGTCACAGGTAACCCAAAACTGTTTTAGATTTTGGTAGATGTTGGAGAGGTAAACCTCCTGACAATTTCTTGTCATACTTGGGGACTCTGTTGGCGAGATCCATGTGCTGAGTTCCTGGGTCTACACACCTGTTATACCTATTATGAAGGGTTCCCACTATTCCTGCACTGTGTTCCTGGGTCAGCACATCTGCTTTGCCCATTTTGAGGGGCTTCCACATCTCTTGCACTGTGTTCCTGGGTCTGCACATCTGCTAAACCCATTTTGAGGGTCTCCCACCATTCCTGCACTGAGTTCCTGAATCTGCACATCTGATGTGCCCATTATAAGGGTCTCCCACCATCCCTGTGCTGAGTTCCTGGGTCTGCATACCTGTTGTGACTTATATGAGGGTCTCACACCATCCCTGAGCTGATTTCCTAGACCTGCACATCTGCTGTGCCCATTATAAGGGTCTCCCACCATCCCTGTGCTGAGTTCCTGGGTCTGCATACCTGTTGTGCCCATTATGAGGGTCTCCCACCATCCCTGTGCTGAGTTCTTGGGTCTGCATACCTGTTGTGCCTTATATGAGGGTCTCCCACCATCCCTGTGCTGAGTTCCTGGGTCTGCATACCTGTTGTGCCTTATATGAGGGTCTCCCACCATCCCTGTGCTGAGTTCCTGTGTCTGCATACCTGTTGTGCCTTATATGAGGGTCTCACACCATCCCTGTGCTGATTTCCTAGGCCTGCACATCTGCTGTGCCCATTATGAGGGTCTCCCACCATCACTTTGCTGAGATGCCAGGTCTATACACCTGCTGTGCCCATTATGAGAGGCTCCCACCATCTCTGTGCTGCAATCCCAGGTTTCTTCACCTGCTGTGCCAATTGTGAGGGGCTTCCAACATCCCTGTGCTGAGTTCCCAGGTCCGTACACTTGCTGTGCCCATTATGAGGAGCTCCCACCATCCCTGTGCTGAGTTCCCGGATCCGCACACCTGCTGTGCCCATTACAAGAGTCTTCCACCATCCCCGTGCTGAGTTCCAAGGTCTACACATCTACTGTGCCCATTATAAGGTACTCCCATCATCCCTGTACTCATACCTCCCAACATTTTGAGATGGGAATGAGGGACACCTACTAGCAAATAGACATGTGTTTCGTACGAATCGAAAATTCGTACGAATTTCCAGAAATTCTTACATTCGTACGAATCCGAAATACAAATTTTTATGCATACGAATTCTGTACGAAATACGAAATTTTGTTTACGAATTTTGGATCCAAATTCATAACGAACATTCGTAATTGTTACGAAAAGTTAACAAACCTAAAAGTTAAAAACCCAGGAAGTCAGCACAGCACAAGGATGGTGGGAACCCTTCATAATGGGCACAGCAGGTGTACAGACCTGGGAACTCAGCACAGGGATGGTGGGAACCCTTCATAATGGACACAGCAGGTGTATAGACCTGGAAAACCAGCACAGGGATGGTGGGAAACCCTCATAACCCCTCATAATGGGCACAGCAGGTGTACAGACCCATAAACTCAGCACAGGGATGGTGGGAACCCCTCATAATGGACACAGCGGGTGTACAGACCCGGGAACTCAGCACAGGGATGGTGGGAACCCCTCATAATAGACACAGCAGGTGTACAGACCTGGGAACTCAGCACAGGGATGTTGGGAACCCCTCATAATGATAAATTCATCATAACGAACATTCGTTATTTTAACGAAAAGTTTACGAATCTAACGAAAATTCGTATTTCGTACAAATCCGAATTGAATTTCGGACACGAATTACGAAATACTATTTTTTTTTAATACGAAATGGAACGAAACGAAACAAAACAAATTTTTTGAGTGGCGTCCATGTCTACTACCAAACGTATGTAGGCATAGGACACGCCCCCCCTGCCACACCCCCTTAAAGGAGACTTAACTGAAAAATAGGTTAATTAAATCCACAAGGGCTTTTTTCTACCACTACTATTCCTTTATATTGGCTTTTAAGATTTACAAATGCAGCCATTTAGAATTTTGATGAAAGGTTTAGCGCTGGGAAACACTTTTTGGAAGATTAAAAGTACATTTTATATACAACTCTATAGATCAGACAAAAATGAGGGACAAATGAGGAGGAAAGAGGGACCGAGGGACATTGCTCCAAATCGGGGACAGTCCCTCGAAATCAGGGACAGTAGGGAGCTATGCTGTACTTAGTTCCCTATGTCTGTACACTTGCTGTGCTCATTACTAGGGTGTCCCTCCCTGTGTATAAAAAAAACGAATTTTACAGAAAAAAAAAAAAAAAGAGTAGGGTTATGTACTAAACAAGTATGATTGTATTCTAGGGATCCACATACAAGCATCCAATGATGAGTGTCTATGGGGTTCTTCTGCTTCTTTTTTTAGGTAAGTAGAATGGAGTTCTTTGTTTATCTTTTTAGCTTTGGTCTGTCTACTCCATGTCTCTGCTCTGTCAACTAATTATCTTGACCTTTATTAGCCTGAGGCCGTCCTCTAAACTTTTAAGCTTTATAACGTCTAGACACTGTCTAATTCTCAATGGAAACAGATCAATGCCTTTTACAAGTTTAGCACTTTCTTCTTGCCTATAACATCCCAGGCCTTTAGAAAACTTTAAAGAGGTGTGCCCACTAAAAAAAATTTTTTTTTAAAAGTCAGCAGCTACAAATACGGCAGCTGCTGACTTTTAATAATCGGACACTTACCTGTCCCGGGGCCCAGCGATGCGGGGGAACGAAGCCCCCCCTCGTTCCCTGCTCCGCTCGCGGCGCCGGCATTCTTACTGTGGGCACCCGGCTGTGGCCTCACAGCCGGGCACCCACTGTGCATGCGCGAGCGGCGCCGTGCGCCGTGATACGACGCTCAGTCATCTGGGACACGTGACAGGTCCCAGATGAGTGTGCGGCGCCGAGGGGAAGTGATGTCAGTGCCCGGGCACTGAAGGTGGCAGACTACGAGGGACCCCCCAGCAACAGGCATTTAGAGGTGAGTAAAAAAATTTTTTTTTCAATAATTTTTTTTTTTTTTATGATTTTTAAGCTAATTTCTTTTTTTTTTGGTGTCAACACCACTTTAAGTGTTCTACATTGCTGCTTTAACCTAGGGGAATCTTTCATCCTTAACCACTTTAGCCCCAGACCAATTGGCAGCCAAATGACCAGGCCCCTTTTTGCGATTCGGCACTGCGTCGCTTTAACTGACAATTGCGCGGTCGTGCGACGTGGCTCCCAAACAAAATTGGCGTCCTTTTTTCCCACAAATAGAGATTTCTTTTGGTGGTATTTGATCGCCCCTGCGGTTTTTATTTTTTGCGCTATAAACAAAAATAGAGCGACCAATAATGCTATAATAAATATCCCCAAAAAATATATAAAATTTTTTTTTTCCTCAGTTTAGGCCGATACATATTCTTCTACATATTTTTGGTAAAAAAAAATCGCAATTAGCGATTATTGATTGGTTTGCGCAAAAGTTATAGCGTTTACAAAATAGGGGATAGTTTTATAGCATTTTTATTAATATTTTTTTTTTTTACTAGTAATGGCGGCGATCAGCGATTTTTATTGTGACTGCGTCATTATGGCGGACACATCGGACAATTTTTGACACATTTTTGGGACCATTGTCATTTATACAGCAATCAATGCTATTTAAATGCATTGATTCCTGTATAAATGACAGTGGCAGTGAAACAGTTAACCACTAGGGGGAGGGGAGGGGTTATGGGCTGTGACGTGTGTGTGTTTTTTACATTAGGGGGCATCTGACATCTGACGTCATTGATCGGCTTTCCCGATGAGAGGGAACAGCCAATCAATGACAGGCAGAGTAGGAAGCGTGGGGAGAGGTTTGTTTACACAGACCTCTCCCCGTTCTTCAGCTCTGTGACCCGATCGCGGGACACCAGCGGCGATCGGGTGCGCTGGTCCCGTGGCCGGGGTCACGGAGCTCCCGATCGGGTCGCGAGCGCGCCCCCGGGGGCTCGCGGCGCGACCCCGGCTATGCTTTTAAAGGGCCACATACCGGTACGTGGTTTTGTCTAGCCGTGCCATTCTGCCGACGTACATCGGCGTGAGGCGGTCGGGAAGCGGTTAATATGGCTCAGCCAGTGGTAGTTGTATCTGAAGTAGAAGGTAGACATGTGCAGAATGAAAAAATTGGTTTAGTTTCATTTAGGTTCAGGTCTCAGATAGGTTCGTTCTGTTACTAATATTATCTCATTGATTTGTTTCGGAATTAGGTTTTGTTTTGTTTCATAAAATTTTGTGGTTTATTCATTTTCTAACAAATTTCTAATTTAGGGAACGATTCGAATTTGGATCGGTTTGAAAAAGGATTGACCAATTTGAATTCTGTGTAAAGAATAGCTAGTTGTTGAGGAGCGGGTCTTGAAGCTGGCAGCCGCATCCTTACCAAAAGAATTCTGGCAATAGAAAAGTAAAAAAAAAAAAAAAGAAACAGCGTGCCCCCCCCCCCCCCCCCCCCCCCCCCCCCCAATCCATACCAGGCCCTTCCAAAAATGTTAAAAAAATGGTGTGGTGTCCCCCCAAAAATCCATACCAGACCCTTATCCGAGCATGCAGCCCAGCAGGCCAGGAAATTGGGGACGGGTGAGCACCCCCCCCCCCCCCCCCCTCCTGAACCATACCTGGCCATATTCGGGGTAAATCCGAATATCCAAGAAAAAAAAAATTTGTCCAAATTTACCATTGGACCGAAACAAAATGCACATGTCTAGTAGGAAATGGCTGATACTCATCTGGGGAAAATGAGACCAGTTATGGGGCAGGGTAGCCCTCTGTATTATTCACTGTCTTGAAGCCAACATTGGTTCTCAAGATGGCAGCTTCCAGCACTGGATGCAGGAACTCCCCTGTGTCAAGTACAGCTGGCCATACACCAGAAAACCTTTGTTCAGAAATGTTAATTTTCGGGAATATTTGCTAGAGTTTCATTTGGTCAGTGGCGTGATTTCCATGTTTGTTTTCAACTGTAGTGACAATAAAATTTGAAGGAGCGGGATGGAAATTTTTTATCTAACAAACAAAATTCTAACTGTGATTGTGGCTTCCATTAGGGAAACATCATATTTATTATGCTAAAACCTGTTTAACCACTTTCAGACCGAACCAATTTGCAGCCAAAGGACCAGGCTCCTTTTTGCGATTCGGCACTGCGTCGCTTTAACTGACAATTGCGCGGTCGTGCGACGTGGCTCCCAAACAAAATTGACGTTCTTTTTTTCCCACAAATAGAGCTTTCTTTTGGTGGTATTTGATTGCCCCTGCGGTTTTTATTTTTTGCGCTATAAACAAAAAAGAGCGACAATTTTGAAAAAAAACGCATTATTTTTTATTTTTTGCTATAATAAATATCCCCCAAAAATATATAAAAAAACATTTTTTTCCTCAGTTTAGGCGGATACGTATTCTTCTACATATTTTTGGTAAAAAAAATCACAATAAGCGATTATTGATTGGTTTGCGCAGAAGTTATAGCGTTTACAAGATAGGGGATAGTTTTATAGCATTTTTATTAATAATGTTTCTTTACTAGTAATGGCGGCGATCAGCGATTTTTATTGTGACTGCGACATTATGGCGGACACATCGGACATTTTTGACACATTTTTGGGACCATTGTCATTTATACAGCAATCAATGCTATTTAAATGCATTGATTCCTGTATAAATGACACTGGCATTGAAGTGGTTAACCACAAGGGGGCAGTGTAGGGGTTAAGTATGCCTAGGGGTGTGTTTCTTACTGTGGGGGGGGGGGCATGGCTGTGAGCTAGTGAATGCTGATCTCTGCTCCAATCACAGGGAGCAGAGATCGGCGTCACTAGTTGCTAGGCAGAACGGGGAGATGCTGTGTATTTCCGCATCATCTCCCCTTCCCGTGAGACGATCGCGGGTGTCCCCGTGGCAATCGAGTCCGCGGGGTCCGCGACCGGCCTCACGGGGGTCCCGGCACGCTCCCGATGGCACGGACGGCATTAAGGAGGGACTTATATATACGCCCTCTTGCCTGTCCGTGCCATTCTGCCGACGTATATCGTCATGCGCCGGTCGGGAACCGGTTAACCACTGCAATACCGGGCATATATATACAGTACACACACACAAATGTTTTGCCTTTCATTTCTATTTAAAACCGTAGTAAACCACAGTCGCAAACTAGCACATTATGAGAGACTTACCTTAGAACGAAGCCCTCCAGCGCCAACTGTCACCACTGAGAGGACTGACATCTTCCCCCGGACTTACTTCTGGGTTAACGTCCTCCGGCTACATAAGTGGCGGGGGGGCGCGATGACGTCACTCACCCGGGAGTCGCCGATTACGGCACAGGCTCTGAAGGTCCGGCACTGTATGCTGGACCTTCAGAGTGCATGCACCGATATCATCACCGGCTGCATGCACTCTGAATATCTCTTAAACTTGCACAGATAAGACTTACTATAGGCTTACCTGTTGTAAAAGTGGTAGAACAGAGATTACTACCACTTTAAACTGAATGGATTGTTTCAACAGGTAAGGGTTTTACTTTAAGATTTTTTTTTCTTTCCTTTTTAGTTGAGATCACTCAAGAAGGAGGTGACGCATCAGTAACAACTGCATCAACGACTGCTTACGTACTGGGGTCAGGTAATCAGTTCACCCGATCATTTAATGACAGTAATAATCATTCAGCAATACATAATATCATTTTTATGAATATTCACTAATTGAGAACATATCGGTCAAAAGTATACGTATTGGTTGGTCATCCTGTTGCAAAACGCTCAACATTTATGTTGGCGTAGTCCACCTATTGGGGCTAGACTAGCCTCCACTTTTCTAGGAAGGCTTTGGACAAGATTTTGGAGCGTGTCTGTAGGAATTTGTGCTAATTCAGCCAAAAGAGACTTTGTGAGGTCAGGTACTGATGGTGGAAGAGAAGATCTGTCTCATAATCTGCATTCCAGCTTCAACTCTTCTGGGAAGGCTGTCCACAAGGTTTAGGAGTGTGTCTATGGAAATCTTTGACCATTCAGATCAGATCAGGTCTGATGTTAGACGAGAAGATCTGGCTTGCAGTCTCCACTCTAATTCATCCCAAAGCTGTTCTATTGGGTTGAGGCTAGGACTCTGTACATCCATGTCTTTATGGACCTTGCTTTGTACACTGGTGGAAGGGAGGTTATGGTGTGGGGTTGTTTTTCAGGGGTTGGGCTTGGCCCCTTAAGGTGTACAGCATAGCAAGACATTTTGGACAATTTCATGTTCCCAACTTTGTGGGAACAGTTTGGGGATGGCCCCTTCCTGTTCCAACATGACTGCACACCAGTGCACAAAGCAAGGTCCATAAAGACATGGATGAGTGAGTTTGTAGAGGAACTTGACTGGCCTGCATACAGTCCTGACCTCAACCCAATAGAGCACCTTTGGGATGAATTGCGAGACAGGCCTTCTCGTCCAGTATCAGTGCCTGACCTCACAAATGTGTTTCTGGAAGAATGGTCAAACATTCCCATAGACACACTCCTAACCCTTGTGGACGGCCTTCCTAGAGGAGTTGAATCAGTTAGGGGGCAACTCAATATTAATCCCTACGGACTAAGACTGGGATGCCAATAAAGTTCATGTGCGTGACAATATAGTGTATATTTTGCATAATACTCAAAGAATAAAAAAAAGAAAAAAAAGATAAGGACAATAAAATAGATCAATAAGCCTGTTTAACCACATCAATACCGGGCACTTTCGCCCCCTTCCTTCCCAGACCAATTTTCAGCTTTCAGCGCTCTCGCACTTTCAATATAAATTGCGCGGTCATGCAGTGCTGTACCCAAATGAATTTTTCATCATTTTGTTCGCACAAATAGAGCTTTCTTTTGGTGGTATTTATTCACGACTCCGTTTTTTATTTTATATATTATATATTATATTATAAGCGAAAAAAAGAGCGTAAATTTGGAAAAAAATATATATTTTATTTATTCTATTTTAAAATAAATCCAGTAAAATCGAATTTTGTCATAAATTTAAGCCAAAATTTATTTTGCTACATGTTTTTGTTAAAAAAATCCCATTTAGTGTATAATAATTGGTTTGTGTGATCACAGACAGATGTACGTAAATGATCATGTACAGATGTGCGCAGATGATCACAGACATATGTGTGCAAATGATCATTTGAACATGTGATTTTACTGTTATATATGTGGGGGACATGTGTTTTGGGGACATGTGTTTTGGGGACATGTGTATTTATTGTGTGTTTACTTGTGTTTTTTACTGTGTGGGGACACTACACTGGTGATCAGTGAGTAAAAAGCTGTAAATAACAGCTCATACTCACTGATCACCAGCCAGCTGCAGAGATCCGCTCTCCTCAGCGATCACTTCCGTGTGAGGAGAGGAGAGCCGATCGCCTAGCAACCAGCTGTTTGTTTACATCACATGATGGCCGTGATTGGACACGGCCGTCATGTGATCAGGAGGGCCAATCACGGAGCCCTCCTGCCGATCTAAGATGCACCATGTCCGGGTGACACGAGCGCATCGGGATCGCGCCGCTGCGCGGGAGCACGCGCGCGTGATCCCACTCCTTCTGAGGAACGTTCCTGAACGTCCACTCAGAAGAAGAGATAGCCCACCTGGCCGTTTATGTGCAGTGGCCGGGTGGTAAGTGGTTAAAATCATTCTAAAATGTAATGTCACCACATCAAGCTGGTCAAACCATGTCTTTTTTTATTACTATATTGTTATTATACACAATTTATATAACATCAACAGTTTGCCCAGTGAGACAGTACAGTTACAAAATTAAAGTGGTTGTAAAATCAGAAGGCTTTTTTAATCTTAATGCATTCTATGCATTAAGATAAGGAAACCTTCTGTGTGCAGCAGCCTCCCTCAACCCCCCTTAAACTTTCCTGAGACCATCTCGATTTAGCGATATTGCAGGAGAGTCTTGGTTGCCCAGGACTCTCCCACCTCATTGGTTGAGACAGCAGCCCAGCACCACTGGCTCCCGTGCTGTAAATTACAATGGGTCAGTGAGCCAATGAGGAGAAAGAGGGGGTGGGGCGCAACCGCGGCTCTGTATCTGAATGGACACACAGAGCAGTGGCTCCGCTCGGGTGCCCTCATAGCAAACTGCTTGCTGTGGGGGCACTCGGCAGGAGGGGGGCCTGGAGTGCCGGCAAGGGGCGCGATAAGAGGAGGATCGGGGCTGCTCTGTGCAAAACCATTACACGGAGCAGGTAAGTATAACATGGGCAGCACAGGGGTGTAGTGGTTAGCACTTTCACCTAGCAGCAATGGGGTTGCTGGTTTAAATCCTGACCACGACACCATCTGCCTGGAGTTTGCATGTTCTCCCTGTGCCTGTGTGGGTTTCCTCCGGGTACCCCAGTTTCCTGCCACACTCCAAAGACATGCTGGTAGGTTAATTAGCCAAATATGTGTATGTTGTATGTGTTTGTAAGCGCGTCTGGACCACATGGGGTAAAGGACCGTGCTATATCGCAGATGGACACCAGCGGCAAAAAGCACCCTGAGGCGATTCAGTTCGCATAGGTAGCGCTATACAAGTCACTCATTTATTCATGTTTGTTATTTTTAAATCAAAGAAACTGAGACTTTAATATCACTTTAAGAGGGTCCTGCTCATAAGAGCTTACAATCTAATAGGGTGAGGTAATAACTGTGGGGGATGAGCTAAAGGAAGAATTAAAAGTTCAGTTGTTAGGTGGTGGGGAGATAGGCTTCCCATAAAAAGATGCATTTTTGGGGACCACCTAAAGGTGACCAGAGTAGGACATAGCTGGACAGATTGAGGCAGAGTGTTCCAGATAGGGAGAGATGCTCTAGAGAAGTCCTGGAGAAAACCTTGGGAGAAAAAGACAAGGGAGCTAGAGAGCAGAAGGTCTTGGGAAGAATGGATAGGACAGTTTGGGTGATATTTGGAGACAAGATTGGTAGCTCGGGGCAGAGTTGTGGATGGCTTTGTTTGTATGGCGGTAATATTTTGAATTTAATTCGCTGGACAATTGGAAGCCATGGAGGGATTGGCAGAGAGGAGTGTCTGCCACTGAGCCCCTGGTATGGTGGATGAGGAGTCTGGCAGCAGCATTCAGGATAGACTGAAGGTGGGGAGGGGGTAGCCTGTGTAGAGGTAGGCCTACGAGAAGAGAGTTGCAACAGTCAAGATGAGAGATTACAAGGGAGTCATGGTGGAACAGAAACGGGTCTCCCCCAAACTGTCGACACAAGGTGTCGGATGTGCAATATTTTCTAAAATGTCGTTGTATCCTTCATTTGCAACATCTGAACTCAATAATCTGGAGGGGTGTTCATATACTTTGGACCATACAGTGGTAGGTATGATGGTCAAGCGCCCAAACACTTTTAGCCATATAGTGTATTTCACCACTGGAGCTCCATGCAAATAATAAGGAGCCATCATGGGCCTTCTCATAAAACCAGGTGTTTAATATATAAACAGTTTGGGGTTGATTTACTAAAACTGGAGAGTGCAAAATCTGGGGCAGCTCTGCATAGAAACCAATCCGTTTCCAGTTTTGTTTTGTTTTTTTGTCAAAGCTTAACCACTTGCTTACTGGGCACTTAAAGCGGAGTTCCACCCAAAAATGGAACTTCTGCTTTAAGCACTCCTCACCCCCTTACATGCCACATTTGGCATGTCATTTTTTTGGGGGGGGGAGTGGGGGCTTCATTAGGAGGGGGACTTCCTGTCCCACTTCCTCCTTCCACCCAGGAACGGCCTAGGCTACTGCTCCTTTCGTCTTAGGCGCCCCCCTTTTTTTTTTTTTTTGTCCTTTTTTCCCACAAATAGAGCTTTCTTTTGGTGGTATTTGATCACCTCTAGGTTTTTTATTTTTTGCGCTATAAATGAAAAAAGACCACAAATTTTGAAAAAAAAAAAAAATGTTGTTGTTTTTGTGATAAAATTTAGCAAATTATTAATTTTTATTCATACATTTTGGCCACAATTTATACTGCTACATATCTTTGGTAAAAAATAACCCAAATTAGTGGATATTATTTGGTCTGTGTGAAAGTTAGAGAGTCTACAAGTTGTGGTGCAAATCACACAAAATGGTATCGTATTATGATACCACATGTGTGGGACTTTTACACAGCCTGGCCACTTAGAGAGGCCCAACATGCAGGGAGCGCCATCACGTGTTCTAGGAGCATAAATTACACATCTAACTTGTTGACTACCTATTACACTTTTGAAGGCCCTGGAGCACCAGGACAATGACACGTGACACTGACATGGCACTGATGACAGATGGCACTGATACGTGGAACTGATGACACGTGACACTGATGACAGATGCCACTAATACGGGGCACTGATGACACGTGACACTGATGACAGATGGCACTATGTGGCACTAGTGACAGATGGCACTTATACGTGGCACTAATACGTGGCACTGATGACAGATGACACTAATACGTGGCACTGATGACACGTGACACTAATGACAGATGCCACTAATACGGGGCACTGATGACACGTGACACTGATGACAGATGTCACTAATATGTGGCACTAGTGACAGATGGCACTTATACGTGGCACTAATACGTGGCACTGATGACAGATGACACTAATACGTGGCACTGATGACACGTGACACTAATGACAGATGGCACTGATACGTGGCATTGATGACACGTGACACTGATAACAGATGGCACGTGACACTGTCAGGTGGCACTGATGACAGATGGCACTGATACATGGCACTGATGACAGATGGCAGTAATATGTGGCACTGATGACACGTGACACTGATATGGCACTGATGACAGATGGCACTATGTGGCACTGATGACACGTGCTACTGATGACAGATGGCACCTATACGTGGCACTGATGACAGATGGCACTGACAGGTGGCACTGGGGACACATGGCACTGACAGGTGGCACTGGGGACAGGTGGCACTGGGGACAAATGGCACTGGGGACAGATTGCACTGACAGGTGGCACTGGGGACAGATGAAGAAGTGGTTAATTGAACAAGCTGAAGTTAGAAGCTGATTGGCTACCATGCGCAGTTGCACCAGATTTGGCACTCTCCAGTTTTAGTAAATCAACCACTTTGCTTCTTTTATTAAAATCAAATATGCTTTTTATTCTTGTACTTATTAAATACATAAATATTTTTCCATTAATTTACTTTTCAGAACTTCTCTATCCCTATGGATCGGAGGTTGACTATCTCAGTCCACAGGCGGATGATGGAGGGCCACCACGACTAAACCTAAATACCGATGTTCCGTTCTTTGGAGAGATGTACTCTTCATTCTATGTGAGTGCATTCACATCCAATCCAGTAACAGATTAGGTGTCTTAGCACATACTCAGAATATATAGAAACTTGTAAAGATGCTATTTTTCTCTCTCAACAGATGAACAACAATGGATATCTGTCACTCAAATTTAACATCACCGATTACATGCCCCCAACTGAAACTGTGAGCTACCCGTTCTTGGCTCCTTTTTGGTCTGATGTGGATAACACCCAAGAGGGTTCAATCTACTATCGCCAGACCAACGACAGCGACCTTCTAGTCTGGGCAACATCACAGCTTAAAACGTATTTTCGTCTCTACAAATTTAACGCTACGTGGATTTTTGTGGCGACATGGGAAAAGGTTATGTTTCACGGAGCTAAGACTAATCAGGTATTTCCTCTAGACTAGCAAAAGGCAAACGTTTTCCACAGAAGGAGACCAGGCTTGTAGGAATGGAGAGAGGACAGTGTGGAGAAATTATATCCAATACAAAAACTGGACACATGGGGGTGGGTGTTACTAAAACTGGAGTGTGCAAAATCTGGTGCAGTTCAGAAACAATCAGATTCCAGGATTTATTGTCAAAGCTTAATTTAACAAGCTGAAGTTAGAAGCTGATTGGGCACCATTCACAGCTGCACCAGATTCTGAGTGCTCCACCTTTAGGGCTCTTTCACACGGGGCGGATCCGTATTCGCTGCTCAGCGGGGATCGCACAGCTGTTCCCCGCTGAGCCGGCCGTCTGTCCGTGTTCATCCGATCCGCTCTGCAGACGGATGAAAAAATAGGGTTTTCCTCCGTCTGCAGAATCGGACGATTGAGGAGGCGGACAATAGCGGGTGTCAGCGAATGCTCATCCGCTGACACAACCGCTATCCCATAGACATGCATGTATGTCCGTTTTTCATCCAAAAACGGATGGATGAAAAATGGACATATGGTCCGCATGTGTGAAAGGGGCCTTAGAGAGCTTTCACACCAAGCTGCCCATAGTGTCGGTGGTAAAACGCAGCTATATTTAGCAGTGTTTTACCGTCAGATTTGCGGCGCATTTCGGCTGCTAGCGGGGCGCTTTTAACCCCCCGCTAGCTGCCGAGAAAGGGTTAAAACCGCCCGCAATGGCAGCGTTTTGCCGGACTTTTCCTGACGTCCTGCCAGCAAACCGCTCCAGTGTGAAAGCTCTCGGGCTTTCACACTGGAGACAATGGAGCAGCTGTTTGAGGGCGGATTGCAGGCACTATTTTTAACACTATAGCGCCTGCAAAACGCCTTTGGTGTGAAAGGGTCTTAGTAAATCTCCCCCATAATGCGTATCTCCAGAGGAACCCCTAAAATAATGTGCAGGTCTCAGAGACCTCTTACTGAAATTAAGTTATCTGTGGATGATGGGGGAAAAAGGTTTTATATATTGGTAGTCAATAGGAAAAAATAGAACCTGTACAGTGGTGGTCAGAATGCCATCCCAGCAGTGTTGGCTCTAGAACTATGCAAGCACTATCATATGGGAGGTCAAAAAGCCACAGCTTAAAGCAGTAGTAAACCCGCTGACATTTTTTTTATTTTTTTATACACCTGTAAGGGAAAAGGTATAATGAGCTAGTATGCACCGCATACTAGCTCATTATGAAATACTTACCTTAGAACGAGGCGTCGGTAACTCACCTGGTCCACGCCAAGGTCGCTGACATGTTGCCTTGGCGTGTCTTCCGGGTATCGCGACTCCAGCGCTGCTAGTGGCTGGAGCCGCGATGTCGTCACTCCCGCGCATGCGCATGGGAGACTTCTTCCCGGCAGGGTTCGGATTCTGCCGGCCTTTCAGCCGAGAATCCCCCGTGCGCATGCGCCGCTGCAGTCAGCGGCGCATTGCACGGGGAATATCTCCTAAACCGTACAGGTTTAGGAGATATTTTTTTTACCTACAGGTAAGCCTCATTATAGGCTTACCTGTAGGTGAAAGTCAAAATTTCGACTTTACTTCCACTTTAACCACTTCAGCCTCGGACCAATTTGCAGCCAAAGGACCAGGCCCCTTTTTGCGATTCAGAACTGCGTCGTTTTAACTGACAATTGCGCGGTCGTGCGACGTGGCTCCCAAGCAAAATTGGCGTTCTTTTTTTTTCCACAAATAGAGCTTTCTTTTGGTGGTATTTGATCGCCCCTGCAGTTTTTATTTTTTGCGCTATAAACAAAAATAGAGCTTTTTTTTGCTATAATAAATATCCCCAAAATATATATAAAAAAAAAAATTTTTTTTCCTTAGTTTAGGCCGATACGTATTCTTCTACATATTTTTGGTAAAAAAAAAAAATCACAATTAGCGATTATTGATTGGTTTGCGCAAAAGTTATAGCGTTTACAAAATTGGGGATTTTTTTATTAATATTTTTTTTTTTACTAGTAATGGCGGCGATCAGCGATTTTTATTGTGACTGCGACATTATGGTGGACACGTCAGACATTATTGACACAATTTTGGGACCATTGTCATTTATACAGAAATCAGTGCTATTTAAATGCACTGATTCCTGTGTAAATGACACTGGCAGTGAAGGAGTTAACCACTAGGGGGTGGGGAGGGGTTAAGTGTGTGTGTGTGTTTTTTTTTTACTGTAGGGGGGCGTGGCTTTGCGTCTGACGTCACTGATCGGCTTTCCCGATGACAGGGAACAGCCGATCAGTGACAGGGTCACTAGGAAGCGCGGGGAGAGGTTTGTTTACACAGACCTCTCCCCGTTCTTCAGCTCTGTGACCCGATCGCAGGACACCAGCGGCGATCAGGTCCGCTGGTCCCGCGGCCATGGTCACGGAGCTCAGGACCGGGTCGCGAGCGCGCCGCCGGTGGCGCGCACGCGACCCACGGCTGGGCTCTTAAAGGGCCACATACAGGTATGTGGTTGTGCCCAGCTGTGCCATTCTGCCAACGTATATCGGCGTGAGGCAGTCCTTAAGCGGTTAAGGAACCCCTAGCAACATCTGAAGGAACCCTGGTTGAGAATGGGTGATATAGAACCCCTGTCCGTTTTTACTGCTCTGTTTATCACAGTGCCATTCTTAGTGACAAACAGGGCTTTTTTTTTCTCAATGAATAAGTCACCTCTTGTCTCTGCACCCTACCCACCTCCAATCACCTTCCCTTTGTCCCACCCCGTGACAACCCCTCCCAGTATTCCCCTTTTAGAGAATACAGAGCAATTCCTTTTGTGGTACTAAGTAATGCTAACTATATGGTACTTGCTAATGATAACAAGAAAAGCAATAAAGTAGATCCCTGAAGCCAGCAACAATACCCCCAGCATTAATAGACCATTTAACAGCAATGGATCCACCCCCAGAAACGATAGACCCCTCCCCCTGGCATAATAGATCCCCCAGCAACTTTAGAGCCACCAGAAACAATATATCCATCTAGCAACAATTAACCTCCCTGCAACAAAACACCCCCCCCCCCAGTAACAGTAGATCTACCCCAGAAAAAATACTCCCTTTCCAGCAACAATAGATCTCCCAGGAGCCAGTATCAATAGACCCTCCAGAAGCCAGCACCATAAGACCCTCCCGGCCATAATAGACCTCCCTAGCAACAATAGACCTCCCCAGAAACAATAGACCCCCCCCACACACACACACAATAGATCCCCCAGCTACATTAAATCTCCCAGCAGCCAGCAACAATAGACTGTCCAGGAATAAAAAAACTGTTGCTGTAACTTCTTGTCTAACTGTAGTGTTAGCTGGAATTCGGCTTCAATTTTTTTGTGTTAGCTGGAATTCGGCTTCAATTTTTTTGTGTTTTTAAATCTGCAAGTACATCTAATACTCCCCGTCCCCCAGAATCCCAATGCTGCAGTCCAAAGGTACCCCCTGTTAGCCTTCATTCAGAGTGGGGGCTCTATAGTACAGGAGGTGTGTTACTGGCCATATTACCAGGTGAAAACAAAGGGAAAATGTAATCCCCCTTTAACCACTTCCCGACCGGCGCACACAGATATACGTCGGCAGAATGGCACGTACAGGCAGGAGGGCATATATATAAGTCCCTCCTTAATGCCTGTCGTGCCATCGGGAGCGCGCTCCCGCACCGGTCTGGACCCCCGTGAGGCCGGTCGCGGGTCCCGCGGACTCGATCGCCGCGGGGACCCCCGCTATCGTCTCACGGGACGCTATAACTTCTGCGCAAACCAATCAATAATCGCTTATTGCGATTTTTATTACCAAAAATATGTAGAAAAATACGTATCGGCCTAAACTGAGGAAAAAAAAAATTTTTTTTAGATATTTTTGGGGGATATTTATTATAGCAAAAAAATAAAAAATAATGTGTTTTTTTTCAAATTGTCACTCTTTTTTGTTTATAGCGCAAAAAATAAAAACCGCAGGGGCGATCAAATACCACCAAAAGAAAGCTCTATTTGTGGGAAAAAAAAGGACGTCAATTTTGTTTGGGAGCCATGTCGCACGACTGCGCAATTGTCAGTTAAAGTGACGCAGTGCCGAATCGCAAAAAGGGGCCTGGTCCTTTGGCTGCAAATTGGTCCGGTCTGAAAGTGGTTAAGGCTAATTTCAGGTGGCATCTTGGCAATAGGGCAACAGTACTAAGCAGAAATAATAAATGTGGGAAAAGACTTCTATGACCTTAATCTGTCTGCAGCCACCAAGTACTTGTTATTATTATTTATATTTAAAGATGACCTGTACTGTGGAAACCCCAAGAAAAAGATAGTCACCGGTACTCACATAGTCACCAGTACTGCTTCCTAAATCTAATCTTTTTCCCCATTACTGGCTTGCCGTGCCTTGTGTGGAGGTGGTGGCCCTCTTGGTGAAGAGGGAGAAGTTTGGTTCCTTGGTTCCTCTTGTCAGAGCTGCCCTCTTGATGACTGGTGATCTGATCCTTGGTGGGGTAATGATGAAGAAGCAGCATGATTAATGTAGGGAGTATAAGAAGAAGCAGCAGGGCTAATGTAGGATGTAAGCACATATCCACAGAACAGATGAAGCAAAAGCAGGGAGATCCTTGCACTGCAGTTCCTTGGGTACATCTTCCTCTCCAGCAAAGAGAACAGTGAGGAGCACAGTAGTGACATCATCAAATATTCTGGTTAGATCCGTAGTCAGAGGCAGCTAATTTGACACTGATGTACCATTATGAGGCCTAGGAGTGCCTGGGAACCAGGAGTTCAGGAAGTATCTGTTACCTCTAAAATAGGAAATCTTCACCTTTTGAGTTCAGGTCTATTTTGTTACTTCTTAGCCCATGAAGAGTAATGCCGCATACACACGACCGGACTTTCCGGCAGACTAGGTCCGACGGTCTTCCCGACGGACTTTCGGCGGAGTTCCGACGGACTTTCCAAACGAACAGACTTGGCCACACACGAACGGACTAAGTCCGTTCGAAAGTCCGCTCGTTTTGAACGTGATGACGTAAGACGGGCCTAAAAAAGGAAGTTCAATAGCCAGTAGCCAATAGCTTCCCTTGCGTCGTATTTGGTCCGTCGGGCCATCATACAGACGAATGGTTTTCCCGATAGTAATTGAGTCCGTCGGACAGATTTGAAACATGTTCTATTTCTAGGTCCGTCTGATTTTTTTAGGCGAAAAACGATTAGCCCACA
The DNA here is from genome assembly GCA_028564925.1 of Lithobates sylvaticus. Lineage (NCBI taxonomy): Eukaryota > Metazoa > Chordata > Amphibia > Anura > Ranidae > Lithobates > Lithobates sylvaticus. The sequence goes on from CM053035.1 coordinate 15,652,013, forward strand.
CACGATCGGATTGTCCGACGGACTGATTCCGTTGGACCTAGTCTATCCGAAAGTCCGGTCGCGTGTACGCGGCATAAATGTACTTATAGACACAACATGACTTATTGTGATAAAAAAAAAACTGTTATTTTTGGTTTCTGGAGACTCAAGATTTAGGGATGTAAAAAACAAAAGTTGCTTTTACAAATAATGGCAGTGGAAATTCAATGGCAGTACGCGACTGGAAATAATGTGATGACTTCTAATAATAATAAATAGTAATAAGTATTATGTGAGGTTGGTTAATTTATGGTTCTCCTCTTTCAGAGGAACACTTTTCAAGTTGTCCTGATCTCTGATGGGAAACTCACATTTGCACTCTTTAATTATAAGGCCCTGCTTTGGCCAAGTTACCTGAGTGGTCCCCTTGCATTGGTGAGTATGCGAACACAACGATTGTGCATCTTATTTTTGTATATTTTTGCATCCCACTGCAGTTTATATACAGTTGTGCTCATAAATTTATATACCCTGGCAGAATTTATGATTTGTTGGTCATTTTTCAGAGGATATGAATGATAACACAAAAACTTTTCTTTCACTCATGGTTAGTGTTTGGCTGAAGCCATTTATTATCAATCAGCTGTGTTTACTCTTTTTAAATCATAATCACAACAAACTACCCAAATGACCCTGATCAAAAGTTTACATACCCCAGTTCTTAATACCGTGTATTGCCCCCTTTAACATCAATGAGAGCTTGAAGTCTTTTGTGGTATTTGTGGATGAGGCTCTTTATCTTCTCAGAAGGTAAAGCTGCCCATTCCTCTTGGTAAAAGCCTCCAGTTCCTGTAAATTCTTGGGCTGTCTTGCATGAACAGCACGTCTGAGATCTCCCCAGAGTGGCTCAATGATATTGAGGTCAGGAGACTGAGATGGCCACTCCAGAACCTTCACTTTATTCTGCTGTAGCCAATGACAGGTGGACTTGGCCTTGTGTTTTGTTTTGTTGTAATGTTGGAATGTCCAAGTACGTCCCATGCGCAGCTTCCTGGCTGATGAGTGCAAATGTTCCTCCAGTATTTTTTGATAACATACTGCATTCATCTTCCCATCAATTTTGACCAAATTTCCTGTGCCTTTGTAGCTCACACATCCCCAAAACATCAGCGATCCACCTCCGTGTTTCACAGTAGGAATGGTGGACCTTTTATCATAGGCCTTGTTGACTCCTCTCCAAATGTAGTGTTTATGGTTGTGGCCAAAAAGCTCAATTTTGTTCTCATCACTCCAAATTACTTTGTGGAAGAAGCTTTGAGGTTTGTCTCTGTGCTGTTTGGCGTATTGTAAGTGGGATACTTTGTGGCATTTGTGTAGTAATGGCTTTCTTCTGGCGACTCGACCATGCAGCCCGTCTTTCTTTAAGTGCCTCCTTATTGTGCATCTTGAAACAGCCACACCACATGTTTTCATAGAGTCCTGTATTTCACCTGAAGTTACTTGTGGGTTTTTCTTTGCATCCCGAACAATTTTCCTGGCAGTTGTGGCTGAAATTTTAGTTGGTCTACCTGACCGTCCTTTGGTTTCAACAGAACCCCTCATTTTCCACTTCTTGATTAGAGTTTGAACACTGCTGATTGGCATTCTCAATTCCTTGGATATCTTTTTATATCCCTTTCCTGTTTTATACAGTTAAACTACCTTTTCCCGCAGATCCTTTGACAGTTCTTTTGCTTTCCCCATGACTCAGAATCCAGAAACGTCAGTGCAGCACTAGATGAAAGATGCCAGGGTCTGTCAGGAGTCCAGAAACTCATTGACCTTTTATACACACACACTAATTACAAGCCAACAGATCACAGGTGAGAATGGTTACCTTTAATAGCCATTCAAACCCCTTTGTGTCAAATTGTGTGCATGTTATCAGGCCAAAATCACCAGGGGATGTAAACTTTTGATCAGGGTCATTTGGGTAGTTTCTGTCGTAATTATGATTTGAAAAGAGTAAACACAGCTGATTGATAATAAATGGCTTCAGTCAAACACTAACCACGAGTGAAAGAAGTTTTTGAGTTATCATTCATATTCTCTGAAAAATGCCCAAGAAATCATAAATTCTGTCAGGGTATGTAAACTTAAAAAATTAGCCACATGGAATGACCACGTAGGATTTCCATTCTGATAATTTTATGATCTATCATTACTAATACAAAATAGATGTAATACAATTTAGACCTATAAAAAATGTCCACTTTGTGTGTTCAATTCTGGAACTTTCTCCCTCAATTACGACCTGTTCTTTGAAATATGATTAGTACGTTATTAATGATTTAATATTAATTATCTTTTCAGGCTTCTCTAAACAATGGGACAAGCAACTACACACTTCCCGGCTCTCTGACAAGTTCCATGACTAATCTGGTGACAGGCACCAATGTTAATGTTACCGGCCGCTGGGCTTTCAACATCGATTCAATTACAATTTATTTTACTGAAACGTTCATTGGTAAGTGCAACGAGATCGTAACTCATAAATTTTACAAAAGTTAACATACTCATGGCAAATACATCACATTTACATTTTTACACTTTTTTTTAGCTTTTATATATATATATATATATATATATATATATATATATATATTTTTTTTTTTTTTATAGCATTTTTTTCTAAATGTATTTACGTTTTTTTATAAGCACTTTTGGCTGGTGTTTTTTAACTTTTAACTTTTACTATATTTATAAAATATGTGGCCATCATTTTATAATACTTTATTATTATAATTTTTTTTTTTAACTTTATGTGTTTGAAGATTTTATGAATAAATACAATATATTTTTTTGTAAAAAATTCTTTACCTTTTTTTTTCTTAAGATAAATACTTTTGGCTGGTGTTTTTAAAGTTAATATCATTATATTTATACAGTATTAAACTAGAAAAGTTATTTTAATTTAGACGTTTGATAGTGTGAATCTTTTAAAAGCATTTCTTAAGATAAATGCTTTTGGCTGGTGTTTTTAAAGTTAATATCATTATATTTATACAGTATTAAACTAGAAAAGTTATTTTAATTTAGACGTTTGATAGTTTTGTGAATTTTTTAAAAACATTTCTTAAGATAAATCATTTTGGCTGGTGTTTTTAAAGTTAATATTAATTATATTTATACAGTATTAAACTAGAAAAGTTGTTATAATTTAGATGTTTGATAGTTTCGGGAATTTTTTAAAAACATTTAAGATAAATGCTTTTGGCTGGTGTTTTTAAAGTTAATATTAATTATATTTATACAGTATTTAACTAGAAAAGTTATTTTAATTTAGATGTTTGATAGTTTTGTGAATCTTTTAAAAACATTTCTTAAGTTAAATACTTTTGGCTGGTGTTTTTAAAGTTACTATTAATTATATTTATACAGTATTTAACTAGACAAGTTGTTTTAAATTAAGATGTTTGATAGTTTCTTTAATTTTGATAAAAACTTTTTTTTAAGATAAATACTTTTGGCTGGAGTTTTTAAAGTTAATATTAATTATATTTATACAGTATTTGACTAGAAATGTTGTTTTCATTTATGCGTTTAATGTTTTTATGAAGCATTTAATACATATAAATTGTAAAAAGAATTAATAGAACCACTGGATATTTAGCTTTTACCGCAATTCATTTACAAGAACAGAATTCATTGATAAAAAACAAGAAAGTACACTTTCTAACACTATTTTAGGGAGTGAAGATACATCAAGGTGGAATTAAGTGCAAAAAAAAAAAAATGATATAATAGGAAGAAAATTTCAGTACATTACCATATAAACTTGAAAAAAATAAATAACTCTGCGCTAAAGATGGTTAAAAAATAATAATAACTTGCAGTGAAAAATAATTCATATAATGCCAAACATATAAACTAAAGTGATCTGTACACATCACAATTACTAATTGCCATTCTTTTGTACTTTTATGATTGTGTTACAAAAAGTTCCTTCTTTACAGTATTCGCGTCCTTCTTTGATATGAACCTTTCTTGATTTAAAAAAAAAAATATCCATAATATATAATATTGACGCTAAAACGCACTAAAAAGAACACATAAATATAATAATATTTAAAGCTATCAAAACATAAAAAAAATAAACTGAAATATATTAAATACTTATTGAAATTTGCACTGATCACTTTTTTTAATAATCACCTCTTCATTCAATTTAGGTAAGTATTAGAATAAATCCAGTTATGGAATTGTGCGTGTAGATTTATTATTTTAAATAATTCAGTATGTCTCTCGCCATTACGCATGCATCTGTTACCATAGCTGAATCGTACTGGAAATATTATGTGCGTCCATCCTCAACATAATGCATGGGATAGTGTGGTGAGTATTATGTCTTATTTTATTATTTTATAATTAAAGGAGCAGAGCAGAGCTCCAACAATATTTTTCAACAGACACAGGAAGGACCTTGACGTGGTTCTGTTGCTCACTATTCGTGGACTTCATTGCAACCAATGTTTAAATGACCATGACTACTTTAACCACTTCAGCCCCGGAAGATTTGGCTGCTGAATGACCGGGAATTTTTTTTGCGATTCGGCACTGCGCCGCTTTAACTGACAATTGCGTGGTCGTGCAACGCTGCACCCAAACAAAAATTGGCGTCCTTTTTTCCCCCCACAAATAGAGCTTTCTTTTGGTGGTATTTGATCGCCTCTGCGGTTTTTATTTTTTGCGAAATAATAACAAAAAAAGAGGGACAATTTTGAAAAAAAACACAATATTTTGTACTTTTTGCTATAATAAATATCCCAATTTTTTGAAAAAAAAAGCAAATTTTTTTCTCAGTTTAGGCCGATATGTATTCTTCTACATATTTTTGGTATAAAAAAATCGCAATAAGCGTATATTGATTGGTTTGCGCAAAAGTTATAGCGTCTACAAAATAGGGGATAGATTTATAGCATTTTTATTATTATTATTTTTTTTACTAGTAATGGCGACGATCTGCGATTTTTATCGGGACTGGGACATTATGGCGGACACATCGGACAATTTTGACACATTTTTGGGACCATTGGCATTTATACAGCGATCAGTGCTATAAAAATGCATTGATTACTGCAAAAATTTCACTGGCAGTGAAAAGGGTTAACACTAGGGGGCGATCAAGGGGTTAAATGTGTTCCCTGGGAGGTGATTCTAACAGTAGGGGGAGGGGACTGACTAGAGGAAGTGACGGATCGTGGTTCCTAGCTAATAGGAACACACGGTCTGTCACTCCTCTCAGAACAGGGATTTGTGTGTTTACACACACACACACGTCCCTGTTCTGTCCCTCGTGCTCGCGATTGCTCGTTGCCGGCAGTCATCGCGACAATCATCGGCACCCCTGCTGTGCTGCGGGCGCACGCCTCCGGCAGCATGCCCGCGCCTGCTATCCCGATCTTGCGAGCCGATGTATAGCTATGACAGTTTGCGGGATCGTGCCGACCTGCCGCAGTATAATGGCGGCATCTGGTCGGCAAGTGGTTAAAGCATATTTCTACTTTTACAGTCAAATTTGAGAAAAACCTGATATATGTTTGTTATGTTTTCCCATTCACACAGCATACCCAACCATTTTTTTTCTGTAAATTATTTATTATTAGGAATGAGCTCAGTGTTTAAGGCATTTGGCATTGAAGAACATGACCGCTTCTGGCTTTCAATGGTTGCTAAGGAAGCAGCATCTGCTAGCAGCCATTGCGTCCTTGCCAACCACTGACCCAACCCATGAGGGCATACTCCCCCGCCTACACAAATAGCAATTGTGTATGATACATAAGGCCTTGTAAAACGAAATACCCTTCGGTCAGGGTTTAAACAGTCTTAAAAAATGTAAAATACAGAGGCTAATGAGGGGCCATTTTAGCCATGAGACAAAGAGAGAAGTGTGGTCTTCTGTGGGTTTGGGGTACAATCTGGAGAATTTTGGCACAAGAATAAGCCCAGGACAGATGAAAGAAGTACCCAGTTTAGGGATTTCCCCCAATTTGCTAGCCAGTTTGAACATCACTAGCCTTTACTAATCAACAATTTTATTAAAACTTCTGGTTGCAATGCTTCCCACGGATGGTGCTAACGCTTCCTTTATCACACTATTGTCCACTGTACCTGAACTAACCTCTAGGAATGGAGTTAAGATGAGGTTCAGGAAGGAAGAAAGAGCGTTTCTCTTTTGCACTGCTGACCGTATTTCTATTCTTATCAGATAAAAGAAGTCACATGAACTCTGATCAAGAGACAATGTTATGGTCATATGACGAAACACCTTGATGTGATAATGAATCCTCTACCATCATCATCCTTTGAAGAGATAGCACTGCTTTCAGCTACTGTGAATATATTTAGGTCATTCTTGCAGGTACCTTTGGAGATCTATGTGAAGAGAATCAAATGGCGCCAGATCAGAATCATGTAAAAACAACTAGAATTTATGGCAAGACACCTACATATAATTTTTATGTACGTGTCTTGCCATAAAGTCTAGTTGTTTTTACCTTATAAAAAGAAGAAGATTTGTTGTGCTAATATGAAAAATAAACAAAATATAAAGAAAAATAGCGAAGACACGATATTGTTGGATACAATCATAAGACAAAATTAACCCCCCTGGCGGTATTCCCGAGTCTGGCTCGGGGTGGAACTTTAGTACCATAAGCGGTAACCCCGAGCCAGACTCGGGCTCGCATTGCAGGATACAGGGGGAAGTTACTTACCTTGTCCCCTGGATCCTGCGATGTCCTCCTGCTGTGTGTGCGAGCGTTCTCCTCGCTCGATTCACACAGTGCCCGAGTGCCCCTGATCTCCGTTCCCTGCGACGCACGGAAGCGGAGATCGGCGCCAAATTCAAAAAAGTAAAAACACACAATACACATACAGTACTGTAATCTTACAGTACTGTATAAAATAATTACACATACCATTCACCCCTAGTGGTCTGTCCAGTGCCCTGCATGTAGTTTTATATTATAAATACAGTTTTTTTTCTGCCTGGAATTTGGAAATTGTCCATAGCAACCAAAAAGTGTCCCTTTATGTCAAAAGTGATTTTAGACCTGCTAGAAAACAGCGATAATAAATTAGAATCACTTGCAGAATTGAGCGATAGCGATTTGTGGGGAAATTCGTCATCAAACACTAAATCTAATGACAGCGACAATTCTGCAATTGAGAACATTTCAGTGTTTTGATTTGATTACATTATTTAATAATTATTTAATAATTTTTATAGTTATTTATTATATTTCAATTTATGATTTTGTGTTTATCATACCCGGGATGTCTACTAGACTCTGGTTTGGACAGATTTAAGTTATTTGAGTTATTCCTAAGAATTGCAGGTCTACAATATAAAACGCCAAATTTCCATGCAAAATAATTGTACCGCTTTCAGCACCTAAAACCAGAAAGAATCATACCGCCAGGGAGGTTAAAAAAGAAAGTGTAGCGCTTAGAAAATTGGTGGTATTAAACGAAAAAGTTCATAAAATATATGCAAATTAAAATCAAGTCCATCAATATTGCACATAAGGCTGAAGAGAAGAAGGGGGGAAAGCCGTCACCAACACCCGATAACACTGACTTTTACCGCCAGTACGTTCAATATACACAATGAGCAGATTAAATAATAACCGAATCTAGACATGTGCACAATAGAAAAATTTGTTTAGTTTAGTTTCTGTTAGTTTCCGTTGATTCGTAACGATTCGTAATTCCGTAAGTCGTCAGTGTTCGTATTCGGACTCGTTCGTATTTTCGTAAGAGTTATTTTTTAGTTGATTAGTATTTCCGTCTAATTTTCGTTTATTCGAAATTCGTATTTTCGTTAATTCGAAATTCGTATTTTCGTTATATTTCGTATTCGGACGCATTCGTATTTTCGGAAGAGCTATATTTTCGTTGATTTGAAATGATTCGTATTTCCGTTAATCTAATTTTCATTGATTCGAAATTCGTATTTTCGTAGATTTAATTACATTCATACTTTCGTGAGATTGATTTATTCGTACTTTCGTAACATTGTTTTCGTAGATTCGTAATCGGAGCCTAATTCATAATTTTACGTAATGTGTATGCTATTTATATGTTTAAAAAACAAAGAATTTCTCTCTCACAAGTCAGAACTTAACTCACATATCCACCAAAACAGTGCCTCCGACCCAACCACACCCTATCTGGACTCTGGATGGAATATTTCAGAATCAGAACTAACATTCGTTCATTCGAATTTTCGATCAGCAGAATTTTCGTTATTTCGTATTTTCGTTGTTTGGATTTCCTTTTTTCCGAATATACGTAATTTCGATTTTTCATTCCTTTTGATTTTCCTTATTTTTGAATCTTTGTTCGGTATTTTCGTTGTTTCTGATTTCGTTTTTCGGACTTTCATTCTTTCGTAGTTTCGTTGTTTCTAATTTAATTATTTCGTATTTTTCGTTGTTTTTCATATTCGTTCTTTTCGTTTTTCGTTAGAATTTTTAGTAAACCATTCGTTCATTCGTACGATTACGAATGAACGAATATAACGAATTTGAATGGAAAACTAATTTGTAACTAAACGAATTGCACATGTCTAACCAAATCTCAGCAATGAACTTGACCAAAGAAATGCTCTCATTGCGCAGACATCCGAATCAGGGTAAATTTATTTCGTAAAAGATCACCATATGAACTCACACGTGAATAATTAATACAATGCAGTCAATAGGAAAGCGTCCATCGCTTCCTACCTACGAGGTGGCGGACACTCCTCCGTCCACAACTCTACATCACTCGTCCCTGGTGCTGCCCGACGTTTCGTCACAAACGTGCGTCTTCAGGGGCATCATTTACCTTATGCTGTTCTGGCGCCCTTTGATTCTCTTCACATGTATGTGAGGGAATCCGATACCCTTTTGAGGAGCTGCCGGTGGCTGCCCTATTTTCTGATCTTCTTCAGCTTTTATATCATGCCATCTCATCCCAGCTGCATCATCCATCCCTTTATGGACTTAATGAACTCTCATACCAGACAGTACATCCATATGTCAGTAAAGAGCTTGTTACTTTTGGCTTGTTTTATGTGTATATTTTGAGATCCAAGGCGGGATGCATAAGAGCCTTTTAAAATATAATTTGACTTTATGACTCACTACAAATAAACTTTAAAATTAACCAAAAGGCCAAAAATGTTTTATAAGATGGGCAGACTGGCCAACCCCCTATGTGGTAGGTGTAGGTAACACAATGGGGATCTTATCCACCTCCTCTGGAGATGCCCGAAACTCCATCTGTATTGGAGTGTGGTTATTGGAACACTCAATCTGGTGTTTTCAACGAATGTACCTTTAGATCCAATATGTTGTATATTGGGGGTTCTAGAGGAGGTGATCCCGGAGGAGTTGGTTAGGATTGCTTTTTCCAGGGCGTTATTTCAGGCCAGAAAAAGCATTTTGTTGAAATGGAAATCGATCTCACCACCCACAGCCGCATCTTGGATAATATTGGAAATACTCTTATTATGGAACGGTATAGTTATCAACACAGGGGGGTGCCCGGGAAGGTTTTTAAAGGCTATGGTCACCATGGCTTGACACACCAGGACTGAGTCCCAGGGAATTGGTAATGTTGAGACTTATGCAATGCCCTACAAGGTGATTTTGTTGGGTATGTATTATGTGCATTAAACGGAATGTGCAACTGAGTGGGGATGGGAGAAGTGGGCATTCGTCTACTATGCATACATCTCTTACTGCCGCAACGTTAACTGAGATCTGTAAATAAATGTTGCTGCTCAAAAATGTGTTTGTACATTGGAAACTGCTTATTGTGTTCAATAAAAAAAATTCTGATTAAAAAAAAGAAGCCTAAAATGTAATCTTTCTCTTGAAGTAGAATTCCGCATAACAATTAAAATCTTTCCTTGGCTAATATGTGTAAATACTAAAACTTTTATATTTAGAATTTTTGCAATTGCTAATTGTCTCACTAGAATCAATAATCTAATCTAGACAATCAACAATCTTCCTGAGCTTTACCGGCAATGGTGTGCCTGTGCAGCCAAATGTGTCTGCTCACCGGCACTTCCTGGAACCCATTGCCGGTGTCTGTGTAAGCATTACAGCACAGCTCCAACCAGTTCCACCCCTGTCCCACCCAGTTCTTCCCCTGTCCGACCCGATGCCGCCCCAACCTGCCCATCACAGCATCATCTATGGTGCCGTATATTCCAACAAGAATGTGCTTCAGCTGCTCCTATCCTCCTACCTTTGGCTTGTAGGAGGGAAGGAGAGATGTAGTGCCTCTAATTCCGCTATAAAAATATATTTTACTCATATCAATGTACAAGTATGGTGTATATTCCTGTATGTTGAGGTCGTTCAGTTGCTTATCTAATAGTTTTTTGAAACTATTGATGCCCCCCGCTGAAACCACCGCCTGTGAATTCCACATCCTTGCCGCTCTTACAGTAAAGAACCCTCTATGCAGTTTAAGGTTAAACCTCTTTTCTTCTAATCTTAATGAGTGGCCACGTGACTTATTAAACTCCCTTCCGCAAAAAAGATTCATCCCTATTGTGGGGTCACCAGTATAGTATTTGTAAATTAAAATCATATCCCCTCTCAAGAGTCTCTTCTCCAGAGAGAATAAGTCCAGTGCTCACAACCTTTCCTCATAACTAATATCCTCCAGACCCTTTATTAGCTTTGTTGCCCTTCTCTGTACTCGCTCCATTTCCAGTACATCCTTCCTGAGGACTGGTGCCCAGAACTGGACAGCATACTCCAGGTGAGGCCATACCAGAGTCTTGTAGAGTGGGAGAAGTTTTTTGCTTTATCTCTTGAGTTAATCCCTTTTTTAATGCCAATATTCTGTTTTCTTTGTTAGCAGCAGCTTATCATTGTATGCCATTACTGAGCCTATCATCTACTAGAACCCCCAGGTCCTTTTCCATTCTATGATTCCCCCAGAGATTCTCCCCCCAGTGTGTAGATTGCACTCATATCTTTTCCACCCAAATGCATTATTTTACATTTTTCCACATTAAACCTCATTTGCCATGTAGTTGCCCACCCCATTAATTTGTTCAGATCTTCTTGCAAGGTTTCCACATATTGCCCTGCTTAGGTTAGTATCGTCAGCAAATACAGAGATTGAACTGTTTACCCCACCCTCCAGGTCGTTTATGAACAAATTAAATAGGATTGGTCCCAGCACAGAACCCTGGGGGACTCCACTACCCACCCCTGACCATTCCGAGTACTCCCCATTTATCACCACCCTCTGAACTCACCCTTTTAGCCAGATTTCAATCCATGTACTCACCCTATGGTCCATGCCAATGGACCTTACTTAGTACAGTAAACGTTTATGGGAAACTGTGTCAAATGCTTTGGCAAAATCCAGATACACCACGTCTACGGGCCTTCCTTTATCTAGATGGCAACTCACCTCCTCATAGAATGTTAATAGATTGGTTTGGCAAGAACAATTCTTCATGAATCCATGCTGATTATTGCTAATGATACCGTTTTCATTACTAAAATCTTGTATATAGTCCCTTATCATCCTCTCCAAGAGCTTGCATACTATTGATGTTAGGCTAACTGGTCTGTAATTCCCAGGGATATATATTTTTTTAAATATTGGAGCTACATTGGCTTTTCTCCAATCACCTGGTACCATTCCAGTCAGTAGAATGTCAGTAAAAATTAGGAAAAATGGTCTGGCAATTACTTGACTGAGTTCCCTAAGAACCCTTGGGTGCAAGCCATCTGGTCCCAGTGACTTATTAATTTTACGTTTTCCAAGTCTATTTCTAATTCTGACCTCTGTTATCCATGAGGGTGCTTCCTGTAATGTGTCATGAGGATAAACACTGCAGTTTGCTGGATTGAGTGAACTAAACACTATTGTTTACCACAGGGTGGTGCACACATTGATGTTCTTTATTCACTATTTCATGCATTTACTTATCACTTTGATGTACGTTATGTCATGTTTCATTTGACTTATTACTGTATAGTTTTTAATTTGATCACATATCACTATGTTATTAAGCGCAGCACATTTGTTATACTACTTCTCTGTACAGAATTAATATCCACTTCACACTGTATGGTTGAACGAATGGCGGACCAAGCATCTCCCACCTTTACTTTTTTTTTTTTTTTTATTGCCGTCTAAGCCCTTCTTGGTGACATTTTCCCTTTAGGTGACTCAAGTTGTCAACAGGACAGATAGTGAAGGAAAATCTCGCCTGACACTAAGCCTGACAGAGGTTATAAATGTTTCTCGAACCAATTGCCGCCAAATCACGTACCTGTACGTCATTTGACTTCAAAGGGTTGTCCCGGTGTGAGGCCTGAAGCTGCAGGCATTACCCCGGTACCGTTGTTTAGAGCCAACGGTTGGCTCTCTTGTAACAGCCGCTCGATTGTTATTACCTTTTTGTTATTACCCATCCCAACCGGGAGACCCGAGCGACCATCCAGCACGTCCTCCAGCTGGCCAGAGACCCAAAAGAAGGCTTTGATCGGGTCTCGGATATAGTAGCCCAGGAAGCAATGTCATGTCAAGTATTAAAAAACACAGATCTTGGCGTTTTGAATGCTTTAAAGTGAAAAGGAGGGATTTGGGGATGTTTACATTCCTTGTGACAGCAATAAAAGTGATAAAAAAAAAACAAAAAAATTAAAGCAACAGTGTAAAAATAAAAAGAGATAATATAAATGAATAATAAATAAAAAATTGTAAAGTGCCCCAGTTCCCCTGTGCTAGCGCGCAAAGGCGAATGCGTGCGTCGGGCCTGAACTCACACAAACCACGATCGTCCCACACATGTGAGAAATCAGTGTGAACATCAGATGGGCAGTAATTCTAGCACTAGACCTCCTCTGTACATCTAAAGTGGTAATCTGTAAAGGCTTTAAAAGAATCACCTATAGATAGTAAAATATACGTTGTTTATCACTGTTGTGCGGTAGTGCACAATTTTAAAGCGTCACATGTTTGGTATCTATTTACTCGGGGTGATATCATCTTTTATATTGTATGGAAAAATTGGGTTATGTATTGTGTTTTTCTTCATTTTAAATTTTTTATTTTTTAAAACATTTTACCCAAAAACTGCATTTGAAAAAACGCTACGCAAATACTATGTAACATAAAAAGTAAAACAAAAACACACCAATTTAATTTCTAGGGCCTCTGCTTTCAAAAAATATATATATAATATTTGGGGGTTCTATCTAGATTTCTAGCAAAAAAATTTAAATAAGATTTTCACATGTAAGCAAAAAGTGACAGAAAATGGTCTTCAACTGGTTATTCAACACTGAAGTAAAGGTTTGGGTGAAGTTGGCCTTTAATACAGAGCATTTACCAAAAGTATTTTACAAATGGAACTGCAAGTTCTAGAATATTTGCTGCTTTTTTGGCAAAGTAGACAAGGTTGGACGAAGGTTCATCTGATTCCTGAATTATTCTTCGTAACCGCCAACTTTCAGACATCAGTTGGTTTCGTTGAACAATTAACTCTCTTCTTTCCTCTAGATATAGCCTCCGGTCTTCTAGTAATAGGCTCCTTTCAAGGAACAGCTGGTAATTCATAATCCCCTATTATATAACACATGAAAATGAAAGTTAAAGACTGGAAATGAGTATGATACATCCTATATATATATATATATGACATGTCTGAATGGCTAACACTGTTGCCTTATGCCGCGTACACACGTTCGGGAATTCTCGTTGGAAAAAGCTCTGATGGTTTTCCCGTCGGAATTCCGACGGAGTTTCACTCAAACTGTCTTGCCTACACACAGTGACACCAAATTCCGACGGTCAATAACACCACGGCATACAACACATTCGATAAAAGGGAAGTTTAATGCTTCTGAGCATGCGTCAAACTGTTTCCGAGCATGCGTCGGAATTTTGCGTGTCGGAAATTGCATACACACGATCGGAAAGTCCGATAGAAAGGTTTTCCGTCGGAAAAATTAAGAACAGGTTCTCAATCCAAAGTCCGTCGGAAATTCCGACAGAAAAAGACCGATGGGCATACACACGGTCGGAAAAATCCGATGGAAAGCTCCCATCGTAAATTCCGACCGTGTGTACACGGCATTATAGTGCTGGGTTCAGTCCTATCAGTATTATGAATGCCTAGAGTTTGAATAATCAGGGAAATGGACAGATGGCTCTGCAACCCAAGGGTAGCTCTACCTGACTGGTAATGTAAATGCACAGAGGGGCTTCCAAAACCACTTTAACTGGTTGCTGGCCGCCGGCTGTCAATTGATGGCCAGGCGGCGCAGCTCTCGTCTCGTAGCGGGAGGGCATTATTTGTTACTGGGGTTACTGGGGACTCGATGCACGTGCCCAGCGGCCGCGATGTCCACCGGGCACCCGCAATTGCCCAGTAACACAGCAGGACCATGGATCTGTGTATGTAAACACACAGATCCACGGTACTGTCCGAGGAGAGGAGGCCGATGGTGTGTTCTCAGTACAGAGAAACACCGATCAGTCTCCTCCCCTTGTCAATCCCCTCCCCCTACAGTTAGAATCACTCCCAGGGAACATATTAACCCCTTCAGCGCCCCCTAGTGTTAACCCCTTCCCTGCCAGTCACATTTATACAGTAAACAATGCTTTTTTATAGCACGGATCGCTGTATAAATGTGAATGGTCCCAAAAATGTGTCAAAAGTGATCGATATGTCCGCCGCAATATCGCAGTCACGATAAAAATCGCAGATAAAAATTACTAGTAAAAAAAATAATAATAATAAAAATGCAACAAATCTATCCCCTATTTTGTAGGCACTATAACTTTTTACGCAAACCAATCAATATATGCAATTTTTATTTTTACCAAAAATATGTAGAAGAATACGTATCGGCCTAAACTGAGGAAAAAATTTGTTTTAAAAAAAAATAAAAAATTGGATATTTATTATAGCAAAAAGTAAAAAATATTGTTTTTTTCTCAAACTTGTCACTCTTCTTTTGTTTATAGCGCAAAAAATAATGTCACAAGAGGGCGGTGCCACCCGGTGATGTGGACAGGTGGCCCCACCCTTACCTATATAAAAACTGTCAAATGGAAAGCCATGCAGTCGGCAAACCGTTGACGGCGGAGCGTTTTTTTTTCCAGGTTGGGTGGTGCGGCGGGTGTCATGATTCAGGAAGGATTTACATCAGGGGACTTTTCTTTTTTTTTTTAATAAAGGAATTGTCAAAAACTGTCTGTGATTTTATTACTTTTTGACACTTTTTTGGTGAATGGGTAGGGTTTATATGTACCCCATACTCATTCACATGGGGGGGGCGAGATCTGGTGGCCCCCTTGTTAAAATGCCTGGCTTGCCATTTGACAGTTTTTATATAGGTAAGGGTACGGCCACCTGTCCACATCACCTGGTGGTAGCGCCCTCTTGTGACATCACCGATCCAGCATGCACCAGTTGTTGGCGTAAAAAGGAGACGGAGCCACCAGACGGCAATCATTTTTTTATCAGCTGTCAGCGGGAAAGCTCATTGACATCTGATGACTCATCAGTTGTCAAGGACGCTGCGGCTGGCTTCCCAGTTCTGTGTTCTGTGCCTTTAAATCTACACAGTGAAAGGAAGGTGCCGCCAAAGGAAGGATAGTGCTTCTCCTCCACCACCAGCACCCCCCCTCCTCACACTCACCAAAATGATGTGACCCACTTCTCTTAAAGTAGGGTCAAACTCACTTAGATAAGGATAATCTAAAGCTCACCGTTATAAACTCCCTTACATTTTCCATTAAAAACAAGCATTCAATATAGCAAGTGCGTTCCACCTGCGTCTGAAGAAACAGAAAATGACGTAGCTCAGATGCTCTATCCAACGCGTTTCGTCAGTTTTGTCTGACATGTGTGGATTTAAAGGCACAGAACACATGATTTATGGATTTTTTTTATTTTAAATGCACTGGATGCATGATTCATGGACTTTGTTTATTGTTTAATAATCATCTTCATATCATTTGTGCACATGTTTGCACATTTTTGGGTATTCTTTGAGAGCGCTGTTTATACTGTATAGTTTATTAACCTACCAGTATTTTCCTGGATTGTGGGTTGAAACTAGAAAACCCCCAAAAAATGCACAAAAAACACAAGCAGAACAAAAAATTCAAAAACAGAGAGTCGTGGGGTAAAACTGGGGACCACAAGCCAAAAGTGTTAAGCACTTGGTCACCTTGTTGACTAAAATAATTAAAATATTATTATTGTTATTATTATTACCATCATAACGATTAAAACCATCAGAAGGATACAGAAAATGAACTTCCAAGGATCTGCAATAAATTTGTTGTAGGAGGTCGCCACGGAACTCTTTACCACGTGGATCAGTTTTTTAAACTAATAAGAAAAAGACATTAAATTAGTTAAAAATGCATTTTGTGAAAAACACTGTAAAATGGTCTTTAGATATTAGCGCACAATTTTGGTGGTATTTGATCACCACTGTGTTTTTTATTTTTTGTGATATAAACAAAAAAAAAATATATATATATATATATATATATATATATATATATATATATATATATATATATATATATATATATATATATATATATATATATATATCTATATCTCCTATCTATCTATCTATCTATCTATCTATCTATCTATCTATCGAGAGAGAGATACATATATATTTTTTTTATTATATATATATATATATATATATATATATCTATCTATATATATCTCCTATCGAGAGAGAGAGAGAGAGAGAGAGAGAGAGAGAGAGAGAGAGAGAGAGAGAGAGAGAGAGAGAGAGAGAGAGATACATATATATTTTTTTTTTACATATATATATATATATATATATATATATATATATATAAAAATAATTTAAAACATATAAAACATATCCAATAAAATCGAATTTCTTCATAAATTTTGACCAAAAAATCCCAATAAGTATATATTGATTGGTTGGCAAGAAAGTTATAGCGTCTACAAACTATGGGTCGCTCCAATGTGAATGAGGCCTTAGTCATAAAATTTATTTTTTAAATGTAGACAAATGTAACTACAAAAAAGAAAAGAAAAAACACCAAATTGGGACCAAATATATTGGTTGTATCAAGGTACAAATACCTCAATGTTTGCTTGTTGATTCATTTTCTTCTCTAGAGGGGTCCCTAGCAATAATATATTAATTACCTATTCAACTTTGTAATTAAAGGGGTTGTAAAGGCAGAAGGTATTTTATCTTAATACATTCTATGCATGAAGATAAAAAGGCTTCGATGTGCAGCAGCTCCCCTCAGCCTCCCTTATTCTTACCTCCCATCTAAATCCAGCGAGTTCCTCGGCCATCTTGGGACTCTCCCTCCTGATTGGGTGGGACACAGCAGCGGCGCCATTGGCTCCCACTGCTGTCAATCAAACCCAGTGAGCCAATCTGCGAGAGAGGGGGTGGGGCCGAACCGCAGCTCCGTATATGAATGGACACACAGAGCTGCAGCTCGAGTCGGGTTTCCCCCATAGCAAGATGTTTGCTGTGGGGGCACTCAACAGGAGGGAGGGGCCAGGAGCTTCAGCCAAAATCCTCCTCCTCATCCTCCTCCTCCTCTCTCTTCTCCTGTGTTTTCTGTGACATAGGAATGATGGTGTCTGGATAAAGTGGGCCTTGAGAGGAAAGGAAGTCCTCCTCTTCCTCCTGCTGCTCTGCCTCCAGTGCCCTGTCCATAATGCCACGCAGAGTCTGCTCCAGCAGGAACACAACAGGAATTGTGTCACTGATGCATGAACTGTCATGGCTCGCCATCCTTGCGGCCTCCTCAAATGGTGACAATACAGTGCATGCATCCTTAATGTTCAGCTAATGGCGTGGGGAAAAAAGCCGAGGCGGCCTGAGCCTGTCGTCGTGACATGCTGGCACAGATACTCGTTGACGGGCCTCTGCTGCATGTATAGCCGCTGCAGCATTCCCAAAGTTGAGTTCCACCTGGTGGGCATGTCACAAATCAGGCGGTTTACGGGCAAGTGGAATTCCCGCTGACTTTCAGCCAACTGAGCACTGGCTGTGTATGACCGCCTGAAATGGCTACAGGCCTGTTTTAGTACATCTTGCAACCCTGGGTACTTACTTAGGAAACGCTGCACCACCAAATTGAGGACATGTGCCAGGCATGGCGTGCCACCTATCAGTGCACAACCAGCCACCACTGTTATAGAGAATAAGAGAGAAGAGGGGATTCATAGTCCGATCTTGTTCCTGTTATCTTGATACAGAGAGCGTTCTCATCATAGGACAGGAAGAATCACTAGGTGATGAGGACAAAAAAAGTGCAATATATATTACTTATCTGTTTATGGGAGTTTAGATACAAGGAGAAGTCCAGCCTGAGCTCATTTGGCTTGGCTTCTCCTATGGATCACAGGAGTGCAATTCATTTTGCACTCCTGTGATCCGTTTTTAGCAGAGAGCGGTCTGAAGTCCGCTCCCCGCTGACGTCATGGATATCAGTCCAGGCACCGTGTCATCCCGACAATAAAGTCTGGATCCGCCAGGTGCCTGGACTGATGCCTGTCTCAGCCTCTCAGTGAGCCACTGAGAGCCTGAGATGGCCGCTCCCCATCCCTCCACAGCTCAGCGCTCCAATGAGCATGGAGGGAGATGGGCAGAGAGCTGTAATTGGCAGTCTTCAGCTCTCTGCTCACGGAGCTGTGAAAAACAAACGATCGACAGTGTTTGACCGCTCGGTTTTTAGTGCAGAGGCCCCGGGGGACAGATCTAGCATCGGACCGATGCTGCATCCACATAGGTAAGTATGAATCTGCAAAAATAGAGAAACCCGTACTTCTCTTTTAACTATAAGTGCTGACGTCCACCTGGCTGTGCTGTGTGGCACAGCTGTGTAAATCTCAGGTCTGGATTGGCAGAAATATAAATAAGCTGGCAGGTAAAACCAATCCCAAAAATCAATCCCAATAATGTATTTCAACTGTGTATTTAGCTGTTAGCCTGGGGTTTGGCTTTAGTAAATAGCTCAATCTATTGTTATATATTATACAGGTATTTTTTTCTTAACAACTTACCAGTTTAATAAATGGGTGAAGAGCAGCACCAAAGATTTTCATGATCATGTCCCAACTTGTTTTCATCTTCTCTGCCCCTTTTTTTGTCTAAAGTATAGGTAAATAAATTTTTGGGAAATTATTTATTTTCAAGTACACAACTAGACATACAATCTTACATTTACAAAGTCCCACCATAAGATAGTAGTAGTTACAATGAGGAGGAGAAGCCCTCTATACAGGTACTAGTCATGCAGATGTAGCAATATGGACTACCATTGCTACGAACAGCTATTCCCTGCCCTATCTGCATAACACATTATTCCTCTAGTGCCCAGCGTTACTAGACTGACATCATATTTGTGAGCCCAATCAAAGGGATTTTGGGATTGGTAGTTCCATCAGATGGCTGTTCCCTTGCACGACTATACTCTCGGACTACATATCCCAGGGATCTTTGCTACCACCAAAGAGAGTGCTGGGGAGAGCTATAAAAGACGGCAAAGAACCACCCCGGGGACTCTTCCCGTCTGAGCCTCGTGTGTGAAGGATCTCTCCGTGCCTAGGGAGTGAGGTGGAGGCCTACCACACGGACTACTGTTTCCTGCCTGACTGAGAAGGGGTCGAACATTGCCTGTTGTTCATCGGACATCTGACGAGCATCACTTCTACAGTGCAACAACCCACGCTTCATGCTCCACAACGGTGGATCATTGCAAGCGCATCTGCAGCTAGGACGTCCATCTAGGATTCGCTAGCTGGAAGGCGGCAAGTCGGCCTGGTCGTTACCACCCGCTACCGCCCATCTTTGCAAATCTTTCCTTTGTTGTTTCACTGCGACACTGTGCACAGACAGCTTTACTTTGGGAACACATCACTGCACATTGATTTGAACACTGTACATAAATATATTTAGCTACAGTCATCACAAAATATACTACCACTCTGTACTAACACCTTATTGGATAAAATTAATGAGCTCCGACTGCCGGTGAAGAGCATCAGGGACATTATGTTATTGCTACTAAAAGGGCCCTCATACCATCCATGTTTAGCACTATCTCTCATAAGGATTAAGGGTTAAACAGGCTGGCCTGGGTTCGCTTTCTAGAAGTACTGTCAGAATTGATGCTTAACGTTTGCTTTTCCTTTCAGGTTAGGTTCCAGTGGTACTTTATTGTACATATGTGAATATAATCTGTTATTTGTCTTAACTGGCATTTCCTGAGGAGTCATTCGACTGAGTTGGTGCTGTTAACCCCAAACTCAGTTGAACTATCACCTCTCTTGTACAACCATATCTTAACTGAAATATTTCAGTAAACTTTAAGAGATTATAAACGTCTTGAGTGTTGTCTTATTACTTCAAGGTGTTGCAATGATGTCTGAACCCAAAATGTCAGGAGGGTTGGAATGTTCAAAGGGTCATGGCAATGCAGATGAGCAGGTAAATCCAAGCAGTCTCCAAGGGGGCTGTGCTACATGTGGGGGCTCGTCCGGGATGCCATCTGCAGTGGGCCCTAGTCAACCTAGACAAGAGCCACAATCCACGTGGGAGGCCGCTTTGTATGCCACAGCTGCCTGGGGCAGGAATCAATGAGCTCAACTTGGGAGAAGCACTGTTCTAGAAATCTCAGGGAGTGAGCACACCGAGGGAGAGATTAGAAAGGCGGTGAGAGCTCTGACCCCAGGTCACCGGGCCTACATTGTAGACACAGAAGCTGAGCACGACTTTGATCAAATCTGGGTACTACTGGAGTGGCCAACTCCTGTAGGGGAAGATGAGTTTGAAACCTGGATGAGTCAAGCTCTGCAAGCCATGGAAGAATGGAGTGTTCCAAAGGCTGTGAAATGACAATTGCTCAGTGAAAATATCGAAGGCCCATCGGCTAATGTGATTCGTAGAATCACAAGAAAACTTGTATTGCCATGGACTACATAGACACCCTGTATGCTGTATTTGGGAGAGTTGAAACTACCGCAGACCTAAAGTACAAATTCAACCACACCCACCAGCAGAAAGGCGAGAGCCTGTCTGAGTACATACCTTGTGTAGACAGAATGCTGTTACAAATTATCCTCAAAAGGGGTATTGATCCCAAAGATGCTGACCAAGCTTGTCTAGACCCGGTTCTGCAAGGGGCTAGGCCAAAAAACCTGATTGTATTAAAGTTGTTACTAAAAAGAACCAACTTGGTGCCTACATACCCTGAATTGATAAGAGAAGTGCGAGAAGAAGAGGCTTTATTAGAAGAGGAAAGCCAAAGGGCCAGGGAAGTGGGTCCTATTCCTAGAAATAGAGAGAAAGTGGTGGCCCAAGCTGTGAGATGAGTTTCTCAGATGAGGACAGTGGAACTGAATCCAGACTGATAGGGCTGGCCATTCCTGACACTAATAAAACAGCCGATGAACTTGGGCCAACCAAACCAATGGCTCGGGTAGCTCAGGCCAAAATTCAGATGTATCATGCCTTGATGGGGGTAATGGAGACCGAAGCAAATGTCCAAGAACAAGGGACTCACCAAGGGCAGTCACAATTTCCTCAAGGACGAGAGAAGAGATTTTACGGATGTGGGAAGCTTGGATTGAGTGTCTCAAGGCCAGGATCAGCCTTCAACTACTCACGGACGTTCTAAAAAACTTACAGAAATTACTCTTTCCAAAATAGGTGGGAAACTTCAACTGAGCTCCAAGGCAAATGGAAGATCTAAGAAGAAAAAGGGACGCAAGCCACCTGCTTCCCCTCCCTTTACTTCAACAAAGGAAAGACCTAAGAGAAAAAGGAGACACACAAGCCATCTGCAGCCCCTCCCCTTTTCCTGCTAAGGAAAACAAAAGAAACTAAACCCTTAAGGAAGGAGAACGGGAGGCAAGAAATCAATGCGCACCTTACTGAGCAAACAGTTAGACCAACTCTGTTACTTCCAAATGGGCTGATTAAGGACCAGACTATAGAGTCAACCACTGGGAATCTACCAAAGAACTTAGTAGGGCCCTCCCCTATAGTCTCAATACAAGTGGAGGGCTTCTATACTCAAGCCATACTGGATACGGGAGCCCAGGTGACACTGCTGTACCGAGATTTTGATCACAAGTACTTGAAGCATATCCCTTTGTGCAAACTTGAGAAGTTAGAGATTTGGGGCATAGGGACCCAGAAATGCCCATACGAGAGATACATACCCATTAAGATAAAATGTAATACCTTCCTGGCTGGAAAACCAGAGACTTTTGACACGTAGGTTGTTGTCTGCCCCCAACCCCCTGGGGCAGGCTGAAATTCTTTGCTAATAGGCACCAACACCATTCTTGTGAGGAGACTACTCACTCCACTGGCCCTGGAGGGTGATCCAGTAGGGAAAATCTACCCTCAGCTGCGACAGGCCTTTCAGTGAGTATTGCAGAGGAAGAAGGCCCCGTAGAAGGAGTAGGCAGACTGTGGTGATTGGATGCTCACGAAAGGGTATTGCAGCCAGGCGAGAGGGCCTGTGTAAAGGCCACTGTTAAGTTATCATGGAACCAGCTGGGCCCATATGTGATGGTGGTGGAAGACGATTCAGCAGAAGAAGATGTTGAGATAGAATTGGTACCAGACATTATACCCACGAAGCGGGGGGGGGGGGTGAATCCCTGTCAGTGTGAGGAACGTCACCGGTCACCCAATTAGTCTGAAGCCTCAGATGGTGATTGGAAAAGTGAGTGCTGCCACCCCAGTGACGGGGAATGATCTAGTGAAAAAGGGAAATGGAAAAGAGACACTGTCTATTGCCCAAATCTACCCTCAGGATGGGGGGGAGAAGATTAAAGCCCAACTAGCCTGAAAGGAGAAGATGTTTTCCAAAGATGACTTTGATGTGGGCTGTGCCAAGCGTGCTCAACATAGAATTTGGCTAACTGAAGATAAACCTTTTCGCAAAAGGGCCAGGCAAATTCCTTTGTGTGATCTGGAAGACCTTAGAGCAGTGGTCATCAACCCTGTCCTCAGGGCCCACTAACAGGCCAGGTTTGCAAGATAACTGAAATACATCACAGGTGATATCATTTGCTGCTCAGTGATTGCAGTATTCTAGTCTGCATCTCCCCAAGGTAATACATAAAACCTGGCCTGTTAGTGGGCCCTGAGGATGGGGTTGATGACCACTGCCTTAGAGAACAGCTGGCTGTGCTGAAGAAATCAGGGGTCATCAAGGAATCTAGGAGCCTTTATGCTTCCCCTATTCCTGGTGGTGAGAAAAAAGAATGGGTCCCTCCAGATGTGTATTGACTACCGAACCTTGAACCGAAAGACTATCCCAAACCAATACACAACCCTCCGTATAGGAGAGGCTCTGCAGTGTCTATCAGGGGCCAAGTGGTTTAGTGTGCTGGATCTAAAAAGTGGATACTACCAGATACCCATGCATCCAGATGACCGAGAGAAATCAGCCTTCATCAGCCCCCTATGATTTTTTCGAAATTGATCGAATGCCTCAAGGATTAGCTGGGGCTCCCGCCACTTTTCAGAGATTGATGGAGAACACCATGGGAGATATGAACTTGGTGGAAGTACTAGTGTACCTTGATGATATCATCGTGTTTGACAGAACATTGGAGGAACATGAAGATCGGTTGGAGAAATTTTCGAATGGTTACACGCAGAGGGGCTGAAACTGTCACTAGAAAAATTCCAGTTCTACCAGACCTAGGTTACGTACCTTGGGCATGTGGACTTGGACAATGCTGTCCATCAGTGTTCATCAGTACAGCCTATTCATGCCACCTATCAGTGCACCACTGACATGGGAGGAGGGGGGATGGCTGTGGGTGCATTGTTGACCGCCCCCCAAAAAATACACCACCAGCCACCACTGTTATGGAGAATAAGAGAGAAGAGGGGATTCATAGTCCTATCTTGTTCCTGTTATCTTGATACAGAGAGTGTTCTCATCATAGGACAGGAAGAATCACTAGTGATGAGGACAAAAAAGCTGCAATATATATTACTTATCTGTTTATGGGAGTTTAGATACACTTTAATAGGAGAAGTCCAGCCTGAGCTTGTTTGGCTAAGTATGAATCTGCAAAAAAAAAAGAAACCTGTACTTCTATTTTAACAAGTGCTGACATCCACCTGGCTGTGCTGTGTGGCACAGCTGTGTAAATCTCAGGTCTGGATTGGCAGAAATATAAATAAGTTGACAGGTAAACCAATCCCAATAATGTATTTCAACTGTGTATTTAGCTGTTTGCCTGGGGTTTGGCTTTAGATAATAGCCCAATATATCATACAGATATTTTTTTCTTAACAACTTACCAGTTCAATAAATGGGTGAAGAGCAGCAGCAAAGATTTTCATGGTCATGTCCCAACTTGTTTTCATTTTCTCTGTCCCTTTTTTTGTCTAAAATATAGGTAAATACATTTTTGGGAATTTATTTATTTTGAAGTACACAACTGGACATACAATCTTACATTTACAAAGTCCCACCATAAGATAGTAGTAGTTACAATGAGGAGGAGAAGCCCTCTATACAGGTACTAGTCATGCAGATGTAGCAATATTGACTACCATGGACTACCACTGCAACGAGCACATAGCACATTATCCCTCTAGTGCCCAGCGTTACTAGACTGACATCATATTTGTGAGCCCAATCAAAGGGATTTTGGGATTGGTAGTTCCATCAGATGGCTGACTACCGGACTATATATCTCAGGGATCTTTGCTACCACCAAAGAGATTGCTGGGGAGAGCTATAAAAGACGCCAGAGACCCACCCCGCGGACTCTTCCCGCCTGGGCCTCGCGTGTAAAGGATCTCTTCGTGCCTGGGGAGTGAGGTTGCGGCCTACCACACGGTCTACAGTTTCCTGCCTGACTGAGATGGGGCCCAGCGTTGCCTGCTGTTCATCGGACAAGCATCACTTCTACAGTGCAGCAACCCACGCTTTGTGCTCCACAACGGGGATCATCGCAAGTGGGTCCGCAGCCAGGACGTCCATCTAGGATTCGCTAGCAGGAAGGCATCAAGACGGTCTGGTCGTTGGTGAAAGGGCTACCACCCATCTTTGCATACCTTTCCTTTGTTTTTTCACTGGGACACAGACAGCTTTACTTTGGGAACATTTCACTGCACTTTGATTTGAACACTGTACATAAGTATCTTTAGCTACAGTCATCACAAGATATACTACCACTATGTTACTACACCTTATTGGATAAAATTAAGGAGCTCCGACTGCCGATGAAGACCATCAGATCTGCTTCTCCTATGGATCACAGGACTGCAATTCATTTTGCACTCCTGTGACCCGTTTTCAACAGAGAGCGGTCTGAATTCCGCTCTCTGCTGACGTCACGGATATCAGTCCAAGCACAGTGTCATCCCGACAATAAAGTCTGGATCCGCCAGGTGCCTGGACTGATGCCTGTCTCAGCCTCTCAGCGAGCCACTGAGAGCCTGAGACGGCCGCTCCCTGTCCCTCCACAACTCAGCACTCCAATAAGCATAGAGGGAGATTGGCAGAAAGCTGTAATTGAAAGTATACAGCTCTGTGCTTACGGAGCTGTGAAAACCGAGCGATCAGTGGTGTTCATTCGCTCGGTTTTTAGTGCAGAGGCGCTGGGGGGACAGATGCAGCATCGGATCGATGCTGCATCCACCTAAGTAAGTATGAATCTGCTAAAAAGAGAAACCAGTACTTCTCTTTTAACTATACAGTGGTGTGAAAAAGTGTTTGCCCCCTTCCTCATTTCCTGTTCCTTTGCATGTTTGTCACACTTAAGTGTTTCGGAACATCAAACCAATTTAAACAATAGTCAAGGACAACACAAGTAAACACAAAATGCAATTTGTAAATGAAGGTGTTTATTATTAAAGGTGAAAAAAAATCCAAACCATCATGGCCCTGTGTGAAAAAGTGATTGCCCCCTAAACCTAATAACTGGTTGGGCCACCCTTAGCAGCAACAACTGCAACCAAGCGTTTGCGATAACGTGCAATGAGGCTTTTACAGCGTCCTGGAGGAATTTTGGCCCATTCATCTTTGCAGAATTGTCCTAATTCAGTTACATTAGAGGGTTTTCGAGCATGAACGGCCTTTTTAAGGTCATACCACAACATCTCAATAGGATTCAGGTCAGGACTTTGGCTAGGCCACTCCAAAGTCCTTATTTTTGTTTTTCTTCAGCCATTCGGTGGTGGACTTGCTGGTGTGTTTAGGATCATTGTCCTGCTGCAGAACCCAAGTTCGTTTCAGCTTGAGTACACGAACAGATGGTCGGACATTCTCCTTCAGGATCTCTTGGTAGACAGCAGAATTCATAGTTCCTTTTATCACGGCAAGTCTTCCAGGTCCTGAAGCAGCAAAACAGCCCCAGACCATCACACTACCACCACCATATTTTACTGTTGGTATAATGTTCTTTTTCTGAAATGCAGTGTTCCTTCTACGCCAGATATACTTGGACACACACCTTCCAAAGAGTTCCACTTTTGTCTCATCGGTCCACAGAATGTTGTCCCAAAAGTCTTGGGGATCATCAAGATGTGTTGTGGAGAAATTGAGACGAGCTTTGATGTTCTTTTTGCTCAGCAGTGGTTTTCTCCTTGGAACTCTGCCATGCAGGCCATTTTTGCCCAGTCTTTTCCTGATGGTGGAGGCATGAACGCTGACCTTAACTGAGGCAAGTGAGGCCTGCAGTTCCTTGGACGTTGTTGTGGGGTCTTTTGTGACCTCTTGGATGAGTCGTCGCTGCGCTCTTGGGGTAATTTTGGGCGGCCGGCCACTCCTGGGAAGGTTCACCACTGTTCCATGTCTTCGCCATTTGTGGATAATGGCTCTCACTGTGGTTCGCTGGATTCCCAAAGCTTTGGAAATGGCTTTATAACCCTTTCCAGACTGATAGATCTCAATTACTTTCTTTCTCAATTGTTCCTGAATTTCTTTGGGTCTCGGCATGATGTGTAGCTTTTAAGGATCTTCTGGTGGACCTTACTGTGTCAAGCAGCTCCTATTTAAGTGATGCCTTGATTGTGAACAGGTGTGGCAATAATCAGGCCTGGGTGTGGCTAGAGAAATTGAACTCAGGTGTGGACAACCACAGTTATAGTATGTTTTAACAAGGGGGGCAATCACTTTTTCACACAGGGCCATGATGGTTTGGATTTTTTTTCACCTTTAATAATAAACACCTTCATTTACAAATTGCATTTTGTGTTTACTTGTGTTGTCCTTGACTATTGTTTAAATCGGTTTGATGTTCCGAAACACTTAAGTGTGACAAACATGCAAAGGAACAGGAAATGAGGAAGGGGGCAAACACTTTTTCACACCACTGTAAGTGCTGACATCCACCTGGCTGTGCTGTGTGGCACAGCTGTGTAAATCTCAGGTTTGGATTGGCAGAAATATAAATAAGTTGGCAGGTAAACCAATCCAAATAATGTATTTCAACTGTGTATTTAGCTCTTTGCCGGGGGTTTGGCTTTATATATCAGTCCAATCTATTGTTATATATCATTCAGGTATTTTTTTCTTAACAACTTACCAGTTCAATAAATAGGTGAAGAGCAGCACCAAAGATGTTCATGGTCATGTCCCAACTTGTTTTCATTTTCTCTGCCCCTTTTTTTGTCTAAAATATAGGTAAATACATTTTTGGGAAATTATTTATTTTGAAGTACACAACTGGACAATCTTACATTTACAAAGTCCCACCATAAGATATTAGTTACAATGAGGAGGAGGAGAAGCCCTCTATACAGGTACTAGTCATGCAGATGTAGCATTATGGACTACCATTGCAACGAACAGCTATTCCCTGCCCTATCTGCATAGCACATTATCCCTCTAGTGCCCAGCGTTACTAGACTGACATCATATTTGTGAGCCCAATCAAAAGGATTTTGGGATTGGTAATTCCATCAGATGGCTGTTCCCTTGCACTACTATACTCCCGGACTACATATCCCAGAGATCTTTGCTACCACCAAAGAGATTGCTGGGGAGAGCTATAAAAGACGCCAGAGACCCACCCCGCGGACTCTTCCCGCCTGGGCCTTATGTGTGAAGGATCTCTTCATGGCTGGGTAGTGAGTTTGCGGCCTACCACGCGGTCTACAGTTTCCTGCCTGACTGAGAATGGGCCCAGCGTTGCCTGCTGTTCATCGGACATCTGATGAGCATCACTTCTACAGTGCAGAAACCCACGCTTTGTGCTACACAACGGGCGATCATCGCAAGCGGGTCCGCAGCTAGGACGTCCATCTAGGATTTGCTAGCAGGAAGGCGTCAAGACGGTCTGGTCGTTGGTGAGAGGGCTACCGCTCATCTTTGCATACCTTTCTTTTGTTGTTTCACTGGGACACTGTGCACAGAAAGCTTTACTTTGGGAACAATTTACTGCACTTTGATCTGAACACTGTACATAAGTATCTTTAGCTACAGTCATCACAAAATATACTACCACTATGTTACTACACCTTATTGGATACAATTAATTATCTCCGACTGCCGATGAAGACCATGGACTGAGAAGGGGTCCAGCATTGCCTGCTGTTCATCAGACATCTGACGAGCATCACTTCTACAGTGCAGCAACCCATGCTTCGTGCTCCACAATGGGGGATCATCGCAAGCGGGTCCGCAGCTAGGATGTTCATCTAGGATTCACTAGCTGGAAGGCATCAAGTCGGCCTGGTCATTGGTGAGAGGGCTACCGCCCATCTTTGCACACCTTTCCTTTGTTGTTTCACTGGGACACTGTGCACAGACAGCTTTATTTTGGGAACATTTCACTGCACCTTGATTTGCACACTGTACATAAGTATCTTTAGCTACAGTCATCACAAGATATACTACCACTATGTTACTACACCTTATTGGATACAATTAAGGAGCTCCGACTGCCGATGAAGACCATCAGATCTGCTTCTCCTATGGATCACAGGAGTGCAATTCATTTTGCACTCCTGTGATCCGTTTTCAGCAGAGAGCGATCTGAATTCCGCTCTCTGCTGACGTCACGGATATCAGTCAAAGCACCGTGTCATCCCGACAATAAAGTCTGGATCCGCCAGGTGCCTGGACTGATGCCTGACTCAGCCTCTCAGCGAGCCACTGAGAGCCTGAGATGGCCGCTCCCTGCCCCTCCACAGCGCTGGGGGGACAGATGCAGCATTGCAACGAACAGCTATTCCCTGCCCTATCTGCATAGCACACTATCCCTCTAGTGCCCATCGTTACTAGACTGACATCATATTTTTGAGCCCAATCAAAGGGATTTTGGGATTGGTAGTTCCATCAGATGGCTGTTCCCTTGCACGACTATACTCCCAGACTACATATGCCAGGGATCTTTGCTACCACCAAAGAGATTGCTGGGGAGAGCTATAAAAGATGCCAGAGACCCACCCCGCAGACTCTTCCCACCTGGGCCTCATGTGTAAAGGATCTCTCAGTCCCTGGGGAGTGAGGTCGTGGCCTACCACGCGGTCTACAGTTTCCTGCCTGACTGAGAAGGGGTCCAGCGTTGCCTGCTGTTCATTGGACATCTGACGAGCTTCGTGCTCCACAACGGGGATCATTGTGGATTCGCTAGCTGGAAGGCCTCCAGTTGGCCTGGTCGTTGGTGAGAGGGCTACCGCCCATCTTTGCAAACCTTTCCTTTGTTGTTTCACTAGGACACTGTGCACATACAGCTTTAATTTGGGAACATTTCACTGCACCTTGATTTGTACACTGTACATAAGTATCTTTAGCTACAGTCATCACAAGATATACTACCACTATGTTACTACACCTTATTGGATACATTTAAGGCGCTCCGACTGCCGATGAAGACCATCAGATCTGCTTCTCCTATGGATCACAGGAGTGCAATTCATTTTGCACTCCTGTGACCCGTTTTCAGCAGAGAGCGGTCTGAATTCCGCTCTCTGCTGACGTCACAGATATCATCCCAGGCACCGTGTCATCCCGACAATAAAGTCTGGATCCGCCAGGTCCCTGGACTGATGCCTGTCTCAGCCTCTCAGCGAGCCACTGAGAGCCGGAGACGGCCGCTCCCCGCCCCTCCACAGCGCTGGGGGGACAGATGCAGCATCGGATCGATGCTGCATCCACCTAGGTAAGTATGAATCTGCAAAAAAAGAGAATCCCGTACTTCTCTTTTAACTATAAGTGCTGACATCCACCTGTCTGTGCTGTGTGGCACAGCTGTGTAAATCTCAGGTCTGGATTGGCAGAAATATGAATAAGTTGGCAGGTAAACCAATCCCAATAATGTATTTCAACTGTGTATTTAGCTCTTTGCCTGGGGTTTGGCTTTATATATCAGTCCAATCTATTGTTATATATCATACAGGTATTTTTTTTCTTAACAACTTACCAGTTCAATAAATAGGTGAAGAGCAGCACCAAAGATTTTCATGGTCATGTCCCAACTTGTTTTCATTTTCTCTGCCCCTTTTTTTGTCTAAAATATAGGTAAATACATTTTTGGGAAATTATTTATTTTGAAGTACACAACTGGACATACAATCCTACATTTACAAAGTCCCACCATAAGATAGTAGTAGTTACAATGAGGAGGAGCCCTCTATACAGGTACTAGTCATGCAGATGTAGCAATATGGACTACCATTGCAACGAACAGCTATTCCCTGCCCTATCTGCATAGCACATTATCCCTCTAGTGCCCCCAGCGTTACTAGACTGACATCATATTTGTGAGCCCAATCAAAGGGATTTTGGGATTGGTAGTTCCATCAGATGGCTGACTACCGGACTACATATCCCAGGGATCTTTGCTACCACCAAAGAGATTGCTGGGGAGAGCTATAAAAGACGCCAGAGACCCACCCCGCGGACTCTTCCCACCTGGGCCTCGCGTGTAAAGGATCTCTTTGTGCCTGGGGAGTGAGGTTGCGGACTACCACGTGGTCTACAGTTTCCTGCCTGACTGAGAAGGGGTCCAGCGTTGCCTGCTGTTCATCAGACATCTGACGAGCATCACTTCTACAGTGCAGCAACCCATGCTTCGTGCTCCACAACGGGGATCATCGCAAGCGGGTCCGCAACTAGGACATCCATCTAGGATTCACTAGCTGGAAGGCGTCAAGTCGGCCTGGTTGTTGGTGAGAGGGCTACTGCCCATCTTTGCAAACCTTTCCTTTGTTGTTTCACTGGGACACTGTGCACAGACAGCTTTACTTTGGGAAAATTTCACTACACCTTGATTTGTACACTGTACATAAGTATCTTTAGCTACAGTCATCACAAGATATACTACCACTATGTTACTACACCTTATTGGATACAATTAATGATCTCCGACTGCCGATGAAGACCATCAGATCTGCTTCTCCTATGGATCACAGGAGTGCAATTCATTTTGCACTCCTGTGACCCGTTTTCAGCAGAGAGCGGTCTGAATTCCGCTCTCTGCTGACGTCACGGATA
Source organism: Lithobates sylvaticus (assembly GCA_028564925.1). Lineage (NCBI taxonomy): Eukaryota > Metazoa > Chordata > Amphibia > Anura > Ranidae > Lithobates > Lithobates sylvaticus. Next base: position 15,683,528 of record CM053035.1, read on the forward strand.
TCAGTCCAAGCACAGTGTCATCCCGACAATAAAGTCTGGATCCGCCAGGTGCCTGGACTGATGCCTGTCTCAGCCTCTCAGCGAGCCACTGAGAGCCTGAGACAGCCGCTCCCTGCCCCTCCAAAACTCAGCACTCCAATAAGCGTAGAGGGAGATGGGAAGAGAGCTGTAATTAAAAGTCTACAGCTCTGTGCTTACGGAGCTGTGAAAACCGAGCGATCGGTGGTGTTCGTTCGTTCGCTAGGTTTTTAGTGCAGAGGCGCTGGGGGGACAGATGCAGCATCGGATCAATGCTGCATCCACCTAGGTAAGTATGAATCTGCAAAAAAAGAGAAAACCCGTACTTCTATTTTAACTATAAGTGCTGACATCCACCTGTCTGTGCTGTGTGGCACAGCTGTGTAAATCTCAGGTCTGGATTGGCAGAAATATAAATAAGTTGGCAGGTAAACCAATCCCAATAATGTATTTCAACTGTGTATTTAGCTGTTAGCCTGGGGTTTGGTTTAAGATAATAGCCCAAACTATTGTTATATATCATACAGGTATTTTTTTCTTAACAACTTACCAGTTCAATAAATAGGTGAAGAGCAGCAGCAAAGAGTTCTTTGGTCATGTCCCAATTTTTTTTCGTTATCTCTGCCCCTTTTTTTGTCTAAAGTATAGGTAAATACATTTTTGGGAAATTATTTATTTTGAAGTACACAACTGGACATACAATCTTACATTTACAAAGTCCCACCATAAGATAGTATTAGTTACAATGAGGAGGAGCCCTCTATACACGTACTAGTCATGCAGATGTAGCAATATGGACCACCATTGCAACGAACAACAATTCCCTGCCTTATCTGCATAGCACATTATCCCTCTAGTGCCCAGCGTTACTAGACTGACATCATATTTTTGAGCCCAATCAAAGGGATTTTGGGATTGGTAGTTCCATCAGATGGCTGTTCCCTTGCATGACTATACTCCCGGACTACATATCCCAGGGATCTTTGCTACCACCAAAGAGATTGCTGGGGAGAGCTATAAAAGATGCCAGAGACCCACCCCGCAGACTCTTCCCACCTGGGCCTCATGTGTAAAGGATCTCTCCGTGCCTGGGGAGTGAGGTCGTGGCCTACCACGCGGTCTACGGTTTCCTGCCTGACTGAGAAGGGGTCCAGTGTTGCCTGCTGTTCATCGGACATCTGACGAGCATCACTTCTACAGTGCGGCAACCCACGCTTCGTGCTCCACAACGGGGATCATTGTGGATTTGCTAGCTGGAAGGCCTCCAGTTAGCCTGGTCGTTGGTGAGAGGGCTACCGCCCATCTTTGCAAACCTTTCCTTTGTTGTTTCACTAGGACACTGTGCACATACAGCTTTAATTTGGGAACATTTCACTGCACCTTGATTTGTACACTGTACATAAGTATCTTTAGCTACAGTCATCACAAGATATACTACCACTATGTTACTACACCTTATTGGATACAATTAATGATCTCCGACTGCCGATGAAGACCATTAGATCTGCTTCTCCTATGGATCAGAGGAGTGCAATTCATTTTGCACTCTTGTGACCCGTTTTCAGCAGAGAGCGGTCTGAATTCCGCTCTCTGCTGACGTCACGGATATCAGTCCAATAAAGTCTGGATCCGCTAGGTGCCTGGACTGATGCCTGTCTCAGCCTCTCAGCAAGCCACTGAGAGCCTGAGACGGCCGCTCCCCGCCCCTCCACAACTCAGCACTCCAAAAAGCGTAGAGGGAGATGGGCAGAGAGCTGTAATTAAAAGTCTACAGCTCTCTGCTTATGGAGCTGTGAAAACCGAGCGATCGGTGGTGTTCGTTCGCTCGGTTTTTAGTGCAGAGGCGCTGGGGGGACAGATGCAGCATCGGATCGATGCTGCATCCACCTAGGTAAGTATGAATCTGCAAAAAAAGAGCAACCCGTACTTCTCTTTTAACTATAAGTGCTGACATCCACCTGGCTGTGCTGTGTGGCACAGCTGTGTTAATCTCAGGTCTGGATTGGCAGAAATATAAATAAGTTGGCAGGTAAACCAATCCCAATAATGTATTTCAACTGTGTATTTAGCTGTTAGCCTGGGGTTTGGCTTTAGACAATAGCCCAATCTATTGTTATATATCATACAGGTATTTTTTTCTTAACAACTTACCAGTTCAATAATTAGGTGAAGAGCAGCACCAAAGAATTTTATGGTCATGTCCCAACTTGTTTTCATCTTCTCTGCCCCTTTTTTTGTCTAAAATATAGGTAAATACATTTTTGGGAAATTATTTATTTTGAAGTACACAACTGGACATACAATCTTACATTTACAAAGTCCCACCATAAGATATTAGTTACAATGAGGAGGAGAAGCCCTCTATACAGGTACTAGTCATGCAGATGTAGCAATATGGACTACCATTGCAACGAACAGCTATTCCCTGCCCTATCTGCATAGCACATTATCCCTCTAGTGCCCAGCGTTACTAGACTGACATCATATTTTTAAGCCCAATCAAAGGGATTTTGGGATTGGTAGTTCCATCAGATGGCTGTTCCCTTGCATGACTATACTCCCGGACTACATATCCCAGGGATCTTTGCTACCACCAAAGAGAGTGCTGGGGAGAGCTATAAAAGATGCCAGAGACTCACCCCCCGGACTCTTCCCGCCTGGGCCTCATGTGTGAAGGATCTCTTCATGGCTGGGGAGTGAGGTTGCGGCCTACCACACGGTCTACAGTTTCCTGCCTGACTGAGAAGTAGTCCAGCGTTGCCTGCTGTTCATCGGACATCTGATGAGCATCACTTCTACAGTGCAGCAACCCACGCTTTGTGCTCCACAACGGGGATCATCGCAAGCGGGTCCGCAGCTAGGACGTCCATCTAGGATTCACTAGCTGGAAGGCGTCAAGTCGGCCTGGTTGTTGGTGAGAGGGCTACCGCCCATCTTTGCAAACCTTTCCTTTGTTGTTTCACTGGGACACTGTGCACAGACAGCTTTACTTTGGGAGAATTTCACTACACCTTGATTTGTACACTGTACATAAGTATCTTTAGCTACAGTCATCACAAGATATACTACCACTATGTTACTACACCTTAATGGATACAATTAAGGAGCTCCAACTTGCTGATGAATACCATCAGATCTGCTTCTCCTATGGATCACAGGAGTGCAATTCATTTTGCACTCCTGTGACCCGTTTTCAGCAGAGAGCGGTCTGAATTCCGCTCTCTGCTGATGTCACGGATATCAGTCCAAGCACCGTGTCATCCCGACAATAAAGTCTGGATCCGCCAGGTGCTTGGACTGATGCCTGTCTCAGCCTCTCAGCGAGCCACTGAGAGCCTGAGAAAGCCGCTCCCTGCCCCTCCAAAACCCAGCACTCCAATAAGCCTAGAGGGAGATGGGCAGAGAGCTGTAATTAAAGGTCTACAGCTCTGTGCTTAAAACATTTCACTGCACCTTGATCTGAACACTGTACCTAAGTATCTTTAGCTACAGTCATCACAAGATCACACTATGTTACTACACCTTATTGGATACAATTAATGAGCTCCGACTGCCAGTGAAGACCATCAGATCTGCAACGGGGACATTCTGTCATTGCTGATAAAAGGGCCCTCATACCATCCATGTTTAGCACCATCTCTCATTAGGATTAAAGGTTAAACAGGCCTGGGTTCGCTTTCTAGAAGTACTGTCAGAATCGATGCTTAACGTTTGCTTATCCTTTCAGGTTATGTTCCAGTGGTACTTTATTGTACATATGTGAATATAATATTCTGTTATTTGTCATAACTGGCATTTCCTAAGGAGTCATTTGACTAAGTTTGTGCTGTTAACCCCAAACTCAGTTGAACTATCACCTCTCTTGTACAACCATATCCTAACTGAAATATCTCAGTAAAAGTTAATAGAATATTAACGTCTTGAGTGTTGTCTTATTACTTAACTGGTTCTCGACAGGCGCACGACGATGTACGTCGGCAGAATGGCACGGACAGGCATAAGGGAGTATAGGTGCATCCCTTTAAGAATGCCGCCGTGCCATTGTGCGCGCTCCGGTCGGGACCCCCGTGAGTCCGGTCGCGGGTCCCGCGGGCCTGGTCCCCGCAGGGATATTGTCTCACAGGAAGGCTGAACGGGGAGATGCGGAAGTAAACAGCATCTCCCCGTTCTGCCTAGCAACAAGTGACACTGATCTCTGCTCCCTGTGATTGGAGCAGAGATCAGTGTTCACTAACACACAGCCACGCCCCCACAGTTAGTAACACGCCCCTAGGAACACTTAACCCCTACACTGCCACACCCTGGTTAACCCCTTCAGAATCAGTGCATTTAAATAGCACTGATAGCTGTATAAATGACAATGGTCCAAAAAATGTGTCAAAAATGTCTGATGTGTCCGCCATAATGTCGCAGTCACAATAAAAATCACTGATCGCTGCCATTACTAGTAAAAAAAAATATTAATAAAAATGCTATAAAACTATCCCCTATTTTGTAAACGCTAAACTTTTGCGCAAACCAATCAATTATCGATTATTGCATTTTTTTTACCAAAAATATGTAAAAGAATACGTATTGGTCTAAACTGAGGAAAAAAATTTTTTTTATATATTTTTGGGGGATATTTATTATAGCAAAAAGTAAAAAATAATGCATTTTTTTCAAAATTGTCACTCTTTTTTGTTTATAGCGCAAAAAATAAAAACCGCAGAGGTGATCAAATACCACCAAAAGAAATCTCTATTTGTGGGAAAAAAAGGACATCAATTTTGTTTTTGAGGCACGTCGCACAACCACGCAATTTTCAGTTAAAGCGACACAGTGCCGAATCGCAAAAAGTGGTCTGGTCTTAAGCCAGCAAAATGGTCCGGTCTGAAAGCCGTTAAAGGTGTTGCAATGTCTGAACCCAAAATGTCAGGTGGGTTGGAATGCTCAAAGGGTCATGGCGATGCAGATGAGCAGGTAAATCCAAGCAGTCCCCAAGGGGGCCGTGCTACACAAGAAATAACAAAGGTCTTTTTGATCCACCATAGCAGGTAGTTAGTCATAAGGGATACAAACATATACTGTCTGGCACCATTCAGAGCAAAGGTGGGCAAGTGCTGAGAAGACGTCAGAACAAAAATGTGCAAGTGCTAAGAAGAAGACCTGGCATAGTTGCCAACACTAAACATGGCACACCTGCTGCCAGAAGTGGTGTCAAACGCTCTACACAAGGACAGTGGCAGTGGCCAGAGATTGCTGGATGATCGAATTTGCCCCCAACACCGCATATTGTTCGTTGTTCGCCGAACGTCTGAACAACCAAAGTTAGGCCGAACTTAGTAAATCATTCGCCCATCCCTAGTTGACACTAGGGGGCGATCAAGGGGTTAAGTTTGTTCCCCAGATGTGTTCTAACTGTGGGGGGGCTTGTGGCTGACTAGAGAAGGAGACAGATCATTGTTAATACTTAGTAGGAACACACGATCTGTCTCCTCTCCCCTGACAGAACCACACACACACAGATCTCGGTTCTCGCTCGGTCACAATTGATCGCAGGTGGCCGGTGGTCATTGTGCCCGCCGGGCACGCGCATCAGCTCTGGGGACACGCTGCGGGCATGCACACGCCTGCTATGGCGTCTTAGAGAGCCTAAGTACAGCTACGATGGCTCGCCAGGGGAGTTTAACTGCGGTGGCTGGTCGGGAAGCAGTTAAAGAAAACTACCCCCAGACGCCCTACATAAGGACAATGGCAGTGGCCAGAGATTGCTGGATGATCGAATTTGCCCCGAACACCGCATATTGTTCGTTGTTCGCTGAACGTCTGAACAGCCAAAGTTAGGCCCGAACTTATGCTCAGGCCAAACCATTCGCCCAGCCCTAGTTAACACTAGGGGGCGATCAAGGGGTTAAGTGTGTTCCCTAGATGTGTTCCAACTGTGGGGGGGAATGTGGCTGACTAGAGAAGGAGACAGATCGTTGTTCATACTTAGTAGGAACACACGATCTGTCTCCTCTCCCCTGACAGAACCAGGATTTGTGTGTTTACACACACAGATCCCAGTTCTCGCTCTGTCACAAGCGATCGCGGGTGCCCGTCGGTCATCGCGCCCGCCGGGCACGCACATCAGCTCTGGGGACACACTGCAGGCGTGCGCGTGCCTGCTATGGCGTCTTAGAGAGCCTAACTACAGCTACGACGGCTGTACAGCTAACTGCGGCGGCTTGTCGGGAAGCGGTTAAAGCTAACTACCCCCCAGAAGAAGACCACGACTGCACAGGTATAAACGCGTCGGGGCTTCCAACATTACGTAATGCAATGCTGTGTACATGTATGTTTGCATTATCATGAAATATGTATTGTTCAACCAGAGCTCATATTTTAATTGCACATGATATTGGAAATTTTTTGCAATAAAATACATTTTTTATTCATATTTATCTTTTTCTCTGACATTTATTACATTGCTGCTTAAAAAACCCTTGGGGGGAACCTTCCCATATTGCCAAGTCATACAACTTACCAATTTAAGAAACATCTGAAAGCCCCACTGACAACGGTCACCCAAATACATTTTGGTCTTGTTCCAGAAGGCTATAAATGTCTTGGTTCTTTTTTGCTCCTAATTTGAAAGAGATGTTGTTGAAGATAGTAAGATAAATAATATGTTTAAAAATACATAAATATTCAATTTAATTTCAAATGGAAATATTTCTATCTGCCAATGCACTGTCTACTGCTGCAATTTCATTATTATTATTTTTTTTTGTTTGTTGTTCGTTTTTAAATAATAGATGTGCTAAAAATCTATTTAGGCATCTTGCAGACTGCAGCTTGAAAAAGCTCAGTACAGATTTTATTTTACTGAGCTAAAATACAGCAAAACGAGCAGAAATCAAGCTAATGGGCGGTGCAGTACCGCATTTGGCCGGAGGTGCGGGGAGCGCGGAGGACACTCGGAACGGTTCGGAGCCGCTCGGAAATACTCGTAATGATTCGGAAGAGAGTGTTTCCGAGCGTTTCCGAGGCTTTCCAAATTCAGCCGAGCTCTTTCGAGGCTCTCCGGCGCCCCCCCCCCCCCTCTGGCCACATGCGGTATTGCATGCAATAGAAGTCAATGCGGAACAAATTATCTTCGTTTCCATTGACTTCTATGGGGAAACTCGCTTTGATATGCGAGTGCTTTGGATTACAAGCATTCTCCTGGAACGGATTATGCTCATAATCCAAGGTTCCACTGTAATTGTATTGTGCCTATGCACACAGGCACGCAAACAAGCGCCGTGCATTGTTCAGTAAAAAAAAATAATAGAAAATTCTACATTTTTAGTCGGTAATTTACGCCTCATGCATGCAAATGTGCGCAAATGTCCTTTTGCATACTGTACAAAACGAGGACGCGAGAATAAATGTGCACAAAATTGCGCGAAAACTCGTGAACGCATATACTTGAAAATACTTATAAAAAAAACACCTGAAAAAGTAGATGCTCAAACAGGAGTATCATGTGCAAGAGGCCTTTGTCTTGCAATTCAATTTTATTTCAGCAAAACAAACTCTGTACCACTGTGAATTGTCATCGTCTCAAGTTTTCATCAACCTCACGCGGAAACCTAAAGCACCCCCTGCTGGCTGACAGAGAATATAAACTATGGGGTTTGCTTTTCTAAAACTGGAGCGTGCAAAATCTGGTGAAGCTCTGCATGGTAGCCAACCAGCTTCCAGGTTTTAGGCTCGGTTTCCACTAGTGCGACTTTTCATGCGATTTGGGACTGAAAAGTCGCATGACAAGTCGTACCCCCCATGATTTCCAATGAGTACCGTTCATATCTGTGCGACTTCAAGACCAGAGACTTCAAGGTAGTCCCTGCGCTACTTTGGTCCCACTTTGATGCGACTTGAGGTCCATAGACCTCAAGAATACAAAGAGCATTGCTTCAAGTAGCGGCAAAAAATTGCAGCAAAAAATTGCGCGACTTTGGGGACCCAAAAGTGGAAGCATAGCCTTATTGTCAAAGCTTAATTGAACAAGCTAAAAATAAGAAGCCGATTGGCTACCATGCACAGCTGCACCAGAATTTGCACTCTCCAGTTTTAGTGAACCACAACGAATGTGTATATGATATTTATATGTTTTCTATAGTCCTGGCTTAACCACTTGCCGACCAGCCGCCGCAGTTTCACTGCAGCAGAATGGCATGGCTGGGCAAAATTACATTATGAAACGTTGCTTCCCCCTGTGGCCACTAGGGGCGCATGCCCCCGGAGCCGATCGCTCGTGACACACCAAGAACCGGGATCTGTGTGTGTAAACACACAGTTTCCGGTTCTCTGAGGGGAGAAGAGACTGATCGTCTGTTCATACAAAGTATGGACAGCAATCTGTCATCTCCCCTAGTCAGTCCGCTCCCCCCTGCCAATAGGGGCGCGCGCCCCGGAGCCGATCGCTTGTGACACACCGAGAACCGGGATCTGTGTGTGTAAACACACAGATCCCGGTTCTCTGAGGGGAGAAGAAACTGATCGTCTGTTCATACAAAGTATAAACAGCGATCTGTCATCTCCCCTAGTCAGTCCCCTCCCCCTGCCAATAGGGGCGCACGCCCCCGGAGCCGACTGCTCGTGACACACCGAGAATCGGGATCTGTGTGTGTAAACACACAGATCCCGGTTCTCTGAGGGGAGAAGAGACTGATCGTGTGTTCATACAAAGTATGGACAGCAATCTGTCATCTCCCCTAGTCAGTCCCCTCCCCCCTGCCAATAGGGGCACATGCCCCCATAGCCGATCGCTCGTGACACACCGAGAACCAGAATCTGTGTGTGTAAACACACAGATCCCGGTTCTCTGAGGGGAGAAGAAACTGATCGTCTGTTTATACAAAGTATAAACAGCAATCTGTCATCTCCCCTAGTCAGTCCCCTCCCCCCTGCCAATAGGGGCGCACGCCCCTGGAGCCGATCGCTCGTGATAAAACCCAGAACCGGATCTGTGTGTGTAAACACACAGATCCCGGTTCTCTGAGGGGAGAAGAGACTGATCGTCTGTTCATACAAAGTATGGACAGCAATCTGTCATCTCCCCTAGTCAGTCCCCTCCCCCCTGCCAATAGGGGCGCACGCCCCCGGAGCCGACTGCTCGTGACACACCGAGAATCGAGATCTGTGTGTTGAAATACACAGCTCCCGGTTCTCTGAGGGGAGAAGAGACTGATCGTGTGTTCATACAAAGTATGGACAGCAATCTGTCATCTCCCCTAGTCAGTCCTCTCCCCCCTGACAATAGGGGCGCACGCCCCTGGAGCCGATCGCTCGTGACACACCGAGAACTGGGATCTGTCTGTTTAAACACACAGCTCCCAGTTTTCTGAGGGGAGAAGAGACTGATCGTCTGTTCAAAGTATGAACAGAAATCTGTGATCTCCCCTAGTCAGTCCCCTCCCCCCTTCAGTTAGAACGCACACTAGGGAACACAGTTAACCCCTTGATCGCCCCTACTGTTAACTCCTTCCCTGCCAGTGACTTTTTTATTTTATTTTACAGTAATCAGTGCCTTTTTATAGCACTGATCATTGTATTAATGCCAATGGTCCCAAAAATGTTTCAAAAGTGTCCAATGTGGCCGTCCATAATGGCGCAGTCCCGATAAAAATCGCAGATCGCCGCCATTACAATAGTAAAAAAAAAAAAAAATAATAAAAAAAATGCTATTAATCTATCCCCGTATTTTGTAGACGCTATAACTTTTGCGCGAACCAATCTATATAGGTTTATTGCGATTTTTTATTAACAAAAATATGTAGAAGAATACGTATCGGCCTAAACTGAGAAAAAAATTGCTTTTTTTTTTTTTTTAAATGGGGATATTTATTATAGCAAAAAGTAAATATTGTGTTTTTTTTCAAAATTGTCGCTCTTTTTTTTGTTTATAGCGCAAAAAATAAAAAAACGCAGAGGTGATCAAATACCACCAAAAAAAGCTCTATGTGTGGGGGAAAAAAGACGTCAATTTTGTTTGGGTGCAACATCGCACGACCGCGCAATTGTGAGTTAAAGTGACGCCGCGCCGAATCGCAAAAAATGGCCTGGTCAGGAATGGGGTAAAATCTTCCGGGGCTGAAGTGGTTAAAACGTAATTGCATTTTTTTTTTTTTAGCCTTTACCATAATGAATAAGGAAAATTTATAAAAAAAAACATTTAATTTAATTAGGGACATACTAAACTGCATAGTGGGATGATGGGATGATTGGATTATTGGCTGCAATACTGAGAACTCTCACTAGATGTCAGTACCAGTCTATTGCTATGTATATTATATTATATTTATATTATAGACAAAACATACATTTTCCTTTTTTTTTTAACAACTTACCAGCTCATAAAATAGAAGAAGAGCGCAAAAAAAGATAATATGTTGCCAGTGACGATACAAGAAATATGTGGTCCGGTACCCAAGTATTTTTACTTTCTCTGATCCGCTTCTTGTCTAAAAAAAAAAAAAAAAAACACTTTGTTGAGGGTATTTTCACTTTTCCATGCAAGTAATGGGTATAATTTTATATAGACTATATTACCAAAAGTATTGGGACGCCTGCCTTTACACACACATGAACTTTAATGCCATCCCAGTCTTAGTCCATAGGGTTCAATACTGTGTTGGCCCACCCTTGGCAGCTATAACAGCTTCAACTCCTCTAGGAAGGTCGTTCACAAGGTTTAGGAGTGTGTCTATGGGAATGTTTGACCATTCTTCCAGAAGAGCATTTGTGAGGTCAGGCACTGATGTTGGACGAGAAGGCCTGGCTCGCAGTCTCCGCTCTAATTCTTTCCAAAGGTGTTCTATTGGGTTGAGGTCAGGACTGTGCAGACCAGACAAGTTCCTTCACTCCAAACCGCCTCATCCATGTCTTTATGGACCTTGCTTTGTTAATGTTAGCTGTTGTTTGCTAATGTTGGTTTTGGGCCACGACAACTGTTTTATTAAATGATTTTGCTTTCTCCCTCTGTTCTCCCCTCATGCTTAGTGCTAGTTAGTTCAGTCCTATCTCGAATTTCGTTGACTAAAATGACTAAAACATTTTAGTCGACCAAATGAATACTATTTTAGTGGACTAAAATATGACTAAAACTAAAACAATTGAGATGACTAAAGTACGATTAAAACTAAAATGCCATTTTAGTCAAAAGTCTAATGCACACGGTCGGAATTCTCGTCGGAAAAAGCTCTGATGGTTTTCCCGTCGGAATTCCGACGGAATTTCGCTCAAACTGTCTTGCCTACACACGGTCACACCAAATTCCGACGGTCTGTAACACAGCGGCATAAAACAAGTTCGACTGCACTATAAAAGGGAAGTTTAATGCTTCTGAGCATGCGTCAAATTGTTTCCGAGCATGCGTCGGAATTTTGCGTGTCGGAATTGCATACACACGATCGGAAAATCCGATAGACAGGTTCTCAATCCAAAGTCCGTCAGAAATTCCATCAGAAAAAGACCGATGGGCATACACACGGTCGGAAAATCCGATGAAAAGCTCCCATCGGACTGTTTCCATCGGAAATTCTGACCGTGTGTACGCGGCATTAGACTAAAACTAAATTGAAAATTTGACTTCAAAATTAACTGGTCTGTAGTGAATGTTCATACATCAATACAATAAATAATAATATATTAGATTTTTCACTCCAGCAGTATATAAAGAGTTTGCAAATTGTAGAGCAATGTTAACTAATGCATTACAATTTAATTACACCCATTAGATTTTTAGACAACTAAAATTAGTTTTAGTAGACTAAAATCTACAGGAGATTTAGTCGACTAAATACGACTAAAACTAAAACAATTGCAAAAGACTAAAATGGGACTAAATCTAAAATGCCATTTTAGTCCTAAACCTTAAGCCCCGTACACACGGTCGGACATTCCGACCACAAAATCCGGATTTTGTCCGACACTGGTGTTGCATACACACGGTGGGACAAAGTTGTCGGAAAATCCGATCATCCTGAACGTGGTGACGTTCGTTGCATACGAAGGAACTACGTAGAGGCTAGTAGCCAATAGCTTTGGTCTCGTAATTAGATCTAAGCATGCGTGGCACTTTGTCCGTCGGAAAGGAGCAAAAGTAGCAAAAGTCCGATGGAGCCCACACACGGGCGAGTTTTCCGACAACATGGTCCAATCGGACATTTTCCGTCGGAATGTCCAACCGTGTGTACAGGGCATTAGACCCCTTTCACACTGGGGCACTTTGCAGGTGCTACATCGCTAAAAATACCGCCTGCAAAGCGCCCTGAAAGAGCCGCTCCTGTGTCTCCAATGTGAAAGCCCCGAGGTCTTTCACACTGGAGCGGTGCGCTGGAAGGATGGTAAAAAAAAGTCCTGCTGGCAGCATCTTTGGAGCGGTGAAGGAGCGGTGTGTATACCGCTCCTCCACCGCTCCTGCCCATTGAAATCAATGGGCAGCGCGGCTATGCCGCCGGGCAAAGCGCCGCTGCAGCAGCGATTTGAGGATGGTTTTAACCCTTTCTCGGCCGCTAGCGGGGGGTAAAAGCGATCCGCTAGCGTCCGGATAGCGCCGCGAATTTGACGGTAAAGCGCCGCTAAAAATACCGGCGCTTTAGTGCCAATGCACCCACCGTCCCAGTGTGAAAGGGGCCAAAGGCATAATGAGCTAGTAGCTCATTATGAATTACTTACCTGAGATCGAAGGCCCCGTAGCGGTCGTCGTACACCTCTCCGGCGGCTGACATCTCTCCGGGGGGGTTACTTCCGGGTATCGTGGCTCCGGCGCTGTGATTGGCCGGTGACGTCACTCCCGCGCATGCGCACAGGAGCCGCTGGTGACGGCACAGTACAACTGAAGCAACGGCACGTACATTGCCATTGCTTCGGTTTGCTTAAGTGCCCATGTGCCGATGACGTCGGCACATACAAATACTGGGAATATCTCCTAAACCGTGCAGGTTTAGGAGATATCCAGTGTAGCTACAGGTAAGCCTAATTATAGGCTTGCCTGTAGTATAAAGTGGTTGTAAAGGGTTTACAACCACTTTAACTTCTGAGTCTTGCTAAAGAGTTAAAGTGGATGTAAACCCAAAAAAATATTCTGCCACACAGATTTACTCCAGCCCTGAGAAATCCTCTTTTATTGTTCAGTTAGAAAGATCTTGACAAAGTGCTGAAAACGTTGTCAAAAACGCCCCCTTGCTGTGAGTGACAGGTGATTTACATATCTCGTGCACTAGCCTAAGAGACAGGCACAGACCACAGATCCACAGACCAGAGTGAAAGAAAATTTATTCTCGAGTGAACAGCAAGTAGAATATAGGGGAGATGTATGTAGGCAGAGTTGGGCAGAGTAGAACATCCAGTGATCTGTTGATTGTTATAGTGCAGTGTGTGTGTCTGAGGTCACCTGATCACAGATAAAAAAAATCCTGGTGATGGAAAGGAATGTTATCTGTGATCAGGTGACCTCAGACACACACACTGCACTATAACAATCAACAGATCACTGGATGTTCTACTCTGCCCAACTCTGCCTACATACATCTCCCCTATATTCTACTTGCTGTTCACTCGAGAATAAATTTTCTTTCACTCTGGTCTGTGGATCTGTGGTCTGTGCCTGTCTCTTAGGCTAGTGCACGAGATATGTAAATCACCTGTCACTCACAGCAAGGGGGCGTTTTTGACAAAGTTTTAAGCACTTTGTCAAGATATTTCTAGACATGTGCACAATAGAAAAATTTGTTTATTTTCGTTTTGTTTCTGTTTGTTTCCGTTGATTCATAACGATTCGTAATTTCGTAAGTCGTCGGTGTTCGTATTCGTAACGATTCGTGTTTTCGTAAGAGTTATTTTTTCGTTGATTCGTTTTTCCGTTAGTTTAATTTTCTTTTATTCGAAACTCGGACGCATTCGTATTTTTGTAGATTTAGTTGCATTCGTACTTTCGTAAGATTGATTTATTCGTACTTTCGTAATATTGTTTTCGTAGATTCGTAATCGGAGCATAATTCATAATTTTATGTAATGTGTATGCTATTATTACATTGTAAGAGACACGGAAAATTACGAATCGAAAAAAAAAAGTTACGAATGTACGAATTTTTTCGTTCAATCCATTCGAAGCACGTTAAGCAGCGCCATTGTAAGAGACACGGAAAATTACGAATCGGAAAAAAAGAAAAAGTTACAAATGTACGAATTTTTTCGTTCAATCCATTCGAAGCACGTTAAGCAGCGCCATTGTAAGAGACACGGAAAATTACGAATCGAAAAAAAAATAAAATAAATAAAAGTTACAAATGTACGAATTTTTTCATTCAATCCATTCGAAGCACGTTAAGCAGCGCCATTGTAAGGGACACGGAAAATTACCAATTCAACAAAAAAAAAAGTTACGAATGTACGAATTTTTTCGTTCCTTTTTTATTTTCGTTGTTCCTGTTTTCGTTTTTCGGATTTTCTTCTTTCGTAGTTTTGTTGTTTCTAATTTGGTTATTTCGGATTTTCGTTGTTTTTCATATTCGTTCGATTCGATAATTCGTTAAAATTTTTAGCGAATCATTCGTTCATTCGTACGATAACGAATGAACGAATATAACGAATTTTAACGGAAAACTAAAAAAAAAACAAAACGAATTGCACATGTCTAGATATTTCTAACTGAACAATAAAAGAGGATTTCTCAGGGCTGGAGTAAATCTGTGTGGCAAGACTGGGCTCAAATGAAAGGAAATCGTATTCTCTACATTATGACATCAAAAAAATTAAATAAAAAAACACATACCTTTCCAATAAAAAGTAGAAGCATCTCCAAAAAAATACATCTCTGCCAGTGGTCAGCCAGATCTCTTTGTGTATTGTGCCAGAATGTTTTGATTTGCTGGATTCTTTCATTCTTCAAAAAAAAAAAAAAAAATAAGGAAAATATTAAAGATTTAATTCAGAACACAGTAGTGAACTAGAGGTCAGCAGGTGAAGTTACAGTAGCCAGTGCGGGGGTGGGGTGGGGGCAGGGCGGGGGCGGGCACACGATCCGACACACCCAAAATCACCTTGCAAAAGCAACTGTTGAAGCCCCTGTAGAAAATGATGATTTGACTTTCCACCCCCTGGAGTAGTCACAGGGACAGAAAGTGAAGAGGAATTCAAACATTTTTAGTTGTCTATAATATTATTGTCTACGGTGGGAATTCAGGTCAGCAAATTCTCATTTGCTGTTACATAGTAGGTGAGGTCGAAAAAAGTGTGTGTGATTATATGTCAGTATTACATTGTATATCCCTGTATGTTGCGGTCGTTCAGGTGCTTATCTAATGAAACTATCGATGCCCCCCGCTGAGACCACCGCCTGTGGAAGGGAATTCCATATCCTTGCCGCTCTTACAGTAAAGAACCCCCTTCATGCTTTTGATGTACAGAGAGGAAGAGGTGGTGTTCTGATAGGAAGAGGTGGGGCCTAAAGAGGAAGGAGCGGGGTTTACAGACGAAGGGGTGGGGTTTACAGTGGCCACGAGTCCTGTTAAACTCCCTTACTTGTCTTGCAAATCCAGGAAGTAAACGGAAATCTCCCCTGTGGGACACATACAGCAAAATCTATCTTGCCGCTCTTAGCCCCCCGTACACACGGTTCGGAAATTCCGAACCACAAAATCCGTCTGATTTTTTCCCGACGAATTTTGTCCGAAACTGGTGTTGCATACACACGGTCGGACAAAGTTGTCGGAAAATCAGATCGTTCCGAACGTGGTGACGTTCGTTGCGTACGACGGGACTATGTAGAGGCTAGTAGCCAATAGCTTTGGTCTCGTAATTTGATCTGAGCATGCGTGGCACTTTGTCCGTCGGAATTCCCTACACACAAAATTCCGACGGAAAAAGCGCACAATCAGATTTTCTGACAACATAATCCGATCGCACTTTTTCCCTCGGAATATTCCACCATGTGTATGGGGCATTACAGTACAGAACCCCCTTCATGCTTTTAATGTACAGAGAGGAAGAGGTGGTGTTCTGATAGGAAGAGGTGGGGCCTAAAGAGGAAGGGATGGGGTTTACAGACGAAGGGGTGGGGTTTACATATGGAGGGGTGGATCTTACAGTAAAGAACCCTCTACGTAATTATTTTCTTCTAATTTTAAAGAGTGGCCACGAGTCTTGTTAAACTCCCTTCCTTGTCTTGCAAATCCAGGAAGTAAACGGAAATCTCCCCTGTGGGACACATACAGCAAAATCTATCTGGATAAGGGTTAAAGGAGATGAGTGTAATTTGAGACCTGAGTGGAGGGAATCTACTCAATCTCATAAGGAAACATGAATAGCTGAGACTGTCAGGTTGTGTACTGTAACTGTCTTCTCCCGTCCCCCTCTAAACACCCTTGGAGTCATAACAGCCTGTTAGAAATTACTTTTGCAGATAGCAGAGGAAGGAGAAGAGGAGACAGAAATCATATTTGGTGCTTTGGATTGAGGCAAGTACACACTATAGTAGGATATGCTTTGTTCATTTTTTTATATCATAGGTTTACAACCAGTTTAACGCGGAGTTCCGCTTAAAAAAAAAAAAATTAAAGTCAGCAGCTACAAATACTGCAGCTGCTGACTTTTAATAATCGGACACTTACCTGTCCCAGGGTCCAGTGATGCGGGGGAACGAAGCCCCGCTCGTCTCCCCCCTTGGTGAAGGGGTTAACCACTAAGAGGCGGGGAGGGGTTAAGTGTATCCTAGGGGCGTGTTTCTAAGTGTCTGGGGGGCGTGGCTGTGTGTGACATCCACACTGATCGCTGCTCCCGATGACAGGGAGCAGGCGATCGGTGTGCTGTCACTAGTCAGAACGGGGAGATGCTGTTGACATCGGCACCTCCCAGATCTCAAGCTCCGTGACACGACCGCGGGTATCCTCGTGGCGTTCGAGTCCGCGGGACCCGCGGGCAGGGTCACGGAGCTCGCGGCAGGCGCGCGCACGGCGGGAAATTCAAAGTAACGTATAGACATGTGCACAACAAAAAAATTTGTTTATTTTCGTTTTGTTTTTTTCGTTTCCAATGATTTGTAACGATTTGTAAATTCGTACGTCGTCGGTGTTCGTATTCGTAACGATTCGTAATTTCGTAAGTCGTCGGTGTTCGTATTCGTAACGATTCGTATTTTCATTAGAGTTATTTTTTCGTTGATTCGTTTTTTCGTTAGTTTCAATTTTGTTTATTTGAAATTCGGACGCATTTGTATTTATTCGTACATTCGTAACATTCGTAACCTTCGTAACATTCGTAGATTCGTAACATTCGTAGATTCGTAATCGGAGCATAATTCATAATTTTATGTAATGTGTATGCTATTATTACATTGTAAGAGACAATTACGAATCGAAAAAAAAAGTTACGAATGTACAAATTTTTTCGTTCAATCCATTCGAAGCACGTTAAGCAGCGTCATTGTAAGGGACACGGAAAATTACCAATTCAACAAAAAAAAAAAGTTACGAATGTACGAATTTTTTCATTCATTTTGATTTTCGTTGTTCCTGTTTTCGTTTTTCGGATTTTCTTCATTCGTAGATTCGTTGTTTCTAATTTGTTTTTTTCGGATCTTCGTTGTTTTCGGATTCGTTCGATTGGAACGATTCGTTAAAATTTTTACCGAATCGTTCGTTCATTCGTACGATAACGAATGAACGAAAAAAAACGAAAAAAAAAAAAACTAAACGAATTGCACATGTCTAGTAACGTACGGGTACGTTACTTTGCCCAGCCGTGCCATTCTGCCGACGTATATCTACAGGGGCCGGTCGGGAATCGGTTAAATAAATCAAAGTTTTAAAAAAGTTCTAACATAATGTTGAATACTTACAAAGGCATATTCCATATTCATTGCTGAGCAGAGTATAGAATATCACTGAGCACAGATCACCTGAAAGAAAGAAAAGGTGATTCAAAAGTCATTTTAGAGTTTTATTTAATTATTTCCAGGAATGACAGGTCACCTAAAATAATAATAATCTTCAATATGATTTAATAAGGTTTTACAAATGTAAAAAAAAAAAAAAGTCATGTAGATAATTCCATACACATACTGTATACTGTAGTGTAATCCCTTCCCGACAAGTGTACCCATATATGCACAGCTGCACAGACACTGAACTATCAATGATAGCTCCAGGTCTTGTACTAACGATTAGACATGTGCAATTCGTTTCGTTTTTTTTTCGTTGTTTGTTTTTTTTCGTTATATTCGTTCATTCGTTATCGTACGAATGAACGAACTATTCGCTAAAAATTTTAACGAATCGTTCGAATCAAACTAATTAGAAACAACCAATCTACGAAAGAAGAAAATCCGAAAAACGAAAACAGGAACAACGAAAATCTAAATGAACGAAAAAAATTCGTACATTCGTAACTTTTTTTTGTTGAATTGGTAATTTTCCGTGTCTCTTACAATGGCGCTGCTTAACGTGCCTCGAATGGATTGAACGAAAAAATTCGTACATTCGTAACTTTTTTTTATTTTTTTTCGTAATTTTCCGTGTCTCTTACAATGGCGCTGCTTAACGTGCATCGAATGGATTGAACGAAAAAATTCGTACGTTCGTAACTTTTTTTTTCGATTCGTAATTTTCCGTGTCTCTTAAAATGTAATAAT
Organism: Lithobates sylvaticus; assembly: GCA_028564925.1. NCBI lineage: Eukaryota > Metazoa > Chordata > Amphibia > Anura > Ranidae > Lithobates > Lithobates sylvaticus. Next base: position 15,702,186 of record CM053035.1, read on the forward strand.
AGCATACACATTACATGAAATTATGAATTATGCTCCGATTACGAATCTACGAATGTTACGAATGTACGAATAAATACGAATGCGTCCGAATTTCGAATAAACAAAAATTAAACTAACGGAAAAACGAATCAACGAAAAAATAACTCTTACGAATGTACGAATCGTTACGAATACGAACACCGACGACTTACGAATTTACGAATCGTTACGAATCAACAGAAACGAAAAAAACGAAACGAAAATAAACAAATTTTTTTGTTGTGCACATGTCTACTAACGATCAGGAACCGCAAAGCCCAGTTCCCGATCACTTCCTTGCTATGATAAGCTTGAATGGAGAAAAAGATACATTGTATAATAAATTGTATGCATGCAGGATCCGTTATTTTATTTCAAAATATAAAAGGCGCCAACCCTATATAAATGTGACAGCTACCCCTTTAAAGCGGAGTTCCACCCAAAAATGGAACCTCCGCTTTAAGGGAACGACCCCCTGACATGTGACATTTGGCATGTCATTTTTTTGGGGGAGGGGGAGCGGATACCCTCTTTTTATAGGGTCCCAGCTCCCACTTCCTCCCAGCACACCGCGGCGCCGGAAGCAAGATAACCTCTCGCCCCCTAGTCACAGCACGTTGCGCAATTCGCACATGCGCAGTCTTTTCCCGGCTGTGAAGCCACAGCCGAGCGCCCACAGTGACTAGGCCGGTGCTGCAGAAAGGAAGGGGGAGATGAGCGGGGGGCTTCATTCGCCCACATCGCTGGACCCTGGGACAGGTAAGTGTCCGATTATTAAATGTCAGCAGCTGCAGTATTTGTAGCTGCTGACTTTAATTTTTTTTTTTTTTTTTTTTTTTTAAGCGGAACTCGGCTTTGAGTGTGAATCACACTAATAAAACAAACCAAAAATATAAAGTAGGTGCTAATTAAACTATATACATCCTAAAATTAACATGTGCTAGGTAATAAAGATTATACCCACTGAAATAATCACTATTATGTAATACCAAAAACAAAAAAATGCACAAAAAAATTATAAAAAAACACAAAAAATTCCACAAAGGTGCTGTGGAAAAAAAACTTTAACAGTGTTATATCAGTGATAACTTAGTGCATATACATTCAAAATATTGTGATAGTCACTATTGTGCAATGGTAAAAAACGATAAAAAAAAGATAGCACAAAAAATTCCACAAAGATGCTGTGAAAAAAATTCCAAATATTAATACCAGTGTTCTATCAGTGATAGCTTAGTGCATATACATATCAAAGATGAAAAGTGCTGTAAAAATATGCAGGTTTAAGTCCTTATTCAACTGTGACCATTTCCAAATACTTGCACTTTAATTAAATGATTACTAACCACCGTGCATCTTTATATGATTCCAAGAAAAAAAAAACATGCTCCGTCACCAATAATGCAGATGCTCACTCACCAGAGCCCATAGGCCCGCTGGACCATAAAATAATATAAAATAATATTTTTACAATCTCCCAGTATGGGATTCCAAGTTTTCTCCATTCCAGCTCACAGACGCTCCTTATATATTGTATACATACAGGATCAACTATATAATATATTGTTTACATACAGGATCCATTATATAAATACATTGTATAAATACAGAATACATTATATAATACATTGTATACATACAGGATACATTATATAATACATTGTATACATACAGGGTCCATTATATAATACATTGAATACATACAGGATCCATTATATAATACAATGTATACATACAGGATACATTATATAATACAATGTATACATACAGGATCCATGATATAATACATTGTATACATACAGGATCCATTATATAATACAATGTATACATACAGGATCCATTATATAATACAATGTATACATACAGGATATATTATATAATACAATGTATACATACAGGATCCATTATATAATACAATGTATACATACAGGATATATTATATAATATATTGTATACATACAGGATACGTTATATAATACAATGTATACATACAGGATCCATTATATAATACAATGTATACATACAGGATCCATTATATAATACAATGTATACATACAGGATCCTGTATGTATACATTGTATTGTATAATGGATCCTGTATGTATACAATGTATACATACAGGATCCATGATATAATACAATGTATACATACAGGATCCATGATATAATACAATGTTTACATACAGGATCCATTATATAATACAATGTATACATACAGGATCCATTATATAATACAATGTATACATACAGGATCCATGATATAATACAATGTTTACCTACAGGATCCATTATATAATACAATGTATACATACAGGATCCATTATATAATACAATGTATTATATCATGGATCCTGTATGTATACATTGTATTGTATAATGGATCCTGTATGTATACAATGTATACATACAGGATCCATGATATAATACAATGTATACATACAGGATCCATGATATAATACAATGTATACATACAGGATCCATGATATAATACAATGTATACATACAGGATACATTATATAATACATTGTATACATACAGGATACATTATATAATACATTGTATACATACAGGATCCATTATATAATACAATGTATACATACAGGATCCATTATATAATACAATGTATACATACAGGATACGTTATATAATACAATGTATACATACAGGAGACATTATATTATACATTGTATACATACATGATACATTGTATAATACATTGCATACATACAGGATACTTTATATAATACATTGTTTACATAAAAGATATATTATAAAATACATTGTATGTGTTGCTTCTTGTAAGAAAGAAATTGTGTGCAAAATAAATACAAATAAAATATAGGTAAAATAATAGAGTCAAAGGTCAGGGTGAAAGGTCAAGGTAAGTGTATTTTAGGTAGAATAAAAAAATGTAAATTTAGTATCAGTGTCAGTTAGTGTCAGTGTATTTTAGGTAGGATTTAAAAATGCACACTGTTGATTTTGGGCCCTACTACAGATACAAACAACAAATAACATACACATATGTGGTATCACTGTGATCGTCAGGAGCTGGAGAGTTTATTCTGGGTTGTTGTTTATTACTTTGTGCCAGTTTTTCTTTGATAATGAAGAAACATCAGAAGATAGCCATTACCATTTATCACCAAATGAATGCCCGATCTGTCCTAAAAAAAAAACAAAAAAAACAAACAAAAAAAAAAAACAAGGCATAATAGACCTGACTACACTAAGTAGTTGTGATATGTGAAGTTTTACTAACACTTTTTAAAGTTACAAGACTGTGTTCAGGCGTAAATATTTGTTTTACTTTCTGTCATAAAAGGGGTTTGTGCTGAAAATGCCCCCCTCAGCTTATATTGGAGTCAATCACTTTTCTGCAGCAGAGAAATACATTTTCCGACCCGAATTTGGGGCCCTGTATCTCGGGGCTAATTGGTGCTAGAAACCCCAAATTTGGTGTGCAAACCAAGTGGAACTAGCACTACAACATATCCAATTAGATGGGGTTCCTAGCACCAAGTGTCCCCGAGATACGGGGCCCCAAAATCGGTTCAGAAAATGTCATTCTCTGCTGCAGAAAAGTGCTTGACATTTTCCAAACTGATTTTTGGGGCCCCGTATGTCAGGGTTACTTGATGATAGGAACCCCATCTTTGGATATGTTGTAGTGATAGTTCCACTAGGTTTGCATACCAAATGTGGGGTTCCTAGCACTAAGTGGCCCCGAGATACGGGGCCCCAAATTCATCAACTGTGTCCATCTGCGGCAGTGTCATTTTGGGACCCTTTGGGTTCAGAGACCCCAAATTGGCTGCAAATAGGGGGCATCTAGGAACCCTTAACTACCAAGTTAGAAGTTCAAGGGACCTATGGCTGCAAATGGGCACAGTGAGGCATGCAAATGGGCACAGCGAAGCATGCAAATGGGCATTGTTGACCCTCTTTTCCACTTACAGTAGCTGCGCATTTCTCACCCTAGGCTTATACTCGAGTCAATAAGTGTGACGGACCCCCGTACTCCAGATGTCTGCCGTAAATGCTTCCTCTGTCCGGTACCACACAATCCAAGTCCCCTTAGCTCACCCAGTCACCAGACAACACCAGTGTAGGTTAAAAACCACCAGACTACGTTATTCAAGCACATGTTATACAGATCCCACTTCCAAACACTTCCACCCACCCTTGGAACACAGGGTGGGTTAAACTGTCCAATGACAATGGACACACAGGTCAGGTGTGTTTAACTTCTCATCAGTAAACTGATGAGGAGGATGCTGGAGGAATGCTGGAGGAATCCCCCCTCCCTCCATAGAGATAAACATCCCATAATATCTAAGGCAGACAGACACAACATTGGAATACATCCACACCCCAAACGAATCACAGCAAATAGTCCAACAGCATGAGACAGCACACATTATATATACATATATACAGCATTGAATCTGACTAGCACAGATTATAGCAGGGTTCTCATTCACCCTGTGCCCTAGAGATACAGGGTGATTTACACATAAGTGGGTCCGGGGAAGCTGGACAAGGAACCTCCAGAACTCTCCAGGGCCAGCTGAGTTCCACAAAACCCCCGACCCAAAGTCACAATAAGTTTTCCCAGTTTTTCGTGGTAAAATTAGGTGCCTCGGCTTATATTCGGGTCAGCTTATACTCGAGTATATACGGTAACTGCTTATTAGAGAAGTCTTGCTCTGACTTAGCATGAGCATTTCAGACCTTCTCTGCTGTCCTATAAAAATGTACAATTGCCTAAAGTGCAACTCATATCAAAACATGTTTTTCAGTCTTTAGACAGAGTAAGGAAGCAACATCACCTTTGTGAAATGTATAATGTAGTGTTCCTATAGTGGAGATATAATATAACATGGGAGAATTTGTTTCTTACCTTTAATGTGTCCTTTCTTTTCCTCTTCCCACTAGACAATATAGCCAGACAATGGTGAGGTGAACTAAAAGGAGCCGTCCAGTTTCATTTCTCCGTCTTTCTCTGCAAAGCACTGATTTTCCTGTCTAACCAGTTTCAAGTGGTTTCTCAATGTGTTGTATTAAAAAAAATGTTTCCAGTACCTGTATTGGCCCCCACCTCCCCTTATACTTACATGAGCCCTATATATATATATATATATATCCCGTATTTATCGGCATATAACACGCACCGGCGTATAACACGCACCCCAAGTTTAGGAGGGAATTTCAAGGAAAAAAAGTTTTAGGCGTCATTTGCAGCTTGCCCAGCGTCTTTTTCAGCCTTGCCCAGCGTCATTTGCAGCTTGCCCAGTGTCATTTGCAGCTTGCCCAGCGTCATTTGCAGCCTTGCCCAGTGTCAGCCTTGCCCAGTGTCATTTGCAGCCTTGCCCAGTGTCATTTGCAGCTTGCCCAGCGTCATTTGCAGCTTGCCCAGCGTCTTTGCAGCCTTGCCCAGCATCATTTGCAACCTTGCCCAGCGTCATTTGCAGCCTTGCCCAGCGTCATTTGCAGCTTGCCCAGCGTCTTTTGCAGCCTTGCCCAGCGTCATTTGCAGCCTTGCCCAGTGTCATTTGCAGCCTCGCCCAGTGCCATTTGCAGCCTCGCCCAGTGTCATTTGCAGCCTTGCCCAGTGTCATTTGTAGCCTGCCCAGTGTTATTTGCAGCTTGCCAGCGTCATTTGTAGTTTGCCCAGTTTAATTTGCAGCATTGCCAGCGTCATTTGCCTTGCCCACGTTTAAAATTTCCCGCCGCGAGACAAACCGCGCATGCGCCGCTGAAAAAGACCGAACCGCCGCCAAAAAAGACCGAGCCGACTGTTCGGCTCAACTCGGAGTCCCGCCTGCCTGCTGTTTCAGGAGTGAGCGCAGGGAGGCAGGACTCCGAGCGGAGCCGAACAGTCGGCTCGGTCTTTTTCGTCGGCGCTTCGGCCTTTTTCGGCGGCGGTTCGGTCTTTTTCGCCGGCGGTCGCTATTTTTCTGCGCCGCTCGCTATTTTTGTCTTTTTTTTGGGGGGGTATCGGTGTATAACACGCACCCACGATTTTCCCCCGATTTTAAGAGGGAAAAAGTGCGTGTTATACGCCGATAAATACGGTATATAGTGACATGTGGGGTTTTGTAGCTCATTGGTAGCACCAAAACAGTGCGTTTACTCCATGCCAGAAGAGATTTCAGGGCTTTCCTGCCCATTTTTATTTAAAAGAAAGTCAAAATTCATACAGGTATGTCTTCCCACGCAGGGGGTTCTCACCATCTATATGAACAAAACATAATGTTTAACCTCGTGGCACTCTTGGCAGCTTTACTGTTCCAATTAGTACCTCTGGGTCCTCCTGAACATTCGTTTCTTTTTGGTCCAGCTGATCATCGAGCACATCCCAGCGTTCATGCACAGATGCTATACCTCAGCTCTGCATCTTTCCTTGCAGCTTTCCAGTTTCTCTGTCCCTCATGGAGTCTCTCTCAGGTTCGGCCCTGGTCTGCCCTGTCCTGGACAGTACGGTGCACACCAGCACCTCTCACAGCTCCCTTCACACACTGACCCCCTCGGGAGGTGGGGCTCTGAGCTCTAACTCTGGCTCTCATATGAAGTCAGCACACACCTGTGCCATTAGTGTGCTTGCTTCTTGCAAAATCTGGCGTAGACCACCATATCACACAGTGGCATGGGCACATCCTTACCCCCCTAATTTTGAACTTTGAAAAAGTGGGATAAATTTAACGGGGCACAATGTGGCACTCATGGTGTACTGCAGCAAAAGTGGGTAGGGTCTGTAAAAAGTGGGTGTTTACAGGTATACCTGCAGCAGCTCTGATAGGAATCCCTATCAAATAAGAATAAGAACAGTGACACATCCAAAAACAAATTTTTCATTAATAAAATGATTTATCTATTTAGCTACAACATTAACCACTTCAGCCCCGGAACCAATTTGCAGCCAAGGGACCAGGCCCCTTTTTGCGATTCGGCACTGCAACGCTTTAACTGACAATTGCGCGGTCGTGCGACGTGGCTCCCAAACAAAATTGGCGTCCTTTTTTTCCCACAAATAGAGCTTTCTTTTGGTGGTATTTGATCGCCACTGCTGTTTTTATTTTTTGCGCTATAAACAAAAATAGAGCGACAATTTTGAAAAAAATACAATATTTTTTACTTTTTGCTATAATAAATATCTCCCAAAAATATATAAAAAAAAAAACATTTTTTTTTCCTCAGTTTAGGCCGATACGTATTCTTCTACATATTTTTGGTAAAAAAAAATCGCAATTAGCGATTATTGATTGGTTTGCACAAAAGTTATAGCGTTTACAAAATAGGGGATAGTTTTATAGCATTTCTATTAATATTTTTTTTTTTACCAGTAATGGCGGCGATCAGCGATTTTTATTGTGACTGCGACATTATGGCGGACACATCGGACATTTTTGACACATTTTTGGGACCATTGTCATTTATACAGCAATCAATGCTATTTAAATGCATTGATTCCTGTATAAATGACACTGGCAGTGAAAGAGTTAACCACTAGGGGGAGGGGAGGGGTTATGGGCTGTGACGTGTGTTTTTTTTTTTTACATTAGGGGGCAGGGCTGACGTCTGACGTCACTGATCGGCTTTCCCGATGACAGGGAACAGCCGATCAATGACAGGCAGAGTAGGAAGCGCGGGGAGAGGTTTGTTTACACAGACCTCTCCCCGTTCTTCAGCTCTATGACCCGATCGCGGGACACCAGCGGCGATCGGGTCCGCTGGTCCCGCGGCCGTGGTCACGGAGCTCCCGACCGGGTCTCAAAGGGCCACGTACCTGTACGTGGTTTTGCCTAGCCGTGCCATTCTGCCGACGTACATTGGCGTGAGGCGGTCGGGAAGCGATTAAGTAGAGTCTCTTTATAGTGCAGAAACCCAACACTTCAAACTCATTTGGCCTAAAAAATTTTGAAAACATTATTTGACATTGACCTTTCTGCGACATCTGTTGAGCCTACTCACTGTACACACAAGCACAGATATGCCACAGTACTTTAACCCACAAAATATGCTTTAGGCCTCTTTCACATGGACGGACTGTTCAGGTCCGCCTGTCAGTTTGTTAGGAGGACCTGAACGGACGCTCCATAGACCTTTATGGAGCGACGGATATCAGCGCTGACATCCGACCCGCTCCGATACAAAAAAGTGTGATGGAGGAAAACCCTATTTTTCCATCTGTCTGCGGATCAGATCGGATGAAAACGGAATCTACAGTCCGTCCTTATCTGATCCCCCATAGAGGAGAGCGGCGCTCTGACAGGTCGGTCCCTGCAATGACGGTGGGCGGTCCGTAAGTGGTTAACACAATAATGGCCGAGGGCAGTGTTTTTCAACCTTTTTTCAGTCCAGGCACTCATTTAAAATACCTTACAATCTCGAGGCACCCCATTCTAAAATGTAAAAAACGAAATGAATAGTTTTACAAAATGCAGCAACATCCACACATGGAGGACACCCAACGTTAGAGGTGATTTATTCTTGCATAGCATATACACCTTTGCACACTGGTACTGACAAGTATTCCAGCTTTCTCTCCTTTCACAACTCTTCCTCACCCAGCCAATGTGACCCCAGTGCTGACGGAGAATGGAAGGAGATGGGCAAACAAAGGTGCTGTGCGGAAGCCTGACTACTTCCTTGTCCTTGGACTGTCCACTGTTCCTGTAATTGGTTGTTACGACGCTTACAGCTAGAGGATTGAAATGGTGCACAAAGAAAACCCATGGCCTTGTCCACCATTTCAATCGTCTAGCTGTCTTTCGTGTGCTAAAAGGCAGGCCTGATCCACCCACTGGCTTGTATACGAAAAATGTGTGTGGTCTCTATGATTGAGTATAAACATGAAAATAAATAAACTTGTACCATCATCCAGGAATCTTTGAAATAGAGGGGTGGGAACCTGGTCCCCAACCAGGTCACCACAGAGGACTTGTGTGCAATGTTGGACTATCACGGTACAGTAAGACAATGAAATGTGAATAAGTAATAAGTATGTTCTAAACAATATAAATAAAATAGTTTTATTGATACAAAGATAATGATCAATTACAAATAAAAACATAGCAAAAGTTCATATATGCCACCAGAACAGTTAACCCCGGATTGGGGGGAGTCACAGCGGGACAATTCATCACAGAAAACAATTCGACTAGTTTCGCGGGCAATAGCCGCTTCATCAGGAAAGTATCTGTGGATTAATTAACAAATGATCAAGAAACAATATACATGCCTGCAGGCATGACAATAAATGATAATAATATAACATGACATTTAAGCTAAGTAATTAGCGCATAGGGGGGAGAAAAAGAGCAGAACTGCTTACCCTTGCCCCGACAGGCCCTGATCGCATAACCACCAAAAAGAGGGGGGTGTCTCCCGCGGCGACTCGGGGGAGCTACAAAACATGATGGACCAATTCTAAAAAGATAAATTAACACAATGGGTAGATGTAGTATGGACCTTCAAGGGTACACAAGATTGGACCAGTGAATAGTGATGAAATGCGCTAATTACTTAGCTTAAATGTCACGTTATATTATTATCATTTATTGTCATGCCTACAGGCATGTATATTGTTTCTTGATCATTTGTTAATTAATCCACAGATACTTTCCTGATGAAGCGGCTATTGCCTAAAACTAGTCGAATTGTTTTCTGTGATGAATTGTCCCACTGTGACTCCCCCCAATCCGGGGTTAACTGTTCTGGTGACATATATGAACTTTTGCTATGTTTTTATTTGTAATTGATCATTATCTTTGTATCAATAAAACTATTTTATTTATATTGCTTAGTACATACTTATTACTTATTCACATTTTATTGTCTTACTGTACCGTGATAGTCCAACATTGCCCACAAGTCCTCTGTGGTGACCTGGCTGGGGACCAGGTTCCCACCCCTCTATTTCACTGGCTTGTATACAATTATTGGGCAATTTTTAGGCATTTTGCTAAGGCACCTCTGAAAAAAACTGAAGGCACCCTGGTTGAAAAAGGCTGGTCTAGGGGTAACTAGCGAATCTAATAAACTCAAAAACAAATGTGTGCACAACCCCCCCTATAATTCTATATGAAAAATCCAGCCAGCACTTAAAGTGGTTGTGCACCCTGTACAGCCAATTTTAACTACAGGTAAGCCTATATTAAATGCTTGGCGCTCGCAGGACACTCAGCTGTGTGTTAGAAAAGCGAATGAATATTTGCTTTCCTAACACTAAACCGCCTCTCTGCCAATCAGGTGCTCGGATCTGTTACCCGTCGCCGGGCACACTGGCAGCATTTGATGGGGTACAGTGGCTGCGTTTGATGTGGCACAGTGGCGGCAATTGATGGGCACAGTGGCGGCAATTGATGGGCACAGTGGCTGCATTTGATGGGCACAGTGGTGGCATTTTATGGGGCACAGTGGCTGCATTTGGACTGTTCCCATCGGAAATTTCGACCGTGTGTACACGGCATAACAAAGAGAGGGGGGGGGGGGCGCAGAAATGTAAATGGTTGCAGTGCACTTACTAGACATGTGCACAATAGAAAAATTTGTTTATTTTCGTTTCGTTGATTCGTAACGATTCGTAATTTCGTAAGTCGTCGGTGTTCGTATTCGTAACGATTCGTATTTTACGTTGATTCATTTTTCCGTTTTAATTTTCGTTTATTCGAAATTCGGACGCATTTCGTAAAATATCCCCCAAAAATATATAAAAAAAACAATTTTTTTCCTCAGTTTAGGCCGATACGTATTCTTTACATATTTTTGGTAAAAAAAAATAGCAATATATTGATTGGTTTGCGCAAAAGTTATAGCGTCTACAAAATAGGTGATAGTTTTATGGCATTTTTATTATTATTTTTTTTTACTAGTAATGGCGGCGATCTGCAATTTTTATGGCAGGCACGTCGGACAATTTTGACACATTTTTGGGACCATTGGCATTTATACAGCGATCAGTGCTATAAAAATGCATTGATTACTATAAAAATGTCACTGGCAGTGAATGGGGTTAACACTAGGGGGCGATCAAGGGGTTAATTGTGTTCCCTAGTGTGTGTTCTAACTGAAGGGGGGAGGGGACTGTGTAGGGGAGATGACAGATCGCTGTTCATACTCTGTATGAACAGACGATCTGTATCTTCTCCCCTCAGAGAACCGGAAACTGTGTGTTTACAGATCCCGGTTCTCGGTGTGTCAGCAGCGATCGGGGGGAGCCCGGCGGTGATCGCGACCGCCGGGCACTCGCATCGGCTCCGTGGGCAAGCAGGGGGTGTGCGCGCGTGTGCCTCCGGCGACGTGCGCCCCTAGTGGCCAAATCTGGAAGCGACTTAACATAAAGGCGATTCGCGCAGCAGAGCCATGTTGCCTCAGTATAACTGCGGCAGCTGGTCGGCAAGCAGTTAAAAGTCAGTAAAACTCAGATATAAAAGTAGTAAAACTCTTCAGGGACACAACTATATACAGTCTGTATATACACCCTCCTGCACACAACTTGTCTACAGAACTACAACTCCCAGGACCAGCTGGCACACTGTTGATCTGACAAAAGGCTCAATCAAATTAAAAGCAAAAGCCCTTTACAGGCAGGGACCGAGGGCCCCTTGTTTGTGTAGCAAAGTCCTAGTGCCCAACTGTCCTTCCTGTGGCTACTGATCCCAACACCACCTCTTCAGGCACTGCCAGCTAGCCCTGGCTGCAGCTGCCCATTTCACTAGCCCTCCTGGCCAAGACTTCTCAGTCCTCCCAGACTGACTCTGCATCCATCTCAGACTGCTCTCTCCCAGTCCTCCTGGCTGTCTCACTCACCAGCCAGTTGGCTGTCTTCCTCCCTGGAGATTTACCCGGCACTGTTCTCCTGCTTCCTTCTCCTGCTTCCTTCTGCTTCCTTCTCCTGCTCCTGTGCCTCCAGTCAGGACAAACCTGTGTTTCGTGAAGAGGGTCCCTTCCACACCCGAGCCCAGGCCCGAGCTCACCCCCCAGACAAGAGGGCACCCTTAAGGGTCACTGACAGCCTAACACTCCATCTCCATCTTCCACCCGAACTCCACTGCCCCAGCTGGGCTGACCCTGAGTATTAGAGGGGGTCTGACCCCTGCCAACCCATCTGTTGGGGATTGCTCAGGGCCCTCAGAATACTTTAGGCAGCTCCTTCTTACCTTCACGCTCATTCTTCTGGAAATTTACAGCAAGTTCCAGAAGTAGGAGGAAGTTTCAGAGATGCTGCCTGTGAGTCACCCAGCCCTTCCCGAGTCTTTCCCCTGACCCAGATCAACAAAACAACACAGGCTTGGCCTGACAATTTTCCTACGCTAACAAAACCAGCTTATCCGCCCTCTCTTTCCCTCTCGCTGCACTGCAAGGGGATTGGTTCTAGCCGTGTGCCCCTTTCATCTGCTGTCCAAGCCCCCTATGTGCCCCTGCCCCCCCCTCAGTGCTGCTGGCTTCCCTCCTCTCCAGCCGGCAGCTGCTGCAGGCACACAGGGGGATGTCATTTACTGACTCCCTCCTTTCCTGAGTGAACACAGTGAGCAATTGGTATCAATGACTCCTGTGTCCATTCATCACTGAAGCATAGTAAACTGTGTTTACTATGCTTGTTTGTGAATGATCAGGAAGCTCCAGAGCGCTTCCTATTCATTTATCTGTGCAGCTGAGGCTGTGGAGAAAGGCACTGATGAATCTATGTGCTCAATCATTTTTGGCCAGGGGGGGGGGGGGGGCTGTCAGGTACATACCTCCCAACATTTTGAGATGGGAATAAGGGACACCTACTAGCAAATAGACATGTGTTTCGTACGAATCGAAAATTGGTACGAATTTCCAGAAATTCGTACATTCGTACGAATCCGAAATACAAATTTTTATGCATATGAATTCTGTACGAAATATGAAATTTCGTTTACGAATTTCGGATCCAAACTCATAACGAACGTTCGTAATTGTTACGAAAAGTTAACAAACCTAAAAGTTAAAAACCCCAGGAAGTCAGCACAGCACAGGGGTGGTGGGAACCCCTCATAATGGGCACAGCGGGTGTACACTCGGACCTGGGAACTCAGCACAGGGATGGTGGGAACCCCTCATAATGGGCACAGTAGGTGTACAGACCTGGGAACTCAGCACAGGGATGGTGGGAACCCCTCATAATGAGAAATTCATCATAACGAACAGTCGTTGTTTTAACGAAAAGTTTACGAATCTAACAGAAATACAATTTTTTTTTAATACGAAACGGAACGAAACAAAACAAAACTAATTTTTTGTCGGCGCCCATGTCTACTAGCAAACGTATGTAGGCATAGGACACGCCGCCTTAACCACCTTGCCTACCAAGCACGAACACCCCCTTCCTGCCCAGGCCAGTTTTCAGCTTTCAGCGCTGTCGCATTTTGAATGACAATTGCGCGGTCATGCAACGCTGTACCCAAATAAAATTTTTATAATTTTTTCCCACAAATAGAGATTTCTTTTGGTGGTATTTGATCCCCTCTGCGGTTTTTAATTCTTGCGCTATAAACAAAAGAAGAGGGACAAGTTTGAAAAAACACAATATTTTTTTACTTTTTGCTATAATAAATATCCAATTTTTATTTTATTTTTTTAAAACAAAATTTTTTCCTCAGTTTAGGCCGATACGTATTCTTCTACATATTTTTGGTAAAAAACAAACGCAATAAGCGTATATTGATTGGTTTGCGCAAAAGTTATAGCGTCTACAAAATAGGGGATAGTTTTATAGCATTATTATTATTATTTTTTTTTTTTACTAGTAATGACGGCGATCTGTGATTTTTATCGTGACTGCGATATTGCGGCGGACATATCGGACAGTTTTGACACATTTTTGGGACCATTCAAATTTATGAAGCATTCCGTGCTATAAAAATGCATTGATTACTGTATGAATGTGACTGGCAGGGAAAGGGTTAACAATAGGGGGTGATCAAGGGGTTAATATGTTCCCTATGGGAGTGATTCTAACTGTGGGGGGGGGGGACTGACTGGGGGAGGAGACCGATCGGTGTCCCTATCAGGGGCGGACTGACAACTCATGGGGCCCCCGGGCAATAGGAGATTATGGGGCCCCCAGGCAATCAGAGATTATGGGCCCACACAGTATACACACACACAGTATACAATCACACAGTATACACATACATGTACACACAGTATACACAGACATGTTTCTATTGGCTGAGAAGGTACTGGAGAGGTGGGGCAGCTATAATCTCTGGATGGATTTTTAGACCAAAAGGATGTCGGTAAGGGACATTTCAGAGACAGATGTAAAAAAAAAAAAACAAACAGATTTTTACATACTGTCCCTGGTTTTACTGAGGCTGGCAACCCTGATGGGGCCCCCTAGTGGCCCGGGGCCCTCGGGAAGTGCCTTAGTGGCCGAATGGTCAGTCCGCCCCTGGTCCCTATGTACAAGGGACACACCATTGGTCTCCTCTCCTCTGACAGCACGTGGATCTGTGTGTTTACACACACAGATCCACGTCCTGCTCAGTTACTGGGCAATCGCGGGTGCCCGGTGGACATCGCGGCTGCCGGACACGCGCATCGGGTCCCCATCGGCGCGGGGGGCGCGCCCCCTAGTGGCCGCAAAAGAAAATGCCGTCATATGACAGCGGCCCGGAACAACAGATGCTTCTTGCTGCCGTCATATGACAGTGGGCGGGCGGGAAGAGGTTAAAGGAGACTGAAAAATAGGTTAATTAAATCCACAAGGGCTTTTTTTTTTTACCACTACCATTCCTTTATATTGGCTCCTACGATTTACAAATGCAGCCATTTAGAATTTTGATGAAAGGTTTAGCACTGGGGAAACACTTTTTGGAAGATAAAAAGTTCATTTTATATACAACTATATAGATCAGACCAAAATGAGGGACAAATGAGGAGGAAAGAGGGACAGCGGGACATTGCTCCAGATCAGGGACAGTCCCTGCAAATCAGAGAGCTATGCAGGTAGGCTGTATGGGACCCCCCCGGATTTCTATCAGCAGCCCTGTTAGCAGGGATTCCTTGAACCTGGAAAGTTATTTCAAGGGTTTCTCCACCTTAACCACTTGCCGACCGGCGCACACAGATGTACGTCGACAGAATGGCACGTACAGGCAGGAGGGCGTATATATAAGTCCCTCCTTTAGCCTGTCCGTGCCATCGGGAGCGCGCCGGGAGCGGCGCGCTCCCGCGCCGGTCGGGACCCCCGTGAGTCCGATCGCGGTCCCCGCGGACTCGATCGCCGCGGGGACATCCGCGATCGTCTCACGGGACGGCTGAACGGGGAGATGCCGAGATAAACAGCATCTCCCCGTTCTGCCTAGCAACTAGTGACGCCGATCTCTGCTCCCTGTGATTGGAGCAGAGATCAGCATTCACTAGCTGACAGCCACGCCCCCCCCACAGTAAGAAACTCACCCCTAGGCCTACTTAACCCCTACACTGCCACCTTGTGGTTAACCCCTAAACTGCCAGTGTCATTTTTACAGGAATCAATGCATTTAAATAGCATTAATTGCTGTAAAAATGACAATGGTCCCAAAAATGTGTCAAAAATGTCCGATGTGTCCGCCATAATGTCGCAGTCACAAAAAAAATCGCAGATCTCCGCCATTACTAATAAAAAAAAAATTATTAATAAAAATGCTATAAAACTATCCCCTATCTTGTAAACGCTATAACTTCTGCGCAAACCGATCAATAATCGCTTATTGCGATTTTTTTTACCAAAAATATGTAGAAGAATACGTATCGGCCTAAACTGAGGAAAAAAAATGTTTTTTAATATATTTTTTGGGGATATTTATTATAGCAAAAAGTAAAAAATAATGCATTTTTTTCAAAATTGTCGCTCTATTTTTGTTTATAGCGCAAAAAATAAAAACTGCAGGGGCGATCAAATACCACCAAAAGAAAGCTCTATTTGTGGGAAAAAAAGGACGTCAATTTTGTTTGGGAGCCACGTCGCACGACCGCGTAATTGTCAGTTAAAGCGACGCAGTGCAGAATCGCAAAAAGGAGCCTGGTCCTTTGGCTGCAAATTGGTCCGGTCTGAAAGTGGTTAAGCTGGCCATACACTAGTCGAAAAATCGGTCATTAGACCATTTGTTCAATTTTTCGGCCAGTTAATGGACACAAAATCGATAATCGTTTGGACGTTTTTGACCCGAAAAAACGAAGGACAAGTTTGGAAATTTTCTGCCGAACGAACGATAAATTGAAAGGTTAATGTGTTTCCCGTCTGACCTGTCTGCACTAGGTATATGTGAAAAAACGACCATAATTTTTTTTTATTTATGTTCACTGAACGATTTATCGGCCATTATATGATTATTATTCTCTCCCCTTTTTCTTTTCTTTTCTTTTCTCTTTTTCTCTCTCTTTGTTCCTTCCTTATCTACTTCCCTTGTGGCAATGTGCCCTCTTCTCCGCTATTTATGGAGGGTCACTCAATAACCAACCCTTTCCTCTTTGTATATACCAACATAGGTCTCTTCTTCCCCATATTTTTCTGATCTTCAGACCCACAGACAACATTAGTGGACTTCTATGGGGCATAGAAAAATACTTTACCCACCGACTAAATACCCAAGAGCCAACATTGCGATTGCTACCATACCTGGGAGCTGCATGTCTCTCCCTTGATTTCCATCTCATATTGAGTGTCTGCTCCATCGTGGGTACGTAGAAAAGTATTTTTTACATCATGCGATTTATGTATGATATGTGTATATTTCTGCACAGTCATATACATGCACATACCTTTCTCACATTACAAACTTTGTTTATTATATTGTATATAATCCATTGTAAATTGCATATTTTTGTGCCCTATTCCCTGTATAGGATGGTAAGGGGAACATGGGGTATGGGAGGGCTAGGTGGGATTTCACCTTTCTCATGCCACAAATATGCCTTTTTTTTCTCTTTTTGCTTGCCTTCTTACCGATTTTTCTGTATCCCTATGTATGTTCCCCCCTGATTTGTCTTTTTGCATTTTAGAGCAATAGTTGTACTAGAAACTCAATCACTCTCTGCTCCTGACGAAGGTTCTTCTACCTGGGGAACTGGAAACGCGTTGAGTATTTGAAGGTCACCTACCTCCAGGAGAGCTCCAGTGCCACCTATCTGGTTTTCTGTATTGTGTTGTTTTTGTTTTTCATAAATTATTTTGTACTGTCTTGTATATGTTGCATTGTGTACCCTGATCCTGACAATTGGGTGATCATTTTTAATATTTGAATTAAACTATTATTTTTTACATATTGTTGTCTAGTGTGGTGGCCTAAGTAAAGTCCCAAAAGTAGGGGGTTTCTTCTTGGTTTATATGATGGCACCATCGTTTGCGCTCATGGCCGAATGTTCATTTTTCTAAATTGGGTTCGGCAGATTGTTCGACTAGTGTATAGCCAGCATTACAAAGGCTGCTCTAATACTTTCATCACTGAAATATTCAATTGATTGTTTTAACCGCTTCCCGACCGGCCACTGCATATTTACGTCAGCAGAATGGCACGGGCAGGCAGAATCACGTACCTGTACGTGATCGTGCATGTGCCTGCCTGTGGGTCGCGCGCGCGCCGCTAGCGGCGCGCTCGCGACCCGGTCGGGAGCTCCGTGACCCCGGCCGCGGGACCAGCGGACCCGATCGCCGCTGGTATCCCGCGATCGGGTTACGGAGCTGAAGAACGGGGAGAGGTCTATGTAAACAAACCTCTCCCCGCGCTTCCTACACTGACTGTCAGTGATCGGCGGTTCCCTGTCATCGGGAACGCCGATCAATGACGTCAGACGTACAGCCACGCCCCCCTACTGTAAAAAAAAAAACACAACACGTCACACTGACTCCTCCCCGCCCCCTAGTGGTTAACCCCCTAACTACAACTGTCATTTACATAGTAATCAGTGCTATTTAAATAGCAGTGATTGCTGTATAAATGACAAATGTCCCAAAAATGTGTCAAAAATGTCCGATGTGTCCGCCAAAATGTCGCAGTCACAATAAAAATCGCTGATCGCCGCCATTACTAATAAAAAAAAAAATATTAATAAAAATGCTATAAAACTATCCCCTATTTTGTAAACGCTATAACTTTTGCGCAAACTAATCAATAATCGCTAATTTCGATTTTTTTTTACCAAAAATATGTAGAAGAATACGTATCGGCCTAAACTGAGGAAAAAATATGTTTTTTTTATATATATTTTTGGGGATATTTATTATAGCAAAAAGTAAAAAATATTGAATTTTTTTCAAAATTGTCGCTCTATTTTTGTTTATAGCGCAAAAAATAAAAACCGCAGGGGCGCTCAAATACCACCAAAAGAAAGCTCTATTTGTGGGAAAAAAAGGACGCCAATTTTGTTTTGGAGCCACGTCGCATGACCGCGCAATTGTTAGTTAAAGTGACGCAGTGCCGAATTGCAAAAAGGGGCCTGGTCCTTTGGTTGCCAATTGGTCCGGGGCTGAAGTGGTTAAATAACATAAAATTTAAGAATTTTTTTTCTTACCTTTATTAATGTCTTTTTTTTTTCCTTCTTCCCACTAGAAAATACAACCAGACTGACTATGGTGGGAATCCAAGAATCCTCCAGTGAAGAATAAAGCTCTGTATTCTCCAGATCGGTTAATAGAAATGAGACCGGCTGATTCTATTTTAACAAGGTTTTCCTTCTCCTGCATCTTTGCTACTTTCACTTTCATTTCCTCATCTTTCTCTCCAAACACAGCTGCTTTGTAATGCTGCTCCAATTGTCTGTGTTCCTTTTGCTGGTAGTTTGGATAAAGAAGCCAAAACGTGGTAAAAACATCAAACCTGAATCAGAGAACCATTGCAGTCAATGCAAAACTCCAAAAAAAAAAAAAAAAATACCCCTTAAAAATAAATGGCTGCAGCATAAAATAATTGTATTAAAAAAAAAAAAGGTTTTACAAATTTCACGTCACTATACAAATTTACAACTTCCTAAAGAAACATACAATACCTCCCAAGTTTTTGAGATGGGAATGAGGGACACCTATCAGCAAAAGTATGCAGGCATAGGACACACCCCCTGACACGCCCCCCTAACCACTTACCCACTGGGCACTTAAACCCCCTTCCTAACCAGACCAATTTTCAGCATTCGGTGCTCTCACACTTTGAATGACAATTACTCAGTCATGCAACACTGTACCCAAATTAATTTTGTGTCCTTTTTTTCACACAAATATAGATTTCTTTTGGTGGTATTTAATCACTGCTGGGTTTTTTTTAATTTTTGCGCTATAAATCAAAAAATACTGAAAATTCTGTAAAAAAAAAAATTCTTTGTTTCTATTAAAATTTATTGCAGAGTATTGGCGAGTATTGGCGAGTACTGGCGAGTACTGGCAAGTATTGGCAGAGTATTGCAGTGTTGCAGTGTTGCACAGTATTGGCAGAGCATTGCACAGTGGTGGCAGAGTATTGCACAGTGGTGGCAGAGTAGGCAGTGTATTGCACAGTGGTGGCAGATTATTGCACAGTGGTGGCAGAGTATTACACAGTGTTGGCAGAGTATTGCACAGTGGTGGCAGAGTATTGCACAGTGGTGGCAGAGTATTGCACAGTGGTGGCAGAGTATTGCACAGTGGTGGCAGAGTACTGCACAGTGGTGGCAGAGTATTGCACAGTGGTGGCAGAGTATTGCACAGTGGTGGCAGTGTATTGCACAGTGGTGGCAGAGTATTGCACAGTGGTGGCAGTGTATTGCACAGTGGTGGCAGTGTATTGCACAGTGGTGGCAGAGTATTGCACAGTGGTGGCAGAGTATTGCACAGTGGTGGCAGAGTATTGCACAGTGGTGGCAGTGTATTGCTGTCACTGACTAGCGCTGTGGGCACTACACATCCAGCCCACAGCGCTGGTCCCGTCTCATCCCTTTCCTCTTCTCCCCTCTCACTGTACTGATGTATACATGTGATCGCTCCGTCATTTGACGGAGCGATCACGTGGTAAATGGCCGCTATCAGCGGTCGTTTACCGTGATGTGCTGGGACCCGGCGGTCACGGATGTTCCCGATTACGCGCCCAAGGGGGCGCGGGAGCAAGTTTCTGGGAGGACGTCTGTAGGATCAGGGGCCACTCTGTGCAAAGCCATTTCACAGAGCAGATAAGTGCAACATGTTTGCTATTTAAAAAATAAATAAATAAGCCTTTACAATCACTTTACGTGCAAAAAATATGAAAATTGATAACACAAATAGCCAACACCCCTCCCCCCACCCATTATGCAAACCGTTAAAATGCCTGTGTAAAATTGTTAAAAAAAAAAAATATATATATATATATATATATATATATATATATATATACTGTAAATGCAAAATCCCCAAAAATATAAATAAATACATTCAAAAGCCAAACATATTAAGCCTGCAAAAAAAAAAAAAAATAAGACAGGTACTACCCACCCACCGAATATAAAACTGAAAAATAGATAAATAAATAAAAAGTCTATCTATCTATCTATCTATCTATCTATCTATCTATCTATCTATCTATCTATCTCTCTCTCTCTCTCTCTCTCTCTATATATATATATATATATATATATATATATATATATATATATATATATATATATATATATATATATATATATATATATATATATATATATATATATATATGTATATATATATATATCTATATAAATATATATATGTGTGTGTGTATATATATATATATATATATATATATATATATATATATATATATATATATATATATATATATATATATATATATATATATATATATATATACATTTTTATTTTATTAAATTATTTATATATATTATTAAAAAAATATATATATATATATATATATATATATATATATATATATATATATATATATTATTATTAATAATATATATAAAAAATGTAATAAAATAAAAATGTATTTATATATATATATATATATAAATAAATACATTTTTATTTTATTATATATTTTAATATTATTAAAAAAATAATAAATATATATATATATATATATATATATATATATATATATATATATATATATATATATATATATATATATATATATATACACACATATAGATAGATATAGATAGATATAGATCAGGGGTGGACTGACAACTCATGGGGCCCCCGGGCAATAGGAGAAGATTATGGGGCCCCCGGGCAATAGGAGATTATGTGGCCCCCAGGCAATAGGAGATTATGGGGCCCTCAGGCAATAGATTATGGGGCCACACAGTATACACACGCTCATATACAGTATACACACACACACACAATATACACACACAGTATACACACACAGAATACACATACACACACTGAAAAGGTACTGGAGAGGCGGGCAGCTAAAATCTTGGGATTTTTTGACATACTGTCCCTCGTTTTATTGAGGCTGGCCCCTTAGTGGCATGGGGCCCTCGGGAAGTGCCCGAGTGCCCGAATGGTCAGTCCGTCCCTGATATAGATATATATCTATATCTAGATATCTATATCTAGATATATATATATATATATATATATATATATATATATATATATATATATATATATATATATATACATAGATAGATAGATAATATATCCAAAAAAATAAAAAGTAAAAAATACTAAGCCAGCAAATAAAAAAAAGGTGCTGCACCCTGGAGCAAAGCTGAATCATGAAGCATACATGTATCATGGGGATTGGTGGCAGATAGTTTATAGTTTATTACTGCTAAGTGAATATAAATATGTAAAGCTGCATGGCTGTTGCATTTTTTGCACCAAATTCCTGGCACTCAAACGTTGCAGATATTTGGTTGTAGTTTTTCAGGACTGAATCTGCGATCTTTGGGACAAATGTAATGTTTAATTGAACGCGGAGCCCTACTGACGCTTCCTTACAGCTAAAGCAAAACCCTTGACATTGAGAATTTCCTGTCTAACTGGTTTTAAGGAAATGTTAAATGCAAAGCTTTGTAAATAACAGGAAATTGCTTTCACTACAATTATTTACATTGTGCTTGTTCCATAAAAAAATTGTGATGAGCTAGGAGTGTACAGAGAGGACACTGAGACCGCTACATGGGACCCCGATGTGCGGGGCAATTATTGGGGCAATTATTGGGGGAAAATTTTTTCACACCCCCCTGTACACAGTCTCATAGGGAAACATGCATAGCAAGCAGAGGAAGGGAATCGGATGTCACACATTGCACAGCATAGAGCAGGATGCTGAGTGTAATCTGAGACCTGAGTGGATGGAAAAGACACACCCCCCTGTACACAGTCCCGTAGGGAAACATGCATAGCAAGCAGAGGAAGGGAATCGGATGTCACACATTGCACAGCATAGAGCAGGATGCTGAGTGTAATCTGAGACCTGAGTGGATGGAAAGGACACACCCCCCTGTACACAGTCTTATAGGGAAACATGCATAGCAAGCAGAGGAAGGGAATCTGATGTCCAGGGCAGGACTTACCATTGGGCTTGACTGGGCTCAAGCCCATGGGCCCCGCCCAATAGGGGGCCCTGCCAAGATACAGAGCAGAGTGTACTCGGCTCTGCTCCACTCACAGTCACGCCCAGTCCTGCCCTATGATGGACATAACACAGGGACTTGGCATGACTGTGAGTCGAACCAAGTACAATTGGCTACTCTCGGCTCTGCTCGGGACTGCGAGAGGACCCGAGAGCCGCCGTGAGGATCCGAGAGCTGCTCGAAAGCCGCAGAGAGGACCTGAGAACCGCAGAGAGGACCCGAGAGCCGCTGAGAGGACCCAAGAGCCGATGAGAGGACCCAAGAGCCGCTGAGAGGACCCAAGAGCCGCCGAGAGGACCCAAGAACAGCCGAGAGGACCCGAGACCCACCGAGAGACCCCGAGAGCCGCTAAGAGAACCTGAGAACCACGAGAGACCCCGAGAGCCGCTGAGAGGACCCGAGAGCCGCCAAGAGGACCCGAGATACACAGGACTCTGTATCACAGCGGTGCCATTTTTAAACTTAAAAATTGCAATAACAAGGCTGCAAATGACACTGGGGCAAGGCTGCAAATGACAAGGCTACACTGACAAGGCTGCAAATGAACCTGACAAGGCTGCAATGACACTGACAAGGCTGCAATGACACTGGACAAGGCTGCAATGACACTGAACAAGGCTGCAGATGGATGGGCAAGGCTGCAGATGGACACTGACAAGGCTGCATTGATGGGCATTTAAATGTACGTTTTTTTCCTTAAACTTCCCTCCTAAACTTGGGGCGTGTGTTATACGCTGATAAATACGATAATGTATAGAAGGTAGGGCCCGAAAGTGACTCAAGCCCAGGGGCCCCCACCACCCTAAGTCCTGCCCTGCTGATGTCACACACTGCACAGCATAGAGCAGGACACTGAGTGTAATCTGAGACCCGAGTGGAGGGAAAGGACACACCCCCCTGTACACAGTCTCATAGGAAAACATGCCTAGCTGAGGTTTTCAATCACTTTATGTGTGCTGGAAAGGGAGGTGGGGCCATCTGTAGTGTCAGCATCAGTGACTCGTGCAGATAGCAGAGGAAGCAAAGAGCAGACAGAAACCACACTAGATGCTTTGGGTTGAAGTAAATACCCACTATATAGGGGATCTGCTATGTTCATTTTACATTTTGGGGGTTTACAACCACTTTAACTCTGTAATATAAGCAAATATGTCAATAAAATTATGAACGGCGAGTAAGGCATAAACGAGACAACAATGACTCTATAATTGTATAATTTTTATTTTATAATGATTCATAATTTTTGTGACAATTTCAAAACAAAAAGCAGAAAAACATAAAATCACTGTAATACATCACAATCACATATACTGTATCTGATAAATAAAATGATTAGTCTAAATATAACATAAATGCAGAATTAGGTCAGGTTGCCCTCATGTTATAACGTTTTTTCCTACCCTGTTTATGTTTCCTTTTTTTGTGTATATTTGATTATATTAGGTAATTGCTACCAAAGTTATGTACCACGTCCTACTGAAAAAAGAATGGACTTTACTGGTGCAGAGGATGAGATAATGGTATTTAAAACAGAATACCGTATACACTGGAGTTTAAGCCGAGATTTTCAGCCCTTTTTTTGGGCTGAAAGTGCCTCCCTCATCTTATACTCGAGTCGCCGCCGTCTGCCTACCTGATCAGCGTGTCATGCAGACAGGCAGCGGCCATTACAGTGTTCAAAAGCCACGCCTCCTCGTCTGTGATAGGCGGAACACTCAATTTCCCAGCAGTCAGTGTTCAGCCTACCACGGACATCCTCTCATCCTCGTCCATGGTATGAGGATTAGTGGATGTCTGTGATAAGCGGAACACTGACTGCTGGGAAATTGAGTGTTCCGCCTAACAGACGAGGAGGAGGCGCGGCTTTTGAATACTGGAATGGCCGCCGTATGTTTTTAGGACACGCTGATCGGTGAATGCAAAATGGCACACGGAGCTGCAGATGGACATAGAGCTGCAGATGGACACAGAGCTGCAGATGGACACACAGAGCTGTAGATGGACACAGAGCTGCAGATGGACACAGAGCTTCAGATAGACACACACAGCTGCAGATGGACACAGAGCTGCAGATGGACACAGAGCTGCAGATGGGCACACAGAGCTGCAGATGGACACAGAGCTGCAGATGGACACACAGAGCTGCAGATGGACACAGAGCTGCAGATGGACACACAGAGCTGCAGATGGACACAGAGCTGCAGATGGACACACAGAGCTGCAAATGGACACACAGAGCTGCAGATGGACACATAGAGCTGCAGATGGACACACAGAGCTGCAGATGGACACAGAGCTTCAGATAGACACACACAGCTGCAGATGGACACAGAGCTGCAGATGGGCACACGGAGCTGCAGATGGACACAGATCTGCAGATGGACACAGAGCACATGGAGCTGCAGATTGACACAGAGCTGCAGATGGACACACAGAGCTGCAGATGGACACAGAGCTGCAGATGGGCACATGGAGCTTCAGATGGGCACACGGAGGCATGCACAGGACACAGGGAGGTATGCAATAGACACAGTGAGGTATGCAGCTGCAGATGGGGATTGTTGACCCTCTTTTCCACTGATAGTATCTGCTGCATTTCTCACCCTCAGCTTATACTCGAGTCAATAAGTTTTGCCCGTCTTTTGTGGTAAATTAGGGGCCTCGGCTTATATTCGGATCGACCTATACTCGAGTATATACGGTACTAATTTTTATTCAATCAAATTAAAACCATATATATATAAAAGAAAGGGGTAATTTATACAAAAATCCCTCAAACGTATGCATCTCTCAAAGTGTGTTAGCACCGTGTTACATAATATACAAGACTGTCCCAATCACATATCATAAGGTCAACGCGTTTCACGTAAAGCTTCTTCAGAACTTTTTTGTTAGTAACCAGTGAGAGAGCAAACCTGACCAGATAGAAAAATCACTCCAGTTACATAATTCTACATATTGTTTACTCGATTAGCTCCACGCTATCACCTACAATATTTATTTGACTTTATATCACTGTTTGATTTTATTTTTTGGAAAAAATTGAAAATAAGGCTAATGAGGAGTCAGACACAAGAACAGGTACAAGATTGTTAAAAAGGAGTTATTTTAACCACTTGACCTCCGGAATATTTACCCCCCTTCATGATCATAACATATCCAATAAAAACATTTAAAAACTCGATTTTCGTCATAAATTTAGGCCAAAATGTATTCTTTTACATATTTTTGGTGAAAAAAATCCCAATAAGCGTATATTGATTGGTTTGTGCAAAAGTTATAGGGGTTAATTAAAGCGGTGTTTCACCTAAAAAAAAATTTTTTAACAGTAAGCAGCTAAAAAAAAAGTAGCTGCTGACTTTTAATAAGTACACTTACCCTCCCAGGGCGCCCGCGATGTCGGCCGTGGAGGCTGAGATGTCCCTCGGCGATCCGGTTCCAGCGCCGCCATCCTCAGTAAGGGAAACGGGCAGCGAGCGCTGCCCGTTTCCTACTGCGCATGCGCGAGTCGGCGCGCGGCCTACTGCGCATGCGCAAGTCGAATTTGTGAATGGGGAACGCGATGTGTTGTGGGACACAGTTCCCATAACACACCGCGCCCCATTCACTAGAAGGCAGCGCTAGGAGCAGAAGACAGAACAGCTCCGCGGAACAGGAAGAGGCAGATTAAGACGATCTGCCTAGCAACAGCCATTTCTGGTAAGTAAAAAAATAAAAAAAAATGTTTTTTTCATTTTAAATTTGTACAAACATGTTTATCTAGTTTTGTTTTTCAGGGTGGCCCACCACTTTAAGACCCCTTTGGGCTAAAAATAGCGCCTGTAAAGCGCCTTAAAAACGTCTCTCCTGCAGTCTCAGTGTGAAAGCCAGAGGGCTTTCACACTGAGGTGATGCGCTGGCAGGACGTTAAAAAAAATCCTGCAAGCAGCATCTTTAGAGCGGTGAAGGAGCGCAGCTCCTAAACCGCTCCTGCCCGAACTGCCAGCTGCAGTGGTGCTTTGAGGGTCAAAAACTCCTGCAAAAATGATGGTAAAACGCTGCTAAAAATAGCACTGCTTTACTGCCGACGGCGCCGACGCCCCAGTGTGAAAGGGGCCTTGCTAAAACTGCAGAGTGCAAAATCTGGTGCAGCTGTGCATGGTAACCAATCAGCTTCTAACTTCAACTTGTTCAATTAAGCTTTGACAATAAAACATAGAATCTGATTGGTTCCTATGCAGAGCTGCACCAGATTTTGTACTCCCCAAGTTTTAGTAAAACAACACCGGAGGCTACAAAATATGGGCTATATACTGGACTTTATTTATTTTTTTTATTTTAGTAATGGCGGCAATCAGCAACTTATAGCGGGACTGTGATATTGCGGTGGACAGTCTGACACTAACTGACCCTTTGCGGGAACACTAATACACTGTCGCTGTACTAATGACACTGGCTGGGAAGGGATTAAACATCTAGGGTGTGCCTAGCCAGTGTTTATGTGTACTATGTGTGGTGTTTTTACTAAGGGATGTGAGTGATTTTCTTTCCCTGAAAATCCAAAGCATCTCTGCTAACAGAACAGAGCTCTGCCTTGTTTACATAGGCAGAGCTCAAAGTTACATATCAAGTAAAGTTGAATAAAGACACCAGTCCATCCTGAGTGTTGGTGCGTGTCTACAATTGTCCCTATCCCTGTACATTGTGTCTCATTAAAGGGGAGGGCCAGCCGGGAAAAAAAAATGTAAAAGTCAGCAGGTACAAACACTGTAGCTGCTGACTTTTAATAAGCACACTTACCTGTGCTGGGTGCCCGCGATGTCGGCCGACCGTCCCTCGGCTCTCGGGTCCCGATGCCGCCATTCCAACTAAGGCAAACAGGCAGTGGAGCCTTGTGGGAGGAGAAGACTGAAGATCACCACGGAAAAGGAAGAGGCAGATTAGGACGATCTGCCTAGCAACAGCCATTTCTGGTAAGTTAAAAAAAAAATGTCTCCAAATTTTTTTTTTTAGGGTGGCCCTCCACTTTATGATGCTCATCTATTATTATTTAAGATACCCATATAGTACAGGTAATTTATGCAGTGCTCCATACATACATCACACACCCACAATCCAAGGTCCCCAACTCACATTCATATACTAGGGACAATTTTTTTTGGACAGAATCCAATTAACCTACCAGCATGGCTTTGGAGTGTGGGAGGAAACCGGAGTACCCAGAGGAAACCCATGCACGAACCCAGAGAACATGCAAACTCCAGGCAGGTAGTGTCATGATTGGGATTTGAACGAGTGACCCTTTTTACTGCTAGGCAAGAGTGCTACCCACTACACCACTGTGCTGCCCAGTTCTGTGTCTCTCCTTAGATCAGCAGGTGACGGCAGAAATAGAGAGCAAAGAACAGGAGTGCTACACCAAGACCTTAGAGCCCAATAATGTTTATTTCTTAATTTTTTTTATTTTTAAGCGTAACTTTTTAGGGAAAAGATACTTTCATGAATTTAAAAAAAAAACGAAACAGTAAAGTTAGCCCAATTTTTGATGATGTTACGCCGAGTAAATAGATACCAAACATGTCACGCTTTATAATTGCACGCACTCGTGGAATGGCGACAAACCACGGTACCTAAAAATCTCCATAGGCGACGCTTTAAAAATGTTTTACGATTACCAGGTTAGAGTTACGGAGAAGGTCTAGTGCTAGAATTATTGCTCTCGCTCTGGCGATCGCGGCGAAACCTCACATATGTGATTTGAACACCGTTTACATATGCGGGCGCGACTTCCGTATGCGTTTTCTTTGCTGCGCGAGCTCGTGGGGAAGGGGGCACTTTAAAAAAAAAAAAATTCTTATTTATTTTATTTAATTTTAGATAATTAAATTGTGTTTTTAAAAAAAAATGTGATCACTTTTATTGCTGTCACAAGGAATGTAAACATCCCTTGTGACAGTAATAGGTGGTGACAGGTACTCTTTATGGAGGGATCGGGGGTCTAAAACACCCCAAATCCCTCCTTTATACTTCAAAGTATTCAGATCCCTGAAAACGGTGTATCTGAAAACCGTATATTTTTTAAAATCCGGTGCCATTGGCAGCTGAGTAAACAGGAAGTGACGTTGTGACGTCGCTTCCGTGTTTACATCCAGGAGACTGGAACCAAGCCGTTTCCGGCTTCGTTCCAGTCTGTCACTAGCCGCTGGAACGGGAGGCCCGGTAAGAGCGGCATGAGGCGGCAGGAGGGGGGGGGCGTCCCCTCCCGCTCCTCCGGTATAACAGCCGAGCGGCTTTTAGCCGCATCGGTTGTTATACCTGGATAGCCAATCGCCCGCTCTAAACAATGGTACCGGGATGATGCCTGCAGCTACGGGCATCATCCCGGTATAACCCCCAAAAGATGAGTACGCATATCTAGACATGTGCAGAGCAAAAAACTTTGTTTATTTTCGTTTTTTACGTTTCCGAAAAAAAATCCTTTATTCTCGTTTCATTTTTTTTCGTTTCCGTTGATTCGTAACGATTCGTACATTCGTAAGTTGTCGGCGTTCGTATTCGTAACGATTCGTACATTCGTAAGTCGTCGGTGTTCGTATTCGTAGCGATTCGTACATCCGTAAGAGTTATTTTTCGTTGATTCGTTTTTTCGTTAGTTTAATTTTCGTTCATTCGTTTATTCAAAATTCGGTCGCATTCGTAGTTATTCGTACATTCGTAACATTCGTAGATTCGTAATCGGAGCATAATTCATAATTTTATGTAATGTGTATGCTATTATTACATTTTAATAATTTACGAATCGAAAAAAAAAAAGTTACAAATCGAAAAAAAAAAGTTACGAATCGAAAAATCCAAAGACATGCAGATAGGTTAATTGGCTTCTGTCCAAAAATTGGCCCTAGTATATGAATGGGGACCTTGGATTGTGGGCTCCTTGAGGGTAGGGACCGATGTGAGTGTACAGGGATAGGGACAATTGTAGACACTCACTCAGGTTGAACTGGATGGACTGATGTCTTTATTCAACCTTACTAACTATGAAACTATGAAAAAAAAAAAAAGTTACGAATCGAAAAAAAAAGTTACGAATGTACGAATTTTTTCGTTCAATCCATTCGAAGCACGTTAAGCAGCAGCATTGTAAAGGACACGGAAAATTACCAATTCAACAAAAAAAAAGTTACAATTTTTTTCATTCATTTTCGTTTCTATTTGTTTTTTTTTGGATTTTCGTTGTTTTTCGGATTCGTTCGATTCGAACGATTCGTTAATCGGATTCGTACGATTCCAACAATTCGTTATTCGGATTCGTTCAATTCGAACGATTCGTTCATTCGTACAAAAACGAACGAACGAAAAAAAAAAAAAAAAAAAAAAAAAACGAAAAACGAAAAAAACCTAAACGAATTGCACATGTCTACGCATATCTGCGTACGCTCGGTGGGAAAGGGTTAAAGGTCAAAATCCACCTTTCCCGGTCTATTCAAAATGTTTTTATTTTCCCACTACCAGCGGCTAAGAATTTTCCATATGAACGCTGTAGATGTACCCTTTGTATAACCTCTGATATTAAGAATTCCATTTGCTAAAGATAGTGAGGTGGGCAGCCGTTATAATATGTACAGCTATAGTAAGAAGAGCTTTAGGAAGAGTATCCAGCTCCATACCCAATAATGCCATTTGAGGAGATGGGGTAATGTGAGCGCCCACAATATGAGAAAGTAGGGCAAAGACAGAGTTCCAGAAACTTATAACAAATTTGCATTGCCATAGGATATGAAAAAGGTTCCTCCTTTGCCCACACTGACACCAGCAGTTGGGTCAGGACTGTGGATACACAATGGATATTCTACAGCTACCATCCATGTATGATCTTTAAAGCCATGTCCCAATGAGAGGTGCAGTGAGAAGCTCCGAAAAGTGATTTGAAAGCAGTGGTCCAGTCAAAAAGGAGAGGCCAAGGTTCTTTTCCCATTTCAACTGAGACGGAAATTTGGTCTGTCAAAAAAAAATAACATTTTAATTATACTCTAATTTTGTGGTAATAAAAAATACTATACAAATACTATAAACAATAACCCCATTCTACCTAGAGCGTATTGAGAGCTACAATGGAATGGTTTAGATCAAAGCATATTCATGTGTTAGAATGGCCCAGTCAAAGTCCAGACCTAAATCCAATTGAGAATCTGTGGCAAGACTTGAAAATTGCTGTTCACAGACGCTCTCCATCCAATCTGACAGAGCTTGAGCTATTTTGCCAAGAAGAATGGGCAGAAATGTCCCTCTCTAGATGCGCAAAGCTGGTAGAGAATGGGGCGCGCTGTCTTCTGGGGAATGGGGCGCGCTGCCTTCTGGGGAATGGGCCGCGCTGTCTTCTGGGACCTGTGTGTGTCCCAGAACACAGCCGGCCATTCACAAACCGCCGCACGACTCGCACATGCACAGTAGGAAACGGGCAGTGAAGCCGCAAGGCTCCACTGCCTGTTTCCCTTTGTTCGAATGGCAGTGCCGGGACCCAATACGATGGACGTATCGGCCTCGGGCTGCCGACATCGCGGGCACCCTGAACAGTTAAGTGTGCTTATTAAAAGTCAGCAGCTACAGTGTTTTTCAGCTGGAACACCGCTTTAAGTCTAGGGGTAGAGGAAAAGGTGTAATATAGGGATGAGCCAAATTACCTGGGTTTGGTTCAGAGTTGGTTCACAGAACATTGCTAAAGTTTGGGTGTTGAATCCAAACCAGAGGCAGCTCGTGCTAAATTTTAGACCGCTGCTTCGCTCACTGGCCCATCGCCCGCCAGCCCCGCACTTACCCAATCCATGTTAAGGCTTCGGCAGCTTCCCAACCCCCCCGCCCCCCCCCGTGTCTCCTCCCGAGTCCCAGCAGTTGCTTATCCTCCCGCCCAATCAGGACTTAGGACTTGCGGCCAATCGGGTCTTAGGACTTGCGGCCAATCAGGACTCAGGACCTGCTTCCTGATTGGCCCAGGAAGAGAAGCAGGAAGGCATTAGTGAATATTCATTTGCTAATGTCACACAACTGGGTGGGCTCGAGACGCAGTGTTCTGCGCCCCGAGCCCACCCTTTTTGAAGCCAATAAGAGCCTCAAGTTCTAATAATGTGCTTCCAAAAAAAAACATTGAAATCCATGGGTCCAGTGCCCTGCATGTAGATTAGGGGCCAGGTGCATGGATTATGGGGGCGCCGCCCCTGCACCCTGCATGAGCGTCTGTCACTGATCCAAACCCCATTGAAGTCAATGGGAGCCAAGTTATAACAATAATGGACATTTTCTAGGCTAATAGCCAAACGTTAGTCACACAAATGGCATGAGAAACTGGACACTGACATGGGGAACATGTCCAAAGCAAAAACTGGTGTAACTTTTGGGGATTCCTCCCTTTTTTTTTTTTTGTGGGGTTCCCCCTTTAAGTCCACACCAGACCCATTAGGTCTACTAAAGGGCCAAGAATACTGTTTACATTTTGTTGTGAGCCTGGAATACCTGGCTGACAGCTGAATGGCTGGGTGAGGATGAGTCACGGTTGTTAGGATGCCAGCGGCTGCCAGCTTATTAACAACCAGTCTGAAGTGAAGTTATAATATTGCTGCTAAGGGCTCTTTCGCACTGGGGGACTCTGCCAGCGGATCTGCCTGATCAGTGGGGATGAGCCGAACACCCTCCTGTTCGGTTCGCAGCAGAGCATGCGAACAGGCAAAAAAGCGTTAAAGTCTATGGTACGCGAACATGAAAAATCAAAAGTGCTAATTTTAAAGGCTTATATGCAAGTTATTGTCTTAAAAAGTGTTTGGGGACCCAGGTCCTGCCCCAGGGGACTTGTATCAATGCAAAAAAAAGTTTTAAAAACTGCAGTTTTTTCAGGAGCAGTGATTTTAATAATGCTTAAAGTGAAACAATAAAAGTGTAATATTCCTTTAAATTTCGTACCTGGGGGTGCCTGTAGTATGCCTGTAAAGGGGCGCATGTTTCCCGTGTTTAGAACAGTCCAAGAGCAAAATGACATTTCTAAAGGAAAAAAAAAGTCATTTAAAAGTACTCGCGGCTACAATGATTTGTCGGTCCCGGCAATACACATAAAAGTTCATTAATAAAAACGGCATGGGATTTCCCCACAGGGGAACCCCGAACCAAAAAAAAATAAATAAAATAATGTGTGGGGGTCCCCCCAAATTCCATACCAGGCCCTTCTGGTCCCCGGTATGGATATTAAGGGGAACCCCGTGCCAAAAAAAAAATGGAGTGGGCCCCCCCCTCAAAATCCATACCAGACCTGAAGGGTCTGGTATGGATTTTAAGGGAAACCCCGCGCCAAAATTTAAGGAAAAAATGGCGCAGGGTCCCCCCAAAAAATCCATACCAGACCCTTAACCGAGCACACAACCTGGCAGGCTGCAGGAAAAGAGGGGGGACAAGAGAGTGCCCCCCTCCTGAACCGTACCAGGCCATATGCCCCTCAACATTGGGAGGGTGCTTTGGGGTAGCAGCCCCCCAAAACACCTTGTCCCCATGTTGATGGGGAGAATGGCCTCATCCCCACAACCCTTGCCCAGTGGTTGTGGGGGTCTGTGGGCGGGGGGCTTATCGGAATCTGGAAGCCCCCTTTAACAAGGGGACCCCCAGATCATGCCCCCCCGTATGAAATGGTAACAGGGTACAAATGTACCCCTACCATTTCACAAAAAAATATGTGAAAATGGTAAAAAAAAAAGACAATACATGCCTTGGGACAAGTCCTTTATTAAAAAAATAAAACTGTTCCACGAAGTCCATTCATCTTCTTCTTCTCTTGCTCCGATAGAGGGAAAAAGAAAAAAAAAGGCCACAAGCTGCCTACGATCTGCCTCCATGGGAGGCACCCGCCATAATGACGGGCCTCTCGGGTGACAGTTCTTTTATAACTGAGGACAGGGCCACACGATGACATCGCCGGGTGACCCCACCCCCCTCTGATGCACGGGACATCCCTATGGCTTCCCCATCCCTGTGGCCACCGGTTACATAACCGAGTGACCCCGCCCCTCTGATGCTACGGGAAAGCCATAGGGATGCCCCCTCTGATGCTTCCCCGTAGCATCAGAGGGGACGTGGCCACCGGTTACGTAACCGAGTGACCCCGCCCCCTCTGACACTACGGGAAAGCCATAGGGATGTCCCCGTGCGTCAGAGGGGGGGGGGTCACCCGGCAATGTCATTGTGGAGCCCCGCCCTCAGTTATAAAAGAACTGTCACCTGGGAGGCCCGTCATTACGGTGGGTGCCACCCATGGAGGCAGATTGTAGGCGGCTTGCGGCCTTTTTTTTTTTTCTTTTTCGGTCCGTCGAAGCGTGAGAAAAAGAAAATGAATGGACTTCGTGGGACAGTTTTATTTTTTTAATAAAGGACTTGTCCCAAGGCATGTATTGTCTTTTTTTTACCATTTTCACATATTTTTTGTGAAATGGTAGGGGTACATTTGTACCCCGTTACCATTTCACATGGGGTGCGTGATCTGGGGGTCCCCTTGTTAAAGGGAGCTTCCAGATTCCGATAAGCCCCCAGCCCACAGACCCCCACAACCACTGGGCAAGGGTTGTGGGGATGAGGCCGTTCTCCCAATCAACATGGTGACAAGGTGCTTTGGGGGTACCCCTTAATATCCGTACCAGACCTAAAGGGCCTGGTATGAAATTTAAGGGGGAACCCCACGCATTTTTTTTTAATTTTGGTTCAGGGTCCCCTGTGGGGAAATCCCATGCTGTTTTTATCAATGAACTTTTATGTGTATTGCCGGGACTGACAATTCGTCAACAGAATGGCACGGGCAGGCAAAAGCACGTACGGGTACGTCCCCTTTAATTTGCCTGCCCGGGGGGCGCGCGCGCAACCCGGTCGGGAGCTCCGTGACCACGGCCGCGGGACCAGCGAATCGCCGCTGAATCGGGTTACGGAGCTAAGGAACGGGGAGATCTCATTGCGTGACTGGGAGCTCCGTGACCACGGCCGCGGGGACCAGCGGACCCGATCGCGGGTGTCCCGCGATCGGGTTACGGAGCTGACGACGGGGAGAGGTCTATGTAAACAGGGGTCAGTGATCGGCGGTTCCCTGTCAACGGGAACGCCGATCAGGACGTCAGACGTACAGCCACGCCCCCCTACTGTAAAAAAAAACACTGATCCCAAAAATGTGGGATGTGAAAATGAGCCAAAAAATAAAAAAAATCGAACACCTATAAAACTCCCCTGTAAACGCTCGGTTAATCGCAGCAGAGCATGCGAAAAAATATTGCAGGCAAAAAAAAAGCGTTAAAGTCTATGGTACGCGAACATGAAAAATCAAAAGTGCTAATTTTAAAGGCTTATATGCAAGTTATTGTCTTAAAAAAGTGTTTGGGGACCCAGGTCCTGCCCCAGGGGGACTTGTATCAATGCAAAAAAGTTTTAAAAAACTGCAGTTTTTTCAGGAGCAGTGATTTTAATAATAATGTAAAATGAGTTTAAAGACTAAAATTAGCATGATAACTCCTATAATTATTTTCATTTCTAAGGCTTATGATATCACACTATTTGCTTTTTTTGAAGCATATTTGCAGAAATGCAGGACATTTTTAAACATGGGATCCTCTGGAACCATGGTCACATCAATGCATTTTTGTGCCTCAGGCGTTTTTGGAAAGGGTCTGGGATTTTTTTTCCCCGCAAAATGCAGCGTATTGCTGGGGGTGCCTGTAGTATGCCTGTAAAGGGGCGCATGTTTATATATATATACAGCGGCAAGGCAACTTTCCTGCGCAGGATGACAAACCTAGTACATGATCCTGCATTCCCGGGTCTGGGGCTGCCGGCAACCCACTCCCTCTGTGATTGGATACAGAGGGAGCCAATTAGCGGGTCCAGCTGACTCGATGCCCACCTGGACCCGCATATCATTCAAGCATTTGTTCACCTAAAAAAAATCATATTCTGCTTGTGCTGTGTAATCTGCCCCCCCACTAAACTGTAACCCCCCCCTAAATATGCCACTTCCTGTATGGCCTTTCTAAACAGACCCCGATAACCAGGGCCGCTCTACCCTGATCACCGTGGTCAAAGTGCCTCCCTCAGTGATAGGCTGCCTGCTCTGCTCTCCTCTCTCCCCCCTCATCCCCCTCCTTCCTGCCTGTCATCCCCCTCTCTGTCTCCGCTCAGCCCCACCTGCCTCCCCCACCACTATTATTGAGAAAAAAATTGCCTATAATTGTCACTGCCAACCTCTCTATTAGAGACTGGCATACCACACTGTGTTAAGCATTTTTAAAAACGAGCCCTGTAAATACCCATTTTCAGCTGACTTCAGGTCGCGTGACTCGCGGACGCTTTACAGCTGAGACAGAGCTTCTGCGGGTGAAGCAGAGCGGCCATGCAATCTCCCCGGCAGACGTCAGGGTGAGATCACGGCTCCTCCCGCAGAAGCCATCCGTCAGAGCTGGAAAGTGGCCGGAAGTCACGTGACCGGTCTGAAGACAGCTTGAAATGGGTATTTACACTGCTTGTTTTAACCGCTTCAGCACCGGGCGATTTTACCCCCTTCCTTACCAGAGCACTTTTTGTGATTCGGCACTGCGTTGCTTTAACTAACAATTGTGCGGTCGTGCGATGTTACACCCAAACAAAATTTACGTCCTTTTTTTCCCACAAATAGAGCTTTCTTTTGGTGGTATTTGATCACCTCTGCGGTTTTTATTTTTTGCGCTATAAACAAAAGAAGAGCGACAATTTTGAAAAAAAAAACA
This sequence comes from Lithobates sylvaticus, assembly GCA_028564925.1. NCBI lineage: Eukaryota > Metazoa > Chordata > Amphibia > Anura > Ranidae > Lithobates > Lithobates sylvaticus. The sequence goes on from CM053035.1 coordinate 15,738,508, forward strand.
CAATATTTTTTACTTTTGCTATAATAAATATCCCATTTTTTTTAAAAAAAATTTCCTCAGTTTAGGCCGATACGTATTCTTCTACATATTTTTGGTAAAAAAAATCGCAATAAGCGTATATTGATCGGTTTGCGCAAAAGTTATAGCGTCTACAAAATAGGGGATAGATTTATTGCATTTTTTTTTTTCGTGACTGCGACATTGCGGCGGACACTTCGGAAACTTTTGACACATTTTTGGGACCATTCACATTTACACAGCGATCGTTGCTATAAAATTGCAGTGATTACTGTGTAAATGTGACTGTCAGGGAAGGGGTTAACACTAGGGGGCGCTGCAGGGGTTAAAATGTTCCCTAAGTTAGTGATTCTAACTGTGGGGGGAGGGGACTGACTGGGGGAGGAGACCGATCGGTGTTCCTCCGTACTGGGAACACATGATCGCTCTCCTCGCCACTGACAGGACGTGGAGCTGTGTGTTTACACACACAGCTCCACGGTCCCGCTGTTTTAACGGGCAATCGCGGGTGCCCGGCGGACATCGTGGCCGCCAGGCACGTGCACCGGGTCCCGAGCGACGCCGCTGGCGCGCGCGCCCCCTAGGCGGCCGGGAATGGGAGGACGTCATATGACGCCCGGTGTTAAAATATGCTTAACACAGTGTGCTATGCCAGCCTCTAATAAAGGGGCTGGCATGGACTTTCACAAACCCTTTCAGGGCAGAAGCAGAATGGCGGTCTGTAAACAAGGCAGACTGCCGTTCTGTTAGTAGGAAAGGTATTCATCCTGTGTTCCTGCAAAGCAGGGACAACGATCCATGCCTTCCCCTAGTACAAGCACCTCCCCCACAGTACACAAGCACTGGTTAAGCACACTGGTTAACCCTTTGATCGCCCCCTGATGTTAACCCCAGTCAGTGTCATTAGTACAGTGACAGTGCATATTTTTAGCACCGATCACTGTATTAGTGTCACTGGCTCCAAAAACAGTGTCAAAAGTGTCAGTTAGTAGACATGTGTGATTTGGTTCATAACGAATAGAATTTCGTAACGAATTTGTTAGCATTTGTACATTCGGATCAATTCGAACATCCGAATAGCTGAAAGAACCAAAATACGAAATTCTGAATAAGCAAAATAACGAACGCGTGAAAATACGAACTTACGAAAATACGAAACTCCGAAAGAAAGAAAATCACATCTATAACGAATGATTTACATTTCGTATTTTCAATCCTTTGTCTGTTCGTATTTTCATTTGTGTGTTTTCGTAATTTCGTTTCTTTGTCTGTTCCTTATCCCTTTTGTGTCGGAGTCACACGGTATTCCTGAATCTTTTTAGATTCTTAGATTCAGTTGAGGAGGAGATGAGTCCTGTCTCGTGACTGAGGGAGTGGACTGGAGTAAGTACAGGAGGACTTATTAGAAAAGCAAGCATAGGATTATTATTATATTTATATTTATATTATTTTATATATATATATATATATATATATATATATATATATATATATATATATATATATATATATATATATATATATATATATATATATATATATATATATATATATATATTATTATAAACTGTTGGATCTATATAAATTGTGAATAATAATAATTATTAATTAATTAATTAATTATTATTATTCTTTATTTCCTACGAAACAGTACGAATCAACAAAAAAGGCAATCTGACAAGAGTAACAATTACTAAATTACGAGTAACGAAAATTATTATCTAAAAAATTCCGAATCATTTCCTATCAATGAAAATATATCTGTTACGAAAATACGAACGAGTCAGAATATGAAAGCTTGCGTCTTACGAAATTACAAAATTGTTACGAATCAACGGAAACGTAAAAAAAAACAAAACCAATTTTTTTTTTGTGCGCATGTCTACCAGTTAGTGTCCCGCTATAAGTCGCTGATTGCTGCCATTACTATTCAAAAAAAAAACAAATAAATAAAAATTCCATAAATCTATCCCCTAGTTTGTAGACGTTTGCGTAAAACCAATCAATATACGCTTATTGGGATTTTTTTTACCAAAAATATGTAGACGAATATATATTGGCCAAAACTGGTGCCGAAATTATTTATTTATTTTGGATATTTATTATAGCAAAAAGTAAAAAAAAATATTTTTTTCTAAATCGTCAGTCTTTTTTTGTTTATAGCGCAAAAGATTTTTTACATTTTTTTTTATTGGATACGTTTTACAGCAGAAAGTAAAAAAAATATATATATATTTTTTTTTTTTAAATTGTCTATTTTTTTGTTTATAGTGTGAAACATAAAAACCGCAGAGCTGATAAAATACCACCAAAAGAAAGCTCTATTTGTGAGGAAAGAAGGACATCAATTTTGTTGGCCTGGTCATGAAAGGGGGGGGGGGGGGGTAAATCTTCTGGAGCTGAAGTGGTTAACCTACCGGTGTATTACTGGAGTGGCCGTGGAAGCTAGAATACCACATGGAAATGTACAAAAACACAGGCAAAGCAAATTTATTCAAAAACCCCTGGAAACAACCACTTAGTCAACCTGTTGACTAAAATAATAACTTATTATTATGTTTATGATTATTACCAAAATTACAATCAGGATCACGGACAATATCTTCCAGAAATTGTCAATTATGCAGCAGAAGGTCTGGCAGCTTTCCATATCCATCTGGTTAAATTTTTTTAACTGATGAGAAAAAAAAAGGCATAAAAATAGTCAAGTTCAAAATACATTTTGTGACCAATTCTGTGAAACGTTCTTTAGGTATTCATCATAGTCCTATTGCTTCGTTTTTGTAATGCCTTTTACAAAAACACGCCTTTACATTTAGAGAAAGTATAGAAAGTATAGAAATCCAACATACACTTCAGATCAATACAAAACCGCAATCCAATCCCTTTAAAGCTGAACTCTGGCCAGATATAAAAGATACAAATAAATTCAACCCTGCATTGATTAATATGTCGTAAAAAATTGTTTTTATTTTTGTTTTTTGTTTGTTTTTTAGCTGCAAGAAGTTTAAAGTGGTTGTATAGTCAAAAAATGTACTTTTACCTACAGGTAAGCCTATAATAAGGCTTACCTGTAGGTAAAAAAAAATCTCCTAAAATATCTCCTAAACCGTACTGACTGCAGCGGCGCATGCGCACGGGGGATTCACGACTGAAAAGGGAAGAAGTCTCCCGTGCGCATGCGCGGGACTGACGACATCACGGCTCCAGCCACTCACAGCGCTGGAGTCGCGATACCCGGAAGACACGCTGAGGCAACATGTCAGCTACCCCGGCGTGGACCTGGTGAGTTACCGACACCTCGTTCTAATGTAAGTATTTCATAATGAGCTAGTATGCAGTGCATACTAGCTCATTATGCCTTTTCCCTTACAGGCGCATACTCCCGCTTTAAGTACCTGAACGTGATTGCTGTAATCCAATTGCAATGGCCATCAGTACAGCACCCAGACTGGGAATGGGTGAAGCAGGGCCCGAGCCAATCAAATGTGCTGCATGCCAATTCATTCTCACAAAATACGCTGATAGGAGGAGGAAGTCAAGAGGGCAGGGGGATGACCTCATCCTTATCCTTCTGCTCTTTCAATGTCCATGGGGCTTATGAGAGGATACCACTGTAACCCGTAAACCTTGCCACATTTGGTATTGAGGGACGAAATAGTGCCCCATCATTGGTGTCAGTGGGAGAAATGGTGTCCCATTGTTGGCATCAGATGGCAGAATAGTGTCTCGTATCAGTGGGAGGAATAGTGTACCAAGGGCCAGATAAAGGCAACCAGAGGGCCGTATTTGGCCCCCGGGCCGCAGTTTGGAGACCACTGGACTAGAGCAACCTCACCCATCTTATATTCTCCATAACATACGGTAGAGCAGTGGTGTAAAACTCAGTTTACTACTAGGGATGGACCCACGTTCGAATCGAACATTGGGCGTTCGCCCGTTCCGCGAGCCCAGAACTATTTGGGCCGTTCGCATCACATTCGTGTGATGCGAACGGCCCGCAATGCACTGCGCTAGTCGCTAGTCGCATGCTTGGCCAATCACAGCGCCGGCAGCGAGGAGAGCCATAATTGGCTACAGGCAGGATGCCTGTAGCCAATTATAGATCAGGGGCTTTAGTACACGCCCCACAGTATAAAAGGCCGCCACGCCGGCGGCCTCGTTATATTGTGTTCCAGCGTGTCAGTGTTATGTGCTGCTGACTGCTGACATTATCTGCTGTATTTCTGGGGATTAGTGTGTGCATGCTGTTAGTACAGCATTGCAGTATCACATCTGGGGGGTGTATATAGTATGCCTGTGAAGGGGCGCATGTTTCCTGTGCTTAGAACTGTCCCTGCACAAAGTGTCATTTTTGCAGGAAAAAAAGATATTTAAAATCACTCGCGGCTAATGAATTGACGGTTCCCGTAACACAGAGAACAGTCATTCATTGAAAGTCATTGATAAAAAAAAAGTCATTGATAAATTTTTTTAAAAAAAAGCGTGGGGGTCCCCCCAAATTCAATAACCAGGCCCTTCAGGTCTGCTATGGATATTAAGGGGAACCCCAGCCAAAAAAAAAAAAAAAAAATGGCGTGGGGTCCCCCTCAAAATCCATACCAGACCCTTGAGGTCTGGGATGGATTTTAAGGGGAACCCCGGGCAAAAAAAAAATGGCGTGGGGTCCCCCTCAAAATCCATACCAGACCCTTATCCGAGCACGCAACCTGGCAGGCCGCAGGAAAAAAGGGGGGGACGAGAGCGCCCCCCCTCCCTCCTGAACCGTACCAGGCCACATGCCCTCAACATTGGGAGGGTGCTTTGGGGTCCTGCGGGCGGGGGGCTTATCGGAATCTGGAAGCCCCCTTTAACAAGGGGACCCCCAGATCCCGCCCCCCCCCTGTGTGAAATGGTAAGGGGGTACAGAAGTACCCCTACCATTTCACCAAAAAAGTGTCAAAAATTGTAAAAATGACAGGAAACGGTCTTTGACAATTCCTTTATTAAAATCTTCTTTCTTCTGGTCTTGCTTTCTTCATCCTTCGGTTTCTTCATCTTCTCCTTCCGGCATCTTCTTCCATCTTCTTCTTCCATCTTCTTCTTCCTCCGATCCGCTTCTTCTTGCTCTGGTCTTCTCGTCCGGCATCTTCTTCCATGGCGTTGGCATCTCTTCTGGGCCGCTCCGCGCAATGGGAGGCTTCCACTGTGTGAGGCTTCGCTGCATCTGACAGGTCTTTTATAATGGAGGGCGGGGCCATCTGGTAACCCCGCCCCCCTCTGACGCATGGGGACGTCATGGTGAATTCCCTATGGCTTTCCCCATGACGTCAGAGGGGGGCGGGGTCAAGGGTCTGGTATGGATTTTGAGGGGGACCCCACGCCATTTTTTTTTTTTGGCTGGGGTTCCCCTTAATATCCATAGCAGACCTGAAGGGCCTGGTTATTGAATTTGGGGGGACCCCCACGCTTTTTTTTTTTTTTTTTTTTATCAATGACTTTTTTTTTATCAATGACTTTCAATGAATGACTGTTCTCTGTGTTACGGGAGCCGTCAAATCATTAGCCGCGAGTGATTTTAAATAGCCTTTTTTCCTGCAAAAATGACACTTTGTGCAGGGACAGTTCTAAGCACAGGAAACATGCGCCCCTTCACAGGCATACTATAGACACCCCCCAGGTACGAAATTTAAAGGAATATTACACTTTTATTGTTTCACTTTAAGCATTATTAAAATCACTGCTCCTGAAAAAAAGGCAGTTTTAAAAAAAAAAATTTGCATTGATATATGTCCCCTGGGGCAGGACCCAGGTCCCCAAACACTTTTTATGACAATAACATTCATATTAGCCTTTAAAATTAGCACTTTTGATTTCGAACGTTCGCATCCATTGTAACTAATAGGGTTCTTATGTTCGCACAGACTTTAGGTCCGTTTGCGGGTTCTGGTGTGAACCGAACGGGGGGGTGTTCGGCTCATCCCTATTTACTACAACCGGCCCTTTGAGGGCAACCATTAGGCTGATGTGTCCCACAATTAAACTGAGTTTGACACCACTGCTCTACAGTATGTTATGGAGAATATAAGATGGGTGAGGTTGCTCTAGTCCAGTGGTCCCCAAATTGCGGCCCAGGGGTCAAATGCGGCCCTCTGGTTGCCTTTATCTGGCCCTTGGGACACTAATCCTCCCACTGATAGGCCATTTAGACCAGACTTTGTCATACTTGTTCGGACAGCCTCTATTGGCGTATGTGTCCTTATACAGAGGTAAGCTATTGTTGATTAGTTGTTTCCACAGGGAGAGACACTATTGCCATCTGATGCCAACAATGGGACACCATTTCTCCCACTGACACCAATGAAGGAGCACTATTCCATCCCCTAATACCAAATGTGGCGAATTTTACTCCCACTGATGCCACGAAAAATTTCCACTCCCGCTGGCCACAGTCCGGCCTCCCTAAAATCTGAAGGACAATAAACCGGCCCTTTCTTTAGAAAGTTTGGAGACCCTTGCTATAGTCCAATCTTGTTTCTGTCGTCTTGATATAGAAGCATTAGTGAGTGTTATCTGCCTAGGACAGGAAATATGTTACTGGCAAAATCACCAAGTGAAAATAAGAATAAAAAGTAAAAAAAAAAAAAAAAAAAAGTGCAGCCTCCACATCTAAGGACAGGTTAGTTGCTAAATAATGCGTTTTTTTTTTTTTTTTAAAATATATTTTATTGAGTTATAAAGAACATAACAAAGAAAAACAAAAGAAGAAAACAAACAGTTAAACGTACATTGGTCTTACATGTCATCATTATGGTCCCTACGGGGACCTCTTTACAGTTATGTCATATATAACTAGCAGGCACATATCATAGATTGTGATCACTCACACAGCAGCACAGTTTCTTGGGTCACAGGATATGTTAGTTAACAGTCGCATATGCTGGTAGAACATCTGATACAGTCATTGAGTACAGCAGGCACCTGCTTGAGAGCTATTTTGTGTATGTTCTACTGGGAGGCCTCTGAAGCAGAGGAGGAATCCGCTAACCATTTAGACCAGACTTTGTCATACTTGTTCGGACAGCCTCTATTGGCGTATGTGTCCTTATACAGAGGTAAGCTATTGTTGATTAGTTGTTTCCACAGGGAGAGAGGGGGGGGGGGTTGGTTTGCGCCAGCTAAGAGCTATGGCTTTGCGGGCATAGAACAGTAGGAGTCCCACAAGTGTGCGTCCCGCTACTGTTGGGATTAGTTGCTCAATCAGGCCTAGTATGCAAATTGCCATTGACTGTTGCAGAGGTACAGAGGTAATTTGCATGATAAAGTCTAAAATCTCCTTCCAGTAATTGGTAATGGCCGGGCAGGTCCAGAAGATATGGGTGAAGTCCCCTGGAATCCCACCACACCTCCAGCACCCGGGAGGGGAGTCGGGGTTCATTTTGTGTAGTCTATGGGGGGTGAAGTATGCCCGGTGAACTATCTTGAATTGGATCAGGCGGTCTCTCAGAGAGATCAGGGAACTAAAAGGGAAGTCCCATATGTCGTCCCAGTCGTCGTTGTCAAGATCAGGGATGTCATTGGACCATTTAGCTCTCAGTTTTTCCAATGCCGGGAGAGAGGTGATGATCAAATGTGAGTACAATTGAGAAGTGTTTTTTTTTGCACAATCTGACCTAAGGAGGTTCTCTAGTGAAGACTGGATCAATTGAGGTGGGGAGTTGGAGAATTGGCCACCGAAAGCATGGGAGAGTTGATGGTAACGAAAAAAATAGGATCGTGGTACATTGAAGTCAGAGTTAAGCTTGGAAAGCGGAGCCAGGGATTGGTTGGAGACAATCTGTGACACCGTTTTAATGTTGAACTTGGTCCAGGCATGGGGCTCGGGTAGTTTGTAAATGTGTTCTAGGGTTGGGTTTCGCCAAAGGGGGGCATTGGGTGAGATTGCCTGTTTCGGGTATTTTTCGATTTTTAGACCTGCCCCCCATGCACGCAATGTGGTGCGCATGGAGGGTGTCAGTGGGTAGGGGGCCCGAGGGCCTCGAAAGAGTAGCAATTTGAGAGCTTCAAGGGAACCTAGCACCGCCGTCTCGATCTGGGTAGCTGGGTTGGAGATGTCCGGATTGAGCCACCAGGCAGCCGTAACTAGCTGGGTAGCTAAATAGTATTTATAAAGATCTGGACATGCCAGGCCACCTTGAGAGGTCGGACGCATCAGTGTGGTCCAGCTGTATCTGGGAGATTGGGATCCCCACAGGAAAGAGGCGAGGAGGCGGTGTAGTTGTGTGAAGAAAGATTTAGGTATCCACTGTGGAGAGTGGCGAAAAAGGTAAGTGAACTTGGGTAATATTTTCATTTTAAACAAGTTTATACGTCCCATCAATGAAAGTGGCAATGATTCCCATGCCTTTAGTCGTTTTCGTGTCTCCTGAACCACCGGGGACAGGTTTAGGGGTATGTAGTCAGAGGCCTGTCTAGAGACCACCACCCCCAGGTATTTAAAGGTCTCGACCCATTGGAGGGGAATATTGAGAGGGGCTGTGGCTCGGGCCGCTGGGTCTATGGGAAACAGAAGAGATTTTGTCCAGTTAACCCTGAGGCCCGTTACTGTGGAAAAGGAGTTGAGAATCTGTAGGGCACCCTCAAGTGATGGACCCGCATCATTGAGGAAAAGCAGGAGGTCATCTGCGTAGAGGGCGACCCTCTCTTCCAGCCAGCCAATCCGCAGCCCCTTAACGCAGGGGGAGGTGCGGAGGGCCTCTGCAAGTGGCTCCATTGCAATGGCAAATAGGGCCGGGGAGAGAGGGCAGCCCTGCCGCGTACCTCTGGACAGATGGAAGGACTGTGACAGGCCCCCTCCCAGCTTAATGGCGGAGGTGGGGTCTCGGTACAGGACCTTGATCCACTCAATGAAGACCAGGGGGAATCCCATTCGCCGGAGGATCTCCCAGAGAAAAGGCCACTCGACCGTGTCGAAGGCCTTTTCAATATCGAGAGAAGCCACCACCCTAGACCCCTCATTCAGATGTTGCGCGTGTATGTTCGTGAATAAGCGTCGCAAATTTATGTCTGTTGCCCTGTTGGCCATGAAACCAGTTTGATCAGTCTCAATGACAGAGGGGAGTAGGGGCTGTAGTCTCATAGTCAATAATTTAGTGAGGATCTTGAAGTCCGTATTAAGTAGGGCGATAGGCCTGTAGGAGGCACAGGATGTGGGGTCTTTAGGTGCTTTGTGGATGAGAATAATGTGGGCATGACTCATGGAAGCCGGAAGGGCACCATCAGCCAGGCAATGGGTAAAGAGTTGGGCTAATTTGGGGGCCAGTAGGTCCCCATGAGTCTTGTAGAACTCGATGGGGAGTCCATCTGGGCCTGGAGATTTCCCGGTAGGGAAGGACCTCATCACTTTTAGTACCTCCTCCGGGGTAATCGGCCTCACCAGGGATTCTCTCTCTTTATCAGAGAGCCAACCAAACGCCAAGGAGTCTAACCAGGGTGCAAAGTCCTGTGGCTGCAAATCCAACGGTAGTACTGAGGTATAAAGGGAGGCGTAGTATTTGCAAAATGCCTCCAGTACATCTGGCAGAGAAGAGACCGATTCCCCCGAGGGGGACACCACACTAGGGATTACCGTCAAGGGATTGTCATGTTGTGACAGCATCGCCAGGAGGCGACCGTTCCGGTCTCCCTGCTCAAAGAACCGTTGCCTATTTCGGTAAAGGTCCAGTCTGGTTACCTCGGTGAGGTGGAGGTGTAGCTCACGTTTTGCTGCATTGAGGGAGTCATAGTGTGCATCTGAGGGGTCTGCGGCATATGTATCGGACTGGGATTGCGCAGCGGCCTGTAGGATAGTAGTTGTAGCAGCTTGCTCCTTCCGGACCCCAGCAATAGAGGAAATATATTGCCCTCTGGTGAAAGCCTTGAAGGCGTCCCAGGTCACAGTTGTGGAGGAGGACCCTGTGTTAATATCCCAAAATTCTATCAAACGTGGTGGAATGGCATCAGCTATGTCCGCATGGGAGATCCAATGGGTCCCCAGGCGCCAAAGGGACGAGGAACGTGGGGATGGAGAACGAATGCTAAGGAGTAGGGGGCAGTGGTCCGACAGTCCGCTGGGCAAGTAGGAGGCGTCCAATATATCTGTCAGCATGGTCGGGTTGGCAAAGGCAAGGTCTATGCGAGAGGAAGTTTTATGCGTATTGGAGAAACAGGAGTATGCTCTGGTCGTGGGGTGTCTCCATCTCCACACCTCAGACACTCCCAATGCCTCGGCCCATGAGAGTAAATCTGTGGAAAATTGTTTATGGGGGATGGGTCTGTCAAGGTCTGGGGCTAGAATAGCATTGAAGTCACCCATGAGTAACAGTTTGGCCGGGCAGTATGGAGTAATTTTCTCTAGGATGGTGTATAGGGTGGCGGAGGAGAAGGGCGGAGGGATGTAAACACCCACCACAATATAACGGATACCCCAGACAGTAAACACCAGTAGCACATATTTTCCCTGGGGGTCAGTATGAACCTGTTCTATGACACATGGGAAGGATTTACTGATTAAGATGGTGACCCCTCTAGCATACGTGGAATAAGAGGCATGGAAGGCTCTCTGGATCCATGGTTTTCTCAATGCTAGTAGTTTGTTGCCCACGAGATGTGTTTCCTGCAAAATTGTTATATGTGGGGAATGTAATTTAAGGTATTTGAAGAGCACTGCTCTCTTAAACTTGAAAATTAAGTCCCCGGACATTCCAGGATAGTATACTGTAGGTGGGGGTGTCACGTCCCGCCATTGTGTGGAGATTTGGTGGGGGAGGAGAGGAGGACCGAAACAGGTGCGTTTGTACATCTCAGGAGCAACAAAAATCTTGTGGACCTGCGCCAGGTAGAATTATGACCAGTGGAAGACCAAAAAAGACAATAAACAAAGACATTCACAAAACTTATAAACAATACCTGTAATGACACCGAGGTGTCAGCCCTGCCCTCATCTGATGGCATCCCGAAAAACTGGGGAGCGATCAGATCGGGCCTATACCCAGAACTTACCAACAGTAAACCCTTTTAACTTTGGCTAGTATGGTCACGTCCTGGACCAAACAAAGGGGGAAGGGGGGGTCGCCGTAACCGGCAGAAGTCCTCACCGGGACCTAGGTGGAGGGGGGGGGGGGTGATTCAGTGGGAAGGGTTCCCGTTTAGGGGTCAAAGACAAAAGTCTGCATATAGGTTGCTGGAGCTCCTCAGACAGGAGGAGCTGGTCACAGTTCCATTGGCAGAGGATGTAGGATAAGGGGTTAGGGAGATGGTGAGGTGCAGCAGTGCAGAAGGTCATAAGGGTAGAGAATAAGTAGTGCTGAAAGTTAACAAGGGACCGAGAGGCGGATCGTCAGAGGAGAGCGAAGTACTTGGCTGATCCCAGCCGGCTGCACGGCAAACACAGTTTCAGTTGGCGTCACGACATTAGCGAGTATCCAACCATGCTGCAGCGGCCTCGGGGGTGTCGAAGAAGCGGGTGTTGTCCCCATCGGTGACCCTCAGCCTGCTGGGGTATAGAAGGCCAAAACGAATTCCCTTCTCCCGAAGTCGGCGTCTGACATCTGTGAACGATTTGCGGCGCTGCTGCACCTCTTGGGAGAAATCTGGAAAAAACGACAACTTGGCATTTTCATATTTGATTTCCGGCATGGATCGGGCCGCCGCCAGGATGCGGTCACGATCACGGTAGTTCAACAGGCGTAGCAGGAAGGGACGTGGAGGAGCCCCCGGTCTAGGAGGAAGTGGTGGGACCCTGTGGGCTCTTTCCACTACAAATGTGGGTGGCGTATCGCCCAGATTAAACAGGGTGGATAACAGCTGTTCAGTGAATTCGGCGGGTCTGGGGCCCTCCACTTTCTCGGGTAGACCAAGGATGCGAATATTGTTGCGCCTGAGGCGGTTTTCGGTGTCTATGGCTCGTTCCTGGAGCGCCTTCACTTGTATCTGTAGGGCCTTCACCTCCCTGGAATCAGACCGAACCACATCTTCTACCGTGGAGACCCTGTCCTCCACTTCCGCTATACGAGATCTAAATTTGTCCATATCCTGACGGATGAGACTGACATCCACAGTTAGGAAATCAATCTTGGTAGTCAGGGTTTCTTTACATGCTGTGATGGCCGCCAGGATCTCTGCTCCCGTGGGGGACTCCGCTGCCCCCGACTCCACGGCCGCTGATGAGTTTGCTGCCATTGCAGCCGCTGGTCGTTGCGCAGACAATGTGGCCACTAGTGGAGAGGGATGAGGAGGCTTTCTTTTCCCCTTGGAATGCGAATAGCGGGTTTTGGGGGGCCCATCCGCAGTATGGCTTGTGGTGAGATAGAGCCTCACTTTTGGTGAGGGACAGCAGGCAGGCACCCGGTCTAGAGGGGCAGGATTGTGGTGGTGATATCTCCACTATGTAGGGTCAGGGCTTGCCTTTAAGTGGGATAACTGTGGAGATGGAGGGGGCACTGGGAGGGCAGCACAGTCACACTGGGGCACAGTACCTGTGTGTATGGGGTGTTCCAGGCACTTGAGGCCTCAGGATCTCAGCAGCAGGAGAGCAGTCTGGAAGGGTCCGCTGGCAGTCACCTCTTGGCAGGGCAGTTACTGCTGAGGAGGCCTGTAGGGGTCCATCGGCAATCATCCACAGGCTTGTCACCCCTGGGATCGCCTCCGCTGTTGCTGAAAAGCCGGCCGTCACCCGCTCGGGCGAACGGGGGCACTTGAGACTGGGGATGCTGGAGGCTCTACAGGCCTCAAGATGGCGGCGGGTCGCGGCGTCTCGGACCGGCCTCGATCAGGCCCTCTGTGGTCCTCTGGTTCCCCACACAGTGCAGGCACCTCCCGGGGGCATCCGCTGCCTGGGCGGATCGGATGATCGCCACTCGCCGCGCCGATCGCGGCACCCGAGACCGGGGATTCGTTAGGCCTCGTAGGCCTCAAGATGGCGGCGAGGCTTGAAGGCGAGGAGTAGGCCGCGACCCCAAGAAGAGCCCGATCCGCCGGCCAGTCCCCACAATATTCACCAGGGCTTGTGCGGGAGAGGGTCTGGGGCAGCTGGAGGCAGTCTGAAGATATTTTCGCCAATGTGGTGTGCAGGATGGTGGTGGATGATTGCAGGATCAGCGGAGCTCCGCAGCAACACGTCTTGCTTCAGCTACATCCGGACACGCCCCCTCCAATAATACGTTTTTTTAATCGTTTTCAGATATGCTTTAAAGCTTTTTTTTAGATTACTATTGCCCCAAACCATCGTGCCTTTTATACGGTCCGACGTCCATCAGACCAAGCTGGTGATTCTGACATCACCGCTCAATCACTGGATGGTGACTTGCCTCTGCTCTCTCTGATGCCGCGGTCGTTTTTATTGTCAGTATCAAAAAGGTTTGGTGAGCACCCATACTAACAGTATAAATATTGCCAATATTGTGAATAAATCTATTTGATATTGATTCTAATGTTCTATCTTTGTAACTTGGACAATGATATAAATGCATGTTGAGCTGCCCCGAAGAAGCAGATAAGTAGTCTGCGAAACACGTTGGTTATCCGCATATACAGTACAATCATCTGTTCAAGCTTTCTGGACTGAGTATCAACTGTGGTCAAATGTGTATATGACCGAATTTTATTACGGAATCAATTTTTATATCTTGTAATAAATTTATATTTTATCAATACCCTTGTGGTTCTGCTTACCTCAGTGACAGAAAAACATATCCGTTAAAATCCCTTTACCCTATGAGAGAGTGATGCTCTCCCTTATCCTTTTTCTAAAAGCTATTTCATTTTTATTATTTGAAGCAACCTCCCCCATCCATTCATATCTCCATGCTTTATTTTGTTGAGAAATCACTTTGAACCCCCCCCCCCCCCCCGGCGTTTCTAGCTAAGGCCACCGTGAGTAAGGGCAGATGATTCTTGTAGAATTTACTTCCTGGAAAACCATCTTCCCTTAGTTTAAGCCTTGCTTTGTGCAGTTATCCACAGGAGAAGTATAGCCAATCAAGCTTTGGCTGTACTTCTCCTTTAACTACATATGCAGAGCTCCGACGTGTCTTCCTCCTTGTCAGTCAGAGGGTCGGTGGTCATTCATTGGCCAGCACCCATTCATCAGCTTCTACTGTGACTAATCACAACACAACTGGGGTGCGCCCCCTACCGGAAGAGCAGAATCACGTGTATATATATATATATATATATATATATACACTCAAGACCTACTGACCTCAGAAGCAAGATGGCGGCATCCAACAGTGATCTGGCATGTTTTATATGCCAGATCAAGAAGGAGAAGACTTTGGAGGCACTTGATATGTTTAAATGGAGGTACTGCATTAAAGTATAGTTAAACCCAAGAAGAAAAATATAATATACTGAACCTTACGAGTCCTTGGATGTAGTGGCTTGTAACAAAACGTTCCACAGTCCGCTTGAGGGCTTTCGTCATATACCGCTTCCTCCCAGTCTGAATATAGATATCAGATATTCCAACTGCTGACAACAAACGCAACAAGACAATACGCGTTTGGTTGCTGAACATGGACTGTTCATTGAAAACACAGGTACACAGTTAATATACTCTGGACAATCCCCCCACCTTTGCCATCCTGGGTGGGGTAGACTGTCCAATCAGCAGTGAGAGCTGTTGGAGGAATTCGCCCCCCACCAATCTCACAGCTAATCTACATACACATCCCATAATATCCAAGGCAGACAGACACAATAGAACATTGGAATACAGCCACACCCCAAACGACCCAGCAAAGAGTAAACAACAAAATGAGACAATATACTAACCACCCCAAGCTGCCAGAGACCATCATGGCCTCCTTAAAGCGGAGGTTCACACAAAAATTGAACCTCCGCTTTTCGGAACCCTCTAAGGTCTAAGACAGGTCTAAGACAGGTATTTTCGTAACCCCCCCCCCCCCCGCCCCCCCGGAGTTTCTAGCTAAGGCCACCGTGAGTAAGGGCAGATGATTCTTGTAGAATTTACTTCCTGGAAAACCATCTTCCCTTAGTTTAAGCCTTGCTTTGTGCAGTTATCCACAGGAGAAGTATAGCCAATCAAGCTTTGGCTGTACTTCTCCTTTAACTACATATGCAGAGCTCCGACGTGTCTTCCTCCTTGTCAATCAGAGGGTCAGTGGTCATTCATTGGCCGGCACCCATTCATCAGCTTCTACTGTGACTAATCACAACACAGCTGGCGTGCGCCCCCTACCGGAAGAGCAGAATCACGTGTATATATATATATATATATATATATATATATATATATATACACATACTCAAGACCTACTGACCTCAGAAGCAAGATGGCGGCATCCAACAGTGATCTGGCATGTTTTATATGCCAGATCAAGAAGGAGAAGACTTTGGAGGCACTTGATATGTTTAAATGGAGGTACTGCTTTAAAGTATAGTTAAACCCAAGAACAAAAATATACTATACTGAGCCTTACGAGTCCTTGGATGTAGTGGCTTGTAACGAAACGTTCCACAGTCCGCTTGAGGGCTTTCGTCATATACCGCTTCCTCCCAGTCTGAATATAGATATCAGATATTCCAATGTGCTGACAACAAACGCAACAAGACAATACGCGTTTGGTTGCTGAACATGGACTGTTCATTGAAAACACAGGTACACAGTTAATATATTCTGGACAATCCCCCCACCTTTGCATTCCGGGTGGGGTAGACTGTCCAATCAGCAGTGAGAGCTGTTGGAGGAATTCGCCCCCCACCAATCTCACAGCTAATCTACATACACATCCCATAATATCCAAGGCAGACAGACACAATAGAACATTGGAATACAGCCACACCCCAAACGACCCAGCAAAGAGTACACAACAAAATGAGACAATATACTAACCACCCTAAGCTGCCAGAGACCATCATGGCCTCCTTAAAGCGGAGGTTCACACAAAAATTGAACCTCTGCTTTTCGGAACCCTCTAAGGTCTAAGATAGGTATTTTCGGAACCCTCCCCCCCCCCCCCCCTCTGGTGTCACATTTGGCGCCTTTCAGGGGGGAGGGGGGTGCAGATACCTGTCTAAGATATACCTCTAAGAGATACCTGTCCAGGTATTTGCACCCACTTCCGGGAGTCTATGCCTCTTCCTGTCCCGCCGCGCTGTCTGCTGGGACACACTGAGACAGCAGGGACCATTCGTATTGCGCTGCGCGACTCAAGGCTTCATTTCCTGATTCCCATACCGAAGATGGCGGCGGCAGCATCCAAAGACCGAGGGACGGCTCGGCCTCGGGTGCCGACATCGCTGGACCCTGTGACAGGTGAGTGTCCTTATTTTAAAAGTCAGCAGCTGCAATATTTGTAGCTGCTGACTTTAAAAAAAAATATGTTTGCGGGACTCCCGCTTTAATAATGTCCTTTTGCATTACATAACAGAATATCTTCCTAAATTCTTGTAGCTCCTTCAAATGCCAGGGCCCATAGTCGGTAGGCAAGAGGCTAGCATTCAGTCCCCTCCAAAAGCCTCTGCCCCGGGTGAATCTGTCACATGGCTGTTTTAGTTTTCTAATTTTCAGGTTGAAAGCATTTTCTGAAAAGCACATAAAAAAATCTTGCTGACCTTGCCAGGGTCCATGTAACTTTCTGTGAACCAAACTAAAATCTCAAGCAATGTTATTGGAATTTCCAGTTCTCCCCTGTGAACTAGAGAACACCTCCGAAAGACAGACAACCCTCAGCGTTTGCTTTGTCCCACATCCAATATCTTCTTTGTAGAGAACACCTCCTATTACCAATATAATGGAGATGTGGGGAGAGGGAATTGTTTTCAGTCAAAATTAGGAGAGTCACATTTGGCGCCTTTCAGGGTGGAGGGGGTGCAGATACCTGTCTAAGACAGGTATTTTTGGAAACCATCCCCCCCTCCGGTGTCACATTTGGCACCGGAGGGCCGATTGATGTGGCCGTTAGGCCACTAGGTGGTCCCTCTTGCAGTGATGGGCATTCCAAGGATGTTGGTTCGTAATAGGAGATTGCAGCTGTATTCTTGGCCAAAGTTGTAGGTGCAAGGGTGTTAGTCTTTGGGGACACATGCAAGGTAACTTTTCCTGGGACGTACTGAAGAATAGATGCATGTGTGTTGCCGGACAAGGGGATAGAGATAACAAAGGAATATTTCCACTCTCCAGCATCACTTAAACGTGTCTCTTGAATCAACAAGGATCCATTCTGAAAACTCATGACTCTATCCCGGTAGTCAGTGACATTCTACCACTACCGAGCCGTGGCCTTTCTGCAGCCAGACGGCGGGTGCGGGCGGCCGGCATGAGACATCTGGGCAGGCGGGCAGGAAAAACATGACAGCCGAGCGACCGGCATATGAGAGCAGTGGATAGAAGAAGCGAGCAGGCAAGCAGAGATGACATCATCTCTCTCCGCCCCCCGCATCACCACTCGTTCACCCTCACAGCCAGTGTCCAGTCAGCCTCAGTGCATCGGGGGGGCAGAGAGATGACATCATCTCTCACTGTCCGCCCTGCATCACCGATCTCCTGCCTTCATTCGGAACCCACCACTGCACAGAGGCCTGCATCTGTGCTAAATGGACCAGTGCTGCCACCAATGCAGTGAAATTCTGCATCTGGTGACAGGCAACGTGGCAGGTGATGCGGCAGGAGACATTTTGCATCTGGTGACAAGCAACGTGGCAGGTGGTGTGGCAAGTGACAATCCACATCTGGTGGCAGGCAACGTGGCAAGTGACAATCAACATCTTGTGGCAGGTGACCTGGCAAGTGACAATCAACATCTTGTGGCAGGTGACGTGGCAAGTGACAATCAACATCTTGTGGCAGGTGACCTGGCAAGTGACATTCAGCATCTGGTGACAGGTAAAGTGGCAGGTGGTGTGGCAAGTGACAATCCACATCTGATGCACCCAATTCATTTTTTTTAAAAAAAACTATATACAACAATTTGAGCTTGTCAAAGTATTGGTAGGGTTTCTCCAAAAAATAAATAAAAATTCAAGGTATAATACAGTATGCTAAATGCACCTGATTTTACACTATAATAATCATCCTTATCATATATTAGCTTTATTAACCAGACTTCCACAGTTTAGCAGTATGTACATATAGAGAATATTAATTCCCACACCTAAAAAAAAAAATAATGCTAATGGAGATTACTCATACACTCCTCATAAGGCAAACCGCTTTCTGTAAGGGGGAAATGTTCCCAATCATCATACTGTAAATGTAAGGAGCATTCTCCCCAGTAACCATCACAGTGGTCTGGAAATACAGTCATTTTTGGCAGGGGTTCCTTGAGCCTGAAAAGATATTTCAAGAGTTCCTCCACCTTAAAAAGGTTAACAAAGACTGCTTTAAAACTTCTTTAAAATAAAAAATAAAAATATTATGTATTTTATTTAACCACATGCCGACCGCGCCATAGTCGAAAGACGTCTACAGCGCGGTCGGCTTGTTCTAAGTGGACGTCCTACGGACGTCCTCCCAGAAACTTGCTCCCGCACGCCCCCTGGGGCGCGCACTCGGAAACATCCGTGACCGCCGGGTCCCGAGGACCCGGCGCATCACAGATCACGGTAAACAGCCACTGATAGCGGCCGTTTACCACGTGATCGCTCCGTCAAATGACGGAGCGATCACATGTACACAAACCGGCGTCACGTCATGACGCCGGTTCCTCCCTCCCCTCTCTGTACCGATCAGTACAGTGAGAGGGGAGAAGTGGAAAGGGGGAGAGACGGGACCAGCTCTGCCACCACTGTGCAATGCTCTGCAACCACTGTGCAATGCTCTGCAACCACTGTGCATTGCTCTGCCACCACTGTGCAATGCTCTGCCACCACTGTGCAATACTCTGCCAACACTGTGCAATACTCTACCAATACTGTGCAACACTGCAATACTCTGCCAATACTTGCCAATACTCTGCCAATACTTGCCAATACTCTGCCAATACTTGCCAATACTCTGCCAATACTTGCCAATACTCGCCAATACTCTGCCAATACTCGCCAATACTCTGAAATAATTTTTAATAGAAACAAAGATTTTTTTTTTTTTTACGGAATTTTCAGTATTTTTTGATTTATATAGCGCAAAAAATAAAAAACCCAGCTCTGCCACCACTGTGCAATACTCTGCAACCACTGTGCAATGCTCTGCCACCACTGTGCAATACTCTGCCAACACTGTGCAATACTCTACCAATACTGTGCAACACTGCAATACTCTGCCAATACTTGCCAATACTCTGCCAATACTTGCCAATACTCTGCCAATACTTGCCAATACTCTGCCAATACTCGCCAATACTCTGCCAATACTTGCCAATACTGCAATAATTTTTAATAGAAACAAAGATTTTTTTTTTTTTTACCGAATTTTCAGTATTTTTTGATTTATAGCGCAAAAAATAAAAAAAACAGCAGTGATTAAATACCACCAAAAGAAAGCTCTATTTGTGTGAAAAAAAGGACACAAAATTCATATGGGTACAGTGTTGCATGACTGAGTAATTGTCATTCTAAGTGTGAGAGCACCGAAAGCTGAAAATTGGTCTGGTCAGGAAAGGGGTTTAACTGCCCAGTGGTCAAGTGGTTAAATACAAATTAAATTAAATATTTTTTTTTTCTTACCTCTAATGTGTCCTTTCCTCTCCTCTTCACTTTGGACAAAATAACCGGACAGACTGTGGTGGAGAGAAGAACCAAAAATCCTCTAACCTCTGTATGCTCTAGATCAGTTATGGAAATGAGACAGACAGTTTAGATTTTATAAGGGTTTTTTTTTTTTTTATTCCTGCGTCTTTGCTACTTTCAGTTTCGTTTCTCTGCTTTTCTCCAAAACACAAGGGATTCGTGATGCTCAAACACATCTGTGTTCCAATTCCTGGTAGTTTTGGACAAAGAAGCCAAAACTTGGCAATAACTCCGGCAAACTCAGCAAAAAAACATGGAACCCGGACCCACAAGGAAAAGTACAGTACCCCTTAAAATAAATACCCAAAATATAAAAATTGCATTAAACAAAATTACTTTATGACATATGGAATGCAAAAAGAATATACCGCGCTACCTAAAAGATATGCAAAAAAAAAAAATTAGCAATAAAAAATGGCTGCAGCTAAAAAATTGCGAGATATGCACAATCACAGAAATTAAATAAAATGTAAAACATATGATATCAAGAGTGACTGTTGATGTGACCATATAAGCCAATACAACAAATATATAATGCAATATTGCCATGTGCAAAAAATGTTAGATGAAACCCAGCAAGTAACAAAAAACAAAATACTCATATAGATGAAATAATAAAAAAAAAAAAAAAAAATATATATATATATATATATATATATATATATATATATATATATATATATATATTAACCACTTCAATACCAGCCTATAGACATATGACGTCCACAAGGTGGATCTCCCATCCTGGGTGGACGTCATATGACATCCTCCTATTCCCGGCCGTCTAGGGGACGCGCGCGGACCCGCGGCGTCGTTTGGGACCCGGTGCGTGTGCCCGTCGGCCGTGATGTCCGCCGGGCACCCGCGATTGCCCGGGAAAACATCGGGACCGTGGAGCTGTGTGTGTAAACACACAGCTCCACGTCCTGTTACTGGAGAGGAGACCGATGGTGTGTTCCCAGTACAGAGGAACACCGATCGGTCTCCTCCCCTTGTGAGTCCCCTCCCCCCCACAGTTAGAATCACTTGCAGGGAACATATATTAACCCCTGCAGCGCCCCCTAGTGTTAACCCCTTCCCTGACAGTCACATTTACCCAGTAATCAGTGCAATTTTATAGCAACGATCGCTGTGTAAATGTGAATGGTCCCAAAAATGTGTCAAAAGTGTCCGAAGTGTCCGCCGCAAAGTCGCAGTCACGAAAAAAATCGCAGATCGCCGCCATTACTAGTAAAAAATAAATAAAAATAAAAATGCAATAAATCTATCTCCTATTTTGTAAACGCTATAACTTTTGCGCAAACCAATCAATAAACGCTTATTGCAATTTTTTTTACCAAAAATATGTAGAAGAATACGTATCGGCCTAAATTGAGTAAAAAATTGGATATTTAATATAGCAAAAGTTAAAAATTTTGTGTTTTTTTCAAAATTGTCGCTCTTCTTTTGTTTATGGCGCAAAAAATAAAAACCGCAAAGGTGATCAAATACCATCAAAAGAAAGCTCTATTTGTGGGGGAAAAAAGGACGTCAATTTTGTTTGGGTGCAACGTCGCACGACCGCGCAATTGTCAGTTAAAACTACGCAGTGCCGAATCGCAAAAAGTGCTCTGGTAAGGAAGGGGGTAAAATCGCCCTGGGGTAAAGCGGTTAAAGTCCAAAGGGAAAAAAAACTGCGCCAAGTTACAAACACTGGAAACCAATTGTAAAGGTCGATACCCAATTAGCATTAACAATGAGTATAAAAAACTAACGCTGGAATCCAATGGTGACAATGGATACCCAATTAACATAAACAATGAGTGTGTGAATAGAAAGCAAAAAATCTGAAAGGTAGTAAATGATACAAATCAAGGTTTTCACCAAAAGTGTCCACAAATTAGAGTTGCTTAATAAGATAATCCTCATTAGACATGTGCAATTCGTTTCGTTTTAATTAGTTTTCCGTTAAAATTCGTTATATTCGTTCATTTGTTATCGTACGAATGAACGAATGATTTGCAAAAAATTTTAACGAATTATCGAATCGAACGAATATGAAAAACAATGAAAATCCGAAATAACCAAATTAGAAACAACAAAACTACGAAAGAAGAAAATCCGAAAAACGAAAAACAGGAACAACGAAAATCAAAATGAACGAAAAAATTTGTACATTCGTAACTTTTTTTTTTTTGTTGAATTGGTAATTTTCCGTGTCCCTTACAATGGTGCTGCTTAACGTGCTTCGAATAGATTGAACGAAAAAATTCGTACATTCTGAACTTTTTTTTCCGATTCGTAATTTTCCGTGTCTCTTACAATGGCGCTGCTTAATGTGCTTCGAATGGATTGAACGAAAAAATTCATACATTCGTAACTTTTTTTTTCCGATTCGTAATTTTCCATGTCTCTTACAATGGCGCTGCTTAACGTGCTTCCAATGGATTGAACGAAAAAATTCGTACATGCGTAACTTTTTTTTTTTTTTCGATTCGTAATTTTCCGTGTCTCTTACAATGGCGCTGCTTAACGTGCTTCGAATGGATTGAATGAAAAAATTTGTACATTCGTAACTTTATTTTTTTTTGCGATTCGTAATTTTTCGTGTCTCTTACAATGGCGCTGCTTAACGTGCTTCAAATGGATTGAACTAAAAAATTCGTACATTCGTAACTTTTTTTTTCGATTCGTAATTTTCCGTGTCTCTTACAATGTAATAATAGCATACACATTACATAAAATTATGAATTATGCTCCGATTACGAATCTACGAAAACAATGTTACGAAAGTACGAATAAATCAATCTTACGAAAGTATGAATGTAACTAAATCTACGAAAATACGAATGAGTCCGAATTTTGAATAAACGAAAATTAAACTAACGGAAAAACGAATCAACGAAAAAATAACTCTTACGAAAATACGAATCGTTACAAATACGAACACCGACGACTTACAAATTTACGAATCGTTACGAATCAACGGAAACTAACAGAAACGAAACGAAAAGAAACAAATTTTTCTATTGTGCACATGTCTAACTGATTCATCGCTTTAAATAAAGTAAGGAGACAACCAAGCCTCGTTTTGATATGCACAGTCACTCTTCATATCATATGTTTTAGATTTTATTTAATTTGTGCACAGCTTCCATTCTATTATTACTTTATGACATATTTTTCAAAACTATACAAATGCCCAACTTCTTTTTTCCCGACGGATTTTGTCCAACACTGGTGTTGCATACACACGGTCGGACAAAGTTGTCGGAAAATCTGATCATTCTGAACGTGGTGACGTTTCGTTGCGTACGACGGAACTACGTAGAGGCTAGTAGCCAATAGCTTTGGTCTCGTAATTTGATCTGAGCATGCGTGGCACTTTGTCTGTCGGAAATTCTCTACACACGATCGGAAAAAGTCCGACCTGACTTTGGGGCCAATCTCGGGCCACTTAGTGCTAGGAACCCCAAATTTGGTGTGCAAATTGGGTTGGCAAACCAAATTTAGGGTTCCTAGCACCAAGTGGCCCCCGAGATACGGGGCCCCAAAGTCGGTCAACTGTGTTCATCTGCAGAAATGTCATTTCGGGAGGCTGCAGCTAGGGGGCCTCTAGGAACCCTTAACTACCGAGTTTGAGGTTCGAGGGACCTATGGCTGCAAATGGGCACAGTGAGGCTGCAAATGGGCATTGTTGACCCTCTTTTCCACTTACAGTAGCTGCGCATTTCTCACCCTAGGCTTATACTCGAGTCAATAAGTTTTCCCAGTTTTTTGTGGTAAAATTAGGTGCCTCGGCTTATATTCGGGTCGGCTTATACTCGAGTATATACGGTACTGTACATAATTTCCTCACAAACATATTCAAATAATTGACTTTTTTCAAAATAACATAACACTGAATAATTTTTTCTTACCTTTTTAATCTAATAATTTTACTTTTTTTCCCACTTTCCACCAGACAATGTAACCAGACTATGGGCGGGGTTGAAGGTGTTATGCCGCGTACACACGGTCGGAATTCTCGTCGGAAAAAGCTCTGATGGTTTTTCCGTCGGAATTCCGACGTAATTTCGCTCAAACTGTCTTGCCTACACACGGTCACACCAAATTCCGACGGTCAGTAACACAGCGGCATAAAACACGTTCGACGGCACTATAAAAGGGAAGTTTAATGCTTCTGAGCATGCGTCAAATTGTTTCCGAGCATGCGTCGGAATTTTGCGTGTCAGAATTGCATAGACACGATCGGAAAGTCCGATAAAAAGGTTTTCCATCGGAAAAATTGAGAACAGGTTCTCAATCCAAAGTCCGTCGGAAATTCCGACAGAAAAAGACCGATGGGCATACACACGGTCGTAAAATCCGTTGAAAAGCTCCCATCGGACTGTTTCCATTGGAAATTCCAACCGTGTGTACGTGGCATTAGACAAAAAATCCTCTAGTTAGGAATGTGTGCTCTGGATCAGCTATGGAAATGAGTCAGGCTGATTGAATTTTAATACATTTTCTGTTTCCCAGAATCTTTGCAGCTCCTAGTTTCATTTCTCAAATTTTCCCTTCAAGCACAATAGATTTGTAATGCTGCACCAAAATCTGTTTCCCTATAGTTTGCACAAAGAAGCCAAAACTTGACAAAAAACCCCAGCTTGAATCTGATAATCCTTGCGGTCAATGCAAAAACCACAAGAAAAAAGTACCCCCTGAAATAAATGCCCACAGCATTAAAAAATGAACAATGACTTCATCACAAATGAGAGTCCATTCACACAGGGGCGACTTTGGATCCGACTTGAAGTTGCCCCAAGTTGCCCCTAGTCGCCTCAAGTCGCGCGACATGATAAAATCAATGTAAGTGAATGAGAGCCGTCTTAATGCACACTACTGAAGTTGCTCCGACTTCCGAAAAGGTTCCTGTGCTACTTCAATCCCTCCCACAGAGCTGATTATTATGTGATTGGCCACTGAGAAAGTCCCCTGTCCTGGAGGCAACTTCAAGTTGCATTGTAAGTTGCCCCAAGTCGCGCTGTGATTCATACTCAAGTCGTGTCCAAGTTGCCTCCCAAAGTCGCACTGGAAGTCGTGTTGCCCCTGTGTGAATGGACTCTAATGCCCCCCAAAGCACCCTCCCAATGTTGAGGGCATGTGGCCTGGTACGGTTCAGGGGGGAGGGGGGCCGCTCTCATCCCCCCCTCTTTTCCTGCGGCCTGCCAGGTTGCGCGCTCGGATAAGGGTCTGGTATGGATTTTGCGGGGGACCCCACGCCAATTCTTTTTTTTTTTTTGGCAGGGGTTCCTCTTAAAATCCATCCCAGACCTGAAGGGTCTGATATGGATATTTAGGGGGGACCCCACGCCATTTTTTTTTTTTGGCTGGGGTTCCCCTTAATATCCATACCAGACCTGAAGGGCCTGGTTATTGAATTTGGGGGAACCCCCACGCTTTTTTTTTTTATCAATGAATGACTGTTCTCTGTGTTACAGAGCCGACAATTCATTAGCCGCGAGTGATTTTAAATAGCTTTTTTTCCTGCAAAAAGGACACTTTGTGCAGGAACAGTTCTCTATATTAGATATGCCGAATCTCAAATTTATTCGAATCATTCGAAGCATTCGTTATATCCGCTATAATAATTTCTTTCGTATTAGTTGAAATTCGATATTTGTAGTTGGATTCGAATTGTTCTCTGTGTTACGGGAGCCGACAATTCATTAGCCGCGTTAACGATTCGTAACGATTCGTAACGATTCGTAACTTTACTAACGATTCGTAGCGATTAGAATTTTTTTACGATTTGTACGAAATTCTCTGTGTTATGGGAACCGACAATTCATTAGCCGCGTTAACGATTCGTAACGATTCGTAACTTTACTAACGATTCAAATTTTTTTTTACGATTCGTACGAAATTCGTATTTCGGACGAATTCGAACGGAATTTCGTACACGAATTACGATTTCAGAATTATACAGCGTACACGCGGTCGGAATTTCCAATGGAAACAGTCCGATTGGGAGCTTTTCATCGGATTTTCCGACCCTGTGTATGCCCATCGGTCTTTTTCTGTCGGCATTTACAACGGACTTTGGATTGAGAGCCTGTTCTCAATTTTTCGGATTTTCCGATCGTGTGTATGCAATTCCGACACACAAAATTCTGACGCATGCTCGGAAACAATTCGACGCATGCTCGGAAGCATTAAACTTCCCTTTTATAGTGCCGTCGAATGTGTTGTGTGTACTGGTGTTATTGACCGTCGGAATTTGGTGTGACCGTGTGTAGGCAAGACAGTTTGAGCGAAATTCCGTCGGAATTCAGACGGGAAAACCATCAGAGCTTTTTCCAATGATAATTCTGATTGTGTGTATGCGGCATTAGCCATAAACTAGGTGTGCACACTGTCTGCCCTTAAGCCTCATACACACGATCGGATTTTCCGCAGGCAAAACCTCTGACTTTTGTCTGAAGGCGTGTGCCTGGATTTTGTCTTGCATACAAATGGCAAGGAATTGTCGGCCAACAAACACAAACGTAGTGACGTACTACGTGTTGGTAGAAGTTTGGTGAGTGTTGATTCGCGCTTTTCTTTTCACGCTTTTCATTTTGTGCTTTTCAGTTCGTTTATAAACGGCCGTTCGTCAACCAGACATGTTGCGGAATCGGAGGAGATAATGTGTTATTTATTATTGGCCTTGGAGTTATTGGTTTGACCCAAGTCCAGTCCAGGAACAGGAGGAAGAGGAGTTCTTGGACCAAAAATTGGTTGCTTTATTAATCGTGACCAATTATGCCATATGCCTTTGCTGCGGGAGCTCCAGGAGAATAATCCGGATGATTTTCGGAATTATCTCCAGATGACGGACCCCTGCTTTCACCAACTCTTGGCATTGCTGACCCCCTATATTAAGAAGCATGACACATGTATGAGGCTTTTATTTAAGTTTTTTGTTTAATAATGACTTGATTTGGTATATTTCCTATATTTTTGGATGCATAGAATGCCCTTTTTGGTTAAGTTCTATTGGCAGTTAGCATGTCTAATTTTATATGTTTTCTTTTTTTAATGCACAATAAAAAAATTGTGTAGAATAATACTTGGCTATGTGTTTTACTTCAAATGACAGTTTGCGAGTCGGCAGTTACATTTAAAAAAATACAATGTAAAATTGACAAGGGACACCAACATAGTTGTATCTTTAATCTTAAAAAACACAGGATAATGGTGTGTGGTAGCCTGCCCAATTAAAAAAAAAAAGCATAATAATATTATTCTTGATATCACTAGAAAAAAAAAGCCTTTGAAAATCCGTTGCAATAACTCCATCAGTATCACCTCTGATGTGAAGGGGGAACCTCTGATTTGATTGCAAACCTCTGATATGAAGGGGGAACTTCTGACTCAATGAAGAACCTCTGATGTGAAGGGAGACCTATGATGTGAAGGGGGAGATCTCTGATTTGATGAAGAACCTCTGATGTAATGTGAAACCTCTGATGTGAAGGGGGAACCTCTGACTCAACGAGGAACCTCTGATGTCAAAAGGAGCTTGTGGTGGAAAGTTAATTTCATCTAGGAAGCTGTGTGCACCATCCTAAGCTCAGATTTCCCACTGATAAGTAATATTTAAGTCTCTTACATTTTAGACTGGGGTGCCTCGAGATGTGACAACATACTTATAATGGGTATCATGACTGAAAAAGGTTGAGAAATGCTGATCTAGAGAAGTCACACACTACATATTTGCAGCCACAAGGTGGCACACTTGTTTTGATTTCAACTAGACTTGCGCAAATTCTTGCTAAGAATGGAAAATGCTGAATAGTGGAAATTCATTTGCAGATGGTTGCAATGTAAAAAGAAGATGTACCTTTAGAAATACCTTTACTTTACTTGTATTGTTGTAACAAAAATGCAGTCCTGTAATACAATCAGTGTACTGCAGTTTGGTTGTTCTTTAAAGGAATTGGACCCCTACCAGTTGCTTCCTGCATTCATCTGCAGAGACCCTCCTTCCTGCTTTATTCCAGCTTGCACTAAGTTCAAATAAGGATACCTTCAACATGATGACAACACACACCCATATGACAACACTATATACATTTTACACTATATGGCCAAAACTAATCGAACTCCCCTCCACGCTTTTTTTTTTCTTAATTTTGTTTTTTTTCTTAATGCTGTTTTTAACAATGAACTTTTATGTGTATTGCCGGACCAACATTTCATTATAGCCGCAAACAGGGGGGTCCAAAATGTCCAAAATGTCTGGGTATGCTGACGACTTGAGAGTTCCCTTCACTGGAACTAAGGGGCCAAGTCCAACCCCTTAAAAACAACCCCACGCCATAATCCCCCCTCCACCAAATTATTTGGACCAGTACACAAAGTAAAGTCCATAAAGACATGGATAAGCGAGTTTGGGGTGGAGGAACTTGACTGTACAACCCGATAGAACACCTTTGGGATGAATTCGAGCGGAGACTGGTCCAACATCAGTGCCTGACCTCACAAATGCGCTTCTGGATGAATGGTCAAACATTCCCATAGACACCCTCCTAAACCTTGTGGACGGCCTTCCCAGAAGAGTTGAAGCTGTTATAGCTGCAAAGGGTGGGCCAACTCAATATTGGGCCCTATGGACTAAGACTGGGATGCCATTAAATTTCATGTGCGTGTAAAGGCAGGTGTCCCAATACTTTTGGTAATATAGTGTGTATATGTGTATATATATATATATATAGAGAGGGAGAGAGAGAGAGAGAGAGAGAGAGTGAGAGAGTGAGAGAGAGAGAGGGAGAGAGAGAACGACTGTATATATATTTATTGCACTGCAGATCACTGAATCACCTGCCTGCCTGACTGAAAGTATATTTGAAAACGTACAAAAAGTATCAAAAAGTTTTGTAACACTCCAACAGATGGCAGCACATGGCTGCATGCAGAGTCACAGGGAGCCCTGACCCGAAATGGCAAGTGTACTTCAAGACTGGAAGATGACGAGAGATCAGCAAGACCTTCAACAAGCTCAACCCTCGAAAAAATGTTGAAACTATTTGGCAACTGGTGCATGATGATCGTCGGAGAACAATCGCGTATGCCACTCAGAACACCTCGAACAACTCATTGCAGCATTGCCGTAAACTTGTCTATTTATGTCAAACGTCTCTGTGGCAGATTTGCCCAGTTTCACACAGAATTACAAGTTTGCTTCTTGTTCTAACTTGCTGCCCATGATGAAATGGCAGATGTGGTAACGCATGTGGTCAGCATAGCATCTGTTGCACAGCTCCCGATATACACAGGATGATGACTTTTGGCACTATAACTTATTAAGGTCGGTGATCCCTGTGACTGTGCATACAGCCTTGTGCTGCCATCTGCTGGCGCGTTAGTGCAGCCCTATCAATGATGCCTGTCAGTGCCCACCAGGGATGCCAATTAGTGCCCGTCAGTGCTGCCTTTCAGGGCCCATCAGTGATGACTGTCAGTGTTCATCAGTGCCCTGATTATCAGTGCAGCCTCATCAGTGATGCCTGTCGGTGCTCACCAGTGATGTGCACCAGTGATGCCCACTTTGGCGGCTCTCCCAGTCAGAGGGGGGGTCTGCGCTGATAATCAGCACATTGATTATCAGTACAGCCCCCATCAGAGGTGTCCATCAGCTGCTAATCAGTGCCCATAAATGTGCCAATCAGTGCCCCGTCAGTAATGCCTGTCGGTGCCCTTCAGATGCCAATTAGTAATGCCTGTCAGTAGCTTCTCATCAGTGCTGCCTATCCAGTGCCATCTATCAGTGCCCATTGGTGCCACCTATCAGTGCCCATAAGTGCCGCCTATCAGTTCCTATCACTGCCACCAATTAGTGCCTATCAGTGCAGTCTATCAGTGCCGCCTATCAGTGCACATCAGTGGTGCCTATCATTGCTGCCTATCAGTGCCCATAAGTGCTGCCTCTCAGTGCCACATACCTGTGCCGCCTCCTCAGTGCCCATCAGTTTTGCATATCAGTGCCACATCAGCAGTGCTCATCAGTGCCCATCAGTGAGCAAAAAAGGAGAAAAGAAGGGGTTTGGCACTTTAAATGAAGCACCAGTGATGCCCACCAGTAATGCCAATTAGTGCCTATCAGTGTCATCTATCAGTGCCCATCAGTGCCGCCTCACCAGTGCCCATCAGTACACTGATGGGCACTGAAGGAGAAAAATGACTTACTTACAAAACTTTACAAGAGAAACTAAGAAAAACTTTTTTTTTTCAACATTTTTGGACTTTTAAATATAAAAACCGAGTCGTGATTAAATACCACCAAAAAAATGGGTCTATCGGTCTCACAAAAATGATAAAAAATGTCATGTGTACAGTGTAGCATGACCATGCAATTGTCATTCAAAGTGTGACAGCGCTGAAACTTGGTCTGGGCAGGAAGGGGGTGAAGGAGCCCGATATTGAAGTGGTTAAAACGACTAAACCTTCTTTTTTTAAATCGGCTGAGCCCTATGTGTGTACTTTCTTATCTAATGTGTTGGTGTGAAATAGCCTCTGGGTATAGGGAGACTTTTAGGTTATTTCACACCTGCACATTATATAAGAAAGTAATCTCCTAGGGCTCAGCTGAACTTACAACACCTGCTAAAGTGTATTTTAAGCCAGTAGAAGTTCTAGTTTTGGTTAGAGCCTGGGGAAGTATTTTGGACACTCGTTGGAACCTCTGTTGACTCCAGTATAAGCCGAGGGGGGCATTTTCAGCACAAAAAAAGTGCTGAAAAACTCGGCTTATACTCGAGTATATACGGTAATAAACAGAGAACCAATGCATTTGGGGGGGGGGTTAGACACTCCCCCGACACCTGGGTTTGTGTATTAGGTGACTGCAAAATGACTGGACTGCAGAGGATGTTGATAATATCTACAGACATCTCAAGTCTCCCGGAAGGAGCGGGAGACTCACGCATTTCTGCGGTGGCTCCCGCATACTGGCAAGCGCCTCTCCTTTTCTGCCCCTGTTCTCCTCCGGCCCCCCCATGTCCTTCTCCGCCCCTGTTCTCCTCCGGCCCTTTCCATGTCCTTCTCTGCCCCCATTCTCCTCTGGTCCCCTCCATGTCCTTCTCTGCCCCCGTTCTCCTCCGGCCCCCCATGTCCTCCTCCGCCCCTGTTCTCCGGCCCCCTCCATGTCCTTCTCTGCCAACGTTCTCCCCCGGCCCTCTCCATGTCCTTCTCTGCCCCGGTTCTCCTCCGCCCCCCCATGTCCTTCTCCGCCCCTGTTCTCCTTTGGCCCCCTCCATGTCCTTCTCTGCCCCTGTTCTCCTCCGGCCCCCTCCATGTCCTTCTCTGCCCCCGTTCTCCTCCGGCCCTCTCCATGTCCTTCTCTACCCCCGTTCTCCTCCGGACCACTCCATGTCCTTCTCCGCCCTCGTTCTCCTCCGGCCCCCCCATGTCCTTCTCCGCTCCTGTTCTCCTCCGGCCCCCCTCCATGTCCTTCTCTGCCAACGTTCTCCTCCGGCCCTCTCCATGTCCTTCTCTGTCCCCGTTCTCCTCCGCCCCCCCCCATGTCCTTCTCTGTCCCCTTTCTCCTCCAGCCCCCCATGTCCTTCTCCGCCCCAGTTCTCCTCCGGCCCCCTCCATGTCCTTCTCTGCCGCCATTCTCCTCCGGCCCCCTCCATGTCCTTCCCCGCCCCCGTTCTCCTCCGGCCCCCTCCATGTCCTTCTCTGCCCCCGTTCTCCTCCGGCCCCCTCCATGTCCTTCTCCGCCCCCGTTCTCCTCCGGCCCTCTCCATGTCCTTCTCCGCCCACCGTTCTCCTCCGGCCCCCTCCACGTCCTTCTCTGCCCCTGTTCTCCTTTATGTAGAGCAACCATTCTTTTTTTCAGATCCTCAGAGAGTTCTTTGCCATGAGGTGCCATGATGAACTTCCAGTGACCAGTATGAGAGAGTGAGAGCGATAACACCAAATTTAACACACCTGCTCCCCATTCACACCTGAGACCTTGTAACACTAACGAGTCACATGACACCGGGGAGGGAAAATGGCTAATTGTCCCTGATTTGAACATTTTCACTTAGGGGTGTACTCACTTTTGTTGCCAGTGGTTTAGACATTAATGGCTGTGTGTTGAGTTATTTTGAGGGGACGGCAAATTTACACTGCTATACGAGCTGTACACTCACTACTTTACATTGTAGCAAAGTGTCATTTCTTCAGTGTTGTCACACATAAAATATTTACAAAAATGTGAGGGGGTACTTACTTTTGTGAGATACTGTGTGTGTGTATATATATATATATATATGCAGTATATATACACTATAGTTTGAAGATGCTATAACTTTCACATAAACCAATCAATATACACTTATTGAAAAAAAAAATCTTACCAAAGACATGTAGCAGAATACATTTTAGCATAAATTTATGAAGAAGTTAGATTTTTTTTTTTTTTAGATATATTTTATAGCGGAAAGTAAAACATTGTTTTTTTTTTTTTTGGATGTTCAATGACCTGAATGATCAATTACAAAATAAATTTCTACCTTTAGGACTCGTTCTACTACATCTGCGAGTGCTTTCAAAGCGGAACTCCACATTTTATCCACATTTTACCGGTATTTTCTGTAAAAATACGATCGCTTAAAAGCCGATCGGTTGTTATCCCGGAGGGGGATGTTTACATTCCTTGTGACAGCAATAAAAGTGATCAAATTATTTTTTTTTTTAAAAAAACACAATTCCATAATATATAAATAAATAAAATAAATAAGAAAATAAAAATAAAAAAATTTCAAACCGCCCCCGTCACCGCGAGCTCGCGCAGCAAAGAAAACGCATACGGAAGTCACGCCTGCATATGTAAACGGTGTTCAAATCACACATGTGAGGTATCGCCGCGATCGTCAGAGCGAGAGCAATAATTCTAGCATTAGACCTCCTCTGTAACTCTAAAATAGTAACCGTAAAGCGCCTCCTATGGAGATTTTTAGGTACCAAAGTTTGTCGCCGTTCCACGAGTGCGTGCAATTATAAAGCGTGACATGTTTGGTATCTATTTACTCGGCGTAACATCATCTTTCACATTATACAAAAAAATTTGGATAACTAAACTGTTTTTTTTTTTTTTTTAATTCATGAAAGTGTCCCTTTTCCCCAAAAATTGCCTTTAAAACACTGCTGCACAAATACCATGGGGCATAAAATATTTTAACCACCACCATTTTATTCTCTAGATTCTCTGCTAAAAATATATATATAATGTTTGGGGGTTCTAAGTAATTTTCTAGCAAAAAATAGGGATTTTAACTTCACCAAATGTCAGAAATAGGCTTAGTCATGAAAGGGTTAAAGATGGATAGAGGTATGAATCTTTTGTGCTGACGGTCCTGTTTACGATAATGGTGGTCTCTGCAGCGGATTCGCTGTGAGATCACTGTTATCGGCAGCGGGAGAGGTGCCACCCCCCCCTCCCGCCGCTCTCCCACGCCATCTGCTGGAGGTGTTCGGGACCTGTCTGTGGCTGGGTATGGAGACGAGTGAGGGGAAGATGGCCCCACCCGTCTCCATACTATAGCAGGGTCGGAAGCGACGTCAAAACGTCACTTCCGCCCATAGGTGTTAAATGGCCATTTTTCTGTTGTAATTTTTTATTTATTTTTTGCATTTAAGTCCAAATATGAGATCTGAGGACTTTTTGACCCCCCCCCCCCCCAGATCTCATATTCATGTTTTTTTTCTATTACAAGGGAAGTTTACATTCCTTGTAATAGGAATAAAAATTACAATTTTTTTTTTTAAAGCAGTGAAAAAATAAATAAAATCAAGTAAAATAAATAAAAAATATTTTTTTAAAGTGCCTCGTCCCGACGAGCTCGCGCGCAGAAGCGAACGCATACGTGAGTAGCGCCTTTCATATGAAAACAGTGGTCAAACCACACAAGTGAGATATCGCCGCGATCGTTAGAGCGAGAGCAATAATTCTAGCCCTAGACCTCCTCTTTAACTTAAAACATGCAACCTGTAGAATTTTTTTAAACGTCGCCTATGGAGATTTTTAAGGGTAAAAGTTTGACGCCATTCCACGAGCGGGCGCAATTTTGAAGCGTGACATGTTGGGTATCAATTTACCCGGAGTAACATTATCTTTCACAATATAAAAAAACAAAATTGGGCTAACTTTACTGTTGTCTTATTTTTTTTATTCAAAAAAAGTGATTTTTTTTTTCCCAACAAAACCGTGATTCCCAACCCCCCCCCCCCCCAAAAAAAAATGTTTTCTTTCCCAAAAAAAATGACTTTTTTTTTTTTTTTTTTAAAGTGCGCTTGTAAGACCGCTGCGCAAATACGGTGTGACAAAAAGTATTGCAATGACCGCCATTTTATTCTATAGGGTGTTAGAAAAAAAAAAATGTATAATGTTTGGAGTAATTTTCTAGCAAAAAAATTTTTTTTAACTTGTAAACACCGAGTCTGAAAAAGAGGCTCGGTCTTTATATTTTTTTTTTTTTTTATTACATTGCATTATATACTTTATCCAAAGAACGTTAAATGCCAAAAAAATGGCCCTTGCAGGATGTGCTCATATATAAGATTTTTGTAGGGACATTGGATTGTAATCTCCTTTGGGATCACGGAACAATTGCTCAATGTTTTTGGTTTGTTTGGCTTGGCACCTGAAATTCCAGTTATATTGGCTTCCAGTTGGAGTCCCACCCACAGGCACTGGAGGCAAAGTTGATGTTTAGGATCGGATGGGACATTTATCCTTCACATTATTGTCTGCAATGACTGCTGAACAGGGATCCTGTACAAGGTAAGAGGAGAAAGATTCACCAACAGGATTTTATTACTTTAATTTTAATTTCATAAATAATTGAATTGATTTAATTACCATTAAAAGATGCTTTTTTTTTATACACTTGACAAATACTTTATATAAATATTCCAGGAGATTTCGGTAGATTCTATCAGAACCTGAAATCTGTGGGGGGGAGAGGGAGAATTTTTTACATATACTTTATTTCCTGTCTATTACATGAATAGATCGCTAACTTAAATTTTTGCTACTTTACCCATAATTGTTTCAACTCTCATACCTGTATAAACCTGATGCAAAATGTAGGTGTAAATTTCAGGAAATTCTATCAGGACCTGAGTTATATACTGTAAATGGGAACAGAAATTTGGGAGGGTCGGGGTGGTGAAAGTTTACAAGTTTTAGCAATTTTGGTTTTTAAAAATTATTTTATTTTCTATGGAGTCTTTAAATTAAAAGAACATAACGTAACATAAAATAAAAAAATGTATCTGCTTGACCAGTGTTAGTTTAACAAAAATAAATGTAGTCTGACTCTCAATAAAAAGTTTGAGTTTTATTTTATAATTTTTCCTATTTAAAATGTCAATATAATTCTATCAGGACCTGAGTTATATACTGTAAATGGGAGCAGAAATTTGGGAGGTTCGGGGTGGTGAAAGTTTACAAGTTTTAGCAATTTTGGTTTGTAAAAATTATTTTATTTTCTATGGAGTCTATAAATTAAAAGAACATAACGTAACATAAAATAAAATAAAAATGTATCTGCTTGACCAGTGTTAGTTTAAAAAAATAAAAATGTAGTATGACTCTAAATAAAAAGTTTGAGTTTTATTTTATCATTTTTCCTATTTAAAATGTCAATATAATTCTATCAGGACCTGAGTTATATACTGTAAATGGGAACAGAAATTTGGGAGGGTCGGGGTGGTGAAAGTTTACAAGTTTTAGCAATTTTGTTTCTTAAAAATGATTTTATTTTCTATGGAGTCTATAAATTAAAAGAACATAACGTAACATAAAATAAAATAAAAATGTATCTGCTTGACCAGTGTTAGTTTAATAAAATAAATGTAGTATGACTCTAAATAAAAAGTTTGAGTTTTATTTTATAATTTTTCCTATTTAAAATGTCAATATAATTCTATCAGGACCTGAGTTATATACTGTAAATGGGAACAGAAATTTGGGAGGGTAGGGGTGGTGAAAGTTTACAAAGGTCAGGCTTTTACACTTGCAGAATGCTAATTTTAATTTTCAGGACCAAAATATTTTTTTTTATGTTAAATTTCCACTATGAGCCTTTTTATTTTGCAATAAATTTGTCAGTACTTAAGCTAAAAAATAAATATATACATATTTATTTTAATTTTTTTGGGGTGGGGTGGTAGACTTTGTTTTAGCAATTTTGGTTTGTAAAAATTATTTTATTTTCTATGGAGTCTATAAATCAAAAGAACATAACGTAACATAAAATAAAAAAAAATGTATCTGCTTGACCAGGGTTAGTTTAAAAAACAAATGTAGTCTGACTCTAAAAAGTTTAATTTTTCCCATTTAAAATGTCAATATAATTCTATCAGGACCTGAGGTATATACTGTAAATGGGAACTGAAATTTGGGAGGGTGGGGTGGTGAAAGTTTCCAAAGGTCAGGCTTTTACACTTGCAGATTGCTAATTTTAATTTTCAGGACCAAAATATTTTTTTTAATTTTAAATTTCCACTATGAGCCTTTTTATTTTGCAATAAATTTGTCAGTACTTAAGCTAAAAAAGAAATAAATACATATTTATTTATTTTTTTGGGGTGGGGTGGTAGACTTTGTTTTAGCAATTTTGGTTTGTAAAAATGTATTTATTTTCTATGGAGTCTATAAATCAAAAGAACATAACGTAACATAAAATAAAAAAATGCATCTGCTTGACCAGGGTTAGTTTAAAAAAATATATGTAGTCTGACTCTAAAAAGTTAAATTTTTCCCATTTAAAATGTCAATATAATTCTATCAGGACCTGAGTTATATACTGTAAATGGGAACTGAAATTTGGGAGGGTGGGGGTAGGGAAAGGTAAGGCTTTTACACTTGCAGATTGCTCATTTTAATTTTCAGGACCAGAACATGTTTTTTCTTAATTTAAAATTTCCACTATGAGCCTTTTTATTTTGCAAAAACTTTGTCAGTACTTAAAGTGGGGTGCCCCTTAAAAAAAAAAAAAGAAATATTAAAGTCAGCAGCTACAAATACTGCAGCTGCTGACTTTTAATAATCGGACACTTACCTGTCCCGGGTCCAGCGATGTGGGGGATCGAAGCCCCCCCCCTTCCCCTGCTCCGCTCGGCGGTGCCGGCATTCTTACTGTGGGCACCTGGCTGTGGCATCACAGCTGGGCACCCACTGCGCATGCGCGAGCGGCGCCGCATATTAAATAAGGGCATTAGCAAGTGCATCCCATTGGGTAATAAATTTAAACGAGTGAACACAGGTCCTGGATGGCTTAACTCCAATGTAAAAATGCATATAAAAGCAAAGGAGAAGGCCTTCAAAAAATACAAGGCTGAGGGATCATCATGAGCATTCAGACTTTATAAAGAATGCAACAAGAAATGTAAGGGTACAATTAGGGCGGCTAAGATAGAACACGAACACGAAAGACACATAGCGGAGGAGAGCAAAAAAAATCCCAAGAACTTCTTTAAGTATGTAAAAAGGGAGGACGGATCATATTGGCCCCATAAAGAATGAGGAAGGACATCTGGTTACAAAGGATGAGGAGATGGCGAAGGTATTGAACTTATAATTCTTCCACTCTACAAGACTCTGGTCCAGCCGTACCTGGATCATGCTGTCCAGTTCTGGGGACCAGTCCTCAGGAAGGATTTACTGGAAATGGAGCGAGTACAAAGAAGGGCAACAAAGCTAATAAAGGGTCTGGAGGATACTGGCTATGAGGAAAGGTTGCGAGCACTGAACTTATTCTCTCTGGAGAAGAGA
The DNA here is from genome assembly GCA_028564925.1 of Lithobates sylvaticus. Lineage (NCBI taxonomy): Eukaryota > Metazoa > Chordata > Amphibia > Anura > Ranidae > Lithobates > Lithobates sylvaticus. The sequence goes on from CM053035.1 coordinate 15,776,006, forward strand.
CGCTTGAGAGGGGATATGATTTCAATTTACAAATACCGTACTGGTGACCCCACAATAGGGATATTGGTGGCAAGTGGAGAGTTGCCCTCAAAATTGCAGCAACATATATCTTGAGATTCCCTTCAACCAAGTGGGAAGCACCACATAGAGCTGAATTTCTGGTAGTAGACACTTGAACCTTATTGGCTGACCTGTAATTTCGTAGTGCATAGTCAAGTAGACACCAAAACCTTGACTTTGGGAGCATCTCGACTTGTCACCCTAAATGTGCAAAAGGCTTATCAACTGTATCAACTAATAAAACCCTAAAATTTAAAAAAACTGACTAATGCCCCGTACACACGATCGGAACTTCCGACCACAAAATCCGTCTGATTTTTTCCAATGGATTTTGTCCGACACTGGTGTTGCATACACACGGTCGGACAAAGTTGTCGGAAAATCCCATCATTCTGAACGTGGTGACGTTCGTTGCGTACGACGGAACTACGTAGAGGCTAGTAGCCAATAGCTTTGGTCTCGTAATTTGATCTGATCATGCGTGGCACTTTGTCCGTCGGAATTCTCTACACACGATCGGAAAAAGTCAGATCGGATTTTGTTGTCGGAAAATTAGAGAGCAGGATCTGAAATTTTTTGCGTCGGAAATTCCGACGGAAAAATTCTGATGGAGCGCACACACGGGCGGACAACATGGTCCGATCGGACATTTTCCGTCGGAATTTCCGACCGTGTGTACGGGGCATTACACTCATTTTGTATTGAGCCACTACGACCCGAGGATCCTACCCTGAGATTGGATGCTCCTAGCATTCAGAGCTTCAACAAAGTAACTGGACAGGGACCTTAATGTATACACTGGGGTGACCTCACTTGACCCTAAGGGTAACAGTGTTACATGTGTATGTGCCGTGCTTTGCATTCTTTTAATTTTATCCGTACCTAAGTGGAAGATTTGGAATCTGCACAGCTCTGAGCAGGTTGTAACTACAAAGAAGTTGTGATAATGAGTGCCTCCAATTACCCGAGGGGCTGTTAATTGCCCTCTTACAATACAGAACCTGTCCAATAATTACACATGATCCTCAGGAGTGTAATTGTGATTATCATATCTACAACAAATCTGATGTGTATTAGAATGCCACAGGTCCACTTCAAAGCTTGCTAAGAACAATAGTTATACATGCCTGAAACATTTCTCATTAATCCAGGTGCAGCTTTTAGCAAGTCACATTCAACTGGATTGATTCTGGAATGTTGAAGATGTTTTACTATTAATCCAAGCAACTTCATCAGTTCTAATAAGTTTCATGGACATACCCTAAGATTTATAGCTACATGGGTGTCAAGGGTACCAATGGTCTCCCTGTATTCAATATTTCTAAATGTAAAGTAATGCACCTAGGGAAAAAGAATCCCCTGAGAGAGTACAACATTGGAGAGAAAGTGTTAGCCAGCACTACAGAAGAAAAAGATCTAGGGGGCTTATTTCAGATGATTGCAAAATTACCAGGCAGTGGGAAAAGTGAATAGAATACTAGGATGCATCACTAGAGGGATCACCAGCAGGAGGAAGGAGGTCCTGATTCCCTATATAGATCTTTATATCACTAGAGTGGTCACCAGCAGAAGGAAGGAGGGTCTGATTCCTTTATATAGATCTTTATATCACTAGAGGGATCAACAGCAGGAGGAAGGAGGTCCTGATTCCTCTATATAGATCTTTATATCACTAGAGTGGTCACTAGCAGGAGGAAGGAAGTCCTGATTCCTCTATATAGATCTTTATATCACTAGAGTGGTCACTAGAAGGAGGGAGGAGGTCCTGATTCCCTATATCAGTGATGGCGAACCTTGGCACCCCAGATGTTTTGGAACTACATTTCCCATGATGCTCATGCACTCTGCAGTGTAGATGAGCATCATGGGAAATGTAGTTCCAAAACATCTGGAGTGCCAAGGTTTGCCATCACTGCCCTATATAGATCTTTATATCACTAGAGTGGTCACCAGCAGAAGGAATGAGGGTCTGATTCCTTTATATAGATCTTTATATCACTAGAGGGATCAACAGCAGGAGGAAGGAGGTCCTGATTCCTCTATATAGATCTTTATATCACTAGAGGGATCACCAGCAAGAGGAAGGAAGTCCTGATTCCCCTATATAGATCTTTATATCACTAGAGGGATCACCAGCAGAAGGAAGGAGGTCCTGATTCCTCTATATAGATCGTTATATCACTAGGGGGATCACCAGCAGGAAGAAGGAGGTCCTGATTCCTCTATATAGATCTTTATATTACTAGAGGGGTCACCAGCAGGAGGAAAGAGGCCCTGATTCCTTTATATAGATATTTATATCACTATAGGGATCATCAGCAGGAGGAAGGAGGTCCTGATTCCTCTATATAGATCATTATATCACTCCAAAAAAAAATGGTGTGGGGTCCCCCCCAAAAATCCATACCAGACCCTTATCCGAGAATGCAACCTGGCAGGCCGCAGGAAAAGAGGGGGGACGAGAGAGCGCCCCCCCCCTCCTGAACCGTACCAGGCCACATGCCCTCAACATGGGGAGGGTGCTTTGGGGTAGCCCCCCAAAGCACCTTGTCCCCATGTTGATGGGGACAAGGGCCTCATGCCCATAACCCTTGCCCAGTGGTTGTGGGGGTCTGCGGGAAGGGGGCTTATCGGAATCTGGAAGCCCCCTTTAACAAGGGGACCCCCAGATCCCGACCCCCCCCTGTGTGAAATGGTAACCGGTACATTGTACCCGTACCATTTCACAAAAAAAGTGTCAAAATAAAAAAAAAAAAAAACAAGACACACCTTGGGACAAGTCCTTTATTAAAAAATAAAAATGTCCCACGAAGTCCATTTATCTTCTTCTATGGCTCCACCGACGGACTGAAAAAATAAATAAAAAAAAAACCCGCCACTGATCCGCCTCCATGGGACCCGTCCAGCCCTCTTACTATTTATATTGTGAGTGAGCAGACTGGCCTGGAGAAGGGTTTTTCTTGTTTACACTCCTTCCTAAGGCACCTTTCACACAGCCTTTTTTTTTTGCGGTTTCCATATTTCTTAGGCAAGAATCTGCGAATTGCAGCTAATCGTTCTGTGTGTGGCTACATGCGATCAGCAGCAGCCACCATTAGTTTAAATGAGCTAAGCGGCCGAAGCTAATTGCATAACCCGGTCGTTCCTGCAGCAGGAATCCGCCAATTCTTGTCTCAGGAATCCAGAAGCTGCAACAAACTGGCCGTGTGAAAGGGGCCTAATAGTTTAAGCATCATAAAAGTCCCATATTTTTTGGGGGTTTTCATATTTCAAAGAAATGTGGTGCTTTATACCTTTACCCATCAACACCTTTTCCAATAGAATCTGTGTACATAGTTGCATACTTGTTTCCTAAAAAGGCAATATATGACATATGATCTCAACCGTAACGTCATGGTACTCTACAAGAAATGACAATACTTCCCATAGGGGGCATTTCTGGTGTTTACACATTTTGAACTTTTTTTCTTGGTTCTATAATGTGTGTCCTGCTGAAACAGTAATGGGTCCAGCCAATGGTACCAAAAGGTCATAAATGTTGTTCCATGCTCTTAGGCAGGGTCCTTCAAACTATGGCCCTCCAGCTGTTGTGGAACTACACGATCCATGAGGCATTTCTAAAACTCTGACATTAACAGACATGGCTAGGCATAATAGGATTGTAGTTCCTGAACAACTGGAGGGCCATAGTTTGGTGACCCAAGCTCCTAGGGAACTTGTTAAGCTGCTATTTGGAAGTATGGAATTCCTGGCCACAACTTCACTATCCAATGACGGTGCCTCAGCTGTCAAAAAGAGTGCTCTCATTATATACTAGAATGACGGGGGGGAGAGGTTGACCTAAGAGAGCTTTAAGCCACAGTTGCACTTGCTTGCTCAGTTATAGCTTTTTTTCAGAAAGTGGTTCAAAATCTTCCGGGTCTATACTGTATATGGTGCACTGTATGGTTGTTTAGTAAAGTTATTATCTGTCTCATCCTCTTCCAGCAGGTGATGAAATAAGCTTTGGATTCAGCTTCCAATATTCCTTAATAATGGACATTTTAATTGTGCTTTTGATTCTTCTAAGTGGTGAGTCTCTTCAAGTTCCTCCTGTTTTCGCTCTTCCCTAGCTTATATACGTTAATAAAGATTTTGATGGAAAGTTGCTGCATAGGTCTAAGTGATGGAGTTGATTGTACAGGTATCCTCATGGATAATACCCAGTAGAAGTTTATTTGTGGTTGAACTGGATGGACTTGTGTCTTTTTTCAACCTAACTAACTATGTAACTATGTAACTATGAAGTAAAACAGTAGAATAGTAAACCTGGTTACATGAATGGTTAGATTAAAATAAGAAATTAATTGCAAGCAAATAGTCCATCAACATTTAAGCTCAACTTCAATACTACACTTTTTTCTTTTAATTTGGACATAATGGACTATATAAAAGTGAACCCTTTATCATATACATTTTTTCACGTGCATGCTAAGTTATTCCAGGTATTTATTAGCTCCCACAGAGATCATAATAATCCCCCCGACAATGCCTTCACCTACTTTTTTCCTCCAGAAGGACCATCTTTGTTCAGGCATCATCCAGGTTATCCATCTACAGTACTTCCTGGATTGAGATACCGGCTCAGAGGTGTCTGTACAGTTCTTGTCTGTCTTCACACATTTCTGGCACAGCATAACTAGACATGTGCATGATGAAAAAATTAGTTTTGTTTAGTTTAGATTGGTTAATCTAGTTATTTAGTTTTGTTAAATTCGGTTGATTTGCTCAAGTCATATTTGGAATTTGTATTCGCAATTCTTTTTGCCTTTTTTAGAATTTTCTTCGAATTTACCGTTTTTTTTCAATTCGAAAAGGTACTCTAATAACACACACAGTCTTTGATTTCAGAAGTATGTTTACAGTTCGAATACAAATGGAATTCAATGTAAAATTCGATTTGAATTAGAATTTCGGAAATTCGGACAAAGTTTGTTTCGTTATTCGGAGCTTTTGATAAGCTTTGTTTATACTGTAATTCAAGTATTTGGAAATATCTGAATCTCTGAATAATGAAAAATGAGACCGAATATTAATTCGGAACTAAATGAACCACACATGTCTAAAGGCCTGTACGCACGATCTGACTTTTTGACAACCAACATGCAAATTAGCTGTTTTGGACCAACATCCGACCGTGTGTACGCTCCATCGGACCAACTTTTTCCAGGTTTCATCGGACTTTTGTTGGCTGTGCGAACGGACCAACTTTCTGTCAACAAAAGTCCGATGGACCAAAGTCCGACCGTGTGTACACAAAACCAACGGACTTTTGTACAAAGTAAAAACACGCATACTCAGAACCAATGCAAAAGATCAGACAACAATATAGAAGTTGACCAAAGGTGGCGCTGGAGTATTCGAACGTCCTCTTTTGAAGTGTCGTCAGTACATTGAAACGTCACCACGTTCGTGTTTGTTGCCTAAAAAATCAGATCGTGTGTATGCAATACCAACTTGGGCCAACGCCCTTTGGACAAAAATCCACGGGAAAGTTGGTCCAAGGTCCGATCGTGTGTATGAGGCTTAAGCATAACCCCTACTCCATCCTCTGACCTTGTGACTTCCTACAAAGTTATAAACCAATCACTGGTGGTGGAGGAAACTAAATCAAGGCTTCTTTCTGTGAAGGTAGCCAGTGGCCACAAAGGCAAGAAGTGAAGGTGGCCACTATGACAAGAGGTGGACGGAAAGTTCACCCAATGTGGACACCACATTTAAACCCAGACAATCTAACCCTTCCCTACTCTATTCAAATGCAGAAAATTGGCTAATATATAAATATAGAATTATCTTGTGTGTACATATTTTTTAATAATCAATGCTTTTTTTCACAGCCATTGGAAACTCATCAACTACTGCAACTGGTAAGTCTTTTTGTTATTTCAACATTTAACCTAATTTAAGAGAATTGTAGGAGAACCACCATTTAGACTCAAATTTCGCTCTCCAGACAAGTAGGTCTCTATCATGCCTACATTTCTCATTGCACATACTCGTGCTCTTTCCTTGGAAGTGCAAGGTGTAGCAACCGGTATCACTCAGTCCTCATCGTCCAGTTATGTGACATCAGTAAACTTCAAACTGATTAGTAGCTTTGGTTGCCACACAGAGCTCATTATCATTATTCTTTAAGTTGTTTTAGATATAGTCTATGGCCAAAAGTATGCCGGTACCCCTCAAAATGATTGAGTTTAGGTATCTCCAGTAAAGGATACTGTTAATACTGTACTATAGCCCACAAAGACATTTTCAACAGTTGTCCTAAAAGAAGGTCTGCAACTCCGTGTGATGTTCTTAACCCCTTCAGCCCCGGAAGATTTGGCTGCTGAATGACCGGGCAGTTTTTAGCGATTCGGCACTGCGTCATTTTAACTGACAATTGCGCGGTCATGCGACGCTGCACTCAAACAAGATTGATGTCCTTTTTTTCCCACAAATAGAGCTTTCTTTTGGTGGTATTTGATCGCCTCTGCGTTTTTTATTTTTTGCGCTATAAACAAAAAAACAGCGACAATTTTGAAAAAAAACACGATATTTTGTACTTTTTTTGCTATAATAAATATCCCCTTTTTTTTTTTTAAAGCAAATTTTTTCTCAGTTTAGAACGATATGTATTCTTCTACATATTTTTGGTAAAAAAAAATCGCAATAAGCATATACAGGTCCTTCTCAAAAAATTAGCATATTGTGATAAAGTTCATTATTTTCTGTAATGTACTGATAAACATTAGACTTTCATATATTTTAGATTCATTACACACAACTGAAGTAGTTCAAGCCTTTTCTTGTTTTAATATTGATGATTTTGGCATACAGCTCATGAAAACCCAAAATTCCTATCTCAAAAAATTAGCATATTTCATCCGACCAATAAAAGAAATGTGTTTTTAATACAAAAAAAGTCAACCTTCAAATAATTATGTTCAGTTATGCACTCAATACTTGGTCGGGAATCCTTTTGCAGAAATGACTGCTTCAATGCGGCGTGGCATGGAGGCAATCAGCCTGTGGCACTGCTGAGGTGTTATGGAGGCCCAGGATGCTTCGATAGCGGCCTTAAGCTCATCCAGAGTGTTGGGTCTTGCGTCTCTCAACTTTCTCTTCCCAATATCCCACAGATTCTCTATAGGGTTCAGGTCAGGAGAGTTGGCAGGCCAATTGAGCACAGTAATACCATGGTCAGTAAACCATTTATCAGTGGTTTTGGCACTGTGAGCAGGTGCCAGGTCGTGCTGAAAAATTTAATCTTCATCCCCATAAAGCTTTTCAGCAGATGGAAGCATGAAGTGCTCCAAAATCTCCTGATAGCTAGCTACATTGACCCTGCCCTTGATAAAACACAGTGGACCAACACCAGCAGCTGACATGGCACCCCAGACCATCACTGACTGTGGGTACTTGACACTGGACTTCAGGCATTTTGGCATTTCCCTCTCCCCAGTCTTCCTCCAGACTCTGGCACCTTGATTTCCGAATGACATGCAAAATTTGCTTTCATCCGAAAAAAGTACTTTGGACCACTGAGCAACAGTCCAGTGCTGCTTCTCTGTAGTCCAGGTCAGGCGCTTCTGCCGCTGTTTCTGGTTCAAAAGTGGCTTGACCTGGGGAATGCGGCACCTGTAGCCCATTTCCTGCACACGCCTGTTCACGGTGGCTCTGGATGTTTCTACTCCAGACTCAGTCCACTGCTTCCGCAGGTCCTCCAAGGTCTGGAATCGGTCCTTCTCCACAATCTTCCTCAGGGTTCGGTCACCTCTTCTCGTTGTGCAGCATTTTCTGACACACTTTTTCCTTCCCACAGACATCCCACTGAGGTGCCTTGATACAGCAATCTGGGAACAGCCTATTCGTTCAGAAATTTCTTTCTGTGTCTTACCCTCTTGCTTGAGGGTGTCAATGATGGCCTTCTGGACAGCAGTCAGGTCGGCAGTCTTACCCATGATTGCGGTTTTGAGTAATGAACCAGGCTGGGAGTTTTTAAAAGCTTATTAGTTGATTCAGATGATTAGGTTAATAGCTCGTTTAGAGAACCTTTTCATGATATGCAAATTTTTTGAGATAGGAATTTTAGGTTTTCATGAGCTGTATGCCAAAATCATCAATATTAAAACAAGAAAAGGCTTGAACTACTTCAGTTGTGTGTAATGAATCTAAAATATATGAAAGTCTAATGTTTATCAGTACATTACAGAAAATAATGAACTTTATCACAATATGCTAATTTTTTGAGAAGGACCTGTACAAAATAGGGGATAGATGTATAGCATTTTTAGTATTATTTTTTTTTTACTAGTAATGGTGGCGATCTGCGATTTTTATCCAGACTGCGAGATTATGGCGGACACATCGGACACTTTTGACACATTTTTGGGACCATTGGCTTTTATACAGCGATCAGTGCTATAAAAATGCACTGATTCCTTTAAAAATGTCACTGGTAGTGAAGGGGTTAACACTAGGGGCGATCAAGGGGTTAACTGTGTTCCCTGCTACGTGTTTCTAACTGAAGGGGGAGGGGACTGACTAGAGGAAGTGACGGATCGTGGTTCCTAGCTAATAGGAACACACAAACTGTCACTCCTCTCAGAACAGAACAGGGGTTTGTGTGTTTACACACATACTTCCGTGTTCTGTCTCTTGTGCTCGCAATCGCTCATGGCCGGTGGTCTTCGCGACCATCTGCCACGAGCATTGGCACCCCCCCAGTGCAGCGGGCACGCATGTGCGCCTGCTATCCCGATAACCCGAGCCGACATATGGCTACGACGGTTCGCGGGATCGTGCCGACCTGCCGCAGTAAAATGACGGCGGCTGGTCGGCAAGCGGGTAACAATCTCCTTTTATTGACTACTTCATAATCTTGATACAGATAAGTTGATGTGTTTCAGCCTTAATCGGCCTTAGTCATATACTTTTAAGAGAAACAGCACCTTAACCCCACTATTTGCAATAGAGCAGGGGACTCCAAACGTTTTAAACAAAGGGCCAGTCTACTGTCCTTCAGACTTTAGGAGGGCTGGATTGTGGCCAGTGGGGGTAGAAAATGTCCCGAGCCCCGCATTAGTGAGAATAAATATGGCCTCAGGGTTAGTGGTCAGTATGAGAAGAAGTGCCCCATCATTCGTATTAGTAGGAGGAAAAGTATCCCATCATTGGTATCAGTGGAAGACATAGTGCCCCATTGCTGGAGCCTCATATCATTTGGAGAAATAGTGCCCCAAGGGCCGGATAAGTGCCCGCAAAGGGCCACATCTGGCCCTTGGGCCGCAGTTTGGCGACCCCTGCAATAGAGTAACCAATTAACCCTATAGGGCAATAGACACTCAAAAGCAAGCTAGGGGAGCAATACAAACATTAATACTAGTCATACAAAAACAGTATATATGTATAAAATTAAATGATATACAGGTGCCTCTCATAAAATTAGAATATCATCAAAAAGTTCATTTATTTCAGCAATTCAATTCAGAAATGGAAACTCAATAATTTTATATAGATGTGTTATACGTAAAGTGATATATTTCAAGCATTTCTTTCTTTTAATTTTGATGATTATGGCTTACAATTAGTGAAAACCCATAATTATGTATCTCAGAAAATTTGAATATTACATACCAATAAAAAAAAGGATTTTTAATACAGAAATGTTGGCTTATTGAAAAGTATGTCCATGTACAGTATAGTATGCACTCAATACTTGGTCGGGGCTCCTTTTGCATGAATTACTGCATCAATGCGACGTCGCATTTAAGCGATCAGTCTGTGGCACTGCTGAGGTGCTATGGAAGCCCTTAGCTCATCTGCATTGTTGGGTCTGGTGTCTTTTATCTTCCTCTTGGCAATACTCCACAGATTCTCTGGGGATTTAGGTCAGGTGAGTTTTCTAGCCAATCAAGCACAGTGATACCATGATCATTAAACCAGGTATTGGTGCTTTTGGCAGTGTGGGCAGGTGCCAAGTCCTGCTGGAAAATGAAATCAGCATCTCCATAAAGCTGGTCAGCAGAGGGAAGCATGAAGTGCTCTAGAATTTCCTTGTAGAGGGCTATGCTGACTTTGGACTTGATAAAACACAGTGGACCAACACCAGCAGATGACAGTGGAAAACTGTGGAAATGTTGCATTTCATTTGGAAATCAAGGTCCCAGAGTTAGGAGGAAGAGTGGAGAGGCACAGAATCCAAGTTACATGAGGTCCAATGTGAAGTTTCGACAGTCAGTAATGATTTAAAGTGGTTGTAAACCCTTACAGGCCACTTTGACCTACAGGTAAGCCTAGATTAAGGCTTTCCTGTAGGTCCAAGAAATATCTCCTAAACCTACATGGTTTAGGAGATATTTGCAAAAAGACAGGCACCGCTGTCTATGGCGCATGCGCCGTAGAAAGTGGGATGCAGGCGCACTAAGCAGGCCGCAGCTAACGGAGATATGCCGCTAGTGGCGGCTCCCGTGCGCATGCGCGGGAGTGACGTCATTGCGGCGCCGGAAAATCACAGCGCCGGTGCCGCGAGACCCGGAAGTCACTCCGGGATACATGGCAGCAGTGGAGAAGAAGGAGGACTGCTTCGGGGGCTTCGTTTTAGGTAAGTTATTCATAATGAGCTAGTATGCTATGCATACTAGCTCATTATGCCTTTGCTTTGCTGGTTGGATTTTTTTTAAAACATTTTTATTGCCTTCACTTCCTCTTTAAGGAGCCATGTCATCTGCTGGTGTAGGCCAATGTGTTTTATCAAGTCCAAAGTCAGCGCAGCCCTCTACCAGGATATTCTAGAGCACTTCATGCTTCCCTCTGCTGACCAGCTTTATGGAGATGCTGATTTCATTTTCCAGCAGGACTTGGCACCTGCCCACACTGCCAAAAGTACCAATACCTGGTTTAATGATCATAGTATCTCTGTGCTTGGTTGACCAGCAAACCTGACCTAAATCTCATAGAGAATCTGTGGGGTATTGTCAAGAGGAAGATGAGAGACACCAGACCCAACAATGCCGACTTACTGAAAGCCGCTATCAAAGTAACCTTGGCTCCCATGACATATCAGCAGTGCCACAGGCTGATCGCCTCAATGCCACGCCACATTGATTCAGTAATTCATGCAAAAGGAGCACCGACAAGTATTGAATGCATACTATACTGTACATGGACATACCTTTCAGTAAGCCAACATTTTTGTATTAAGAATCCTTTTTTTTTATTGGTCTTATGTAATATTCAAATTTTCTGAGATAATGAATTTGGGGTTTTCACTAGCTGTAAGCCACAATCATCAAAATTAAAAGAAAGAAATGATTGAAATATATCACTTTGTGTGTAATGCATCTATATAAAAGTTTCACTTTTTGAATTGAATTACTGAAATAAATTAACGTTTGGATGATAGTCTAATTTTATGAGATGCACCTGTATACTGATAAAGAAAAAAAAAAGCCATATAAAGACCGTTGTGCACTTTCAACCTTGTGGCAGCAGCTTTGGAAAGTTGTTTTTCTATTCCAGCATGAACAAATATATTTTTGATTATTTAGAGCGTGCATGTGTTAGCTTTTTTATACCAATGTTGTTTTAATTAAAGCTGCCTATTTCATTAGGTCTGCTCTACCCATATGACTCTATAAATAGGACTACGAGTCCAGTGTCGGATGATGGCTCTTCTCCACCTTTACCTCTCGCAATAAGTCTTCCTTTGTTTGGGAAGACTTACCATTCTTTGTATGTAAGTATATAAGCTAGACCCCTGCAAAGTCAAATCTGTCAATAGAGTAGGTGTATTTTATAAAATGATCATGAGTGTATTGGTCCCTGTAGAATGCGATATACTATTACTTACTATTATATCTGTGTATGTATTACTTTGTCTAGTCCCTATAGATTAGTTAGTCTATAGCGCATGCTACTGTTAATATCACAATAATACAAAGTTAGCTATGAAACCAAACACACGGCTTAAGATTAATCAAATCTCATTTGTTTCCCAAGGAAATAAGAAAGCTAACATGTATTAACCACTTCAGCCCCAGACCAATTGGCAGCCAAAGGACCAGGCCCCTTTTTGCGATTCGGCACTGCGTCGCTTTAACTGACAATTGCGCAGTCGTGCTGCAGAAAAGTGCTTGACTCGAGTATAAGCCGAGGGGGGCATTTTCAGCACAAAAAAATGTGCTGAAAAACTCACTCGAGTATATATGCTACATACATAGTACATAATTGGTGAGGTTGAAAAAAGACACAAGTCCATCGAGTCCAACCTATGTGTTTTAACCACTTTAGCCCCGGACCAATTGGCAGCCAAAGGACCCGGCCCCTTTTTGCGATTCGGCACTGTGTCGCTTTAACTGACAATTGCGCGGTCGTGCGACGTGGCTCCCAAACAAAATTGGCGTCCTTTTTTTCCCACAAATAGAGTTTTCTTTTGGTGGTATTTGATCGCCCCTTCGGTTTTTATTTTTTGTGCTATAAACAAAAATTGAGCGACAATTTTGAAAAAAATGCAATATTTTTTTGCTTTTTGCTATAATAAATATCCCCAAAAAATATATAAAAAAACATATTTTTTCCTCAGTTTAGGCCGATACGTATTCTTCTACATATTTTTGGTAAAAAAAAACGCAATTAGCGATTATTGATTGGTTTGCACAAAAGTTATAGCGTTTACAAAATAGGGGATAGTTTTAAAGCATTTTTATTAATATTTTTTTTTTTACTAGTAATGGCGGCGATCTGCGATTTTTATTGTGACTGCGACATTATGGCAGACACATCGGACATTTTTGACACATTTTTGGGACCATTGTCATTTATACAGCAATCAATGCCATTAAAATGTATTGATTCCTGTATAAATGACACTGGCAGTGAAAGAGTTAACCACTAGGGGGAGGGGAGTGGTTATGGGCTGTGACGTGTGTGTTTTTTTTAACATTAGGGGGCGGGGCTGACGTCTGACATCATTGATCGGCTTTCCCGATGACAGGGAACAGCCGATCAATGACAGGCAGAGTAGGAAGCGCGTGGAGAGGTTTGTTTACACAGACCTCTCCCCGCGCGCGACCCACGGCTAGGCTTTTCAAAGGGCCACGTACCTGTACGTGGTTTTGCCTAGCCGTGCCATTCTGCCGATGTACATAGGCGTGAGGCGGTCGGGAAGCGGTTAAAAGGGGTTATAAAATTACATAGCATACAGTCAAAATACAATACAATAATATACTTAGCACGTCCTCGTGGCTGGACCTCTTGATGGAGAAAGAGACAGTTCTGTGTGAAACATTCCCTTTTGACAAACACACCTTTCCCACACCGCATCCCCTTGCCTGCCCAACTTTTTCTTGTGGACGAATCACAGTGTCTCTGGGGCATCTCTCCACCATAACCTTTCTGACCATCTTGCTATACTATTTCTGACTGTCCTGCCACAATTGGCCTCTGGGGGGCAGTGTCTGTCCATGAATTGCACTTAATCCGACTGGTGTCTGTCCATGAATTGCACTTAATCCGACTGGTGTCAAATCTTGGGGTTTGATCTCCGGTGCCCCACCTCCATTATCTCTTTCAGTTAGGTTCGTCTTTGATTCTCATAGACAGATCGGAGTCAGCATTGTCATGCAGAGTAGCTCTCATAGATAGAGTGGAGCTTTTAGTCTAATGAAAATAGAGGTATAACTGACTACATTCCAACTGGGGGAGGGCATCCTGTTCTCCAGGACACCGTAATGAGAGCCAATGTATGGACCCCAGAAATATTACATGAGTTCATATTGAATCCAACAGTCCCTCTAGTCACCTCTTGATGCCCATTTTCTGTTACAACTCGTTGTGTTCCAGTTGCCCATAAGTCTTGAATACAAATGAGAAAAGTGTTTTAAAAAATCTTTCAGCTGGCCATCTACCCAGTCCTCTGACAATCTCTCTAGGTTGGGTATTTGCCTTATTTCTCCTTGTTAATATTTTTTTAGGGTACGCTTAGATGCCAATGTCTAAAATTCCATAGGTGCATACAAGAAATAGGTAGAGTTTTAATGGACCCTTTTTTCCCCAGTTTACTTTAAGGGAAGTAAATTGGTTTTATTTGTGGGAAGGGAAAGATTTTTGACTTTCCATGTACCCTCAAATCTGCCCAATCAGCAATAAATCCTGGTTCAGGGTAAGCTCTAGTCTAGAAAAAAACTGCGGACTTTAATAGTGCAAGTGGATTACATTTGAAACAAATGGTCAGGGAAGTCATGGTGGAGTTCTTATAGACACTTTGGTTAGTCATCTAGATGTATCACATACCAATACTGATGTTATGAACCTGAAATATACCAGTGTATTTATATGTTGGCGAAACTGTGAGTGGTGTCGTGGATATTCCACTACACTCTTGCGCTAATAAGCTCCCTTACACCATAATGGTATAATGCAGTCTTAAATAACCAATGTCCCCCCATAGTCCCCCTTTCCCCAGTAGACAGGCATTACCACATTCTTACATCCTCATCTCAGCATGACTGCCTTTCTTAGCAGTCCCCCTTGCTTTTATTTCCAACATCACAAAAGCTATGACAAACGGGAAGCGATAGCTACAACAGCCAATCACTTCCTCAATACAAAATGACATCACAGGAAATGACCATATAAGGACATGACCAAATAAGGACATGACTTTCAACACAGGAAATACAACAACCAATGAACGATGACTACAAGTCCTCTGATAGCAATCCTTATACTACAGTTCCTTGTGGATGGGAGGCTATCTGCAGGTGCACACTCATGGAGCCACAAATATGTTGATCAGACACAAGCGCACACTTGTTAAACCGATAATGTCTTCGCAGAGCGAACACACCCCCCACCAGACGATCGTTCTGTACACAGGTGCAACACAAGCGCACACTTGTTAAACCGATAATGTCTTTGCAGAGCGAACACACCCCCCACCAGACAATCGTCCTGTGCTAATGACCAGCTATGGTCATTAGCCCTTAGCTGGCGGATATGTCTCCACTCCGCAAACACTTCTCTACATCCCCAAGGAGCTTTTCCACTACCTAACGGATCTCAACCAGCGTCAGTCTGCCCCAGTCTGCTCTTTAGAGTGGTAACACTGGGAGACTCTTATGACAATACATATTAAAATACATCTTCATAAAATTTCCACAACAGTGACAATACATCATAATGTCAGATATCACGCACCATGTACTTTAAATTAGTCTCTGATCATATCATTAGATTTCACTGGCAGCCATGTGCTTGGATTTTTTTTGTTTTACTTTCAGTATTGTCATTTTGATAGTTGGTGGCTATACTTGTGTTGCGTATATTACTCATGGTATTGGAGCAAAAACAGTAAGACCTCACCATCTGAGGACCTGAGACACAAGGAAGGTACCCAGTAATTTATCCCAGTGGATACTTTGGGTGGACTTACCTTTTATCTGAAGAATAGCAAACTGCTCTGTATGGACTGCCAGTAAATCAAGATGTATCTGGTTTTTTTTATACGGGTTAATGTTTTGAATAAGAAGTATTTGTAGAATGCTTTGAGACAAAGTCCTTTGAGACCAGGTCCTTAAAAATATCAGATTACCGCGATGCAAACTCTGCCGTTGCTCGGTATGAACTAATCTTGGTATCTTTTTGTTTAATAAACAGGTTGATAACAATGGACTGCTATCATTTAATGCCAAAATTGGAAACTATACACCCCAACAACTCCCGGTCGATAAAAGTAACCCATTCCTCGCAGTTTTCTGGGCTGATGTGGATAACGCAGTGTCTGGGCACATATATTACCTGCAGAGCACAAATCTAAGTCTTTTGGCCCTGGCTACGTCAGATATCAGAACCTACACCACAGATCTGACCTTCACAGCCAAATGGGTGTTTGTGGCCACCTGGGATAAAGTTCCGTACTATGGATCCACATCAACCAAGGTATGGTGACTCAGGTTCATGATTTCTGTGTTTTGTTGTAAGGGTCAAAATTTACAGGTCCACTTGGGATTGGTTCATTGAAGAACATAGAATGATCATGTTTGAATCTTCTAATCCAGCATGATTGGAAGCTCAATATAGGATAACAGGACAGATCTCACACTAACATCGTTATTTGATTAGCAGAATCAACGACTCAAAAATATTTGATCCATGTCAGGTCTCACTTAAAGGGAATCAAGCATTGATTTGGGAATTATTTAATCATCTGGTTCTCCACACATGGACAATTTTGCATACATATAATTGGTTGAAACTAAAAAATTGTGATAAATTGACTGACCTGATTTGCTTATATGTGTAAATGTTCTGGTTGAGATAGCAGCAGAGGCCCTAAAGCTTCTTATTCAAGTGTATGTCTCCTTAAGTTAGGGACCTTATTGCACTACAATGCTTGGCAACAACTGCAAACACAGAAATGATACTTTAATACCAACCTTTGTATCATTGTATTGATATGTTGAAAAGTAAGGGTTTCAACGTGTGACCTTTGGGGACACCACGAACAATCGTAGGCCATTTAAAGTATGAACCACTAATCCTTACTCTAAAAAACTCTCTGAATATGGTCTCCATAAACATGGACCCTTCTCACAATCACTTTCAGATCACTTCTAACATAGCGGTTGATTTACTAAAACTGGAGAGTGCAAAATCTGGTGCAGCTGTGCATGGCAGCCAATCAGCTTCTATCTTTAGATCGTATATTTAACCACCTCCCACACGACCACTGCACATATACGGCCGGGTGGGCGCTTCCTCCTTCTGAGTGGACGTTCAGGAACGCCCCCTTTAGAAGGAGGGGGATCGCGCGCGCGTGCCCAGGCAGCGGCGCGATCCCGATGCGCTCATGTCACCCGGACACAGCGCATCTCCGATCAGCAGGAGGGCTCTGCGATTGGCCCTCCTGATCACATGACGGCTGTGTCCAATCACAGCCGTCATGTGATGTAAATAGGGAGCCGGTTGCTAGGTGATCGGCTTACACGGAAGTTGTCAGTGAGGAGAGGAGAGCGGATCGCTGAACCCAGCCGGTGAGTATGAGCTGTTTTTTTACAGCTTTTTACACACTGATCATCGGCCCAGTGTCCCCACACATGTCCCCACACAATGTAAAATCACAATGTCTCCAAAATAGTGTCCCCAAAACACTGTGCCCACACATGTCCCCACATGTGTGGGCACAGTAAAAACACCAATTATATGCGGCCTCACTGTGCCAATTATATGCAGCCTCACTGTGTCAATCATATGCAGCCTTACTGTGTCAATCATATGCGGCCTCACTATGCCCATCATATGCGGCCTCACTGTGCCCGTAATATGCGGCCTCACTATGCGAATCATATGCAGCCACTGTGCCAATTATATGCAGCCTCACTGTGTCAATCATATGCGGCCTTACTGTGCCAATCATATGCAGCCTCACTGTGTCAATAATATGCGGCCTCACTATGCGAATCATATGCAGCAGCCTCACTGTGTCAATCATATGCGGCCTCACTATGCACATCATATGCGGCCTCACTGTGCCCGTAATATGCGGCCTCACTATGCGAATCATATGCAGCCTCACTGTGCCAATTATATGCAGCTTTACTGTGTCAATCATATGCGGCCTTACTGTGCCAATCATATGCAGCCTCACTGTGTCAATAATATGCGGCCTCACTATGCCCATCATATGCGGCCTCACTGTGCCCGTAATATGCGGCCTCACTATGCGAATCATATGCAGCCTCACTGTGCCGTAATATGCAGAAGCCTGTACAGTATGGAGGGACAGATGATGTATACCTGCAGTCAGTGATGATGGGGGAAGGTCTCTAGTATATACATTAAGGAAGGTGGGTGTATACAGCTATATATACACCCACCACCTTCCTTCCTGTATATAGAGACCTTCCTCCATCATCGCTGAGTGCAGGTATACATCATCTGTCCTGTATACAGCTATATACATAGTAACAGGACAGATTATGTAAATTTGCAGTCACAGTGATGATGGAGGAAGGTCTCCATATACCGTCAGGAAGGAAGGTGTGGGTGTATATAGCTGTATACAGTTGTTTGACTACAGGACCAGAAGGATCACTAGCTCTATTTCTCTCTGGGTCTCCCTGCTGCTCCTCATGCCCAGGCCCAGTCTGCACTGGCTGCTCTTGTATTGTATTGTGTACACGGTACGCCAAAGCTGTCTGGGAAAATCATCAACAACAATTCAACAATTTTCATCAAGCTATGTCCAGCTGAGGCCCGCGGGAGGCTCTGAGAAGGAAGGTAGGTGCTGATAGCTAAGTAACTTAGCTTACCGTCCGTTCTGTCAGGCCATGCTGTCAGACCTGCCAATCAGGTACAACAGTGTGGAATGAATGGATGTAGAGTGGGACTGGGAGTGTAAACGGGACGCATGTCCTGCGCCCTGTTTACACTCCAAACACCTCCCAATTAAGCTTTTCAGCTGCAATCACCTAATTGCAGCAGCCAAGCTTTTAGTGGACGGCTCAGTGTCCGGACGCTGTTAAAGGGACACTTTTTGGGGGGGGCGGCGCCCGAGCGCCACCCTATTGATGGGCCACCACTGCTTCTAAGTGTTCTTTATTGAACAATCTTTAATATAGTTACTTCCATGAGGATCACCTTGCCTTAATGTGTTTTACAGAAATCCTTGAGATCAATCCGTTTCAGTGAAGCACATTAAGGCAAGGTGATCCTTGAGCAGGGACTTCATGTAAGTAGCTACACTATATTACCAAAAGTATTGGTACGCCTGCCTTTACACGCACATGAACTTTAATGGCATCCCAGTCTTAGTTTGTAGGGTTTAATATTTAGTTGCCCCCCCCCCCCCCCCCCTTTGCAGCTATAACAGCTTCAACTCTTCTGGGAAGGCTGTCCACAAGGTTTAGGAGTGTGTCTATGGGAATGTTTGACCATTCTTCCAGAAGAGCGTTTGTGAGGTCAGGCACTGATGTGGACCAGAAGGCCTGTCTCACAGTCTCCACTCTAATTCATCATATCAGGTTGAGGTCAGGACTCAGTCAAGTTCCTCCACCTCAAACTCGCTCATCCATGTCTTTATTGACCTTGGTTTGTGCACTGGTCCAAATACTTTGGTGGAGGGAGGATTATGGTGTGGGGTTGTTTTTCAGGTGTTGGGCTTGGTCCCTTAGTTCTATTGAAGAGAACTCTTAAGGCGTCAGCATACCAAGATGTTTTGGACAATTTGATGCTCCCAACTTTGTGGGAACAGTTTGGGGATGTCCCTTTTCTGTTCCAACATGACTGCGCACCAGTACACAAAGCAAAGTCCATAAAGACATGGTTGAGCAGGTTTGGGGTGGAGGAACTTAACTGGCCTACACAGAGATCTGACCTAAACCCAATAGAACACCTTTGGGATGAATTAGAGAAGAGACTGCGAGCCAGGCCTTCTCGTTCAACACCAGTGCCTGACATCACAAATGCGCTTCTGGAAGAATGGTCAAACATTCCCATAGACACACTCCTAAATCTTGTGGACAGCCTTCCCAGAAGAGTTGAAGCTGTTATAGCTGCAAAGGGTGGGCCAACTCAATATTGAACCCTACGGACTAAGACTGGGATGCCAACAAAGTTCATGTGTGTGTAAAGGCAGGTGTCCCAATACTTTTGGTAATATAGTGTATATTAAAGATTGTTCAATAAAGAATAAATAGAAAGAAGAGATATTTGGTGTGCAGCTCCTATTAACTTATATATTTCAACAGCAAGGGAATATGGGAACCCCCTTTATCACCTTCCGTAGACCCCCCCCCCCCCCCCCAACTTCCCTAATTCCATCCTCCATTAGTGGTTGACGCCTCTGGCTTATTAGTTTTCCTACCTTTTCGCTTCTAGTTAAAATGCTTCTCTCCCTAGCACAGCAGTCCCCCCCCCCCTCTTCCATTTAGGTGCAGACTATCATTAGCATATAGTTTGTACCCTAAAAAAAGTAAGTATGGTGCTCTAGAAATCTAAATTCGTCCCTCAACTCTGGCTTTTTATGCTTGCTTTTAGCTCTGTAAGCTGGCCTTGTTTTGTTTTTGTTTTTTTATTATACTGCAATGCATGGAAGATGTCCACTGATATGTAGATTGTAGCATGGAGAGGGAGGCTTAGATAGCTCGCATGTCAGTTATACCTCGTCCCGGATTATATGGTGAAGGGTGGAGCAGGGATAGAAATAGGGGACTATAGCGGTAAGCGAAAAAGGATGATACTTGCAACTTTTTGAATAAGGAAAAATGTATTTACAAAATAGTTTATTCATGAACAATTAGACAGTCAAATCAAAATGACAAACATTAACAAATATTGCAGACAGGGGTATCATAGGATAGGTCCTAAAGTCATATCCTGACCAATGCAATTGGTGGGAGCGCATAAGGTCCGGAGATGACAAGGGGACCGTAGGGGTACACAATAAAACATGGATTTGGTTAAAAGGATCTACAGGAATTTAATAGATCCTGGGTGCAAAGGAGCTGGTTGGAGAGAGCTGACCAACATGTTTCGCCATACCATGGCTTCTTCAGGGTCAATTTGTACCATAAAAAGGGGAAGAGTCTGAGAAAATATGAAGAACACAGCAAAGTTATTTGTATGAAACTTGTGTCCCAAGGAGCAGGGAACTATCGAGGATCTATAGGGAGCCTGGTAAGGTAAGATGGGATAAGATTATCCCATCTTACCTTACCAGGCTCCCTATAGATCCTCGATAGTTCCCTGCTCCTTGGGACACAAGTACAATTGGCCACACCTGCGACATAGGTGGCTGCTCCAGCAATTTGGGGGTATGTGCTTTTTGTGACTCCAGGTGGGGACCCATTGGGCTAAGCATAGTGCAGTGTTGTATATTGGACGGGTGGGTGGCTTTGTGGCGATGTGGAGATATATGAATTGCTTTCTTTCACTATACTCACCGTTTCATACAAATAACTTTGCTGTGTTCTTCATATTTTCTCAGACTCTTCCCCTTTTTATGGTACAAATTGACCCTGAAGAAGCCATGGTATGGCGAAACATGTTGGTCAGCTCTCTCCAACCAGCTCCTTTGTACCCAGGATCTATTAAATTCCTGTAGATCCTTTTAACCAAATCCATGTTTTATTGTGTACCCCTACGGTCCCCTTGTCATCTCCGGACCTTATGCGCTCCCACCAATTGCATTGGTCAGGATATGACTTTAGGACCTATCCTATGATACCCCTGTCTGCAATATTTGTTAATGTTTGTCATTTTGATTTGACTGTCTAATTGTTCATGAATAAACTATTTTGTAAATAAATTTTTCCTTATTCAAAAAGTTGCAAGTATCATCCTTTTTCGCTTACCGCTATAGTCCCCTATTTCTATCCCTGCTCCACCCTTCACCGTAGATTGTAGCATGTTTAGGGTCACATGTATTCTTTGCTGTATGAAAGCGTGTTGAGAGCCCATTAGAAAAAAAAAGGCTAATGCCGCATACACACGACCGGACTTTTCGACCGTCTGCTGAATTCGAAAATCAGACAGACTTTAGATTTAGAACATGTTTCAAATCTTTCCGACGGACTCGAGTCCGGTCGAAAAATCAGTTTGTCTGTATGCTAGTCCGACGGACGAAAACCGGCGCTACGGCAGCTATTGGCTACTGGCTATGAACTTCCTTATTCTAGTCCGGTCTTACGTCATCACGGTCTAATCCGTCGGACTTTGGTGTGATTGTGTGTAGACAAGTCCGATTCGACGGAAGTCTGTCAAAACTCCGTCGAAAAGTCAGACGGAATTCAGTCCGTCGAAAAAGTCCGGTCATGTGTACACGGCATTACCCTCATAAAACATTTGTGTGATAAGCTCCAATATGCATGAATACGCATCTCAACACTAATGGTAACGCACATAACTGATGAGTTGGCCCTTCATTGCATTAGTACACATGCAAAAACCAAGGAAAGTAGAAATTGTAGGAAAACACGAGAAATTACTAATTAGGGTTCTGATAAATGTGTGCTATTGACTTTTATGCCCCGTACACATGGTCGGACATTCCAACCACAAAATCTGTCGGATTCTTTACGACGTAATTTGTCCGAAACTGGTGTTGCACACACGCGGTCAGGCAAAGTTGTCGGAAAATCCGATCATTCCGAACGAGGTGACGTATAAAACGTACGACGGGACTATGTAGAGCCCAGTAGCTAATAGCTTTCGTCTCCAAATTTCTTCTGAGCATGTGTGGCACTTTGTGAGTCGGAATTCTCTACACACGATCGGAAAAAGTCCGATCGGATCTTGTTGTCGGAAAATTTTAGATTCTGCTCTCAAATTTGTTCCGGCGGAAATTCTGATGGAAAAAGCCCGCTAGGGCCCCCACACGATTGGATTTTCCATCAACATAATCCAGTCAGACTCTTTCCATCGGAATATCCGACCGTGTGTATGGGGCAATACACTTAGTAGCTTACAAATCAGTTTAATTTGCATTGTTTTTCATCATTCCACCTACAGGTCAACACATTCCAGGTTGTATTGATCACTGATGGGGAGTCCACATATGTTTTATATAACTATGCGGACATCGAGTGGACAACTGGAACATACAGTGGTGGTGGTAATGCCACTACAGGACTTGGAGGGATTCCAGCTCTGGTAAGTAAATGTAAACTGTTCAACTTTGGATAAGGTTATCTAAGCTTTGCTTATGCCTTACATGTTCCTTCATTATTTTACCTCAAATCACATCAACTAAATGTGAGAGCCCACCATATTTAAAACCCAATTCTAGTCAAAATGTTTTTTTTTTTTTTCCACTTTTGATAGAACAAAGAAAATTTATATCCTCAAGTTTTTATTGCCATTTGTGTTTGTAGTGGCGAGATTCCCTATAAAGCCGGCCATAGATGGTTCGCATCTCGGCCAGTTCAGGAGGACCGGCCGAGATAGGAACCATGTATGGACAGACTGATCGTACCCAAGCCGATTGATCAATTAACTTTAGTACAATCAGCCTGCCCATATGTTGGATAGCAACATGGTCTAATGTCATATTTCTGGAGTTTGGTATTATCCAGAGTTTGAATTGGATCTGTCATAAATCGGTTACCTATCTGTTTCCTATTCCCAAAGATCACCCAGGCTGATCCTTGCAATTCCATGGTTTTAAAAGGGTATCAAGTACCTGGTAGAAGAGCCTGATTGGACGAGCAAGGCCTCCCTTACACCTCGGACTCGGGGCCTCTGATAGTGTGAACAGAAGGCGCCGGAGTGCAGAGTCGCACGAGTGCCAATAAGTCTTTGCTGGCAGCTGGACGGCTGTCCTAGTAGGGCTGGTGAAGTCACTGGAAGGCTTCAGCAGGTAGACCGACAGGCAGGCAGCTGGTGCGGAAGGCAGCAACAGAGAGGCAAGGTCAGACAGGCCGGGTCATACAAGGCTAGGAGAATCAGATGCAGGGTACAGGCAGGATCATAGTCAGGAGGCAAGCCAGGTCAAAAGCCGAATCAGTAGAACAGGAGCCAAGGAGAAAACAGGAGATTGGTCACAGGACAAGCCGAGGTCAGTACTGGTGGAGTTCAAGGGATGGTCAAGACAAGCCGGTGGATAACAGGAATCAAGATACAGGTTCTCAGGAAACAGGATGCACAGAAGTTGAAGACAAAGCAGCACTGGAGCTAGGTACTGGCTGAGCTTAAGTAGTCTCACTTGGCGCCAGCGTCAATCATGGGTGCGCGCAAGCGTCGACGCACACTGGGATGCGCAGCGGCTTCTGTTTGCGCACCAGTTCGCGCATGCGCACTTCTATGCGCCAAAGCCCGATTCCTAGGGCAACAGGAATTCGTGTTCTTCTGTACCTCATATGAAAACGGTGTTCAAACCACACATGTGAGGTATCGCCACGATCGGTAGACCGATAACAATAATTCTAGCCCTAGACCTCCTCTGTAACTAAAAAACATGCAACCTGTAGAATTTTTTAAACGTCGCCTATGGAGTAGTTTAAGGGTAAAAGTTTGTCGCCATTCAACGAGCGGGCGCAATTTTGAAGCATGACATGTTGGTATCAATTTACTTGGCGTAACATTATCTTTCACAATATAAAAAAAATTGGGCTAACTTTACTCTTTGTCTTATTTTTTTTATTTAAAAAAGTGTATTTTTTTCCAAAAAAAGTGCGCTGGTAAGACCGCTGCACAAATACGGTGTGAAAGAAAGTTTTGCAACAATTGCCATTTTATTCTCTAGGGTGTTAGAAAAAAAATTATAATGTTTGGGGGTTCTAAGTCATTTTCTAGCAAAAAAAAATGTTTTTAACTTGTAATCAACACATCTCAAAAAGAGGCTCCGTCCTTAAAGTGGTGTTGCCACCAAAAAAAAAAAAATTGCTTAAAAATCATAAAAAAATTTTTAAAAAAAATAATTGGAAAAAAATATTTTTTTTTACTCACCTCTAAATGCCTGTTGGTAGGGGGTCCCTCGTAGTCTGCCACCTTCAGTGCCCGGGCTGATGACCTCACTTCCCCTCGGCGCCGTACAGTCATCTGGGACCTGTCACGTGTCCCAGATGACTGAGCGTCGTATCACGGCGCGCGGCGCTGCTCGCGCAAGCCCAGTGGGTGCCCGGCTGTGAAGCCACAGCCATGTGCCCACAGTAAGAATGCCGGCGCCGCGAGCGGAGCGGGGAACGAGGGGGGCTTCATTCCCCCGCATCGCTGGACCCTGGGACAGGTAAGTGTCCGATTATTAAAAGTCAGCAGCTGCAGTATTTGTAGCCGCTAACTTTTGAAAAAAAAATTTTTAGTGGGCACTCCTCTTTAAGCGGTTAATAAAAATTAGCAACATGTACATCAAGCCAATGCATTTTGGGGGGAAATGGCGGGAATGCCGGATTTCTATGTCCAAGCAATTTCCTGCTTATGAATGATTTGTATAGCGCTACAACTGCGAACTGAATCGCCTGGAGGCGATTGATCCGATCTGCGTTGATTCCTTCTTAGAAGAGGTGGGTCTTGAGTTTTTTCCTGAAGACCCGATGGTCTTTTTCCAAGCGGATGTTCGTAGGTAGAGCGTTCCATAGCCGTGGTCCTTGGACTGCAAATCTTCGTTCTCCCCTTGATTTGTACCGGGACTTGGGGATGAGGAGGAGGTTTTGGTTGGTTGATCGGAGGTTGCAATTTGGAGTGTAGTGTTGTATTTTTTCGCATAAGTATTGAGGAGCGTCTCCTTGTGTGCATTTGTGGGTCAGGCAGAGGGTCTTGAATGTAATCCGATCCTTTACGGTTAGCCAATGGAGGGTCCTCAGGGATGGGGAGATGGATTCCCATGGTTTTTTTTCCTGTGACTAGTCTTGCTGCCGTGTTTTGAACGATTTGTAGGCCTGCAATTTGGAATTTAGGTAGTCCTATGTAGAGGGAGTTTGCGTAGTCGAGTCGAGAGTTGATGATTGTTCCTACCACTATGGCTTTTTCCTTTTCTGGAATGAAGGGGATGAGTCTACGCAGCAGGCGTAGAAGGTGGTAGGATCCGCTGACAACTGATCCTATTTGTGCATCCATTGACATTTCTGAATCGAAGATGACTCCGAGACTTTTGGCTTTTATGCTTAGGGGGATGGTCTGTCCAAGGATGGTGGGTGGAGTCCATGGTGTCGTAGATTTAGTTTTCCGGTTTGCATTTAGGAGAAGGAGTTCTGTTTTGGTTCCATTAAGTTTGAGTGAGCTTGTGGACATCCAGTCGTCTATTGATGTGAGGCATTTTTCCAATTCCTGATATTGGTCTTTCTGTCCGGGGATCCGAAGGTAGAGTTGAGTATCATCTGCTTATACATAGAAAGCTGGCATCCCGCCATTTGGAAACTTTGATCCAACATAACCACTCATGGGAATCATTCCCACCATATAGTATGCAGCACTGTTCCCCCGAAACGCCTTGGCTTGATTTGTTGCTAATTTTTATTAAAGACCTATGAACCATATTTTAAAAGTCACATTTATCTGGACACCGGGCTCTCCTTTCTTTTTATCTAAGTCTACATGCTGAAATTACCCTAAGGTCGCACAGTAAAGGCAGCAGCCCGATCCCCGAGAGGGCCCATCACCGGGCACTATCCACTGGAAGACATTTCTTCCTTATGCCCACACAAATACCCACCCAGGACCAGTGACCTATACAGTCAGGCCAGCACGGTCCCCAACACAAGCTCTTTCTACAAAGAAGAATACTAAGAATCCACAGTCGGCCGCAGTCAAATCTCATATCGACATCTTCAGTTGTAGCATTTAGCCTTTGGTTTACCACTCCTATAAGGTATGAAGACAGATCGCAACCTAATTTTTATGATGGATTAAAATGTCATTAAAAATGTTAAACTTCTTAAACTTAACAAGTCAATGAATAGTGGCAACAGTCCTGATTTTTTTTACTACATGTTTAATTGTTTATTTGATTTATTTTTTATTTACTTGTATTCTCTCCCCGTTGAAGAATAATATGTCTGAGGGTCAGTGAAGACCCCCACAGTGGCTGACCCATTTCCAAGCTGAGCTCTGTGCTGATAGCAAAATCTCATTTACCTTACCAAAATGTGGTGCAGCTGTGCTTAGAAACCAATCAGCTTCCAAGCTTTTTTTGTCAAAGCTAAACTGAACAAGCTGAACTTAGAAGCTGATTGGCTACCATGCACAGCTGCACCAGAATTTGCACTCTTTAGTTTTAGTAAATTCCTCCCCCTAATGTCTAATGTCACAAAATTTTAGTAATTGTAATTTTATTCCACACAGGCTGGATTGAACAATGTAAATGGCAGTGATTTCTATACCATTCCTGGTTCACGTACTTCAGCTATTATCAATATAACATCCACAAGCAATGTAAATCTGCCAGGACGTTGGGCTTTTCAAGTGGATAATCAAATCAAAGTTCTGCAAAATATTTCAGGTCAGTGGAAGAATTAGGTTTATTCGAAAATCACATTTTTTTTTTTATACAAAAAACAGAAACAAGATCTGTCCCAGAGTTATATAATGTTTATACCCAATAACACTTAACATATACACTATATTGCGAAAAGTATTGGGACGCCTGCCTTTACACGCACATGAACTTTAATAGCATTGGCCCACCCTTTGCAGCTATAACATCTTCAACTCTTCTGGGAAGGCCGTCCACAAGGTTTAGGAGTGTGTCTATGGGAATGTTTGGCCATTCTTCCAGATGCACATTTGTGACGCCAGGCACTGATGTGGACCAGAAGGCCTGGCTCGCAGTCTCTGCTCTAATTCATCATAAACGTTTTCGATCGCGTTGAGGTCAGGACTCTGCGCAGGCAAGTTCCTCAACCTCAAACTAGCTCATCCATGTCTTTATTGACCTTGCTTTGTGCACCGGTCCAAATCATTTGGTGGAGGGGGGATTATGGTGAGGGGTTATTATTCAGGGGTTGGGCTTGGCCCCTCAGTTCCAGTGAAGGGAACTCTTAAGGTGTCAGCATACCAAGACATTTTGGACAATTTCATGCTCCCAACTTTGTGGGAACATATTTGGGATGGCCCCTTCCTGTTCCAACATGACTGCCCACCAGTGCACAAAGCAAGGTCCATAAAGACATGAATGAGCGAGTTTGGGGTGGAGGAACTTGACTGGCATGAATGACCTCAACCTGATAGAACACCTTTGGGGTGAATTAGAGTGGAGACTGCGAGTCAGGCCTTCTCGTCCAACAGGTACAAACAAAACCAAGCATAAACCCAAGGGAAAAACCAAGCTTAACTTACCACCAGCCCGCAGACAATCAAATAACCTGTCTAACAGTATGCGTTAAAAGCAGGGATTTAGTCTGCACACATTTGCAAATGCATGCGTAAGCCACAGAGCCTCATCAAGGCACTCTGGTATCTGTGGTACCTAACACTAATTTATCAGTGTCCCCACAGTGGAGGCACATCCATTCTGATGGATAGGTGAGACATCTTGTCCAACATCAGTGCCGTGACATTACAAATGCACTTCTAGAAGAATGGTCAAACATTCCCATAGAAACACTCCTAAACCTTATGGACAAGGGTTGAAGACTGGGATGCCATTAAAGTTAGTGCGTGTAAAGGCAGGCATCCGAATACGTTTGCCAATATAGTGTATACTATAGCAAAAAGAGGTAGAGGTTTTGAAAACAGAAATAACACTTATAAGTACAAGAGAGGTGAGTCCTCCCTTATAAGATAAGATAAGTTAAAAGGGGTAGTTTAAAGTTAAAGGGTTTGAGACAAATCATACAATACTGCCAGGGGTGCTTACTATGGTCAGCCTTTACTCATGTGGTTTAAGCCTTTTTTTCCCCAATAGAAAGAAAAAACTGTTGGCTGGTATTGGGCTTTAATTGTTTTGCCTCTAGTCCAGGGGTCTCCAAACAAACGGGCAATTTGCTGTCCTTAAGACTTTAGGGGGGCTGGACTAGAGCCAGTGGGAGTAAATGCCCCATCATTGGCGTCGGCGGGTTGAATAGTGCCCCGTCGTTGGTGTCAATGGAAGGAATTGTGCCTCATTGTTGGTGTTGGTGGATAGAATAGTGACCAAAAATGGCCAGATAAGGGCAAGAAAAGAGCTGCATCTGGCCCCTGGGCAGCAGTTTGGAGACCACTGCTCTAGTCCATCTAAGTCTACCCTGCCCACAGGGTTAACATGCTGCTTTGAGAGTTAACCATACAACAAACAGTATTGTCGCTTTGTTACAGGAAGTGGAAAAATAATGGATCTACTGACAGAATCAATAAATAATAAAACTACTGTATGTTATGGGGGGGACTCAGAAAATGAAAAAGTATATTTATCTGTTATAACCAAATCCATCTACATATACTATCAGAGAAGTAACGCATATATAGATGCCTATGTAGCGCCGACACTTTAATAAAGTGTGCGCTATCAATGTAAATCTAGTTTTCCAGAACTGTAACAGAGTTCTGGGGGTTAATTCTGTAGGTCTTTTTACTTTGGCATCAGTTTGGCTGGGCTGTGCTGGAGTTCTGCCTGGTCATAGGTGCAGTGAGGCATCTGTGACAGGCTGAGAACCAAGCCTGGTTGGACGTGTTAGTTATCAATCTTTCTCGGAGCCAATCAGTGGGCACCTCTGGCCCCGCTGTGTAGTCTATGAAGGGGTATTTAAGATGCTGAAGTCACGTGTTCAGTGTTTGGCTTGCTCATTGATTCCTGGTTCCAGTCTGGACCAACCCCGTGAGGGGTCCCAGACCCAGGAGTGTCTGCCGTCCCCGTAAGCATGGTCACCATGACCAGCCCCAGAGGTCCGCATGGTCTGGGGTGGGGATCCGTCCGTTCCCGAGCCTCGGAACTGGTTAGTTCGAGGCCCAGTAACTGAAGGAGGATTCGGAGGTGTCCCGGTGTGCTCTCGGTATTGGAGGGACACGGCAACTCGTACAAGAGACCAGGGGAGGACTCTTTGGAGGAGGGCCAAGAAGTTGGCTGCACAGTAAGAACCTGGGAGCTGAGTTGTATGGACACTAGAGAATCCACACTTCTCACAGTATCGCCAAGAAGACTGAGAGATTCAGGTAAAGGTTCCTATATGTCTTCAGTTACCATCTAGTCTGTGGCGGAGACTTTGCAAACTTTCCGGATCACATGTTGGCTGCTAAATCTATGGTTAGAGGTTTATCCAGCAGTGAAGCACCCAGTTGCGAGTGGCTACTCTCTGGGTTATCTAAGAGACATTCGATTGATGTCAGCAGTTCAAGTGCCTGAGTTTTATCACCCGTGCCCTCTATTCCCACCTGAGACTGTGTTATAGTTGGATGTTACCCCTGCAAAATAAAAATCCTCAAAAGGACTTTTGTGTGTCAGCATTTGAAGTTACTGGGTACTAACCCTGGGAACCCCTAGACAACAACCGACGAGCTACAGGAGGTAATCGGTAAGCCCAGAAAATTCAAGGTCACCCCTAGGGGATATGGCCGCTACACCTACAACAAGGACTGGTACAATTTTGGAAAGTTTTCAATTTTGCTAATATCAAGTGGCTTAACATTAGGTGACCTACATGACACACATAGACACATAGAGTTAATTAGTAAATGACAATATTTAACTGCATTTTTGTATTTTTTTAGTGTCTTCAACAACAAGTGCAACATCAACACATCCTCCAACTACAACAAGTACAACTTGGAAAACAGAAGTGGTTCCATCAGGGCTTTCAATAACCAACAGCACCACCAGCTCTTCTACAGTCAATAACTTTACTTCTGATCACCCTTCCACTTCTTCCCCTCTAGCAAGCACTCCTCCAGATCATACTGCCCATGTCTACAGCACTTCTCTTAATACTTATCATTCAGTAATGACAACACTGCCCACCACGTCTTCATCTCATTTAAATAGTGGTCCAGTAGAAACCTCTTCTTCAAACATTGCCAGTACTGTTTCAGTAGACAAAACCTCTTCAAGGATTCCCATTGCTACTGAAATAGAAACTGCCTCTTCTGACCCTCCCAACACAACTCCAGGAGAAAACTCCCCTTCGGACCTTCAAACGATTCCTAAAGACACATCCTCCTCAGGCAGCTTCACTACTGTCCCAATAGTTACTCCATCCCCAGAAACCATCAGTACACTCCCATCAGACACTTCCTCTTCAGATATTTCAAGCACTGTTTCCATTTCTGACATTCCTACTGCTATATCAATTGATAAATCCTCTCCAAACATTTTCACCAGCATGTCAGACACTACTTCTACAAATCCTCTGCAAACCATTTCGATAGAAACAACCCCTTCACACGTTCCCAGCTCAATTACCATAGACACCTCATCTCCAAGCATCCTGCAAGATACTTCATCCCCAGAGATCCCTGTTACTGTTCCTGTAGATACCTCCTCTTCATATTTGCCAAGTATCATTTCATTAGACACTGCTTCTTCCGGCATTTCCAGTACTGCCTCAGTAAAAACTGACCCTTCAGACTTTCCTAGCTCATTTCCAATAGACACAACTTCTTCAGAAACCTTCACCACTGTCCCAAAAAATACCTCATCTTCAGAGATTCCCATTGTTATTCCAATAGACACCTCCCCTTCATATTTACACAGTACTGTTCTAGTAGATACTTCATCTTCAGATAACCCTAGTACTGTTCTAGTAGATACTTCATCTTCAGATAACCCTAGTACTGTTCTAGTAGATACTTCATCTTCAGATAACCCTAGTACTGTTCCGGTTGACACCTCCTCTTCATACTCTCCTAATATGGTTTCAGTAGACACCTCCTCTTCAATAGACACTACTTCGTCAATAGTTTCCAGTACTGTTTCAGTAAAATATGCTACCTCAGAACTTCCCAACACAGTTCCAATAGATACATCTTCTATTTCAGATATTACCAGCACTACTCCTGTGGACACCACCACTTTAGATATCCTCAGTACTATAAAAACAGACCCGAAAGTTTCCTACACCACCTATGCACCTTACTTTTCTTCTGCTATTACTACTACTACTATTGCTACAGCATCTAGTCATTCCATATCTTCCAATACTATGTCAACAGCACCTGCAGTCACCAAGCCGGATATACTTAATGTTGGAAATGGTATGTAGTAGATTAATTTAATGTACATTTTACCTACCCAATGCCAAACTATCAGCCAAGAATAAGAACAGAAAAATTAAGAGATACAATAGCAAAAAAACTTCAGTCCAGAGCTGTCCTCTGCATTACTTCTTTTCTGCCACAAGATAACTTCAGTCTTCTGTATTAAAAGAGATGTAACATAGTAACATAGTTGGTAAGTAAGGATGAGCTCAGGGATGTTCAGTTAAACATTGTCCCGATGCGCGGCTGCAGAGATCGGGAAATGTCTCACTGCCTGTGATTAGTGCAGTGCCGACTTCCTGGTGGGCTTTGCACGTGGGCTGTGCAAACATGCCGGAGATCATCCTTATTGGTGTGGTTGAATAAAGACAACAGTCCATCCAGTTCAACCTGTGTAAGTGTGTGTGTAGAAAAATCATTTACCATATCCCCTTAAACTGTTTACGTTAAGATGCACGTCCAAGAGTCTTTTAACCACTTGCCGCCCGCTATATAGCAAAATGACGGTGGCAAAGTAGTTTCAATATCCTGACTGGGCGCCATATGACGTCCAGCATGATATCAAGCCGATGCACGTCCCCGGGGGCGCGGATCACGGCGATCGTTGTTGTGGGGTGTGAGTCTGACACACCGCAACACCTATCTAGGTAAAGAGTCTCTGTCAGTGTCCAATCACGCTGATCACAGTGTAAACAGGAAGAGTCGGTGATCGGCTTTTCCTCACTGGTGTCTGTCAGACACGAGTAGAGATCGGCTGCTCCTCTGACGGGGGGGGTCTGTGCTGATCGATTATAAGCGCAGCCCCCCACGAGGATGCCCACACTGGACCACCAGGGATGCCACTAGGACCACTAGGGCTGCCACCACTAGGTATGCCACCCTAGACCACCAGGGATGCCAATCAGTGCCCACAATGGATGCCAATCAGTGCCCACAATTGATGCCAATCAGTGCACACAATGGGCATCACTGATTGGCAGGCATTGTTGTTTGGCACTCCATGCCCATCCGTGCCACCTATCAGTGCCCATCTGTGCCGCCTATCAGTGCCCATCTGTGCCACCTATCAGTGCCCATCCGTGCCACCTATCAGTGCCCATCAGTGCTGCATATCAGTGCCACCTATCAGTGTCCATCAGTGCTGCCAATCAGTTTCCCATCAATGCCGCATATTAGTGTCCATCATCAGTGCCCATCAGTGCCACCTCATCCACCGGCCTACCTTTGTCCAGATGGCAGCTCACTTCCTCGTAGAATGTTTTGGCATGTTTGACCTTTCGTAAACCCGTGCTGATTACTGCTAATTATATTGTGTTCATCAGCAGAAACTTGCATATGGTCCGTTATCATCCCCTCAAATAGTTTGCAAACTACCGATGTTAGACTGATATCGGTTGTATGTTTTTTTTTTTTCAAAGAATCATACTTACCTGTCCCCGGGTGCCTCAAACACTGAGAACCACGTGATCAAACACCACTGATCGTTCAGTTCCCACAGCTCCGTGAGTAGAGACGTGCTGATTGGCATTTACCAGCTCTCTGCTCTGCTCCCCCTCCTCGCTTACTGGAGAGCTAGGATGTGGAGGGGGTGGGAGCGACCGGCTCAGGCTCTCAGCGGCTTGCTTAGAGCCTGAGCCAGGTGCCGGTCCAGGCATGTGGGCAGATCCAAACGAGCTTTGGTTGTGCTTCTCCTTTAAATGACATCTAGCATCATTAAACCCACTTCTACTGAGCCCAGGCTGACTTAGACCTGCGCCTAGCCTGCGCCTAGCCTGTGATTGAAGCAGAAGCAGCACAGTAAAAGGTTCATCAATCTGTCCATCTGCTGCAATTTATCTCCTCCTATCAGCATGTTCCATTCCAGCTCATGAACTGAGTCAGCCCACCAGCCTCTTAATACTCTAGGGAACTGGAGCAATGAGATCTCCTTACTGCTAAATCTTGTTCAAAACCTTTAAGCGTCTCTCCACCTGTAACAACAGGAGTGATTTTGCATTTTTCATGCTTCCTATTGCATTTGTATTACAAAATATTTACTGAATCCAAGGACAGAAAATCTCCATGCTATTGATATTGCAGGGTTGCAAACATAAGAAAAACATAGGATGTTATTTAAAAAATGTTATGGGGTTCAAATGTACCTAAGACCAAAAA
Organism: Lithobates sylvaticus; assembly: GCA_028564925.1. Lineage (NCBI taxonomy): Eukaryota > Metazoa > Chordata > Amphibia > Anura > Ranidae > Lithobates > Lithobates sylvaticus. The sequence goes on from CM053035.1 coordinate 15,809,837, forward strand.
TCATAATTATTAATTAAAATAAAAAAATCATAATTTGCATGTTACCAGCTTACAATACTTTGTATATGGTAGCTGCATCAGTTTAATTTGTTTAGGCTTTTTATATATATATATATATATATATATATATATATATTCCCCCGGTGGTAACTAGACATGCGCACTGCCAAAAAAAATTGTTAATTTTCGTTTCATTCGTTTTTGTTTTGTAGATTTGTACATTCGTAAATTTGTACATTCAAACATTCGTACATTCACACATTCGTACATTCATAAATTCGTAAATTTGTAAATTCATAAATACGTACATTCGTAAATTAGAAAATTTGTACATTCGTAAATTCATACATTCGTACATTCATAAATTCGTAAATTTGTAAATTCATAAATACGTACATTCGTAAATTAGAAAATTTGTATATTCGTAAATTTGTACATTCGTAAATTAGAAAATTCGTCAATTTGGAAATTCGAAAATCCAAAAACCCGAAAATGTGAAAATCTGAAATAGTAATTAACAATTAAATTATTGGTATTGGAATTTCCTTTCAAATGTGTCTGTTAGTGAATGTAACTAAAACGAATCTATCTGAAGTTACGAACAGAGCAAATTAATAATGAATAATAATAAAAAAAGTTTTTATTATTAGTATTGTTATTTATTATTATTAATTCATTACGTTCCATTCTTTTGGATACGGCATTTGTTATTATGCATAATTCGTAACTTCGGATACATTTTTATGTGTTACGTTCACTAACAGCCAAATTTAAAAAGGAAATTACAATACCTATAATAAAAGGTATTATTAGTAAATTATCATTTCAGATTTCCGAATTTCCGAATGTACGAATGTACGAATTTACGAATGTACAAATTTACGAATGTGCGAATGTACGAATTTACAAATGTACAAATTTACGAATTTATGAATTTATGAATGTGCGAATGTACGAATTTACAAATTTTTATTCTAATTTACGAATATTCGGAAAAATTTGTTAATTCGGATATTTCCGAATTAACGAATTTGTCGAAATTTTTTAGAAATTAGTACTTTCATAATTTAGAAAGAAAGAGAAGAAAACAAAAGATACATCTTTATTGGTTTCCACTTTTAACCATAGGTAAAGGAAACGTGAAAAACAAAAAAGTTTATTAACAACAGTTGTCAGCTAAAATTTCCGACAGGCTTAAGATTAAGATTATATCTAAATGTAAAATGTATAAAATATAAATATAAAATGTTTTTATTAAGGGCTCACACTTCCTCCGCCCCATCGTACTTCAACCTATACCTGGGGGGGCACCATTTATTTTATATTTATTTATAAATGGACACTTACCTGTCCAAGGGTCCAGCGATGTCTGCAGCCGAAGCCGAGAAGTTGCTCGGTTCTCGGCTGCTGCCGCCACCATTCTAGTTGAGGGAATCAGGAAGTGAAGCGTTGCGGCTTCACTTCCTGGTTCCCTACTGCGCATGCGCGAGGCGCGCAGTGCAACGGGAATCGTCCGCGCTGTCTCTGGGACCCCGTGTGTGTCCCAGCAGACAGCACTGCGGGACAGGAAGAGGCATAGACTCCCGTGGAAGTCTATGCCCGGAAGTGGGGGCAAATACCTGTCTTAGACAGGTATCTGCACCCCCCTCCCCCTGAAAGGTGCCAACTGTGTCACCGGAGGGGGGAGGGTTCTGATGAGCGGAAGTTCCACTTTAGGGTGGAACTCCGCTTTAAGCAAGTTGGAAATTTTAAAATGGGGAAAATATTTGCGCTAAATAATCAATATAACATCCAAACATGTGAAAACAATAGCTTCTAGCACAGGCCAATAGATAAACCAAGCAATACATAGTGCAGCGCTATCAAACATTTATGAACACAGTTCAAAAGGAAATGAATATGATAATAATTAGAAGCAAAACCATCAATTGCACATAAATAATCAAAAATCAAGAAAAAGTTAATATCAAAAAAAGGAATTAGAGCTGAAATCCAGTGTCCTAATCAATTCCAGCAGGTGATGGTGAAAAAAAACAGCTTCCTCAGGTCCTCTGTGTAAAACACCACCAAGATATAAAGATGGCAGCTTACCATACAAAGCTAGCCTCCAAACTAATGGAAAAGCCAGCAGCACAGTAGTGAAAACCGTTTTCCAGGTATATCCACAAAGGGTACTATAAGGCCTGGTAGATCCCGCATCCCAGCCTCACACAGGTACATCAACAAATAAATAGAAGACGACCATAGAGTGATACTGTCTAAAAGATTTATTAAATAGAAAAACAGAGTACACTCACATGGTCATCATTCAAAACGAGTGTGTGGTCATGTAAAGGCTGCAGCAATTGCCAAAAATTAGTGTATCAAGCGGCCGTGGGAGCGTGGTTGCGTCACGTCTGGTCCCACCAACGCGTTTCGTAATAGAGTTGACGTCGTCATGGAAAGGACCGTTTCATGAAATAAGTGCATAGTATAGAGTAGAACCATACCTATTGTTGCCATCTAGTGGTCAAAAAAAATAATAGCATTCTAAATTGAAGAATGCAATTATTACATATGAAACCCACATCAAACATAGAAAATGAATATATATATATTCATAATTTTTGAAAAAAATCATAATTTTTGGTCCTTATCTATGACTGTATATGTCTATGTATATATATTCATTTTCTTAATAATTAATACATACTCTTGGATGTGGTGCCACTTCAAACAAGCTGTGTCTAATCTTTTGCTATGCTTTCATACTTTAATATTCCTGCCTTTTTTTTTTTACAAACAGATCTGCTGTATCCTTATGGCCCCAAATATGATGCTGCTAGCCCAAAATCAAATGATGGAGCAACTGGTGTAATTCCACTGTCAATAAATGTTACCATTTTTGGTGATGTTTATACAACACTATTGGTGAGTAATTGAGTATGACATTTTAATTGCAATAAAAAGTACATTGATTATTATGATCACTATGATGATAATGATGATGATAATGATGATGATATTAATATTATTATTTGTATTATTATTATTAATATTATTATGATTACATTTATTCTGATTATATAAAGCTTAATTGACAAATTATTTTTTTTGCTTACAATATTGTTTGGTGCTTATTTTTTTCTGGGAAACCATTGGGGAAATGTTCCCTTACATCCTTTCCCATTGACACCAGGACCACGGATTGGGGTTGAAAAGTAGTGGTGTGATACTACAGCCCACATTAAAAATTCAAATGATAAGATAAAGTGTAGTTGCCTGTGCCAGGACAGATGCTACACATACCGCATAGGAAAGGAAGTAAAATACAACTTGCAGTAGAATCCATAGAGGCTTTATTAATAATCTAATAAGACACAAGGAGAATCCATTACACAGCAAGGTTGACGTGTTTCAGCCCTACTCTGGGCCTTAGTTGTAACAAAGACGGGTTGGGGGTTTCCACAGGGGACAGAAAGTCACAGGCAGCAATAATACAGTTAGTTCTAACTTTATTACAGTTAGACTTTTCCTCGCTCTGCTAAAAATTACGTTTTTCTTTTTGCTTGTGTCCCCATTGGGAGTGAGTGAATCTCCCTAATGGGAATCAACATATGTGTGTGAGCTACTAAGGCTGTATGGGAATGAAGTCCTGTGCTCATCGCTGTGAGTGCTGGCCGAGATGGGAGCTCATCTACAACCTTCTCGACCCCCTACAGTCCAGCTTCCGTCCACAACATTCCACTGAAACTGCCCTACTAAAACTCACCAATGACCTACTAACTGCTAAAACCAATGGCCATTACTCCATACTCATACTCTTAGACCTCTCTGCTTCCTTTGACACAGTTGACCACCTGCTCCTCCTCAGCAAACTACACTCCCTTGGCCTCTGTGATTCTGCTTTATCCTGGTTCTCCTCCTACCTATCTCAGCGCACTTTCAGTGTCACTTACAACTCCAACTCCTCTGCTCCTCTTCCTCTCTCTGTTGGGGTACCCCAAGGCTCCATCCTTGGGACCCTCCTATTCTCACTATATACCTCTTCCCTGGGCCAGTTGATAACCTCCCATGGCTTCCAATACCACCTCTAGGCCGATGACACCCAGATCTATCTCTCCACTCCTCAACTCACCCCCTCGATCTCCTCATGGATCTCAAACTTACTGAATGACATATCTGTTTGGATGTCACACCACTTTCTCAAACTCAATCTTTCTAAAACTGAGCTTGTAATATTTACTCCTTCATGGTCCCCCCCCCCCATGACTTTACCATTAAGATAAACAGCACAACCATTGGTCCCTCCACACATGCCAGGGTGCAGGGTGTATTCATTGACTCTGAACTCTCCTTTAGCCCCCACATCCAATCACTGGCTAAATTCTGCCGCCTTCTTCGCAACATCTCCAGAATTCGACCCTTCCTGACTAATGACACCACAAAGCAACTTATTCACCACCTTGACTACTGCAACTCTCTCTTTTTAATGGCCTACCCTTACTCAGGCTACCCCCCCTTCAGTCTATTATGAATGCTGCTGCTAGATTAATGCACCTCACTAACCGATCCGTGACTGCTGCCCCTCTCTGCCAATCCCTTCACTGGTTTCCCCTACCCCACCGTATAAAATTCAAAATGCTAACCACAACATACAAGGCCATCCACAACATCGCCCCCATCTACATCACCAACCTCATCTGCAGATATCGCCCAAATCGTCCCCTCTGCTCCTCCCAGGACCTCCTGCTCTCTAGTTCCCTTGTTACCTCCTCTCATGCTCGTCTTCAGGACTTCTCCAGAGCCTCTCCTATCCTCTGGAACTCCCTGCCCCGTTATGTCCAATCAGCCCCTCACCTGTCCACCTTTAGGAGATCCCTGAAAACTCACTTATTCAGGGACGCCTATCCCACACCCACCTAACAACTGTCCCCAAGCCACCCCCCATCAAATCATTTCCCTGCATCTATTACCTTTTGTACCACCACCCCTTCTCTTTAGAATGTAAGCGCTACGAGCAGGGCCCTCCTTTTCCTTCTGTATTGTACTGTCATTTTTTGTCCCCACTGTACATTGTAAAGCGCTGCGTAAACTGTTGGCGCTATATAAATCATGAATAATAATAATAATCTATCCTCCAGGCAATGGTAGAGAGTGATAGGTGTCCTGGGTGCCGCACATTGAGTCAAAGCCTGCTGTGTGATAGTAAATGACAGTCTCAGTCTCAGCCTGGGCCCCCGCCAGGCCACACCCGCAATGCGTTTCACTCTGCCCACCATGAGTAAGCTCCGGTGGGCGGAGTGAAATGTGTTGGGGCATGGCCTGGCGGGGGTCCAGGCTGAGACTGTCATTTACTATCCTACAGCAGGCTTTGACTTGGTGTGCGGCTCCCAGGACACCTATCAATCACCCTAATGTGGCCACAGGCATCAAGAAAATCCCGACCGTGGTTCTAATTAATTCCAAAACAAAAAATATAGATTTGCCTTTAGTCATACTTTAATGTCATTATAAAAATGAACTTTTCCATTTCAAAGTGCTGCAATCATTTTCTAAATGTAAAAAAATAAAAACAGTCAAAAGTGGCAACCAGAAATGTAATTTCCTGCTTGTATGATTCACTCGCTGATTTTCTCAGAAGTCTGCACTAAGATACAAGTAACATTTTAGGCATCCCCTGCACTAGGAATTTCATTTTTTTGTTGAGATACTCCTTAAGATTTGTCTAATAAAGGGATGCAGACATGGCAACTTTCCTCATTAGAGCACAGACATTTGCTCAGGTGATAATAATGAGCACAGACCTTCCTGTTCAGGGATCAATCCAAAATGGACACGGTGCAACAAGAAACTTGTTTTCAGAACAGGAAAGATTTTGATAAAATCCATGCAATCCATGCAAGATCACCAGAAGGGGATGGATGGATGGATTTTTTTTCTTAACAAAATGGAGTGACATTTTAAGTGGTTTTGATGGGCTTCAACTAATTCTAAATATGCAAGCGCAGCAGAAGGGGACAAGTGCCTGCTAAGTGTAGTAATCGGTGAAAACTTCATTAACCTGTTCCCGACCGACGCACGATGATATACGTCGGCAGAATGGCACAGACAGGCAGGAGGGCGTATATATAAGTCCCTCCTTAATGCCGTCCGTGCCATCGGGAGCGCGGCGGTAGCGGCGCGCTCCCGCGCCGGTCGGGACCCCCGTGAGGCCGGTCGCGGGTCCCGCGGACTCGATCGCCGCGGGGACACCCGCGATCGTCTCATGGGAAGGCAGAACGAGGAGATGCGGAAATAAACAGCATCTCCCCGTTCTGCCTAGCAACTAGTGACACAGATCTCTGCTCCCTGTGATTGGAGCAGAGATCAGCATTCACTAGCTGACAGCCACGCCCCCCCCACAGTAAGAAACACACCCCTAGGCATACTTAACCCCTACACTGCCACCCCCTGGTTAACCCCTTCACTGCCAGTGTCATTTATACAGGAATCAATGCATTTAAATAGCATTGATTGCTGTATAAATGACAATGGTCCCAAAAATGTGTCAAACATGTCCGATGTGTCCGCCATAATGTCACAGTCACAATAAAAATCGCTGATCGCCACCATTACTAATAAAAAAAGAATTATTAATAAAAATGCTATAAAACTATCCCCTATCTTGTAAACGCTATAACTTCTGCGCAAACCAATCAATAATCGCTTATTGCGATTTTTCTTTACCAAAAATATGTAGAAGAATACGTTTCGGCCTAAACTGAGGAAAAAATTTTTTTATATATTTTTGGGGGATATTTATTATAGCAAAAATAAAAAATAATGCGTTTTTTTTTTTCAAAATTGTCGCTCTTTTTTGTTTATAGCGCAAAAAATAAAAACCCCAGGGGCGATCAAATACCACAAAAAGAAAGCTCTATTTGTGGGAAAAAAAGGACGTAAATTTTGTTTGGAAGCAACGTCGCACGACCGCGCAATTGTCAGTTAAAGTGACGCAGTGCCGAATCGCAAAAAGGGGCCTGGTCCTTTGGCTGCAAATTGGTCCGGTCTGAAAGTGGTTAACATAAAAATATATGTACTCACATGACACCAATATAAAATCGCTTATCGCATTTATAAAGCCATGGTCCCTCATCTAGTCCCAGTCAACCTGATGGAAAAGACTGTTATGCCCTGTACACACGGTCAGAAATCCCGACCACAAAATCCGTCTGATTTTTTCTGACTGATTTTGTCCGACACTGGTGTTGCATACACACGGTCAGGCAAAGTTGTCGGAAAATCCGATCATCCTGAACGTGGTGACGTTCGTTGTGTACGACGGGACTACGTAGAGGCCAGTAGCCAATAGCTTTGGTCTTGTAATGTGATCTGAGCATGCGTGGCACTTTGTCCATCGGAATTCGCTACACACGATCGGAAAAAGTCCGATAGGACTTTGTTGTCGGAAAATTTGAGAGCAGGATCTCAAACTTTTGAAAAGTCCGATGGAGCCCACACACGGTCAGAATTTCCGACAACATGGTCCGATAGGACATTTTCTGTCGGAAAATCCGACCGTGTGTACGGGGCATAAGACACCCTATTGTCACCCTATTGGCCAGTGCTTCCTGCTGATGTCACTTCTGGTCCATACCTACACCATATGGAAAGATAAAATGCCTCCATATGGTGTAGGTCAAAAGATGTTTTTTTTATTATAAAAACCAGCATACATCAGTAAGAATAAAAACTGTGTTTGCAGAATAAAAAAGCAATGTGGGTAGCAGAAAGCCAAGTCCAACGCATTTCGTCCCAATGGACTTCAACTGGGGCATCCATGAGCATACCAGCTGTAGGAGTACCATACATTTTCAGGGCCAAGCAGATGACCACGGCCTTACCAGCTACCACAGCATCTTGACACACAGTATACCTGTTTGCTTTTTCTAGATGTAAATTGCCAATTGGCTTTTAATAAACCCATCACGTTATATTTCTATACTTAGTCTGGCGCCCCTTTGTCTTCTTTTTTAAGCCCTGCTGATCGGCTGTGCCGGAGACACGTGGGGCTTTCTGGTCAGCATGGAATGCACAGAGGAGGCGGATGTGACGTCACAACTGGAGGTGGACGATGGGCGTGGCCACCCGTTGCGGAGCATACACACTCCTTTGTCAGACCTAGCCTACTGAAGGAGTGTGCAGTTCTCCGCAATGCGTAGCCATGCCCATCGTCCATGTCAACTTGTGTTGTCACATCTGCCTCCTCTGTGAATTCCACACCGACCAGAAAGCCCATGCCTCGCCGATCAGGAAATCATGCCAACCCGGTTTCTCCGGCACAACCAATCAGTGGGTTTTGCAGTCTTTTCCATCAGGAACAGATGATGGACCATAGCCTTATAATGCAATATGCAATTTTATATTGGTGTCTTGTGAGTGCAGATATAATTTTATGTTAGTAAAGTTTTCACTGATTACTACACTTAGCAGGTGCTTGTCTTCTCCTTGTTTTTTATCTTCTTGGTTTTATCTTCATTGATGTGAACAATCTATATGGATTCTACAACACATTCACCATAAGGACTATTTTAATCACAGTGGACACAGTGCCGATTTTTTTTCTCATTTCTTTTTTCTTTACAACTGATTCTAAATTGATGTATTTTATTTTATCAGGTGAACAACAATGGATTGATAACGTTCCATATGGCAGGGTCGGAGTGGGTACCACCCCAGCCATTCATTTCAATTTCTTACCTAGCAGTGTTCTGGGCAAATATAGATAATGAAGTATCGGGTGATGTCTACTATCGTCAGAGTACCGATCCTAATCTTCTGTCCCGGGCCACCTCTGATGTCAGAACTTACTTCTATGATCTGGACTTCACGGCACATTTGGTTATTGTAGCCACATGGCACCGGGTCACATATAATGCATCTAATACTAACAAGGTATGAATTCTTCAACTTCTATACCAACCTTTCTCAACCCTTTTGTTCCAAAAGAACCTTGAAATTCATTTTTAAAGTCTCAGCGAACTCCTGCCAAAATAATTTCATCCGGGATCTTTGGGAAAATGCCCCGTACATTGATGGCCAGACAGAACACAGACAGTGGTGTTCAGAACTCCCGCCTTACAAACAGCTAAATAGATCAATGGCGCCATGTCGCTGTGGCATTCGACTCAGAACTCTAGTGCCACCATCAGCCACATCTCAAGGAACCGCTAGCAACTTCTGGATGAACTCAAGTGTTCCATAGAACCCTCGTTGAGAATGGCTGTTATATACAGTTACACTAACATTTTAAAGCAAAGATTTTTTTATTTTATTTATATATATTCTTTACACCCAACTCTAACCATTTTTTTTATAGCTGTGAATAAAATAGGGAAGAACTAGAACCTTTTTGTTTTTGATCTCCGCCTTTTATTGGTGCCTCTGTCCCCATTGGAGTTGACTTTCCTTCACTTCCTGTCCTGACATATGTTGTAAGATGTAAGAAAGGTTGTTTGTTATGTTGGCCCGCCTATATCAAACAACTCTCTGCGCTCAAATGGATAGAAATGTCTTATTGTTTGTTTTAGTAAAAAATAGCATATAAATAAATAAATAAATAAATATATACTCGGTCCAATGTGCAACACAAAATCTTGGTGCACTGGTAGCAGCTGCTTAAATGGGGATCATGTATATAAACGTACAATAAAATAGCAGGTGTCAGAGGAATAAATAATTAAATGAATAAATTAAATGAATCCGGCCTGTTAAAATACTGTAGCAGCGCTTGGGTATCAGAAAAAACTGATATAAGTGGATAAATGTCACTCAGTATAATTAGCAAAAAATGTAGTATTGAATAATTAAATAAATAACTCAAACAATAAAATAAATGGACAGATATTAGGTATCGGCAGAGGGTAAATCAATCATTTCGTCCTATCAGACTTCGCCACGCCCTCGACGAAACGCGCGTCAGGGACGGAGACCAGAGAACCTAGGAAGTGACGTTTGCGCACCAGCCTGCGTGCCACCGACCAGGAAGCCCTCAGGACGCTGAATACACCGCTCCATACAGCGGAAGCCAGCAGAGTGTGGCCGGAAGGCATTTCACAGGCATCTTACATGCTGATTTTAATGTTTGATCTGGTACGCATATTGTACTAAGGGGTAGTTTTGATCTTTTTAGTAGGGGGGTAAATAAACTATTTTATGCAGTATCACGCTTACTTATTTTCAATATATGACCTGCCTGGCAATGGGGAGCTATTGAATAAGAGGCTGTAGAGGAGAATTGGAGCATCGATAGAGGAATGAGCAGCACCCTGATGAGAGAGTGTATATGCCTATATTGTCTGTATTTCTGGGGGGTGCATCCCCAAAGGGGAACCTTCCTAACACGTAGTGGAGTGCACTGGTGGATGGACTGAGCAGATTTATGGCACACTGAATATAGAATTATTTTAACCCATTATGGAGAAAGCTGGACTCTATTAATCACTGAATGATTGATTTACCCTCTGCCGATACCTAATATCTGTCCATTTATTTTATTGTTTGAGTTATTTATTTAATTATTCAATACTACATTTTTTGCTAATTATACTGAGTGACATTTATCCACTTATATCAGTTTTTTCTGATACCCAAGCGCTGCTACAGTATTTTAACAGGCCGGATTCATTTAATTTATTCATTTAATTATTTATTCCTCTGACACCTGCTATTTTATTGTACGTTTATATATGTTGTAAGATGTTGACTCACTGGGTGTCACCAGCACAGGAAGTGTAGTGTAATCTCTCCAATAGGGACAAAGTCAGCAAGGAAAACCTGACGGAGGTTCTAACCCACCCTCATTCTTCTGGAAACAGGTGTTATTATTGCTCTTTGTTTCTTGTTTCTTTCTCAGTTGAACTATCCTCCATCGCTTCCTGTTTTGTAACAGGAAACAGAGTGTGAAATAAATGCCACACTCATTCCAAAGTTAGGTTGGAGTTAGATTTTGTATAGAAAACCATCAATGATTTTTAATGTTGTAAAATCCTTGTTATGTACATGCTGTCTGAAGTTATGTACACAGAGCAGCCACATTTGCTCAACCATATTTGGTTCAAGTGTATATAAACTCAAGAATAAAAAAGTAATTTATTTCAGCCTACCAGTTCCCAGATGTGGTGACTGCATTATTTTTCTAAAGTTTTAAAGTTTGTCCTTTATTTGTACCTGGTGATCCTGCCAATAACATACTTCCTGGCCTGTGGTGACAGCACACTCTCACTGCATTGTGTCTGATTCTGAGTACACATCGCTTCCCTTATGTTATGGCGATAGGAACAGGGGGTGGTGTTCTGTAGTCCAACGGGGAAGGATTTGACAGGGCTGATAACAATGTTTTTGAGTTTCAGTACACAGGTAGTTAGGAGCACATTGGATTTTTGGCAGGATCAACTGGTATTTTTCCTGTACTTTTTAAGCAGAAGGAAAGTATTGAGACATTTTCATGCATTGGAGAGATGTACAGATTGCTATGGGGGCAATCAGCAGGGGGGAGGAGCCAGAAGCACTGGGAGGGGACCCAGAAGTGGAGGATCAGGGCTGCTCTGTGCATAACCAGTGCACAGAGCAGATAAGTATAATATGTTTGTTATTTTAAAAAAATGCTTTTAGAAGCACTTTAATAATAATAATACAGTGGAACCTTGGATTACGAGCATAATCCGTTCCACGAGAATGCTTGTAATCCAAAGCTCTCGCATATCAAAGCGAGTTTTCCCATAGAAGTAAATGGAAATGAAGATGATTCATTCCGCATTGACTTCTATTGTATGCAATACAGCATGTGGCCAGAGGTGGGTGGCGCCGGACAGCCTCGGAAATACTCGGGACAGCTTGGCGGAAAGCCTAGGAAAGGCTCAAACACTCGGGAATATTCTCGAGTGTTTCCGAGTATTTCCGAGTGATTCTGAGTATTTCCGAACGGCTCTGAACCATTCTGAGTGTCACCGGTGCCCCCGCACCTCTGGCCAAATGCGGTACTGCACTCCCTATTAGCTTGAATTCTGCTCATTTTGCGAGACGAAACTCGCAAACCGAGTCCAAAATTTTCTTTAAAAGTTGCTCATCTTTCAAAATGCTCGTTAACCACGTTACTAGTAAACCAAGGTTCCACTGTAGTAATAGTTAAGTTATTATTAGTTGATTATTATTTCAGATTTTAGAATTTTCGGGTTTTCGGATTTTAGAATTTCAAATTTTCAAATTTGTGAATTTCCGATCTTTCGAATTTACGAATTTTCTAATTTACAAATTCACAAATTTTCGAAGATTCTATTTACGAACATTCAGAAAAATGTTAAACGTTTTTTCGTTAATTCGGATGTTGTCACATGTCTAGCCCTAACATACACTTTAGCTTCCAACCATAACCGATATAGAACTGAACCCTTTATTCTGTGAATTGTAGCTAAACCCAACCGTCTTAACTGATCTCTATTTTTCAGGTGAACACATTTCAGGAAGTTCTCATCTCAGATGGAAACTCTACCTTCCTCCTTTACAATTATTATGACATGCAATGGCCAAGCCTGAGCGCCAATCCCACGATTTATGAAGACCCTGTAGCATTGGTCAGTTTAACCTCCAGTTGAGACCCCCCCCCCATACCTCGTCAGTTGACAACCACTAATCTCAACTTATTTTTTATTTTACACATTACAGGCTGGCTTTAACAATGATAAAAACACCAGTTACTACGCAATCCCAGGATCACTAACATATGCTATTGTCAATATATCATCCACAAGCAACGTTAATTTTCCTGGACGTTGGGCTTTTCGAGTGGACAAGGTTCTTCCTGAATTTCCTTGTGAGTAAACTGCCATTTAATTTCAGATTTCTTAAATGACATAAAAAAAATTATGTATTTTATAATAATGGTAACCTAACTTTTTTTTTCAATGGTCTTTCACTGTTGTTCTGCCATGCTGTTCATTGAAAAAAATGTACGATTGATTTATGCATATGGCTGGCTATAGCTAAAGCAAGAAAACTTCAAAGTCTTTTGATTTCAATTTAAGCTGTCTTTTGGCTGGTGTTTTATAATTTTATTTTATTTTTTTCGCAATTTATATTTATAATTTGTTTTATCAATCTATTTATTTACTGATATTCAAAGTCTTTTGATTTCAATGTAAGCTGTCTTTTGGCTGGTGTTTTATAACTTTATTTTATTTTTTCGCAATTTATATTTATAATTTGTTTTATCAATGTATTTATTTACTGATATTCAAAGTCTTTTAATTTCAATGTAAGCTGTCTTTTGGCTGGTGTTTTATAACTTTATTTTATTTTTTCGCAATTTATATTTATAATTTGTTTTATCAATCTATTTATTTACTGATATTCAAAGTCTTTTGATTTCAATGTGAGCTGTCTTTTGGCTGGTGTTTTATAATTTTATTTTATTTTTCTGCCATGCTGTTCACTGAAAAAAATGTATGATTGATTTATGCATATGGCTGGCTATAGCTAAAGCAAGAAAACTTCAAAGTCTTTTGATTTCAATTTAAGCTGTCTTTTGGCTGGTGTTTTATAATTTTATTTTATTTTTTTTCGCAATTTATATTTATAATTTGTTTTATCAATGTATTTATTTACTGATATTGTGAACAGACATTAGCTGACCACTGATATTGTGAACAGACATTAGCTGACCACTGATATTGTGAACAGACATTAGCTGACCACTGATATTGTGAACAGACATTAGCTGACCACTGATATTGTGAACGGACATTAGCTGACCACTGATATTTTGAACGGACTGTAGCTTACTTTGCTATAAATGTATAACCTATAAAGGGTCAGTAAAGAGTCAGTTAACTCTGAGCCTACAAAAACACAATACTCATCATAAAAACTTTGTTAGACACGCTAAATTTAAGAATTGTTTAAGAAATTGCTGTATAACTCCCTTTTGTAATGCGTTTAGTGATGGTCCTTTGACCATTAATTGCTTCTCCAAGGGCTGAGGGTGGAGACTGGTAATGAGGCCACTGTCAAGCAAGGGCTGTAGGGCTGGGCAGGGCGCGCCATATCAGCTCATGACATACACATTACACGTTTAAGAAAAACAAACACGCTCTATTATAACCACGTTCCCAAAACATACACTATGACCAGTGTTTAAAAATGTGTACAGAAGAACCTCTGGAGACAGTAGCTTTGTGCAAAGAAAACACATTCGGAAAGGACTAAAGCTGGCTTATACTTGTAGAATATCATTAGAAAAATTTTGATTTCAGAATGTTGTCTTGCTAATTTAAGAGTTAAAGGGGACAATTGGACAACCAGTTTCGACCTTCAGGCTAAAAATAATCAAAGGACAAATGTGGAAATTTTTTGTAGCATCTAACACATTTCTAATTGAATTTAAATAAAAATTTCGCCCACGGCAGAGGAAACTCATACCCAGTCTTATGTGCATGCACTTGTCAAAGTTGTTAAAGAAGTAGAACATACGTTCAATGAATATCGGGACATTGACATGGCATTCAAAAGAAAAGTCATTTAAAACTAGTCAAGTCCATGAAGGTACTATCAAATGGTCAGACCACTCATTTTTATACTTTCTTGTCCGAACATTCAAATGAAATTCCACAGGTGTAAGGTCACCATAAGGGCAAAAGAGTCAAAGGAGCATAATGTTGATCTTTTCTAGCAAGCATTATGTGACACAAGGTAGAGCATAGGAATATTCACACACAGGATGTCAAAAACAGGTCTAATTTGCTATTCTGCATTTACTTGTGTGGTTGCCCTTGAGCAAAATGGAACATTATATGAGATACACACGAGCGGAATTTCCGTCGGAAAAATCTTGGAATTCCGCTCAAGCTTGGCTTGCATACACACCGTCACACAAAAGTTCTCTGAACTTTCAACCATCAAGAATGTGGTGACGTACAACACTACCACGAGCCGAGAAAATTAAGTTCAATGCTTCCGAGCATGCGTCAAATTGTTTCCGAGCATGCTTAGGAATTTTGCGCGTCGCATTTGCTACAGACGATCAGATTTTCCGATAGGAACTTTTTCCGTCGGAAAAATAGAGAACCTGCTCTCAATCTTTTGCTGGCGGAAATTCCACCAGCAAAAGTCCGATGGAGCTTACACATGGTCGGAATTTCTGACCAAAAGCTCACATCGGACTTTTGCTGGCATAATTTCCGATCCTGTGTACGGGGCATAAGTAGACACAGGTTTGTCCAAAAAAGAAAAGTGTGTGTATGTGACGGGTAGTCAGAGTGTTAAACACAATGAAGTGTGCACATTAGCCTTATGCCCCGTACACACGGTCGGAAATTCTGACCACAAAATCCGTCTGATTTTTTTCTGACGGATTTTGTCCGACACTGGTGTTGCATACACACGGTCGGACAAAGATGTCGGAAAATCCGATCATTCTGAACGTGGTGACGTTCGTTGCGTACGACGGAACTACGTAGAGGCTAGTAGCCAATAGCTTTGGTCTTCTAATGTGATCTGAGCATGCGTGGCACTTTGTCCGTCGGAATTCGCTACACACGATCGGAAAAAGTCTGATCGGACTTTGTTGTTCGAAAATTTGAGAGCAGGATCTCAAATTTTTTCCGTCGGAATTTCCGACGGAAAAAGTCCGATGGAGCCCACACACGGTCGGATTTTCCGACAACATGGTCCGATAGGACATTTTCCGTCTGCTTTCATCATGCTTATAAATAAATATGTCTGTTCCATTAACTTTCCAAATTAAAATTCTAGCAATAAAGACATAAACAATAGTAGGTGATTCAAAAATAGAAGAAATATTTAAAAAGATATTTGAAAATAAATGAACTTAAAATTTTCATAAGAATAATTTTGACCAACTATTTAAGCTGCTCAGTATAATTGTTTGATTTGCATTTTGAATGGTTACATTCTGTATCATATGACAATTTAATAGGTAAGTATATAAAAGCAGTACAAGTATACCTTTTTGTTGACTTTATATTTTGGATTTCCATTATGTTTTTTCATGCTTCTTTAACCGTGTCTCTCCATCGCTCTGTTTGTATAATATAACATTTACATAACTAAGACCAGGTGTCACCACCAGGAACAAGCCGCAAAATTGTTTTAGATTTCTGATATGATTTATTTTTTTTCCTTCTATCGTAAGTAATCAGTATTTATCTACTGCTTCAATGCTTATTATTAAAGCTTGTTTTAAAATGTTTTCCTAAAGAGGATCTGTTTGATGTGTGAACAGCACCCAGTGTGTTTTGTACCCTGGCCCAGCCCTATCAGCCCTTTGTCCTGGAAGGTCGTATATTAGCTGTTGACCCCAGGGATCACTGAACCTTTGAATTTAGGTATTGGAGCAAGAGAATACCAGGTAAGCACCTAGAATTGAGGTCAGCAATCGAAGCCTCCATTCACTTCAAGAGGAAGGTTCCCATTGATATAGCCCAGGATTTTTCAGAACCTTTCCTGGGCAAAGGGGATCTCATAGACTGGTGGTGTGGCAGTAAAGTACAGAGTGCACTAGGTGCTTCATATTCGTGAACAACAGCAATACTCCTGCGCTTGAGTGAATTGACTCAATAGTGGCTGTTCTGCCTTAGTCAATATGGATAATCCCATGGGTGCCTTTCTGCCCTCTAGGACTGGGGCCGCCCTGACCATACTGCAGAAACGAAAGAAAAGAAAAGAGGGCGTTTGTAATGAAGACATTTTATATATATTTTTTACATTCAATTCATGTTGGATAATGCACTAGGCCAGGGCACCCTCTTTTCTTTCGTATTGGCTTAATATTCATGATATGTGTGAAATACTTAAAAATCCAATCTTTGCAAAGCTTTAATGTTGTATTATGTTATGTATTATGTTACCCGGAGCAGGGAAGAGCTCCAACCACATTTTTCAACAGACTTGGGAAGGACCTTGCCGTGGTTCTGTTGCTCACAACCTGTTGACATCACTGCAGAGACCTGATTCCACACTCTTATAAATTTGTTTTGCTTTACTTAGATTAGTTCAGTGTGTTTATGAGATCATCTTGCCTAGTTATGGGATAACTTTGGTCTGCTTAGCCCTGCAGGCAGTTCCAGCACAGCCTGTATATAGTCTATTTCTCTCTCTCCCTCCCTCTGTCCCTCTCATCTTTCATCTTACTCTCCTCCTCTCCCTCTTCCTTTCCCTCTCTCCTTCTCCCCCTTCCTCCACTTACTCTTTCTTTCTCTCATCCTCTACCACTCCCTCTATCACTCTCGAGCCTCTCTCTCTCCCCTTCTCCCTCTCCCACTCTCCCTCTACTTCTCTCCTTCTCTCTCTCTCTCTCTCTCTCTCTCTCCCCCTCTACTTCTCTACCTCTCCTTTTCCCTCCTTCTCCCTCTCTCCCTCTACCTCTCCTTCTCCCTCTCTCCCTCTCCCCCTCTACCTCTCTAACGCTCCTTCTGCCTCTCTCCCTCTCCTTCTCCCCGTCCCTAGATCCATGCGTGGGCACTGAGGTTGCAAAGAAGTCGATCTACTGACTGACTTCTATACAACCGCCCTGTTGGATCTTTCCTGCTTGCTCAGCACTGCAGGCTATATTCTCCTTCTCCCTCTCTCCTTCTCCCCCTCTCCCTCCCCCTCTCTTTCTCTCTCCCACTCTCCCTCTCTCCCTTTCTCTCTCTCTCCTTCTCCTTCTTCCTCTCCCTCTCTCTCCTCCCTCTACTCTCCCTCTCCCTCTCTTCCTCTCCCTCTCCTATCTTCTCCCTCTCCTTCTCTCCTTCTCCCTCTCTACCGATCTCCCTCTCTCCATCTCCATCTCCTTCTCCATCTTCTCTCCTCCTTCTCTATCTTTCCCTCTCTCTCTTCCTCTCTCCTCTCCCTCTTCCCCACTCTCTCTCCTTCTCTTTCTATCTCCCTCTCTCTCACTCTCTACCTCTCCTCTCTCTTCCTATCTTCTCCTCCTTCTCTTCTTTCTCTCCTTCCTTTCTATCTCCTTCTCACTCTCCCTCTCCCTCTCCCACTCTCCTTCTCCCTCTCTCCATCCTCTCCCTCCCCACTCTCTCCTGCCCCCCTCTCCCTCTCTGCCCTCCTCTCCCTCTCCCCTCCCATCTCTCTCTCTCTCCCTCTCCCCCTCTCCCTCTCCTTCTCCTTCTCTCCTTATCCCTCTTTCTCTCTCTTTCTCTACCTATCATTCTCCCTCTCCCCATCTCTTTCTCCCTTTCTACCTCTCCCTATCTCAATCTCCTTCTCCCTCTCTGTCTTCCTCTCTATCTCCTTCTCCTTCTTTTCCTTTCCCTCTCTCTGTCCCCCACTCTTTCACTCCTTCTCCCCCTTTCCTTTTCTCTCTATTTTCATTCATGTTGGATAATGCACTAGGCCAGTTTCTTTCATATCTGCTTATTATTCATGATATGTGTGAAATACTTAAAAATCCAATCTTTGCAAAGCTTTAATGTTGTATTATGTTATGTATTATGTTACCCGGAGCAGGGAAGAGCTCCAACCACATTTTTCAACAGACGGGGGAAGGACCTTGCCGTGGTTCTGTTGCTCACAACCTGTTGACATCACTGCAGAGACCTGATTCCACACTCTTATAAATTTGTTTTGCTTTACTTAGATTTGTTCAGGTGGTTTAGATGTGTTTATGAGATCATCTTGCCTAGTTATGGGATAATTTGGGTCTGCTTAGCCCTGCAGGCAGTTCCAGCACAGCATGTATATAGTCTATTTCTCTCTCTCTCCCTCCCTCTGTCCCTCTCACCTTTCATCTTACTCTCCTCCTCTCCCTCTTCCTTTCCCTCTCTCCTTCTCCCACTCACTCCACCTACTCCTTCTTTCTCTCATCCTCTACCTCTCCATCTATCACTCTCTCCACCTCTCTCTCTTCCCTTCTCCCACTCTCCCTCTCTCCCTCTCCTTCTCCCTCTCTCTCTCTCCCCCTCTAATTCTCTACCTCTCCTTCTCCCTCCTTCTCCCTCTCCCCCTCTACCTCTCCTTCCTTCTCCCTCCTTCTCCCTCTCTCCCTCTCCCCCTCTACCTCTCCTTTTCCCTCTCCTTCTCCCCCTCCCTTGATCCATGCGTGGGCACTGAGGTTGTAAAGAAGTCGATCTACTGAACGACTTCTATACAACCGCCATGTTGGATCTTTCCTGCTTGCTCAGCACTGCAGGCTATATTCTCCTTCTCCCTCTCTTATTCTCCCCCTCTCCCTTCCCCTATCTTTCTCTCCCCCTCTCCCTCTCTCCCCCTTTCCTCTCTCCCTCTCCTTCTCCTTCTTCCTCTCTTCCTCTCCCTCTCTACCTATCATTCTCCCTCTCCCTCTCTTCCTCTCAACTTCTCCCTCTCTCCATCTCATTATCCCTCTCTACCTCTCCCTCTCTCCATCTCCTTCTCCTTCTCCTCCCTCTCTCTCTCTCCCTCTTCCTCTCTATCTCCTTCTCTTTCTTTCCATCTCTCTTCCTTTCTATCTCCTTCTCCCTCTCTACCTCTCCCTCTCTCCATCTTCTCCTCCTTCTCTCTCTCCCCTTCTCCCTCTCCATCTCCCTCTCCCCCTCTACCTCTCTACCTCTCCTTCTCCCCCTCTCTCTCTCTCTCTCTCTCCTCTCCCACTCTCCCTCTCCCCCTCTACCTCTTTCTCCCTCTCTCCCTCTCCCACTCTCCCTCTCTCCCTCTCCCACTCTCCCTCTCTCCCTCTCTTCCTCTCCTTCTCCGTCTCTCCTTATCCCTCTCTCCCTCTCCTTCTCTACCTATCATTCTCCCTCTCCCTCTCTTCCTCTCCCTCTCTACTTCTCCCTCTCCCCATCTCTTTCTCCCTTTCTCCATCTGCTTCTCCCTCTCCCTCTTCCTCTCCCTCTTCCTCTCTATCTCCTTCTCTATCTTTCCATATCTCTTCCTCTCTATCTCATTCTCCCTCTTTTCCTTTCCCTCTCTTCCTCCCTCTCTCTGTCCCCCACTCTTTCACTCCTTCTCTCCTTTTCTTTTTCTCTCTATTTTCATTCATGTTGGATAATGCACTAGGCCAGTTTCTTTCATATATGCTTATTATTCATGATATGTGTGAAATACTTAAAAATCCAATCTTTGCAAAGCTTTAATGTTGTATTATGTTATGTATTATGTTACCCGGAGCAGGGAAGAGCTCCAACCACATTTTTCAACAGACTTGGGAAGGACCTTGCCGTGGTTCTGTTGCTCACAACCTGTTGACATCACTGCAGAGACCTGATTCCACACTCTTATGATTTTTTTTTGCTTTACTTAGATTTGTTCAGGTGGTTTAGGTGTGTTTATGGGATCATCTTGCCTAGTTATGGGATAATGTGGGTCTGCTTAGCCCTGCAGGCAGCTCTAGCACAGCCTGTATATAGTCTATTTCTCTCTCTCCCTCCCTCTGTTCCTCTCACCTTTCATCTTACTCTCCTCTTTCTCCCCTTTTCTTTTTCTCTCTCTTTTTCTATTTAAAATGGACCACCTCCACTCAAAAAGAAGACTTATGGTAATTTATACCCCTGGATCTAGTGCGGCTCTTGTTAAATATATAAATAAAAAATAAAAAGCAGAAGCAAAATGTATATTCTTTGGTCTCTTTGCAGTCAGCTTGGTGGTTGTGCCAACGCTTCCCATATTAATAAATAATGTAACAAAATAGTAAAAAACAGCAAAGTCATCATATCCGTGTAAAAATAAGAGCAAAGTGTATCCTTTATCTTTATTAATCAGATAAGCCTTGTCTGTGTCCCTCCCTGATTTAGTTCTTTTTCATCCCCTTGTACAATGATAGTGCCTCCGCTGGCCACTGAAACTGTCCCATTTCAATCATAATATGAAAATAGTATGAAAATCCTTACATTGTATAACAGTATAATTGATAAATAAAAGTTTATTAAAATTATCCCTTGGTTTGTTTTGTCCGTTTATTGTGTGAACAATTAAGATGATAGCAGCTTTTCTCTACTGTTTGATCTATTATTAGACATGTGCACTGCCAAAAAATTTGTTCATTTTAGTTTTCGTTTCATTCGTTTTTTGTTTTTTTTTTTTCGTTTTTTCAGGTCATTCGTTATGATCGCAATTCATAAATTCGTACATTCGTAAATTCGTACATTCATAAATTCGTACATTCGTAAATTCGTACATTCGTAAATTCGTACATTCGTAAATTCATAAATTCGTAAATTTGTACATTCGTAAATTTATACATTCGGAAATTCGAAAATTCGTACATTCGGAAATTCGTACATTCGGAAATTCGTACATTAGTAAATTCGTACATTCGTAAAATTTGTAAATTCATAAATTCATACATTCGTAAATTTGTACATTCGTAAATTTATACATTCGTAAATTCATATTCGTAAATTCGTACATTCGTAAATTAGAAAATCCGAAAATTTGAAAATCTGAAAAAGTAACTAACTATTAAATTAGGTATAGGTATTGTAATTTCCTTTCAAATTTGGTTGTTAGTGAACGTAACAAATACAAATTCATCCAAAGTTACGACTTAACCCGAAATAACGAATGCCACATCTAAACAAATGGAAGGGAACAAATTAATAACAAATAATAATAACAAAACGTTTTTATTATTATTATTGTTATTATTATTATTAATTCATAACGCTCCATTCGTTTAGATACGGCATTCGTTATTTCGGATAATTCGTAACTTGGGATAAATTTGTATTTGTTACGTTCACTAACGGACAAATTTGAAAGGAAATTACAATACCTATAATTTAATAGTTAAGTTATTATTAGGTAATTATTATTTCAGATTTCTGAATTTCCGAATT
Source organism: Lithobates sylvaticus (assembly GCA_028564925.1). Taxonomy (NCBI): domain Eukaryota; kingdom Metazoa; phylum Chordata; class Amphibia; order Anura; family Ranidae; genus Lithobates; species Lithobates sylvaticus. The sequence continues at coordinate 15,831,622 of CM053035.1, forward strand.
TCCGAATTAACGAATTAATGAATGTACAAATTTCCGAATGTGCAAATGTACGAATTTACGAATGTACAAATGTACGAATTTACGAATGTGATAATGTACGAATTTACATTTATTTAATAATTTTTAAATATTCGAATTTACGAATATTTGGAAAAATTTTTTAAACAGGTTTTCATTAATTCGGATGTTTCCGAATTAACGAATTTGTTGAAATTCGTTAAAAAATTTATTTGGAACGAAACGAGTTATTTTGAGTGGACAGCAAATTTACACTGTTATACAAGCTGTACACTCACTACTTTACATTGTAGACAAGTGTCATTGCTTCAGTGTTGTCACATGAAAAGATGGAATAAAATATTTACAAAAATGTGAGGGGTGTACTCACTTTTATGAGATACTGTATATATATATATATATATATATATATATATATATATATATATATAGATAGATAGATAGATAGATACTGTGTGTATATATATATATATATATATATATATATATATATATATATATATATATATATATAGTATATGTATATATATATACATATATATATATATACAGTATATGTATATATATATATATATATATATATATATATATATATATATATATATATATAAACCTGTTTTCACTTACAAGGCTGCCAATACACAGAGCCTCTCTCTATGCAGGTTTAAGATATACTTGTGCAGACAGTTGCTTCTTGAAAAAAACAATAATGGGTTGGTAAGAATGGGAACCACGTGTGCCATTGTCATTGTGAAAGAAGTTATTGGCACGCTATTTCTGACTCTGGACCAGCTGGCTACCTCTCATGAAAGTCTGGCCATTTTATACAGTTCAAGGGTTCTGCCAACAGGAGATTGTCCAAAACTATGCAGGTCACATTATGACATCTGAGCTCTTCTCAGGCCTGGATGTAGCCCAGTCTGCAGTTTTTTTTTTTTTCCTTTTGGAATAAAGGTTTTCCAAAAATAAATACAATTTGATTATTGTAATCACCCTTAACAGTGGTAAATGGTTTGTCTCATCCCTGTAACTGCAAAAAAACCTGTTCTTGTGATAAACAACAGACTTACTGGCCAGATCACCAAATGAAACTAGAAGAAAGAAAGACTTAAAAAGAAAACCAATGCAGCCATCACATCTAAGAATTGGTAAGTTGCAATATAATAAATGTTTGCTTTTGGACATAATACTGCTTTAAAGGCTAAGTTCACCTTTTTTCAAAGGGTGAGGACAATATGCCATTCACCTTGATGTTAGTTTTAGGATGGCAATAAAGGACTCTTATTTTTTGGATAATTTTTGGCCCAAATCCCATAGTGTCTAAGGTCTTGAACAGGAACCCCCAGTCTACCCGGTCAAAAGCCTTTTCTGCGTCAATAGACAGTAGTAGACTGGGGGTTCGTGAGTCTCTCATCCTTTGTATCGCCAGCAGGGTTCGCACACTGTTATCTCTACCCTCTCTCCCTGGGGTGAATCCCACTTGGTCTGGGTGTATCAGGGTTCCCAGGGTTCGGCCAAAATTTTGGCATAAAGTTTTGTTTCGAAGTTTAATAACGATATGGGTCTATAACCGGCGCACGTCGAGTCGTCCTTCCCCTCCTTTCGCAGCACCGTAATTGTGGCCAACAGTGAAGCCTCACTCATACCGTACTCCGAGCCCAGGCCGTTCATATATCTTAAAAGTCTGGGTATCAAGATCTCTCTATAGGTCCTATAATATAATGCCGTGAGCCCATCTGGCCCCGGGCTCTTGCCCACCGGCGAGTTGTTTAAGGCTCTCGTGATTTCTTCCTCCGAAATGGGTCTATCTAGCCTCTCTTTCTCCTCTAGTCCCAGGGTCTGTAGTTTTGCCCTTCTTAAAAAATCCTGTGCTTTGTCACACCTCCCCCCTCTTTTAGCTCTAACCTTTTGACTAACCGAGTATAGCTCCTCGTAGAAGTCCCTAAATGTCGACGCAATATCTTCTGAGATGTATCTTACCTCTCCCTTTTTATTAGTGATTTTCTCGATGAAATTTATGGACTTGTTTTTTTGCAGCAGTCTGGCTAGATGTTTACCTGGTTTGTTACCATAGGAGTACCGTTCTTTCGAAATTCTATTTAAGACTTGTTTTATTTCCTGTTCCGCTAGTTCCCTTAACTCTTCCCTCTTGAGGGTTAATCCTTGCAGTATTTCCTGGTTCTGGGAAGGGTCGGCCTTATGCTTAGTCTCCATGTCTTTTATGTCGTCCGTCAACTCCTGAACTCTTCTAAGTCTTTCTTTTTTTTTCCAAGTGGCTTTCGAGATAAACACCCCCCTGGGCCCGTGAGTGAGCCAGCCGGCGAGGGCCGGAATGACCCCACCCGGGTGCCCCCCCTTAGTTTGCCCCCGCCCCCCCCAGTCCCCCCCTGCACACCACCACCTTGTATCTTTTTTTTTTTTTTAGCCCATCTCCACCCACCCCGCAAGGTTAGGGACCGGAATATCAAGTTTCCTACAAAACTCGGATAGCTCCTCTGGGTATCTCAGCTTGGCCGATCTGCCCTCTTTAGTACCTATCAGGCATGCAGGAAATCCCCAAATGTATTTAACGTTATTATTGCGGAGAATCTCTAGTAGGGGTCTCTGCAGCCGTCTTCTCTCGAGGGTTCTGGCTGATAAGTCGGCGAATATCTGGATTTCCGCCCCTTCGAACTCTAAGGGGGTCTTTCCTCTGATCTTTTGCCAAATGTCTTCCTTGTCTTTAAAATGACTGAACTGTACTATGACATCCCGGGTTCTGTTTGACTCAGAGGAGTCCATCCTGCCTATCCGATGCACTCTCTCTAGTCTGGGAAAGTTATCGTCTCGAGTTCCGCTAAAAGGGGAGAAGAGCGTTCTAATGATTTTCTCCAGATCCTCTCCTCGATGTTCTGGGATTGCTCGAATTCTTATGTTTTGCCTTCTGTCTCTATTTTCCTGATCTTCCATTTTGTAGAGTGTATCTCTCTGGTTTGTTTGGGTCATCTTAAGTTGCCCCCTTAAGTCTGAGATTTCTTGTTCCATATTATCAACCCTCTTCTCCATCCCCTCCACTCTCGTCAATAAATGGCTCATGTCCTCCCTTAGTTTGTTAACTTCCTCCTTAATTACGGACTCCAGCCTCAACATCATCTCCTCCATTTCTATTTTAGAGGGAGGTTGAGACCCCCTTGGCGGCTCGTCCATCCTACTCCCGTCACTTTCGCTTTCTATTGTATGTTCCGCCCTTGATTGATCGAGGACTGTATCTGGATTATGGACTTTACCCTTTCCCTTGGAGGTCTTAGGGGAGTGGTCTGACACTGAAGTTGTCGGGCTCGCGCCCTGTCTGAGATAATGTTTTATGGAACTTGAATCGTTCTTCTGAGCCTTAGCGGCCCCTTTCTTAGGCAATTTATTAGACTCTTTGCTCATGTTTCTTTTCGTTCCTCTTATTCTTTTCCCCAGCTTGAAAGAGTAACAGATCAGGCCTGCCTTTGTGCCCCCTTATCCTAGGTTGGCTGTCTTCCTGCGTTTTCTCTGAAAGCTAAAATGTAGCTAGGGTGTAGGGGTCTCTGCGTGACCCGACCGTCAGGTGTGGGTCCTGCCCCAGTCAGTACTGCCCCCCTATACCGGTGTCACCTAGGTAGGCTTTCCCTCTCCCAGGCGCAGGATTTAATGCAGCCCACAGGTCAGGCTATGGCTCGGCTTCTCGATGGGGCTCTCCTGGGGCTACCCTGTAGCGGCCTTCTCCCTGGTGGTCCGGCTGTTCACTGAGCGGAATGTTTTGGCGTGGGGTTATTTTACCCGGTATCTCTGAGATTTAAGCCACCTGGATAACTGTATGCAGCTGAGGAGCCCAGGTGTGCTCCCTTCTTGCTAGCGAAGTGTGGTATGTTGCCCCCTGGGGGTTCTGGTAGTCCTAAATGTGTGCGGCCTCTATTGCAGTTTATGGTTCTCAAAGATAAGTAGTGCTTCGTGCAGCACTCACATACCGTCTGTCTACACAATTTTAGTGGGCCTTCTTATTAGCCCCCGCCATGTTGTAGTGTGGTATCCAGGTGCCCAAATTAACATGCAGTCCCAATACAGTCCCAAACAGAGCCCCCACAGTCCCAGTCTTGATAGTCCCGATCTTTGCGGGGGATTATTCCCCTCTATGCAGTATCGCAGGCATATTTGGCTCTTTTTTTTTTTTTTTTTTTAAAGGCACTACAGGAGCTCTTCAAACCATTATGGCATGACTATTGCCTTACCTTGTCTTCAGTGTTCCCTGGTTGTGAAGCCTGACTGGTTGGTATACTCACTGTCACTTCTGCTGGCTGTCCCTTCTCCTACTGTAAGTTCCTCGTAGGGTGCCCAGGCAGGGGGTATGCGGGGAGGCGTGCAGCGGGGAATGTGGGTCAGAGGCAGGGATGGCCGTGTGGTGGTCACGGGAAGCAGCCCGCCGCCTACCCGAATGTAATATCCTATCGGCGGTTGCGATTTCGATCGCATTGAGGGTCTCCCATTACCCAGTGGCTGCAAATGTTCCTAGATGTTCGCCACCCACAATGCAGCCCACATCAAGACCGAAGGCCCCTGTTGTCGTGTTATACAGCAGTAAAGTAAGGCTTAACCTCTAAGAGGCTCTAATTAAAAGAATAAGCATACTTTTTCCGGAACTTTGCAGAGAGTCTTTATAACCATTTGTATGAGTATATGGTCTTACCTTCCTTTAAAAAGTTGCTGGGGTTAATGCAGGCTCTGACAGTATACTCACGGACCAGACCAGGGGGTTTCAGGAGGCTTCGTCCCTGTGCGCTGTTGTCTTCTCTGCTATTAATTCCCGGGTTGAGGGCTGTGTCCAGTGAGTGTGCAACGACAGATGGAGGGGGATACGGGGCGGGGAGGAAGGCAGCTGGACGGTGGTCGCGGGAGGCGGCAAACCGCTACCCGAAGGTGATGGCTTGGCGGTTGCCGTCCCGTGCTCTCTCCATTCCCGGAGCCGCGAGCCGCGATGTTCAGGGCTTCTGTCCGGGTGGAGGACACGCCGTCCGCAGAAGCTCACACGATCATGGGGGAGCCGGCGTTCTCCTCCGCCTCACTCCTACCCTCGCCAGCTGACGGACTCAGGCCCCTCCCTCCGTGCTGATCGTTACGTCAGCACGTCCATTCCCTCACCTGAGAAATGCATAACGGGACTAGGCAGGGATGCCCCCTCTCCCCGCTCCTTTTCATCTTAGCTCTGGAACCCCTCTTGGCAACAATAAGAGGAAATAAGGAGGTGCAGGGCTGCGAGGCGGGGGGGGGAGGAACACAAACTGGCGGCATTCGCCGACGACGTCCTATTTTATGTAAGCTCACCTCACAAATCCCTTCCCAACATCCTGAAGAACATAGCGGCATATAGTGAGGCCTCAAATTTTAAGATCAATTTAGCAAAATCCTCAATTCTGAATATCAACATGAATAGGGCTGAAAAACAAGACCTGATGAGGGCCTACAACCTCACGTGGAAGAAACAAATAAAATACCTAGGTATAGTGCTGACTAATTCCATAGAGAAAATGTACAGGGCCAACTATATTCCTTTATTAGATGAAGTTAAAAAAAAATGTCAGGAGTTTAAAACCAGACCAATCTCGTGGTTTGGTCGTATTAACGCAGTTAAAATGATGATACTCCCGTTGATCACCTATAAATTCCAGATGATCCCAATATCGTTACCAGATCAGTACCTCAGGAAATTAAAATCTCTCATTTTGAATTTCATTTGGCAACAGAAGCTACATAGAATCTCTTTTCAAACTTTAAAATTAGATAAAAATAAGGGAGGGTTGGCGATGCCCGACATTGTGAATTACTATCACGCAACAGTTTTGTTAAGAATCACAGAATGGGGGAGGGCACACAGTTTCAAGAGGTGGGCAAGCCTAGAGGAAGCACTAAGTGAAGCACAGCTGGGGAAAATTATTTGGAACCCCCCGAAGTTTAGAAGGCTGGGGGGAAAAACACACGCAATCACAATAAACACTTTAAAAGTTTGGGATAAAATTCACAAAAAGCTTAAACTTAAATATAACTCACCACTAATTGCACTAAAAGAAAATGACATGTTCCCACCAGGGAGAAGGGATCAGGGAGGGGATTGGATAATAAATGACAATGCACGAGTAGGGGACATAATAAGTAAGGGGAAAATAGTGACGTCTCAGGAGTTACAGGGGATGAACGACTGTTTTAGAGTTGACGATTGGCGGTACCTCCAGTTAAGTCATTTCGTGGGGTCCATCCCCCCTCCAAAGAGGGGATGGAGGGACCTTACGGAGTTGGAACGTATCTTCACGACGGAGAATACCAAAAAAATTATCACAAAAATCTATAAATTTCTGCTGTCGGGGGATGGACAGGGGGAACCGCCTTTTGTCAAAAAATGGGGGAGGGAATTGGGCACGCACCAATCGGGGGCAATTAAAAAAATGTTCCAACTCACCCACAGCTCTGCTGTGGATGCCAAAACCGCAGAGATTAACTATAAGTGCTTATCCGGTTGGTACCTGACTCCGGAAAAATTAAATAAATTCCAGCCGGGAGTATCAGCCGATTGCTGGCGAGGATGCCAAGTGAAGGGCACTATGGGCCACCTATGGTGGGGCTGCCCAAAAATTAAAAAATTCTGGAAGACCATTTTAAAATACATTAAGGAGATTACTAAGGTTGAGGTAAGTGAAGACCCTTGGGCAGTTCTGCTACATGATACAGAGTGGGAGGGTAGGGTGGGGTGAAGGGGGGGGAGGGGGGGGGCGAAGGTGTATCACGAGAGAAGGGGAGCGCGGGGGAGGCTGTAAGTAGCAGGCCCCCCCAACGCAGGCCCAATGAAGGCACAAACAACGCATAAGAAATATGTAACCACAAATTTATAAATTCTAAAATTTAACCAAAAAAAAAAAAAAATATAATAGAGAGAAGGCGTAAATTCCACAATGATGTGAAGACATTAAAAGGGACAAAAAAAATGAGGGCGCTCCTGATTTGGTCCCAATAAGTTCTCTCTGAGGTGGAAAAAAAGAAAAAAAAAAAAAAAAGTTCACCTTTTTTTTTCTCTAAATTCCAGCTCCCCTATGTACCAATATAGCATTACTTATTTTGCAAAAAATAAAACAGCTTTCCATTTATTCTACACAGACTAACCTCACTCTCTTCATAGCTGTTTAACCACTTCAGCCCCGGAAGATCTTTACCCCTCAATGACCGGGCCATTTTTTGCGAAAAGGCACTGCGTCGCTTTAACTGACAATTGCCCGGTCGTGCGACGCTGTGCACAAACAAAATTGACGTCCTTTTTTTCCCACAAATAGAGCTTTCTTTTGATTGTATTTGATCACCATATAAACAAAAAAAGAGCGTAAATTTTGAAAAAAAAAACAAAACAATATTTTATACTTTTTGCTATAAATATCACCCAAAAAAATGTAAAAAAATAAATGTTTTCATCAGGTTAGGCCAATATATATTCTTCTACATATTTTTGGTAAAAAAAAGTACAATAAGCGTAAATTGATTGGTTTATAGCGTCTACAAAATAGGTAATAGAGTTATGCCATTTTTATTATTATTATTATTTTTAATAGTAATGGCGGCGATCTGCGATTTTTAGCAGGACAGCGGCATTGCGGCGGACAGAATGGACACTTTTGACACATTTTTGGGACCATTGGCATTTATAAAATGATCAGAGCTATAAAAATGCACTGATTACTGTGTAAATGTCACTGGCAGGGAAGGGGTTAACACTAGGGGGCGATCAAGGGATTAAATTATTTCCCTGGGTGTGTTCTAACTGTGGGGGGATGGGACTGACTAGAGGAGACTGATCGCTGTTCCTAATTACTAGGAACAGACAATCTGTCTTTCCTCTCTTGCCAGAATGGGCATTTGTGTGTTTACACATACACATGCCCGTTCTGGCTTTCGTGCCTGCGATCGCGATTGGCCGGCGGACATTGCGGCCACTGGCCACACGCATCGGCCCCCCGTTGTGCAGCGAGCGTGCCTGCTATCACCCTTAAAGGTTCCGCCGTACACCTACAGCGATTTGCGGGAATGAGCCGACCTGCTGCAGTATAATGACGGCAGCTGGTCGGCAAGTGGTTAAACACAATGCTCCATTACTCCTGTCTTACTTCCTGGTCAGACTTTAGGTCATGACACAGGAAGGAGTTGACCAGCTGATCTCATTAGCACACATCTACCCTCAGCTGGTCAACTCCTTTCTGGGTCATGACCTAAAGTATGACCAGGAAGTAAGGCATAAGTAATGGATAAGAACAGCAATGAAGACAGTGAGGTAAGCGTATGTAGAATAAATGGAAAGCTGTTTTATTTTTGCAAAAGAAGTACATTAATGCTATATTGGTACATAGGGGAGCTCGAATTTAGGAAGAAAATAGGTGAACTTAGCCTTAAAGTAATTGTAAAGGTTAGTTTTACATAACACATTTTACATAAGTTTTAAATAACAAACATGTCATACTTACCTCCTCTGTGTAAGGGTTTTGCACAGAGCGGCCCAATCCTCCTTTTCTGGGGTCCCACAGCGGCGCCCCTGGCTCCTCCTCTTCATCGCATGCCCCCATGGAGAGCCGCTTTCCCTGGGGGCACCTGTCCGGACGAGCTCCCGAGTCCTGCTGCTGCGTCCATTGACGAGGACAGCAGGACCCCGGCCCCAGCCCCAGACTCCCGTGTCACTGGATTTGGAGCCATTGGCTCCTGCTGCTATCAATCTATTCAATGAGGACCCGAGACAGTGGCTGGAGCTGCTGGGCTCGTGCTCATCGCCGGAATGATTGGGATCAGGTAACAAAAAGAGGACTCTGGGGGGAGGGGGGGGGGGCAGCTGCAGCACAGAAGGTTTTTCACTTTAATGTGTAGAATGCATTAAGGTTCAAAACCTTGAGACTTTACAACCCTTTGACAAGGGCACCAAGTTTCTGGCAGGATCAATTGGTATTTGCACTTGCTGAAAATCTGCTATAAAAAGTATAAAAGAGTATAAAAATGTAAAACTGATGCAACCACCATATCCAAGGACTGGCAAACTGCAGTATATTTAGTATTATATTTTTTTAGGTTTAGATATGCTTTAATCTTTACACAATAAAAATGCAGTATATACTTTTCATTACCAGCGCACTCTGGTACGGTTTTTATATACTTTGCATTTTCTTCCTGATTATTCAAAGTTGAAAAATTCGCCTTTTTTTTGTATTTTGTAGGTTTTTTTGTAGGGACATTAGAGTGTAAGCTCCTTTGAGATCACTGACTGATGTTCATGGTTCAATATTCTGGTTTTCTTTTCTTCGTTTTCTAAGAGGCACCTGAAAATCCAGTTCTGTAAGTTTTTGGTTGGAGTTCCACCCACAGACACTGGAGGCGAAGATATTTTTTAAGATTGGATGGGACGCTTGTTCTTCACATTGTCATCTGTGATGACTGATGAACAGGCTGAACATCCAGAGAGGTAACAGGAGGAAGCATATTGTTCTTTATGTATTTTGAACTTTGCCTATTGTGTATTTAGGAATCTCTACCTTTCAGTATTATTTTATTTTTTTTACTGAATAGTCAAATGTCTTGAGGATTGGTACAGTGTTGTTTTTTTTTCTTTTTTAATGAATAGTCGAATGTCTTGGTGATTGGTACTATTTATTATTATTTTTTTTTTTTTAATGAATAGTTGGATGTCTTGGGGATTGGTACGATGTTGTTTTTTTGTTTTTTTCATTGAATAGTCGAATGTCCTGGTGATTGGTACGATTTTAATTTTTTTATTTTTTAATGAATAATCGAATGTCTTGAGGATTGGTACATTGTTGTTTTTTTTTTTTTTTAATGAATAGTCGAATGTCTTGGTGATTGGTACTATTTATTTTTTATTTTTTTTTTAATGAATAGTTGGATGTCTTGGGGATTGGTACGGTGTTGTTTTTTTGTTTTTTTCAATAAATAGTCGAATGTCTTGGTGATTGGTACGATTTTAATTTTTTTATTTTTTAATGAATAGTCGAATGTCTTGAGGATCGGTACAGTGTTGTTTTTTTTTCTTTTTTTAATTAAATAGTCGAATATCTTGGTGATTGGTACTATTTATTTTATTTTATTTTTTTAATGAATAGTTGGATGTCTTGGGGATTGGTACGGTGTTGTTTTTTTGTTTTTTTCAATGAATAGTCGAATGTCTTGGTGATTGGTACGATTTTAATTTTTTTATTTTTTAATGAATAGTCGAATGTCTTGAGGATCGGTACAGTGTTGTTGTTTTTTTCTTTTTTTAATGAATAGTCGAATGTCTTGGTGATTGGTACTATTTTTTTTTTTTATTTATTTTTTAATGATTAGTTGGATGTCTTGAGGATTGGTACAGTGTTGTTTTTTTTTTCTTTTTTAATGAATAGTCGAATGTCTTGGTGATTGGTACTATTTATTTTATTTTATTTTTTTAATGAATAGTTGGATGTCTTGGGGATTGGTACGGTGTTGTTTTTTTGTTTTTTTCAATAAATAGTCGAATGTCTTGGTGATTGGTACGATTTTAATTTTTTTATTTTTTAATGAATAGTCGAATGTCTTGAGGATCGGTACAGTGTTGTTTTTTTTTCTTTTTTTAATTAAATAGTCGAATATCTTGGTGATTGGTACTATTTATTTTATTTTATTTTTTTAATGAATAGTTGGATGTCTTGGGGATTGGTACGGTGTTGTTTTTTTGTTTTTTTCAATGAATAGTCGAATGTCTTGGTGATTGGTACGATTTTAATTTTTTTATTTTTTAATGAATAGTCGAATGTCTTGAGGATCGGTACAGTGTTGTTGTTTTTTTCTTTTTTTAATGAATAATCGAATGTCTTGGTGATTGGTACTATTTATTTATTTATTTATTTATTTTTTAATGATTAGTTGGATGTCTTGGGGATTGGTACGGTGTTGTTTTTTGTTTTCTTTTTTAATGAATAGTCGAATGTCTTGGTAATTGGTACGATGTTGTTTTATTTAGTTTTTTTAATGACTAGTCGAATGTCTTGGGGATTGGTACAGTGTTTTTTTTTATTTATTTTTTCTTTTTTAATGAATAGTCGAATGTCTTGGTGATTGGTACTATTTTATTTTTTATTTTTTTTTTAATGAATAGTTGGATGTCTTGGGGATTGGTACGATGTTGTTTTTTTGTTTTTTTCAATGAATAGTCGAATGTCTTGGTGATTGGTTCGATTTTAATTTTTTTATTTTTTAATGAATAGTCGAATGTCTTGAGGATCGGTACAGTGTTGTTTTTTTTTTCTTTTTTTAATGAATAGTCGAATGTCTTGGTGATTGGTACTATTTATTTATTTATTTATTTCTTTTTTAATGATTAGTTGGATGTCTTGGGGATTGGTACGGTGTTGTTTTTTTTTTTCTTTTTTAATGAATAGTCGAATGTCTTGGTAATTGGTACGATGTTTTATTTAGTTTTTTTAATGACTAGTCGAATGTCTTGGGGATTGGTACAGTGTTTTTTTTTATTTATTTTTTATTTTTTAATGAATAGTCAAATTTCTTGGTGATTGGTACGATGTTGTTTTTTTATACATTTCTTTAATGACTAGTCAAATGTCTTGGGGATTGGTACAGTGTTTTTTTTTTTCATTTTTTTTCTTTTTTAATGAATAGTCGAATGTCTTGGTGATTGGTACGATGTTGTTTTTTATTTTTATTTTTATGAATAGTCGAATGTCTTGGTGATTTGTACGATTTTACATTTTGTTTTTTTTTTTAATGAATAGTCGAATGTCTTGGGGATTGGTACAGTGTTGTTTTTTTTTTTCTTTTTATTCTTTTTTAATGAATAGTCTAATGTCTTGGGGATTTGTCTGATGTTGTTTTTTTTTTTTTTTTGTTTTTTTAATGACTAGTGGAATGTCTTGGGGATTGGTACAGTGTTTTTTTTATTTATTTTTTTTTTTTTTTTAATGAATAGTCGGATGTCTTGGTGATTGGTACGATGTTGTTTTTTTTTTTTAATGAATAGTCAAATGTCTTGGGGATTAGTGCGGTGTTTTTTTTTTCAGTAAGCCTCCCTACTTACATCAGGGTCCCCAGAGCCCCCTCATTACATCAGGTTCCCCAGAGAGCCACCCACCTTACATTAGGGTCCCCAGTGAGCTTCCTTACTTACATCAGGGTCCCCAGTAAGCCTCCCTACTTACATCAGGGTCCCCAGAGCCCCCTCATTACATCAGGGTCCCCAGAGAGCCCCCCACCTTACATCAGGGTCCCCAGTGAGCATTTTTACTTACATCAGGGTCCCCAGAGTCCCCCCTCATTACATCAGGGTCTTCAGTGAGCCTCCCTACTTACACCAGGGTCCCCAGAGCCCCCCTCATTACATCAGGGTCCCCAGAGCCCCCCCCCCCCATACATCAGGGTCCCCAGAGAGCCCCCCTTACAGAGTGATTACCCTGATCTAAAAGCGCTGGACCTTGGAACAGGACCACCAAACATGAAACATAGTACCCTCTCACCCGCACCCTCTGAAGCAAAGGGGTGAAGTGCCAGGGTACAATCTCGCCAGCCATTTCCGTTGCACAAAATTTGAGATCTTGTCCTCAAATTTTCCGACAACGAAAATCTGTTCGCGTAAATTCCGATCGTGTGTAGACAATTCCGACGCACAAAGTGCCACGCATGCTCGGAATCGAGCAGGAGAGCAGCACTGGCTACTGAACTTCATTTTTCTTGGCTCGTCCTACGTGTTGTACGTCAACGCGTTCTTGACGTTCGGAATTTCCGACCAACTTTGTGCGACCGTGTGTATGCAAGACAAGTTTGAGCCAACATCCGTCGTAAAAAATCCCATGGATTTTGTTGTCGGAATGTCCGATTGTGTGTACAGGGCATTAGAATGCCACAGGTTCGCTTTAAAGCTTGCTAGAAACAATAGTTTGACATGCCTGTAAAGGTTCTCATTACTCCAGGTCATGGTGCAGCCCATAGCTAATCCCATTAACCACTTGACCTCCAGAAGATTTCCTCCCTTCATGACCAGGCCACTTTTTGCGTTACAGCACTGCGTTAATTACCAGTGACAATTGGATGGTCATGCAATGCTGACCATCCGTAGGCAGCAAACATATAGAGGCAGGGGTAATCCAGAGCCAGGTGAGGTGAAAAGATGGGTCAATAACAGAGTCAAACAGATTCAGGATCAAGGATAAGAGAGATATAAGGTGAGGGAGGATCCAGCAATGTTCCCATGAAGGGTTCAGGTTTAGGTAGGCCACTAGGAGCCAGTATCTCTGTTATCCTTGATCCTGAATCTGTTTGACTCTGTTATTGACCCATCTTTTCACCTCACCTGGCCCTGGATTACCCCTGCCTGTATAGGTTTGCTGCCTACCTGTGTTATCAACCTTGGCCTGGACTTTAGACCAAGATTTTTCCTATCAGCAGTCCCTGTCCAAACTTTGATGGGTGCATGGACAGGAATTGTGCAAAAGGCCACCCTCGGTATCTCAAACTCCTTATACAGGTACGTGACAGTATCCCTCTAACGTGAAGTTGTTAAAGAAGTTGTAACCTTAAAAAAAAAATGCTCCTGTTCCTTTAAAGCATGATACACAGCATAGTGCTTCTGCAGTGCAATTTGTCCCTCTCTATGCTGTAAAATACCTGATTGATCCTGGCTGTTCCTGTGTCCCCCTATGTGAACTCACCACGGTAATCATGGCTGCTGATCCATGCTGATTTACTAAATACCCATACAGAGCAGAGAAAGAGGCACCCAACAGATTTTGAATGGCCTTCTGAAAACACATATGTGCTATAACTTACATAACGCAACTGTGCATGAACCTTACAGTTGGCAAATCCCTCTGACAGCTGACCTGATGTTCCTGACAGATATAATAGGTTAATTTTAATGAAAGAACCAATTTAAATAAATATATCCTCTATTCAGCAGGTGATTCAAAGAGCTTTGGATTCAGCTTCCAATAAACTAATGGATATTTTCATTGTGCTCTTGATTCTTCTGAGTGGTGAGTCCCTTAAAACTTCTCCTGTTTTCACACATAACTATTGTATATACAGTACTACATTGATAAAGATTTCAGGAAAGTTGCTGTAAAGGTCGGTGATGGAGTTGATTGTATTCTCATGGATGGTAAAGTAATACCTTACATAATGTAAAGAGGAGAGGATCGCTACTACTCCCGACCAGCCCAGGTGAATAAGATGATGGAGACATGTAGGCTGAGGCTGCTCTTCATCGCTACCTATTCACCTGGGCTCGTCAGGATACCACGTTAACCTTTCCTCATGGTTGCTCTATGGTTTCCTGGGTCACTGGGCAAGCTATCTGATTGGATGCTGCCGCCCCATGTGATTCTAGCAGGCATTTTGAGTCAGTCAGAGCCTATTTAAGGCCCTGGCTCCCAGGCTTGGCGTGCATTTTGCATGCCGGTAGTGTAGGGACAAGTCACCCATTTGACAGGGACAGTGATTAGTGACATGAAGAGGTTCTAGAGAAGTAGGGAAAGGATTGGGACATGCCATATTTCTTGGAAACTTTGGGTAGGGACCAGCACATCTGAGACCTGCTCCCCTACACACTGCTGCTATATGCTGTGAGCGTTCATGGATGGGTACCTTCCCGATGGGTTTGTTGTGAATTACTGAATTGTTCATTAATACAATTTCTGTTCTCTACAACTTGACTTGTGTTTACTGCCGACATAGTTACATAGTTAGTTAGGTTGAAAAAAGACACAAGTCCATCCAGTTCAACCACACATAAAAAAAATAATAATATCATACAATCCCATATACCCCATTCTATACCCACAGTTGATCCAGAGGAAGGCAAAAAACCCCAGCAGCGCATGCTCCAATTTGCTAAAGCAGGGGAAAAAATTCCTTCCTGATCCCCCGAGAGGCAATCAGATTTTCCCCAGATCAACTTTACCTATAAATGTTGGTACCCAGTTATATTATGTACATGCCATGCTGCACCTCCCCACACACATTTCAATCCAGAGGATCTAATTTGTAGGCAGGTGCGGTATATTTTCTCCACAGCAGGTGGTGCTTGACCGCATCGGCACTGTTACTAGAGAAGAAGTCAGAAGGAACAGGGTTCCCCTATGGTTTCCTGGGTCACTGGGGAAGCTATTCTATTGGTTGCTGCCGTCCCATGTGACTCAAGCACCCGTCTTGGGTCAGGCAGAGCCTATTTAAGGCCCTGGCTCCTGGGTTTTGCCATGCTTTGGCGAGTGGACAGAGAAGGGACAGGTACCCTGTAAAAGCACCAGGGAAAGGTTCCTGATGAAGAGGGTAAATGTAGGGCCTTATGGCTTCTGGACCAACTCCTGATTGGGACCAGACGGTCAGGCCACATTCGGTGCCCTCTCAACAGATGCTTCCATTCTGGCTGGGATCTACTCCTGTCATGCTACTAAGCTGTGAGTGTGCCCGGCTGAGTGGCTTGTTGTGAACTGTTGTGGCATTCCTTCAATACAAGTTCCATTGCACCTGCCTGTGCGAATTATTGTCACCACGCTGCACCCCACCTACAAACTCTTACCTACTCTACCTAAAAGCAGAACATTGATAAGAGTGGGTCTTTAATTTGCAAATATGTAAATACAGGGGGACCCCGAGTTATGAACTCGTTAGGGACTGCCCGCCTGTACGGAAGTCGGAAATGTTCGTAAGTCGGCTGCGCATGCCCAGACCGACAAATACGAACATTTCCGGACATTTCCGATGTGCCGTCTAATGCCGTTCTGCGCATGCGCGGCAAATTACGGACATTTCCGGCATTTTCCGAGGCTCCGTATGGCCGTGCATGCGCAGAACGGCCGAAAGACGGCGAAAAACAGCGAAAAATGGCGGAGGGTCCCCGCAGCGCCCTGTTCGTAAGTAGAGGTTGTTCGTAGGTCGGGCGTTCGTAAGTCGGGGACCCCCTGTATATAATTATTTTTACATATGCATGTCTTATAATAATCAATATCTGTTTTTCTCTTATTTACACAGCCATTGAAAACTCATCAACTAATGCAACTGGTAAGTGTTGTTTTATTATTTAATTACTTAAGATAATTTAAAGCAGTTGGAAAGTTACTGATCACAATTACTGTTATCCCCTCTGTCACAGCAAGATATACTGTACAGTTCAGTGTCTGTGTTTTTTTAAAAATGATGCAGCTAAATACCTTATTTTACTGAGCCGCTGTGTGGTCACATGACTGCCTGCTGCTCTCCTTACCCGATCTAAGGACTACAGAGCAAGGGGCTGAGATTTCCCTCTGACATCAGCCGGGTGGTCAAGTGACCGCACAGCAACACTGTAAAATAAGGTATTTAGCTGCATAATTAAAAAAAAACAGACACTTAACTGTATATCTTTTTGTAATAGAGGGGATTTCAGGATTTGTGATCAGCGACTTTACAGCGACACCAGAATAGCAGCAAGAGGACACAGACAGACTACTGAGCTGACAGGGAGGGAGGGAGGGTGAGAGGGAGAGACTCCGGGAGAGACTCCGGGAGAGACTCCGGGAGAGACTGCGTGATGACAGAGGCACGTAAACTGACCACGGATCAGCATGGATCAGCGGCCATGATTACCGTTGTCAGTTCACATAGGGCAGGGGTCTCAAACTGGCGGCCCTCCAGCTGTTGCGGAACTACAAGTCCCATCATGCCTCTGCCTGTGGGAGTCATGCTTGTAACTGTCAGCTTTGCAATGCCTCATGGGAATTGCAGTTCTGCAACAGCTGGAGGGCCACCAGTTTGAGACTCCTGACATAGGGGAACACAGGAACAGCCAGGATCAATCAGGTATTTTACAGCATAGAGAGGGACAAATTGCACTGCAGAAGCACTATGCTGTGTATCATGCTTTAAAGGAACAGCAGCATTTTTTTTTTAAGGTTACAACTTCTTTAACAACTTCACGCAAATCGGCGTACCCATGTCGGTACCTTGACGCTAAAGACCAGGGTTATGGCAGCAGCTAGCTGCCATATCCCCAGTGTTTTCAAGAAACGGCGTGCGTTTCTCTTTGGGTTAAAAGTGGTCTTTACGGTGGATTCGCTACGAGATCACTTTTATTGGTGGCAAGATAGGTGCCCACCCCCCTCCCGCCACTCTCCGGTTGTCTCCACCACTTACCGGACCCACTGGTAGCGGCAGAGACGATCACGTCCTCTTCCGTGGATGCTTGGCTGCTGACTGAGGGGAAGATGGCCCCTGCTCGGCTCCATAGAATGGGAGGGCGGAAGCGACGTCAGTCCGTCTGAAACCCGGACACATTATTCGGAGAGGAATGCGGCTCGGAACAGGGCCTGACAGGAGGGTGAGGGGTCAATATGCACGCTGCATTTCTATTGTTTTTGGAGCAGCCAAATGTGTCCCAGGTCTGTTACAATCCTATAATATATACAAAAAAAAATGAAAAATTCACTGTGCGCCGCTAAAGAGTTTGGTTTTGGCTTGAAGAGAAAGTGGCATCTCTAGCTCCTGATTAAGGATGAGCCCGGTGTTCGATTCGAACCCATGTTCGAATCGAGCACCGGGTGTTCGCTCGCTCGGCGAGCCCAGAACTATTGGGCCCGCTCGCATCAAATTCGTGTGATGCGAGCGGCCCCGCAATGCATTGCGGCCCGCGCAGTGCAATGCTGGCTGATGATTGGCCAAGCATGCACTGTGACCCCGCATGCTTGGCCAATCACAGCGCCGGCAGCGAGGAGAGCCATAATTGGCTACAGGCAGGATGCCTGTAGCCAATTATAGCTCAGGGGCTTTAGTACACGCCCCACGGTATAAGAGGCCGCCGCGCCGGCGGCCTCGCATATTATGTTTCAGACAGTGTCAGCGTGTCAGTGTGCTGCTGACTGCTGACCACAATATGTGCTTTATTTCTGGGGATATGTGTGTGCATGCTGTTAGTACAGCATTGCAGTATCACATCTGGGGGGTGTCTATAGGTAGCCTGTGAAGGAGGGCAGGTTTCCTGTGCTTAGAACTTTCCCTGCAAAAAAGTGTCATTTTTGCAGGAAGAAAGCTATTTAAATCACTCGCGGCTAATGAATTGATGGCTCCTGTAACACAGAGAGCTGTCATTCATTAATAAAAAACAAAAAAAAAAGCGTAGGGGTCCCCCCAAATTCAATAACCAGGCCCTTCAGGTCTGGGATGGATATTAAGGGGGATCCCAGCCAAAAAAAAAAAAAAAAAAATGGCGTAGGGTCCCCCTCAAAATCCATACCAGACCCTTGAGGTCTGGTATGGATTTTAAGGGGAACCCTAGCCAAAAAAAATGGCGTGGGGTCCCCCTCAAAATCCATACCAGACCCTTATCCGAGCACGCAACCTGGCAGGCCGCAGGAAAAGAGGGGGGGACGAGAGCGGCCCCCCCTCTCGCCTGAACCGTACCAGGCCACATGCCCTCAACATTGGGAGGATGCTTTGGGGGTCTAAGACCCCTAAAGCACCTTGTCCCCATGTTGATGAGGACAAGGGCCTCTTCCCCACAACCCTGGCCGGTGGTTGTGGGGGTCTGCGGGCGGGGGGCTTATCGGAATCTGGAAGCCCCCTTTAACAAGGGGACCCCCAGATCCCGCCCCCCCCCCCTGTGTGAAATGGTAAGGGGGTACAAAAGTACCCCTAACATTTCACCAAAAAAGTGGCAAAAATGGTAAAAATGACAGGAGACGGTCTTTGACAATTCCTTTATTAAAATCTTCTTTCTTCTTTCTTCATCCTTCGGTTTCTTCATCTTCTCCTTCCTTCATCTTCTTCCATCTTCTTCTTCCATTTTCTTCTTCCTCCGATCCGCTTCTTCTTGCGCTGGTCTTCTCGTCCTTCTCGTCCGGCATCTTCTTCCGTCGGCGTCGGCGTCGGCGTCGGTGTCTCTGTCTCTTCTTGGGCCGCTCCGCGCAATGGGAGGCTCCCGCTGTGTGAGGCTCCGCTCCGTCTGACAGGTCTTTTATAATGGAGGGCACCTGGTGACCCCGCCCCCTCTGACGCACAGGGACGTCATGGGGAATTCCATGATGGCTTTCCCCATGACGTCAGAGGGGGGCGGGGTCACCAGGTGCCCTCCGTTTTAAAAGACCTGTCAGACGGAGCGGAGCCTCACACAGCGGGAGCCTCCCATTGCGCGGAGCGGCCCAAGAAGACACCGACACCGACACCGACGCCGACGGAAGAAGATGCCGGACGAGAAGGACGAGAAGACCAGCGCAAGAAGAAGCGGATCGGAGGAAGAAGAAAATGGAAGAAGAAGATGGAAGAAGATGAAGGAAGGAGAAGATGAAGAATCCGAAGGATGAAGAAAGAAGAAAGAAGATTTTAATAAAGGAATTGTCAA
The DNA here is from genome assembly GCA_028564925.1 of Lithobates sylvaticus. Taxonomy (NCBI): domain Eukaryota; kingdom Metazoa; phylum Chordata; class Amphibia; order Anura; family Ranidae; genus Lithobates; species Lithobates sylvaticus. The sequence continues at coordinate 15,851,012 of CM053035.1, forward strand.
AGACTGTCTCCTGTCATTTTTACCATTTTTGCCACTTTTTTGGTGAAATGGTAGGGGTACTTTTGTACCCCCTTACCATTTCACACAGGGGGGGGGCCGGGATCTGGGGGTCCCCTTGTTAAAGGGGGCTTCCAGATTCCGATAAGCCCCCCGCCCGCAGACCCCCACAACCACCGGCCAGGGTTGTGGGGAAGAGGCCCTTGTCCTCATCAACATGGGGACAAGGTGCTTTAGGGGTCTTAGACCCCCAAAGCATCCTCCCAATGTTGAGGGCATGTGGCCTGGTACGGTTCAGGCGAGAGGGGGGGCGCTCTCGTCCCCCCCTCTTTCCCTGCGGCCTGCCAGGTTGCGTGCTCGGATAAGGGTCTGGTATGGATTTTGAGGGGGACCCCACGCCATTTTTTTTGGCTAGGGTTCCCCTTAAAATCCATACCAGACCTCAAGGGTCTGGTATGGATTTTGAGGGGGACCCTACGCCATTTTTTTTTTGGCTGGGATCCCCCTTAATATCCATCCCAGACCTGAAGGGCCTGGTTATTGAATTTGGGGGGACCCCTACGCTTTTTTTTTTTCATTTTTTTTATTTTTTATCAATGACTTTTTTTTATGAATGAGTTTCAATGAATCACTGTTCTCTGTGTTACGGGAGCCGTGAATTAACATTAGCCGCGAGTGATTTTAAATAGCTTTTTTACTTTCAAAAATGACACTTTGCGCAGAGACAGTTCTAAACACGGGAAACATGCGCCCCTTTACAGGCATACTATAGACACCCCCCAGGTACGAAATTTAAAGGAATATTACACTTTTATTGTTTCAATTTAAGCATTATTAAAATCACTGCTCCTGAAAAAACGGCCGTTTTTAAAAAAAAATTTGCATTGATACATGTCCCCTGGGGCAGGACCCAGGTCCCCAAACACTTTTTATGACATTAACATGCATATTAGCCTTTAAAATGAGCACTTTTAATTTCGAACGTTCGCATCCATTATAACTAATAGGGTTCTAAAGCTCGCACGGACTTTAGGTCCGTTCGCGGGTTCTGGTGCGAGCCGAACGGGGGGGTGTTCGGCTCATCCCTACTCCTGATGCTCTCATAGTTAATATTAAAAGCTCCCATCCTCTCTGTATTAGAACAATAAGGTTCCCTGTGTCTGTGTTTTCTCATAAATATGCTTATCTGTACTAATAACACAGCGGCTCCCTGCAGTCACGTGACTCCTCAGCTCTGTCTCTTCTTTCTCCTCTTCTCCCCGGCTGACATCAGCGGCAGTGCTCGGCCCCGCCCACTTGAACTGTCAGCTAGGCAGAGGAGAGGAGAGAGGAGAGAGGAGGCAACTGATCGCAGGAAGAGGGTATGTTATCAGTACAGATAAGCATATTTACGATCTAACACAGACACGCAAACTTATTGTTCTAATATAGATTGGATGGGAGTTTTTTTTTACAAGTGGCCTAACAACCACTTTACTGTAAGTTCAGCTGGTTCTAGCGAAGGGCTCTCTTAATACTACATCATACAAAGGCATGTTGGACAATTGTGCACTTTCAACCTTGTGGCAACAGTTTGAAAAGTTACTGATCGCAATGACTGGTATCCCCTCTGTTACAGCAAGATATACTGTACAGTTCAGTGTCTGTGTTTTTTTTTAAATGATGCAGGTAAATACCTTATTTTACTGAGCCGCTGTGTGGTCACATGACTGCCTGCTGCTCTCCTTACCCGATCTAAGGATTACAGAGCAAGGGGCAGAGATTTCCCTCTGACATCAGCCGGGTGGTCAAGTGACCGCACAGCAACACTGTAAAATAAGGTATTTAGCTGCATAATTAAAAAAAAAAAAAAACAGACACTTGACTGTATATCTTTTTGTAACAGAGGGGATTTCAGGATTTGTGATCAGCGACTTTACAGCCACACCAGAATAGCAGCAAGAGGACACAGACAGACTACTGAGCTGACAGGGAGGGAGGAAGGATGAGAGGGAGAGACTCCGGGAGAGACTGCGTGATGACAGAGGCACGTAAACTGACCACGGATCAGCATGGATCAGCGGCCATGATTACCGTGGTCAGTTCACGTAGGGCAGGGGTCTCAAACTGGCGGCCCTCCAGCTGTTGCGGAACTACAAGTTCTATCATGCCTCTGCCTGTGGGAGTCATGCTTGTAACTGTCAGCCTTGCAATGCCTCATGGGAATTGCAGTTCTGCAACAGCTGGAGGGCCACCAGTTTGAGACCCCTGACATAGGGGAACACAGGAACAGCCAGGATCAATCAGGTATTTTACAGCATAGAGAGGGACAAATTGCATGTTGGACAATTGTGCACTTTCAACCTTGTGGCAACAGTTTGAGAAAGGTCCCCTTTCTGTTCCAGCTTGGACATATCCAGTATATATATATATATATATATATATATATATATATATATATATTGATCATTCACATTGTACATTTGTTACCTCCTGATACAATTGTCCTGTTTTAATGTAAGCAATTACTTTCATTAGGTCTGCTCTACCCATATGACTCAATAAATAGGACTACCACTCCAGCAGATGATGATGGCTATTCTCCCAAAATACCTCTCTTAATAAGTCTTCCCTTGTTTGGGAATACTTACCATTCCTTGTATGTAAGTATGTAGGATACTGTCACGTACCTGAAGGGAGACTGAGCTGACGAGGTCAACCTCTCTGGTATCTCCAACCCAGGTCCCGCTGAGAGGGAAACAGAGGGAGCCGAGGGACAGAAGGAACACGAGAGCCTGCAGGTGTAGACCTGGAAACTTGCAGCAGAGGATGCGACCTTGGGAAAGCAGGAGAACCATCAGATTAGGAAGGGCAGCCGTGCACCGTAGGTCAGTTGGGGTTAAAGAGGTACTCTGCTTGTACTGCAGAACTGGAACATCTGGTGATGTAGAGTTTCTGGCAGGCATGCAGCAGGAAGTCGCAGCAGGTCGCAGGACTGTAGTCGCAGACACTCAGATTGGTAGTGTTGAGCCAAGCAGGGAACAGGAGCTAGGTCACTAGGATAGCCAGGTTCGGTAGCAGGAGGACAGCAAGGTACCAAGTAATAAGGCAGAGGCAGGGTCAGACGGAAGCCGGGATCAAGAACCCGTAGTCAGGAATATAACAGAGTCCAAAAGCAGGGTCAAGGAAAGCCAAGTTCAGCAATGGGTACCAAAACAGGATAACAACAGGGTTCAGGGTTCCAGGAAACAGCTGAAGAACAGTCAGCACTGATCAGGAGTCAGGGCACCCTTTAAATAGGCCGGCTGGTGCCAATTGGGGCTAGTGACACGCTCCCACGCATGCATGCAGTCCATCGCGCCTGCACGTGCGCATTGGTGCCAATAGGCATCTGCAGTCGCCCATGAGCGTGCGCTTGAGCACGAGTGTGCACGGGGCATATTCTGATAGTTCTCTTACAGATACACTCCTGCAAAGACATACAGTCAAATTTGCTAATGAAGCAGGTATAGGTTAAAAAGTCATCAATTCCTAAGTAAAAAGGTCATCAATGAATCGCTCATGCTAGTCACCCATTGATTCACATTTTCTGTTAGAACTTGTTGTGTTCCAACTTCACACAAGTTTTGAGTACAAATGAGAAAAGTGTTTAAAAATGCTGCCTCTGTTGGCTTTACACTGAGAACTGAGCGACCAAAGAGCACTGATCGATCAGTACTCGGGTCTGTTCTGAAAACAGAGCAGTGACTGACAGCTCTGACCCTCCAGTGCTCACTGGTGCACCAGACTGTGGAGGGGATGGAATCGGCTGGCTCAGGCTCTTAGCGGCGTGCCAATAGGCTGAGCCAGCTACATGTCAGGAATTTGGGAAGATCCTGACATTATTGTCAGGATCCCTACAGAGCCTCAGCTGGCTCTGCAGGGATTTAGCCTGTTGTTGGTTAAATCTGGGTCACAAGAGTGCAGAACTAAGTGGACTCCTGTGACCCACAGGAGAACTATGGCCAAAAGCGCTTTGGCCATACGTCACTTTTAAATCCTGGTTTAGGGTAATAAATTTACTAATCTCTAATCTAGAAACACATTTTTTTCTGCTGTTCATACTAAGGACATTAATAGTGCAGGTGAATTTGAGTTTAAGCAGATGGTCAGGGAAGAAGGCAAGAAGTCAGAATACAACGTGAAATCACAAATAGAAAGAAACAGACACAAGCACCAATGACTGTGTAGCAAATGTACATAACATTTTAATACAAAAGCAAGCTCTCAATATGCATACAATATATATATATATATTCCAAAAAGTGCATATAATGCAAGCCAGCAGGTGGCAGCCTCTCCAAAGCTGAGCTGAGTATTTCCTACAGTTTCTTGTCCTAGAGCGGCACACCAGCTGTATATTGCACAGAAAGCTCAGGGCAGAAGCTGGGCATCCAAATGGTGTGATGATGTCACAAGGGGCATGGCAATGCGTTTCAGGGCAGTGCTACCCCTTTATCAAGCCTATTATCTGTTGAGCTGCATCAGAATTTAGAATTTTAGACTTGCTTTCTTAATAAAGATTGCCAGTTGTATTGATATGCTGAGCTGCATCAGGGCTATACAACTCCAATCATTTTCCTCATATTAGCTTTCCTAAACCATTGAATTATGGGTTTCATCATTTGCTACATGGTACCTCTGTTGTTTTTTTTTTCCTTCCAAAATGGTGCCCAGAATGCACAATAGGTGGTCTCTATAAAAATGGCGCCGTGATTCCTTTGTGCCCTTCAATATCAGTGTAGCCCAGTCTGGCCTTCCTCAATATAGCATTGGATCCCTTTTAAAAATGTCTCCTTAAGTTTATTTTCCCAGGCTATATTAACCATCTGTATTGTTATATAAAGGTATTTTGCCTTTTCCATTATGGCGCCAGTCTCTTGATTTTCTTTAATATAGCACCTGTAGTCCACTTTGTTCATCCTTGCGCATCAGATCTTCTCTAAAATAGTGCCTCTGATTTACTTATTCTGAGCACTTGGCCTTCCCCAATATGGTCTCGGTCCATTTTTCCCCTTCAAAATGGAGCTCTCACTCTGTTCTTGGACTACACCAAGAAGGCGGCACCGGACATTATTTGAGCTTCCCCAAAATGACAGTCAGACTGTATTTATTCTGATGCAAGTTAACAGATGGTAGGCTTGACAAAGGGGTAGCACTGCCATGAAAAGTGTTGCCACGGCCACTAATAATGTCATCATGCCCTCTGGATGCCCAGCTTCTGCCCTAAGCTTTTTGTGAAGTGTACGGCTGGTGTGCAGCTCTAGGACAAGTGGCTGTGTGCAGGAGAGACTTGGTTAGGCTTTGGAGAGGTTGCCATTTGCTGGCTTGAATTATTTGCACTTTTTGTAATATACTGTATATATTGTGAGTGCATACTTGATTTTTATTTTTTTTAAAATGTACTACACTTAGTTGGTGGCATTCTCTCTATTTGTGCTTTCACATGGTTCCATTCAGGGTTCAAGTCCTGGGGAAAAAAGTGTGGGAACTCCCTCCTAAGATCCACTCTCAAGTATGCAGTAGACTGGGGGGGGGGGTTATGAGAAGACAGAAAATCAGGAGGGGCCAGCGGGGAGGAGCGCATCACGAGAGGTCTGACTAAATACAATCTCTTAGCAGCAGGGACGTGATCTACCTGTCAGCTAGCTGTGATTGACAGGTAGTTCGAAGCGGAAGCTGTCATGGGGCCCCCTACTGGCAATGCCTGAATGGTCAGGGTTGCGGCACTTACTATTGCGAGCTGTGTCGGCAGCTGCGTGTGTAACACCTGCCACACAGCTCGCATACTTCAAAGTCTTGCAGGACATGGCTGCTAATGGGAACTGAGTTCCTGTTGTGGAAAAAGTACAGGAACTCCGTTCCCATGCGTTCCCACAGGACTTGAGCCCTAGTTCCATTGTAGAGGATATCACAAGGAATTGCAATATGGGACCTATGTTAAGGCTTGATAAAGATTGTCAAATCTTGCAAAATGGCACTATAAATTGCCTATAGACCTCTGAATGATATGAAACTTTGTACTAGGCGCTCCTCAATACCCACTCCAGAAGTCAGAATGAAGCACTTATAGACAATCTGTTTGGTCACCTGGATGCATCACATGTCAACACTGATGTTATAAACTTGAAATATGCCAGTGTATCCATATGTTGGCAAAACTGTGCATGGCAGTACACCTTAATGTCAGCTATCAGTTACCATATATATCATGACTGCCAGCAAATTGAGATTAGTCTATTTTCCATATGTAATAATGACTTGAGCATGTTTTATATGTAGAAGTTTGCCCCTCATCACCATAAGTGAAAATGCCTTGAGCAAAAAATCCTAAAAACATCAGATTAAGAAAATGCAAACTCTGCCATTGTCCACTATGAATTAATGTTGGTATCTTTTTGTTTAATAAACAGGTTGATAACAATGGACTGCTATCATTCAGTGCTTTCATTTCAATCGGTATACCGTTACCACTCCCTATAAACATAACTAATCCATTCCTCGCCGTTTTCTGGGCCGATGTGTATAATGTGAACTCAGGAAAAATATATTACATGCAGAGCACACATCCAAGTCTTTTGGCCCTGGCTACATCAGATATTAGAAACTACACAGCGGATCTGACCTTCACAGCCAAATGGGTGTTTCTGGCCACCTGGGATAAAGTTCCGTACTTTGGATCCACATCAACCAAGGTATAGTAGCTCAGGTTCATGATTTCTGTGTTCTGTTGTAAAGATCAGAATCGACAGGTCTACTTTGGATTTATTCAGTGAAGATTCAGAACATGGAATGATCATGATTGAATCTTCTAATCCAGAAGGATTAGTAATTCAGCATAGGATAACAGGGCAGTATGTTGGCTGTGTGTAATAAACTGTCTTTCTGCCACATTTCTAATGCCCCGTACACACGATCGGAAATTCCGCCAGCAAAAGTCAGATGAGAGCTTTTAGTCGGAAATTTCGACCGTGTGTAGGCTCCATCGGACTTTTGCTGGCGGAATTCCTGCCAGCAAAATATTGAGAGCAGGTTCTCTATTTTTTGGCCGGAAAAAGTTCCGATCCGAAATTCTGATGTTCTATACAAATTCCTACGCATGTTCGGAAACAATTAGACGCATGCTCGGAAGCATTGAACTTAATTTTCTCGGCTCGTCATAGTGTTGTACGTCACTGCGTTCTTGCCGGTTGAGAGTTCATAGAACTTTTGTGTGACCGTGTGTATGCAAGCCAAGCTTAAGCTGAATTCCACCGGAAAAAACAAAAAGTTTTTTCCAACGGGAGATCCGCTCGTGTGTACGGGGCATCACAAACGTTTTTAGATCTGATATCAACATTGTTTGGTAAGAAGAATCAATGATTCTAAATATTTGATCCATGTGAGGTTCCCTCTAAAGGGAATTAAGCATCTTGGGATTTCTCCACAAAAGGACAATTTTACATCTATATAATTGGGTAAATATCTAAAATTGTGATAAATTGACTTCCCTGATTTACTTATGTTCTGGTTGAAAAAGCTGCGCTGGGCCTAAAGCTTCTAATTAAAGCTTACGTCTTGGGACCTTAGTCCACTACAATGCTTGGTGACATCTACAAACACAGACATTATACTTTTAATCACAAGCTCTGTATCATTTATAAGTAGGTTAAAAAGTAAGGGTTCCAACCACGAACCTTGGGGCACACCACTAATAACATGGAACCATTCTGAGTATGAATCACTACTCTCTGAACATGGACTCCATAAACAAGGTCCTCTTTTACATTGACTTTTAGATCACTTCTCAAAAACCACCACCTTTTTGTTTTATCCCGTCTCTCTGAAATAAATATTGAAAGGAATATTATGAGGCCAGTCATGTGAAGAATGAATCCAAGATTCTGCTATACCAAAAGTGCTCTTTGTGCACCAAAGTTTCCAAATCTCCTATTTTGCTTGGTAGACTTCTGTCATTGGTGAACGAAAACTCTATTCCATAGTTGCATTTGTATTTACTAAAAGTACAAATAGAATTGCCATCGCCAATGTTTGTTTGTTACATGGGAATCTCTTTATCACCTGCCATAACCCTCCTTTATCTTTTCCAAAGCCACCCTCCATTAGTGTTTGCAGTGTTATCTGATGCTCTAATGTACAGGAAGGCAGCGATCCCCGCGTGCAAGTGGGAGACAAATGGAAGGGTGGTGATAAAACCACGGGAGGTGGATGGGAAGACGGCGATTCTCCAAAATCCACCACCCCCCACGGGACGGCCGTGAGCCAATCGGGTCTAAGGACTGAGACTCCCTGGCCAATCGGGTCTCAGGACTGCTTTCTGATTGGCAGGGGGGGGGTATTAGAATCAGGAGGACAATAGAGAATATTAATTTGCTATTAGCATATACTGTATGTTGTACCACAATGAAAAGCCAGCATAAAGCTCTTGAAACCCAACTCCTTCTATCTACACTGGCTTGTCTTTCTTGTTTTAGGCTCTGTAAACTGACCTTGTTTTTTCATTGTACTGCAATGCATGGAAGATGTTCACTGGTATATAAGTTGTGGTATGTTGAGGTTCATACTGTTTGTATTCATTGCGGCATGAAAGCATGTTGGAAGTTCATTATAAAAAGGGGGCTAACTCTCAAAAAACATATGTGTAATGAGCACTAATATGCATGAACTCATGTTATTATGTGTGGTAACGCTCATGCTCCATAAGTTGACCCTTCACTACATATACAAAAAACAAGGTAAGTAGAAATTGTAGGAAAACATGAGAAATTACTAATTAAGTCTCTGACAAATGTGTGCTATTGACTTGTTTTCTATCATTCTACCTCAGGTCAACACATTCCAGGTTGTATTAATCACTGATGGGAAGGCCACATATGTTTTATATAATTACGCTGACATCCAGTGGACATCCGGAGAAAACAGTAGTGGTGGAACGGCAATGGTAAATTAATTTAAAATGTTCAGCTTTGAATCTGGTTATTTAAACTTTGCTTATACTTTATATGTTCCTTCATTATTTTACCTTAATGCACACCAACCAAATGGGAGAGCCCACCATATTTAAATATGAACTCCAGTCAAAATGTTTTTCTTCACTTTGGATAGAACAAAGTTGATTTAAATCCTCAAGTTGCTATTGCCATTTGTGTTTGTATTAGGCTCCATGTACACTAGCAGCTCCTTAACTTGAGTTTAGGAGCTTTTGGCGTTTTTTTGCCAAAGCTCCTAAACTCAACTCCATAAAAGCCTATGTGTCCATGCAGGGCCGTCTTATCAAGCGTGCAACCCTGGGCACTGCCCAGGGGCCCCAGCCGCACATGGTGCCCCATCAGGGCCAGGTCCATCCAATGATCTAGGATTATCCCAGGTCCTGGGTACCTTCATTCCGGGACAATACAGTGTGAATGAAACTGACAGAGCCATCAAACCCCGGCATAGCACTGGCTCCGCATCCACCTCTACCTGAGCCTTACTGGCCACTGGTAGTTAGAGCCTCCTAGCATCTAGCAACCAGTGACATCACGGCCACGACTCCTGCACACCATTCAAAGTGAAGGAGGACCGCGCCTTGCCTAGTGCTCTCCACTAGGGCTGGGATACGGGAAGGGGCAGAGTCAAAAGTGCAACAGCTGCTGGAGGTGAAGAGGTGAAGGTGGGCAGAACCGATATTGCATGTCATCCTGGAGATCAGACACCGCCCACACCGGTTCCAGCGCGGAGGCGGGAGATTTGAGAAAGAGAGCTGTTCCCCTTTCTCTAAGGATGGGGAACCCGAGAGCCCAACAAACGGGGGACACACAGTCAGCAGTAATTAAGGTCGTTTGAGATGAGTTTTTTTTTTTTTAAGCATGTGATTAGTGCCAGAGGCTCTAATAGGCTTCAAAAAAGGGTGGACTTGGGGCACAGAGTGTGACAATAGCGAATAGTATTTTCTAAAGGAATGATATTTCTAAAGGAAAAAATGTCATTTAAAATTGCTCGTGGCTGTAATGTATTGCCGGATCCCGTCAATTTACATAAAAAATTGAAAAAAAAACGGTGTGGGTTCCCCCCCAGTCCATTACCCTCTTTTTAGAGGCATCCAGCTCCCACTTCCTCCCAAGGCTTTGCAGTGCCGGAAGGAAGTTCACCTCTCCCCCCTCGCTCCCTGCAATCTTCTGGGACACGTCACAGAATAATGCCAGCGCTATGGAGAGGAGGGGAGAGGAGCCAGTGGCGGCTGGTGCTCAAAATTTTTGGGGGGGCACAAACAAACTGAAAAATATTGAACCCCCCATCAATTGCAGCCTCACTGTGCCCATCAAATGCAGCCATTGTCCCCTTTAAATGCAGCCACTTTACCCATCAATGACAGCCATCGTGCCCATAAAACGCAGCCATTTTGCCCATCATATGCAGCCACGTGTGCCCATCATATGCAGCCACGTGTGCCCATCATATGCAGCCACGGCGCCCATCACATGCAGCCACTTGTGCCCATCAAATGCAGCCACTTGTGCCCATCATATGCAGCCACTTGTGCCTATCCAATGCAGCCACTTGTGTCCATTATATGCAGCCACTTGTGCCTGTTAAAAGCAGCCACTTTTGCCCGTTAAATGCAGCCACTTGTGTCCCTCAAATGCAGCCACTTTTGCCCATCATATGCAGCCAATTGTGCCCATCAAATGCAGCCACTTGTGCCCATCAAATGCAGCCACTTGTGCCTGTCAAATGCAGCCACTTGTGCCCATCATATGCAGCCACTTGTGCCTGTCAAATGCAGCCACTTGTGCCCGTCAAATGCAGCTACTTGTGCCCATCATATGCAGCCACTTGTGCCCATCATATGCAGCCACTTGAGCCCATCAAATGCAGCCACTTGTGCCCGTTAAATGCAGCCACTTGTGCACCTCAAATGCAGCCACTTGTGCCCCTCAAATGCAGCCAATTGTGCCCATCATATGCAGCCACTTGTGCCCATCATATACAGCCACTGTGCCCATCATATGCAGCCACTTGTGCCCATCATATGCAGCCACTTGTGTTCATCAAATGCAGCCATTTATGCCCGTCAAATGCAGCCACTTGTGCTCATCAAATGCAGCTACTTGTGCTCCTCAAATGCAGCCACTTGTGCCCATCATATGCAGCCACTTGTGCCCATAAAATGCTGCCATTTGTGCCCTTCATATGCAGCCACTTGTTCCCATCATATGCAGCCACTTGTGCCCATCAAATGCAGCCACTTGTGCCCATCATATGCAGCCAATTGTGCCCATCAAATGCTGCCACTTGTGCCCATCATATGCAGTCACTTGAGCCCATCAAATGCAGCCACTTGTGCCCGTTAAATGCAGCCACTTGTGCACCTCAAATGCAGCCACTTGTGCCCCTCAAATGCAGCCGATTGTGCCCATCATATGCAGCCACTTGTGCCCATCATATACAGCCACTGTGCCCATCATATGCAGCCACTTGTGCCCATCATATGCAGCCACTTGTGTCAATCAAATGCAGCCACTTGTGCTCATCAAATGCAGCCATTTGTGCCCGTCAAATGCAGCCACTTGTGCTCATCAAATGCAGCTACTTGTGCCCGTCAAATGCAGCCACTTGTGCCTGTCAAATGAAGCCACTTGTGCCCCTCAAATGCAGCCACTTGTGCCCATCATATGCAGCCACTTGTGCCCATAAAATGCTGCCACTTGTGCCCTTCATATGCAGCCACTTGTTCCCATCATATGCAGCCACTTGTGCCCATCAAATGCAGCCACTTGTGCCCATCATATGCAGCCACTTGTGCCCATCAAATGCTGCCACTTGTGCCCATCAAATGCAGCCACTTGTGCCCAACATATGCAGCCATTGCGCCCATCAAATGCAGCCATTGTGCCCATCAAATCCAGCCACTGTGCCCATCAAATTCAGCCACTTGTGCCCGTCAAATGCAGCCACTTGTGCCCATCATATGCAGCCACTTGTACCACCCCCTCCCACCCCCGCCATAGTAATCCATGCTTTCGGCGTCCTGGAAGGGGCCGGGCGCGTGGATGGGGGGGGCGGCGCCTGTGCGCCCACAGTGCACGGGCTGCCACTGAGAGGAGCGGGGCTTCACACGCCCGCATTGCTGGACCGTGGGACAGGTGAGTGTCCAATTATTAAAAGTCAGTAGCTACACTTTTTGTAGCTGCTGAATTTTAATTATTTTTTTTCAGAAGAACTCCGCTTTAAGTTATACAAGTTTTTCAGAGCACATACCTTAAGCGCTTCCAACCAACACAAAGCCGATGTTTATTCATCTAAATGTATTTATTATTACATCTTTGTTTCCACTTTTATGCTATTATGCACTAGATAATATAGTGATTTTATACTCCACAGGTTGGATTAAACAATGAAAATGGTAGTGATTTCTATGTCATCCCTGGTTCAGGTAAATTGTCTATAATCAATATAACATCCACAAGCAACGTGAATCTACCTGGACGTTGGGCTTTTAAGGTGGATAGTCGAATCAAAGTGCTGCTGGGTAATATCTCAGGTCAGTGGATAAATTACATTAATTATAAAATGTTCTGTATTTTGTGTTGTGGGTAATAAAATATAGGAGTAAGACAAGGCCTAACACCCTATGAATATATAAAGAGGAATCCTAGGGCGGAGCTTGAGAAAGCTCGGGCGTAGGGTAAAGGTGGTGGATATCCCATTTTATTATTATTTCTTTTATTTAAGAAATCAGAAAACGACAGTGGAACCGATGGTACCTACTGTAGGGGGTTATATGTTTGGGAAATGACCTAATTGAATATTAGAGGTGTATCCATAGATACGAATAATATATGAGTTGTTAAGATGGTAAATTGTATGCCTTGTTCTTCCTAGAAATAAATAAAGATTTAAATTTGAAAAAAAAAAAAATGTTCTGTATTTATGCTAACGCCACCTTCTGTGCTTTTACACAGTTGTTTTTTGCATGCTGTTCTTCAAAGCGATTATGATTTATTCATGCATATGGCTGACTATTGACTTTAATTTAAATTAGGGTTGTCTTTTGGCTGGTGTTTTATCTTGTAAGGTAAACTACTTCCTTATAGATATTTACTGATATTGTGAACTGACCGTAGCTGAGCGCTCTATAAATATATAATCTATAAACTGTCTGCAAACTCTTTACTCAAAAAAGCACAATATGCATTATAAAACATTAAAAAAACAGTACAAATTTACCTTTCTGTTATTTTATGCTTTGTTTTTTTATTATGTTTTTGTGCATCTTTAATTGTATCTCTCTGTTTATCCAATATAACATTGCTCTGCTTACATCCATAAGACCATGGTGCCACCACCAGGAACAAGCAGCAAAATTCTTTTAAATTTCTGATATGTTTTTAATTTTCTCTCCAACTGTAAGTAATCAATGTTGATCTACTGTTTCAATGCTTATTATTAAAGCTTTTGTAAACATGTTTTCTTAAAGAGGATCTGTTTGATTTGTATCCTGGCACAGTCCTATCAATCTCTGTGCCCCCGCTTTGCCCTTATAGGGCGGTACATTAGCTGTTAACCCAAAGATTTACCGACCCAATGACTATTGGAGCAAGAGAATGTCAGGCACGCAGCTAGAATGGAGGTAAGCAATGGAAGCCTCCAGTCTCTTCAGTGGGAATGTTCCCCCTGATATACACCAGGATATTGCAGACCACTCCCTGGGCAAAAGGGATGGCAGGGACTGATAGTATGGCAGTAAAGCACAGAGTATACTAGGCATGAGAAGTGTGGAACACCTAAAAATCCAATCTTTTTAAAGCTTCAAAGCTTTGTTGTTGTTGTATTATGTTATGTACTTTGATAGCAGGAGCAGGGAAGAGCTCCAACCATATTTTTCAACAGACTTGGGAAGGACCTTGCCGCGGTTCTGTTGCTCACAACATGTTGACATCACTGCAGAGACCTGACTGAACACGTATAACTTTGTTTTGCTTTTCTTAGATTTGATCAGAAAGTTTACGTGTGTTTTGATTATCAAAATGAACTAGAACACCAAAATATATAAAATATCAGTTTCAAGTGTAGCGTTTGCAGAGAGGTAGTTCAGATGCCAAAGTGCGTTTAAGGACCCCCTGGCCATATATGCACCATGCACAAAGCAGATGAGTTTCTTGGCTAGTTTTGTGATAATTTAGGTTTGCTTAGCCCTGTGGGCAGTTCCAGCACAGCTTGCAAGTAGTTTATCTCTCTCCTTCTCTTCCTCTCCCTCTCTTCCTCTTCTCCCTCTCTTCCTTTCTCCATCCATCTCTCTTTCTCTCTCTCTCTCTCTTTTTACTCTCTCTCTCCCTTCCCCTCTCCCTCTCAGTCTTTAATTTTATCCCCTCTCATTCTCCCTCTCACTCTCCTTCTCTCTCTCTTTCTCCCTTTTCTCCTTCTCTCTATCTCTCTCTCCTTCTCACTCTCTCCCTTTCTCTTTCTCTCCCTCTCTCCCGCTCCCCCTTTCTCTTTCTCTCCCTCTCTCTCTTTCTCTCCCTCTCTCCATTTCTCCCCTCTCTCTCCCTCTCTCCCTTTCTCTTTCTCTCCCTTTCTCTTTGTCTCCCTCTCATTTTCTTTCTCTCCTTTTCTCTTTCTCTACCTCTCTCCCTTTATCTCCCTCTCTTCCTTTCTCTTTTTCTCCCTCTCTCCCTTTCTCCCCTCTCTCCTTTGCTCTTTCTCTCCCTCTTTCCCTTTCTCTCCCTTTCTTTCCCTCTCAGTTCTCTTTCTTTTCCTTTCTCTCCCTCTCTCCCTTTCTTTTTCTCCCCGCTCTCATTTTCTCTCCCTTTCTCCCCTCTCTACTTTCCTCTCCCTTTGTCTTTCTCTCCCTCTCTCCCTTTCTCTTTCTCTCTCTATCTCCCTTTCTCTCCCTCTCTCCCTTTCTCTCCCTCTCCATTTCTCTTTCTCTCCCTCTCTCCCTTTCTCTTTCTCTCCCTTTCTCTTTCTCTCCCTCTCATTTTCTTTCTCTCCTTTTCTCTTTCTCTACCTCTCTCCCTTTATCTCCCTCTCTTCCTTTCTCCTTCTCTCCCTCTCGCCCTTTCTCCCCTCTCTCCTTTGCTCTTTCTCTCCCTCTTTCCCTTTCTCTCCCTTTCTTTCCCTCTCAGGTCTCTTTCTTTTCCTTTCTCTCCCTCTCTCCCTTTATCTCCCTCTCTCCCTTTCTTTTTCTCCCCGCTCTCATTTTCTCTCCCTTTCTCCCCTCTCTACTTTCCTCTCCCTTTGTCTTTCTCTCCCTCTCTCCCTTTCTCTTTCTCTCCCTATCTCCCTTTCTCTCTCTCTCCCTCTCTCCCTCTCTCCCTCTCTCCCTTTCTCCCCTCTCTCCTTTTCTCTTTCTCTCCCTCTCTCCCTTTCTCTCTCTCTCTCCCTCTCTCCCTTTCTCTCTCTCCCTCTCTCCCTTTCTCTTTCTCCCTCTCTCCCTTTCTCTTTACATCCCTCTCTGCCTTTTCTCTTTCTCTCCCTCTCTCCTTTCTCTTTCTCTCCCTCTCTCTCCTCTCCCTCTCTCCCTTTCTCCCCTCTCTCCTTTTCTCTTTCTCTCCCTCTCTCCCTTTCTCTCTCTCTCTCTCCTCTCTCTCCCTTTCTCTCTCCCTCTCTCTCCCTTTCTCTTTCTCCCTCTCTCCCTTTCTCTTTACATCCCTCTCTGCCTTTTCTCTTTCTCTCCCTCTCTCCCTCTCTCTCTTTCTCCCTCTCTCTCCCTCTCTCCCTCCCTCTCTTCTCTCCCTCTCTCTTTTCTCTTCTCTCTCCCTATCTCCCTTTCTCTCTCTCTCCCTCTTCTCCCTCTCTCCCTCTCTCCCTTTCTCCCCTTCTCTCCTCTTTCTCTCTCTCTCCCTCTCCCTTTCTCTCTCTCTCTCTCCCTCTCTCCCTTTCTCTTTATATCCCTCTCTCCCTTTCTCTTTCTCTCCCTCTCTCTTTTCCTTTCTCTCCCTCTCTCCTTTTTCTCTTTCTCTGTCACACTTTCTCTTTAAAACAGACCACCTCCACTCAACCCAGAGAAGACTTAAAGTGGATGTAAACCCTCACATATACCCAGTGAAGTGAACAGCCTCAGATAATACACAAAGAAAAAACAAATCTCCTGACATAAGTTTAAGTGTTAAGCACTGGGAGTGTAGTCTTGGCATACAGCCAAGACAGCTTATTGGAGGAAAGGCACACACCCCCTACTCTACATAGGCAGAGACTTGCAGAGCTGTGCTGTGACAAGTCAAGCTCTGTGCTAATCTATTTATAGCAACCTCCCACTACACAAATTTCAGCTGCTTTTATCTCCTGTGTCAGAGAACTTGTCAGAAGTTATCATGCTGATAACAGAGCAACAAGACAGCAGAAACACATGGGACTTAGAGCTTTGGAGAGAGATAAGAAAACACTATAGATGTATGTGCTTAGGTCAAATTTCATGAATCAGGTTTACATCCAATTAAATTTAATTATACCTACCCCTGGATTAAGGCCCCTTTCACACTGGGGCGGTTTTCAGGCGGTACAGCGCTAAAAATAGCGCCTGTACAGCGACTGAAAAAAACGGCCCCATTCACTCCAGTGTGAAAGCCGGAGGGCTTTCACACTGGAGCGGTGCGCTAGCAGGACGGTAAAAAATGTCCTGCTAGCAGCATCTTTGTGGCGGTATAGGAGCGGTGTATTCACTGCTCCTATACCACGCCTACCTATTGAAATCAATGGGACACCGCGGCTAAAACGACGGTAAAGCAGCGCTAAATATATCGTCACCACGGCTCCCGCCCCAGTGTGAAAGGGGCCTTAGTGTGGCTATCCTTAACAATAGATAAACTAAAAGAAGTAGCAACATTTATTCTTTGGTCTTTTTGCAGTGGGTTTAACAGTGCTTGTGCCAACGCTTCCTATATTTATAAATAATGTAACACAATAATACAAAACAGCAAAGCCATCATATCAGTGTACTAATAAGAGCAAAATGTATTCCCTAACTTTATTACATAAGCATTTTCTGTGCCTCTCTCTGCTTTAGTTTATATGTATCTCCCTGTACAATAAGGCCCCTTTCAGACGAGGCGGACTCCGCTTGCACGGAGCCCGCCTCTGTCCGCCGGCTCAGCGGGAGATCTGTCCGTTGATCTCCGCTGAGCCGGCGGATGACAAGCCTCTCTCCGCTCACTGAGCGGGGAGGGGCTTGCGAGCGCCGCTGATCTCTATGGAGAGATCGGATGAAAACGGACAGTGTGTCCGTTTTCACCCGATCTCACCCGATCTCACCCGATCCGACGGATCTGGACGTGTGGTCCATACGTCTGCTTTTGGCGGATCGGACCGGATCGGATGTCAGCGGACATGTCTCCGCTGACATCCGACGCTCCATAGAGTAACATGGAGCGCCCGTTCAGATCCGCCGTCAAACTGACAGGCGGATCTGAACGGGCCTTCCGTGTGAAAGGGGCCTTATGCGGCGTACACACGGTCGGAATTTCCGATGGAAACAGTCCGATGGGAGCTTTTCAACAGATTTTCCGACCGTGTGTATGCCCAGCGGTCTTTTTCTGTCGGAATTTCCAACGGACTTTGGATTGAGAACCTGTTCTCAATTTTTCCGATGGAAAACCTTTCTATCGGATTTTCCGATCGTGTGTATGCAATTCAGACACGCAAAATTCCGACGCATGCTCGGAAACAATTTGACGCATGCTCGGAAGCATTAAACTTCCCTTCTATAGTGCTGTCGAACGTGTTTTATGCCGCTGTGTTACTGACCATCGGAATTTGGTGTGACCGTGTGTAGGCAAGACAGTTTGAGCGAAATTCCGTCGGGAAAAGCATCAGAGCTTTTTCCGGCGAGAATTCCGACCGTGTGTACGCGGCATAAGAGTGACGTTCCTGAGACCTTCTTATTACTAGATATGTGCAATTTGTTTTGTTGCAAATTCGTTTTTTAACTAACTTCGACAAATTTGTTAATTCGCAAACATCCGAATTAATGAGAACCCGTTTAACAAATTTTTCTGAATATTCGTAAATTTTAATATTCGAAAATTCGTAAATTCATAAATTCAAAAATTTGTAAATTTGTAAATTCTTTCAATTCAAAAATTCGTAAATTCGAAAATGTGAAAATCCAAAAATTTTAAATGATAACTAACTAACTATAAATTAAAGGTATTGGAATTTCCTTTCAAATTTGGCTGTTTGTGAACATAACAAATACAAATTTATCCGAAGTTACGAATTATCAGAAATAACGAATGCCACATCTAAACGAATGGTACGTAACTAATTATTAATAATAAATAACATTAATAATAAAAACGTTTTATTATTATTATTTATTATTAATTCGTTGCTTTCCATTTTTTTAGATGCGACATTCCGTTATCTCGGAAAATTCGTAACTTCGGATAAATTTTGACTCCGCTCCGGGGCTCTCAGTCCTGCTGTCAGCCAGTACCGCCACGCTGTAGCGCTCCGCAAGATGACCGGGACCCTCGGTTGGCTCCGTCAAGTGTTCAGGACCCTCCGATCCGATCACGCTGCTGATCCAACACACTGTGGCAAGACACTCTCCGGTGGCTCAAACTCCGTTCCGCGCCAAGAAGGCCGCAGCTCTTCCAGACACACACCCACGGGTCCCTGCAGGCAGGTCTCACATCCCGGGTAGAAGAGAATAGACATGTGCAATTCGTTTAGTTACGATTCGTTTTCCGTTCAAATTCGTTATATTCGTTCATTCGTTATCGTACGAATGAACGAATGTTTTAGTAAAAATTTTAAACGAATAACGAATTATCGAATCGAACGAATATGAAAAACAACGAAAATACGAAATAATTAAATTAGAAACAACGAGACTACGAAAGAATGAAAATCCGAAAAACGAAAATAGAAACAACGAAAATCAAAATGAACGAAAAAATTCGTACATTCATAACTTTTTTTTTGTTTGTTGATTCGTAATTTCCCATGTCTCTTACAATGGCGCTGCTTAACGTGCTTCGAATGGATTGAACGAAAAAAATCGTACATTCGTAACTTTTGTTTTTATTCGTGTCTCTTACAATGTAATAATAGCATACACATTACATAAAATTATGAATTATGCTCCGATTACGAATCTACGAAAACAATGTTACGAAAGTACGAATAAATCAATCTTACGAAAATACGAATGTAACTAAATCTATGAAAATACGAATGCGTCCGAATACAAAATACAACGAAAATACAAATTTAGAATAAACGAAAATTAGACTAACGGAAAAACGAATCAACGAAAAATAACTCTACGAAAATATGAACGAGTCCGAATACGAACACCGACGACTTACGAAAATACGAACGAGTCCGAATACGAACACCGACGAATTACGAATTTACGAATCGTTACAAATCAACGGAAACAAACCGAAACAAAACTAAACAAATTTTTCTATTGTGCACATGTCTAGAAGAGAAAGAAGATGGCCGCGCTGGGCCTTTTATTTCCTACCCAGCATGCATTCTGTCACTTAGCCTCATGGGTAGGTAAGTGAGCACTGTGGGATAGTGAGGCTTATCACAGATGAAAAAATTCTAATGTGTAAACAAACAAGTCACAAGAAGCATAAATGTTCTGGCCACTAGAGGGAGCCAAACACTAATCTAATAGCACTGCAGTATTGTATAGCATTTACATGGCAAAAAATTCCAGCGCTACACACTTTATTGCAGTCCATTAGCATGTGATCCACCCTCGTGACTGCAGTCTGATCTGTGGAGAGATCGTCCGTTTAAAGATCTACTGTCTATGTTTATGACCTAGCCAGATCTGGTAAGAGTTTAATCTAGAGGGGGTGGCTTTCCACTCGTGGAGGTGTTGGTGGCAGCTTTCCCTCTTATCCGCGTATTTGAACTAATTTCGGACTGATCTCACAATGGTGCTGTTACACGGGGCAGGACTGCGGCATTGGGACTTTATCATCTTAATTGCACTTTTGATTTCAATCAATGCACACTTGTTATTTGATATTGTGCGTTTTTTTTAGTGCTGCTTTTTATGTGTTTTAAATATAGTGTATATACCAAGATACCAGATATGCCCATCCTCCAACTAGTTCCATTACTAACTGACATATCAGCATGGATGTCGCACCACTTCCTTAAACAAAATCTCACTAAAACTGAGCTATTAATATTCCCCTCCCCCGCCCGTGCCCCCCTCCATGACTTTTCCATCGAAATCAACAAGGCAACCATCAGTCCCTCCCCTCACGCCAGGGTACTCGGTGTAATCCTAGACTCTGACTTGTCATTTCAGCCTCTAGTCCAATCGTTGCCAAAAGTTTGTAGAATTCACCTCCATAACAGCTCTTATGCCCCGTACACACGGTCTGAAATTCCGACCACAAAATCCGTCGGATTTTTTCCGACGGATTTTGTCCGACACTGGTGTTGCATACACACGGTCGGACAAAGTTGTCGGAAAATCCGATCATCCTGAACGCGGTGACGTTCGTTGCGTACAACGGGACTACATAGAGGCTAGTAGCCAATAGCTTTGGTCTTCTAATGTGATCTGAGCATGCGTGGTACTTTGTCTGTCGAAATTTTCGCTACACACGATTGGAAAAGTCCGATAGGACTTTGTTGTCGGAAAATTTGAGAGCAGGAGAGAAAACTTTGTCCGTCGGAAAATCCGACGGAAAAAGTCCGATGGAGCCCACACACGGTCAGAATTTGCGACAACTTTGTCCGATAGGACATTTTCCGTCGGAAAATCCGACCGTGTGTACAGGGCATTAGATTCGCCCCTTTTAACAAATGAAACCACCAAGCTCCTCATTCACTCCCTCGTTATCTCTCGCCTTGACTATTGTAACTCCCTTCTCATTGCCCTGCCTCTCCATAGGCCAGTGATGGCGAACTTTGGCACCCCAGATGTTTTGGAACTACATTTCCCATGACGCTCAACTACACTGCAGAGTGCAGGAGCATCATGGGAAATGTAGTTCTGAAACATCTTGGGTGCCAAGGTTCGGCATCACTGCCATAGGCTCCTCCCCTCTTCAGTCTATCATGAATGCTAGACATGTGCAATTCGTTTCGTTTTTTTTTTTCGGGGTTTTTTTTTTTTTTTTCGTTCGTTCGAATCGTACGAATCCGATTAACGAATCGTTCGAATCGAACGAATCCGAAAAACAATGAAAATCCGAAAAAAAAAAATCAGAAACAACGAATGTACGAATGAAGAAAATCCGAAAAACGAAAAAAGGAACAACGAAAATGAACGAACAAATTCGTACATTTTTTTTGTTGAATTGGTAATTTTCCGTGTCCCTTACAATGGCACTGCTTAACGTGCTTCGAACAGATTGAAAAATTCGTACATTCGTAACTTTTTTCTTTTCGATTCGTAACTTTTTTCTTTTCGATTCGTAAATGATTAAAATGTAATAATAGTATACACATTACATAAAATTATGAATTATGCTCCGATTACGAATCTACGAATGTTACGAATGTTACGAATGTACGAATAACTACGAATGCGTCCGAATTTCGAATGAACGAAAATTAAACTAACGAAAAAACGAATCAACGAAAAATAACTCTTACGAATGTACGAATCGTTACGAATACGAACACCGACGACTTACAAATGTACGAATCGTTACGAGTCAACGGAAACGAAAAAAACGAAACGAAAATAAACAAATTTGTTTGTTGTGCACATGTCTAATGAATGCTGCTGCCAGACTTATCCACCCTTACCAACCACTCAGTGTCTGCCAACCCTCTCCTCCAATCCCTTCACTGGCTCCCAATCACCCAGCGAATTAAATTCAAAATACTAACCACAACATACAAAGCCACTCACAACTCTGCCCCCGAGCTACATCACCAATCTTGTCTCCAAATATCACCCAAACCGTCCTCTCCGCTCTTCTCAAGACCTCCTACTCTCAAGCTCCCTTGTCTCCTCCTCCCATGCTCATCTCCAGGATTTCTCCAGAGCCTCTCCCATCCTCTGGAACTCGCTACCTCCACCAGTCCGGCTATCCCCTACTCTTGCTACCTTCAGGAGATCCCTGAAAACTCATCTCTCTAGGAGAGCCTATTACATCTCCAACTAATCTTCTACCACTTCCATCAGCTCATTCCCCACAGTTACAACCTTTTGTACCACCTCCCCCGCCCTATTAGATTGTAAGCTCTTCTGAGCAGGGCCCTCATAATCCTCTTGTATTTTATTGTGTTATAACTCTATTGTCTCCCTTTTTTTTTGTAAAGCGCTGCGTAAACCGTTGGCGCTATATAAATCCTGCATAATAATAATAATAATGAATTATTATGAACAAGACAATGAATTGCGACTTGAATTTTGTGGGAATCTCCAGGCATTGAACTCGCCATGCCATCTTCCCAGTAATACCAAACATGGGGCACTATTCTTCCCATTGATACCAAACAATGGGGCACTATTCCTCTCATTGAAACCAATGATGGGGCACTGTTTAACAAGAATTATTTGTATCACCACAGACTGGTACTGTGGATACAAAATGATGGTGCATGTGCCGCGTCCTGATTATTTGGAATTGGATAATAGAACATGGAACTTGGACTTTTTAATGATGGGGTACTATTCCTCCCATTTAAACCAATGACAGGGCACTAATCCTCCTTTTGAAAACCAATGATGGGGCACTATACCTCCCTTTGAAACCAATGATGGGGCACTATTCCTCCCATTGAAACTAATGATGGGGCACTATTCCTCCCATTACAACCAATGATGGGGCACTATTCCTCCCATTAAAACCAATGATGGGACACTATATCTCCCATTGAAACCAATGATGGGGCACAGTACCGCCCAATCAAACCAATGATGGGGCACTATTCCTCCCAATAATACAAAACATGGGGCACTATACCACTCATTAATACCAAAAATGGGGCACTATTCCTCTCATTGAAACCAATGATGGGGCACTATTCCTCCCATTAAAACCAATGATGGGGCACTATTCATCCCATTGAAACCAATGATGGAACACTATATCCCCCATTGAAACCAATAATGGGGCATAATACCTCCCAATCAAACCAATGATGGTGCACTATTCATCCCATTAATACCCCAAATGGGGCACTATTCCTCCCATTGAAACCAATGATGGGGCACTATTCCTCCCATTAAAACCAATGGTGGGGCACTATTCCTCACATTGAAACCAATGATGGGACACTATTCCTCACATTGAAACCAATGATGGGTCACAAAACCTCACACGCAAACCAATGATGGGGCACTACTCCTCCCATTAATACCACAAATGGGGCACTATTCCTCCCATTAAAACCAATGATGGGGCACTATTTCTCCCATTAAAACCAATGATGGGGCACTATTCCTCCCATTAAAACCAATTATGGGGCACTATTCCTCCCTTTAATACCAAAAATGGGGCACCATTCCTCCCAATAACACCAATGATGGGGCACTATTCCTCCCAATAACACCAATGATGGGGCACTATTCCTCCCATTGAAACCAATGATGAGGCACAATACCTCCCAATCAAACCAATGATGGGGTACTATTCCTCCCATTGAAACCAATGATGAGGCACAATACCTCCCAATCAAACCAATGATGGGGTACTATTCCTCCCATTGAAACCAATGATGGGGAACAATACCTCCCAATCAAACCAATGATGGGGCACTATTTCTCCCACTGAAATCAATGATGGGGCACTATTCCTCCCATATGCCCACTGATGCTGGGGATTCTTTTTTCAGGTAAGAAAAAGGAGGGGGTCTAAGGGGTTGCTGCAGCACAAAAGGTTTGTCACCTTAATGCATAGAATGCATTAGGGTGAAAAATCGTGAGGGTTTACAACCCCTTTAATTGTTATGAGACCAGAAATAGATCAGAAAATATCACAAATTGCGAATCCAATCTACCTGGGCCAGTCTGGCTTTCCTCTAAGCTAGTGGTCTCCAAACTGCGGCACTGGGGGCCGGATGTGACCCTTTGCTTGCCTTTATCTGACCCTTGGGGCACCATTCTTCCCATATGCCCACTGATTCCGGGGCTTTTTTTTGTCACTGCCCACAATCTGCCCCCCTCAAAGCCTGAAGGACAGTAAACTGGCCTTTTGAGTTGAAAGTTTAGAGACCCCCCCGGCTCTAAGCCCTGAAAAATGACATAGGAACTTGTGAGAACAATGCAAGTTTACATATTCAGCTTATTTCAAGAATGTCTGGAAGAAATGCAAAACAATAGTTGTGTCTATTTTTCTGGTGTGCTCAGACAAAATACATCTGTAAAAATAACCAGTGAGGTCATATTTTTTTTTTCCAAGGTGCGTCATTAGATGCCTATGAAAATAACGACAACCAAAGCAAACTCAGGTCAGCAAAAAAAAACAATATAACAAATGATATAAAAATAAAAACTGGAAAGGTTGGAAACCAAAAACAATTTGATTGATTTTCTAAATTGCGTGATCTTAAAGACCCCCCTCTGATTCAACAAGGTTCACGATAGCCTTGGCTGGATGGGGACTCTCCCTCATCATTGGCTGAGACAGCAGCAGGAACCCATTGGCTCCCACCGCTGTCAATCACAGCCAGTGAGCCAATGAGAAGAGAGTGGGGGGGCGCGAGCCGCGGCTCTATGTGTTTTAATGGACCCTTAGAGCAGCAGCTAGACATGTGGGGTTTAGACATGTGCAATTCGTTTATTTTTTTTTCGTTTTTCGTTAAAATTCGTTATATTCGTTCATTCGTTATCGTACGAATGAACGAACGATTCGCAAAAAATTTTAACGAATAGCGAATCGTTCGAATCGAACGAATCCGAAAACAACGAAAATCCGAAATAACCAAATTAGAAACAACGAAACTACGAAAGAAGAAAATCCGAAAAACGGGAACCAACGAAAATCAAAATGAACGAAAAAATTCGTACATTCGTAGTTTTTTTTTGGTGAATTGGTAATTTTCCGTGTCTCTTACAATGGCGCTGCTTAACGTGCTTCGAATGGATTGAACGAAAAAATTCGTACATTCGTAACTTTTTTTTTTCGATTCGTAATTTTCCGTGTCTCTTAAAATGTAATAATAGCATACACATTACATAACATTATGAATTTACTAATCTACGAAAACAATGTTACGAAAGTACGAATAAATCAATCTAGCGGAAGTACGAATGTAACTAAATCTACGAAAATACGAATGCGTCCGAATTTCGGATAAACGAAAATTAAACTAACGGAAAAACGAAATGAACGAAAAAATAACTCTTACGAAAATACGAATCGTTACGAATACGAACAACGACGACTTACGAATTTACGAATCGTTACGAATCAACGGAAACGAAAGAAACGAAATGAAAATAAACTAATTTTTATATTGTGCACATGTCTAGTGGGGTTCATTTATTTCCGAATTGAAATTCGGACAAATTTTTCGTCATTTGGAAATTCGGACTTATAACCGAATTTCCATATTACAATAGTAACTACCAGTAATTTAATCGAATCGGAAATAATGAATCAAAATTTCGGGCGAATATTCAAATATTTTTCAAATCAAATTTGAATCTCTTTCTGAATCAAACTTGAATAGTTTTCAAATCAAATTCGAATTTACGAAGCAAATAAAATAGAATAGAACGTAAAGGAATAGAATAGAAAAATTGAATGGAATAGAAAATAAAAGAATATAATATAATAGAGTAAAACAGAAAAGAATAGAAAAAAATATTTAATAGAAAAAAAAAGGGATAGAATAGAAAATAAAAGAACAGAATACAATAGAATAGAAAATAAAAGAATAGAATAGAAAATTAAATAAAATAGAAAGAATTTAGCCATCTTCTGAAATTCAAATTTCAAATAGAATAAATTCAAATTAGAATTGAACAGAATAGAAAATAATAGAATAGAATAAACAATAGAAAATAATAAAATAGAAATAATAACCGTTTTCCGAAATTCAAATTTCGAAACAGAATACGTTTTATTTAGAATAGAAAAGAAAAGAATAGAATAGAAAAGAATATAATAGTACAGAAATAAAAAAATAGAATGGAATAGAAAGCATTTAACCATCTTCCAAAATTCGAAAATGTCAAATACAATAAATTTGACTTTGAATGGAATACAAATGGAATTCGAGAAATTTTAATAGATTTGAATTTGAACAAACAAAATTAATTCTGAAAACGAATTAAACAAATTTAAAGCGGTATTCCACCCTAAAGTGGAACTTCTGCTCATCGGAACCCTCCCCCCCCCTCCGGTGTCACATTTGGCACCTTTCAGGGGGGAGGGGGGTGCAGATACCTGTAGACAGGTATTTGCACCCACTGCCGGGCATAGACTCCCACGGGAGTCTATGCCTCTTCCTGTCCCGCAGCTGTCTGCTGGGACACACACGGGTCCCAGAGACAGCGTGGAGCATTCCTATTGCATTGCGCGACTCGCGCATGCGCAGTAGGGAACCGGGAAGTGAAGCCGGAAGGCTTCATTTCCTGATTCCCATACCCAAGATGGCGGCGGCAGCATCCGAGGACCGAGGGACGGTTCGGCCTCGGGTGCCGATATCGCTGGACCCTGTGACAGGTGAGTGTCCTTATTTTAAAAGTCAGCAGCTGCAGTATTTGTAGCTGCTGACTTTAAAAAAAAAAAAATTTTGCCGGACTCCCTCTTTAACCGCTTCCCGACCTCCTCCTGTAAATATACGTCGGCAGAATGGCACGGCTAGGCAACACCACGTATATATACGTCCCCTTTAATTGCCTAGCCGTGGGGTCGCGTGCGCGACGCCGGCGGCGCGCTTGCAACCCAGTCGGGAGCTCCGTGACCGCAGCCGTGGGACCAGCAGACCCAATCGCCGCTGGTATCCCGCGATCAGGTCACAGAGCTGAAGAACGGGGAGAGGTCTGTGTAAACAAACCTCTCCCCGCGCTTCCTACACTGCCTGTCACTAATCGGCTGTTCCCTGTCATCGGGAAAGCCGATCAATGACATCAGACGTACAGCCACGCCCCCCTACTGTAAAAAAAATCACAACACGTCACACTTAGCCCCTCCCCGCCCCCTAGTGGTTAACTTATTCACTGCCAGTGTCATTTACACAGGAATCAGTGCATTTAAATAGCACTGATTTCTGTATAAATGACAATGGTGCCAAAAATGTGTCAAAAATGTCCGATGTGTCCACCATAATGTCGCAGTCACAATAAAAATCGCTGATCGCCGCCATTACTAGTAAAAAAAAAAATATTAATAAAAATGCTATAAAACTATCCCCTATTTTGTAAACGCTATAACTTTAGCACAAACAAATCAATAATCGCTAATTGCGATTTTTTTTTTACCAAAAATATGTAGAAGAATACATATCGGCCTAAACTGAGGAAAAAAATGTTTTTTTATATATTTTTTGGGGGATATTAATTATAGCAAAAAGTAAAAAATATTGCATTTTTTTCAAAATTGTCGCTCTATTTTTGTTTATAGCGCAAAAAATAAAAACCGCAGGGGCGATCAAATACCACCAAAAGAAAGCTCTATTTGTGGGAAAAAAAGGACGCCAATTTTGTTTGGAAGCCACGTCGCACGACCGTGCAATTGTCAGTTAAAGCGACGCAGTGCCGAATCGCAAAAAGGGGCCTGGTCCTTTGGCTGCAAATTGGTTCGGGGCTGAAGTGGTTAACTATAAAAATGTATGAAACTAACAAATCGAAATAACATTTTTTTTCCTTCTGCACATGTCTAGCAGCGGCTTGGGAGCGAGCCAAATAGCAGTGCCCCCAGGGCAAGCAGCTTTCTAGAGTTACTCACCCCCCCCCCCCCCCCCTCCCGATCTGATTTGTTCAGATAGGAGGATGTAGAGTTCCAGTTACAGAGAGCTTGTCGATCAAACATGGCATTTATCGGTAGTTTAAGCGGATAAGCACTTGTTAGAATCATATTTTTAAATATTCGGTTTAAGAAAGCTATTTCCATCGATCACACTGTAAATTTACAAATTTTTGTTACGTGAAAAGTTTCTAGTAATGCCGCGTACACACGATCGGAAATTCGGCCAGCAAAAGACCGATGAGAGCTTTTGGTCGGAAAATGCGACCGTGTGTATGCTCCATCGGACTTTTGCTGGCCGAATTCCCACCAGCAAAAGATTGAGAGGAGGCTCTCTATTTTTCGGTCGGAAAAAGTTCCGATCGGAAATTCCGATCATCTGTAGCAATTCCGACGCGCAAAATTCCTACGCATGCTCGGAAACAATTCGACGCATGCTCGGAAGCATTGAACTTAATTTTCTCGGCTCGTCGTAGTGTTGTACGTCACCGCGTTCATGCAAGCCAAGCTTGAGCGGAATTCCATCGGAAAAACCATCCAAGTTTTTTCCAACGGAAAATCCGCTCGTGTGTACGCGGCATAAATCGACCATTGAATACAGAAAATAACCAATATTCTTTTTTTTTTTTAAGGCTGGATTAAACAGTGAATATAAAACTGGTTATTACCAAATTCCAAATTTTGTAACTTCAAAAAAATCATCAATATACAGTATATTCTACAAGTAATATTCAGAATGGGCAAACCACATCCTGAAAACACAAAATAGATTATAGGGTGAGTTAAAAAATATAATTTTTAGAGTATGTTGAATGTAAATTGGTGTTGAACATGGCTACTTCTGTTACAGTCCCTTATTTGCGTCATGTAATTTTGAATTTAAACATTTTTATGCATTTAGCAAAATAGTTTTTGAAGATAACGTTTGGTAGGTGTTTTGTATTTTATTTTTTAAATATGAAGGTTTTTCTTTTCCTTTTTTCTTACCAAAAATGCTCTTAAAATGCATTACAATAAAAATGCATTACAATACAATAAATTATTGTACCTTGGGCAAAGGAACTAAAGGGACAGTCAACAGATTAGATCTCGGAGTACAGGAGAAAAGAAAATGGCAAAAAAGATTTTGCCAAATATTAAAGGCTATTTTTAAGACAAAGATCAAACAAAAAATATAAAACAACAGGTAAAAAAATAAAAAATAAACAACTCCTTCGATAAAAAATGAAAATGTTTTTTCTTCTTTTTAAAAAAAAAATAAATTAATAAAATATTATTATCGTTTCCATTTAATACATTTATGCGGCGTACACACGGTCGGAATTTCTGATGGAAACAGTTCGAAGGGAGCTTTTCATCGTTTTTTTCGACCGTGTGTATGCCCATCGGTCTTTTTCTGTCGGAATTTCCGACGGACTTTGGATTGAGAGCCTGTTCTCAATTTTTCCGACGGAAAACCTTTCTATCGGATTTTCCGATCGTGTGTATGCAATTCTGACACGCAAAATTCCGACGCATGCTCGGAAACAATTCAACGCATGCTCGGAAGCATTAAACTTCCCTTTTATAGTGCTTTTGAACGTGTTTTATGCCGCTGTGTTATTGACCGTCGGAATTTGGTGTGATCGTGTGTAGGCAACACAGCTTGAGCGGAATTCCGTCGGAAAAACCGTCAAAGTTGTTTCCGACGAGAATTCCGATCGTGTGTACGCCGCATTAGTCTTTTTTTGCTTTGCAATTATCATTAATGATACTTTCAAAGACACTGCATGTAGAAAAAAAAAATACCTCTATAAAAGTCTCACACATAATATGAATTGCTGTTTTTTATTTCAGAGGAAAGATCTATGCAGGTTGTACTCAACCCACAAAGTTATACATGACACTTTGACAATGCACAATACAAACAGATATTGGTAAAAACAGGGGTATGAAAACATTACTGATTATTTTCCTATTTTTAAAGTGATTGTAAACCCTCCACTACAACTTTGACTCTTTGTAATGTATATAGCAAAGGCAGCTGATAGCTGCCTGTGAAAGTTCACGCACTGTTTTTGTTGCGATAGAAATCGTCCTTCAATTTGCAGTGACGTCAGCCGCGCTTGCGCATTGCGCATATCGTTTAACGGCACACAATGTGTGCCGTTTCTGTCTCCTCTGCATGCCGGGTCATTATCTTACACTGAGAACGGCACAGAGGGAAGCCTCGTGATACCACCTTGCAAGTAATTTGCCGCCATCATTGTCGCCATCATTGTCTTAGCTCTGTTGCAGTAGTCGCGCCAAGGTTTGGTTTCGGCGATATGGCGCATGCGCGAGATTTGGACAGGGCAACGAAGTAAGGGCGGAAATGACGTCCACAAACGATTCAACATACAGGAGTATGAATGGTGCGGCCAATACCCGGAAGACACTAAATAATAAAAATACGAAATAAGGTATTTGCAAAACCTCGTTTTTGAGAAATTGAAATGTGTGTGGCTTAGCGATCATTTACAGCATTTATATATTTTTTTAAAAAGAAAAAAGTTACAAGGTTTACTTCCTCTTAAAATAGTTAGCGTGCAAAAGCACATTAAAGCTCTTTGACATTTACATTCCTAGACGGAAGAAGGAAGAAGTCATCCAACCGTGTCGTATCTCGTCATATTACTTGTAATGGACCAATGAGAATAGTGAAAAGGAATGAAGAGAAACAGGAGTAGCATGATACTTATATATATATAAGAGAGGCTGCTGAGACAGATTGTAGTGCGATTATCCTTGAATGCACAGGACATGAAGCTCAGGTAGGATGCTCAACTTTCTAAAAAGAAAGTAGATTGCCAAAGAACAGCTTATTTTTGTTTGATTTTAATGTTCGGAGAAAAATATTTCCTTAAAAACTTTAGAAATAATGACTTTTGATGACATTTGTTAAAAGGGAAGCATCTAACCATTTTTTCAATTACGTGTTTGCTCTTGTTAATCCCTCCATGGTGGTGTGTTTCTGCTTAAAACTCAACTCCGGCTAAAATGTTTTTTTTTTTAACATTGGATAGCATGGGCAAGGGGTAGTACCCTTCTTGGGTTTGTTGCTGTTGTCAATGTGCAGATTTGGGAGCATGGGCAAGGGGTTGTACCCTTCTTGGGTGTGTTGCTGTTGTCAGTGTGCAGATTTGGTAACATGGGCAAGGGGTTGTACCCTTCTTGGGTGTGTTGCTGTTGTCGGTGTGCCGATTAGGGAGCATGGGCAAGGGGTTGTACCCTTCTTGGGTTTGTTGCTGTTGTAGGTGTGCCGATTTGGGAGCATGGGCAAGGGGTTGTACCCTTCTTGGGTGCGTTGCTGTTGTCAGTGTGCCGATTTGGGAGCATGGGCAAGGGGTTGTACCCTTCTTGGGTGTGTTGCTGTTGTCAATGTGCAGATTTGGGAGCATGGGCAAGGGGTTGTACCCTTCTTGGGTGTGTTGCTGTTGTCGGTGTGCCGATTTGGGAGCATGGGCAAGGGGTTGGACCCTTCTGCGGTGTGTTGCTGTTATCAGTGTGCCTATTTGGTAGCATGGGCAAGGGGTTGTTCCCTTCTTGGGTGTGTTGCTGTTGTCGGTGTGCCGATTTGGGAGCATGGGCAAGGGGTTGTACACTTCTTGGATTTGTTGCTCTTGTAGGTGTGCCGATTTGGGAGCATGGGCAAGGGGTTGTACCATTCTTGGGTGTGTTGCTGTTGTAGGTGTGCCGATTTGGGAGCATGGGCAAGGGGTTGTACCATTCTTGGGTGTGTTGCTGTTGTAGGTGTGCCGATTTGGGAGCATGGACAAGGGGTTGGACCTTTCTTCGGTGTGTTGCTGTTGTCGGTGTGCGGATTTGGGAGCATGGGCAAGTCACATTTACCATCATGACAGTAGTCCAACTATGTAGTGCCTATAAAGGCTGTACCTTACACCTTAGTACCTTTAGGAGTGGAAGCAACGTTTGGATATGATTAATTAGTGATCTCATAAATTGGTCTAGTTATAACAGTGGTAGCGAATGATGATACTGATTTAAGATAGAAAAGAGTCATGGACGTCAAAGAGCATCGTGGAACTGCGGTTGTCCTATGGTGGTAGAAAAGTAGAGGGGTCAGAAACGCTGGATATTTTGAGGTTGCCAAGTGAGTTGGTAAGATCTTTCTTTAAAGCGGTTCGGCACACATTTCATTTAGTAAATCTCTTTGCCTTCCAAATCAGGCAAAGAGTACTAAATGAAATGTGTTTTTTTTTTTTACTTACCTTGTAATCGATGACTTCCTGTCTTCTGTCTCTTCGGGGGTGGGCGGGGTCTTGCGGGGATCCTCGTCACGCCGCACTGTCTCCTGGGGTCTGGTGTCATTGATCCCAGGAGTCAGTGCGGGCATCTTCCGAAATCTCGCGAGATTTCGGACACATCTTCCGAAATCTCGCGAGATTTCGGACACATCTTCCGAAATCTCGTGAGATGTCGGCAGATGCGCCGTTACTGCGCACGCGCGAGTAACGGCGGTGCATGCTGGGCCATCTAAAGTGCCTGTGGGGTTTCACATGCCCACAGGCAAGATGGCCCCCAGCACAAAAGAAGAAGATGAAGAACTTCATCGGACGAAAACCGGCGGCAATCGAGATGGAAGATGGAACAGGTAAGTCCCCCAATGGAGCTATATGCCCTTGGCATATAGCCCAAAAAAAAAAAAAACGAGTGCAGAACCGCTTTAAGTACCAGTCTGTGAAACGGAATGGTTGCATTATGTCTTGTATTGTTTTATTAATGAATGTGGCCTCCATATATTTAAGCCATTTCTTGAAGAAGCGTGAAGTAGAATGAAAGTGCATTGTGTCCAGTCTCTCCAAGTAAAAGAGTGATGTCATAGCATAACCGCCGATAGATTGGGTGGTGCTGATGTGATACAGTGAGACATAATAGTCCTGCGGGCAACCAAAAGACATAGATGAGCCTATTGTGGAATATTTAGTAAGCCCATTGTTGATGAAGAGGATGATGGTGGTGTGTAACTGAACAGACATAGAAGACAGCCTTTCGGTATCTGTGTTTAAAGTTTGTTTTAACATGGCTATCAGAGACATTTTATAGCCTGCCTACCCCAGCCTCAGCTTTTTGCACCATGTGCATGTTTGGAAAACACACAGGACTCTGATATCATGGTTGGGATTTGAACCCATGACCTTAGTGCTGCTAGGCAGAAGCGCTAACCACTAAGCCACTGTGCTGCCCATAAATGAGATACTCATTCAACACTGACTGAGGTTCTAAAAAATATATCTGTGTTCTCGCTAAAGAGATTTGTTCTTGCTTTCTGTTCTAACGCCCATTTTTTGCAACATTTTTGTAAAAAAAAAATTTTTCTAACGTATACAGGGGGTCCCCGACTTACAAACATCTGACTTACAAACGACTCCTACTTACAAACGGAGGGAGACAATAGGAAGTGAGAGGAAATCCACCCCTAGGAAGGGAAATTCTCTCCTGTAAGAGTTAATATGGGAAAAAGGTGTCTCCACTGAAGCTTTATCACCAGTCCATGCTTCCCTATCAACCCAACATTTTCAAAATCCAATTGTCATCGGGACAGAAAGTGAGGTGAAATCTTCTGAACAGGGGCACAGACAGCAAAACAAATGTTACAGGGGTGATAACCCTTCCCTATGTTATCTAAAAAACTTAAAAATAGATTTTTTGTCTGGAGCTACACTTAAAAAATGTACCTGTTCCGACTTACAAACAGATTCAACTTAAGAACAAACCTACAGTCCCTATCTTGTTTGTAACCCGGGGGCCCCCTGTATGTATATATATCATTTACTGTATTCTATATATTCTATTGGAAAAGTTGTTTATATTGGTGTCTGTGTCCCCATTGGGGGAATTTTCCTTAATTTCATGTTAAAAAAAAACAGGTAAGGAGAAATCTCCCAAACAGTAACAGATTGCAATAAAAAAAAGTTGATTGATGCTCAAACTCTTCCTA
Organism: Lithobates sylvaticus; assembly: GCA_028564925.1. Taxonomy (NCBI): domain Eukaryota; kingdom Metazoa; phylum Chordata; class Amphibia; order Anura; family Ranidae; genus Lithobates; species Lithobates sylvaticus. The sequence goes on from CM053035.1 coordinate 15,884,837, forward strand.
ACCCTATTCAAACCTATAAAAATAATACACATAAAAGGTACAGGACTGTTCTGTACAGTTTTTTTTTTTTTGCTTTTATAATATTTATTACATTTTTCCAGCATAGTACAATATAGCAAGGATCGAGGAATTCAAGTGTGCTGGGTCAATAACCAAGGCCAAACATATCACAGAAAGTACATGGTGTATGAAATAATATTAGAGGAAAGAAAACTGTCAACAAAAAAAAGATTTTAAGATTTCTAAAAAGTGATGAATTTAAAAAATTGATATCAGATACCGTATATACGCGATTATAAGCCGAGTTTTTCAGCACATTTTTTTTGTGCTGAAAATGCCCCCTTGGCTTATACTGGAGTCAAGCACTTTTCTGCATCAGAAAATGACGTTTTCCGATCCGAATTTGGGACCCCGTATCTCGGGGCCACTTGGTGCTAGGAAGCCCAAATGGTATTCAAACCCAGTGGAACTAGCACTACAAGGTATCCAAAGATGGGGTTCCTAGCACTAAGTGGCCCCGAGATACAGGGCCCCCAAGTCGGTTCGGAAAATGTCATTCTCTGCTGCAGAAAAGTGCTTGACATTTTCCGACCCGACTTTGGGGCCCCGTATCTCGGGGCCACTTGGTGCTAGGAACCTCAAATTTGGTATTCAAACCCATCACTACAACGTATCCAAAGATGGGGTTCCTAGCACCAAGTGACCTCGAGATACAGGGCCCCAAAGTCGGTCAATTGTGTCCATCTGCAGCAATGTCATTTCGTGACCCTCTTGGCTGCAGCTAGGGGGCATCTAGGAACCCTTAACTACCAAGTTTGAAGTTTGGGGGACCTATGGCTGCAAATGGGCACAGTGAGGCTGCAAATGGGCATTGTTGACCCTCTTTTCCACTTACAGTAGCTGCGCATTTCTCACCCTAGGCTTATACTCGAGTCAATATGTTTTCCCAGTTGTTTGTGGTAAAATTAGGTGCCTCGGCTTATATTCGGGTCGGCTTATACTCGAGTATATACAGTAATTACATTTTCATTCCTCAATTGTTAAGTCTTGTTTTGTTAGGCACTGCAATTTTACAATTCACAAGTTTACTGCAATTTAAAAGATTTGGGGAATTATCTACAACCCAGACAGATGATGGCCTTTTGGACTATCATGTCCACATTTTGTATGAATGGCATGGTTTGAATTTTTCAGGATTTGTTTTTTTTTTATCTCACAATTTCTGATTTTGACCTCACTTTCTGCCCTTATGATGGCTATCCAAGATATAAAAAAGGAAGAAGCTGTCAAAGGGAAAGAAATTAATGGGCAGCAAAAAAAACAAGATATTGTCAGTTGCTCTACCCTTTCTGCTCCCATGTCCAGTGGCGGCTGGTGCTCAAAATATTTGGGGGGGGGGGGGCGCAAACAAACTGAAAAATTTGGGAAAAAAAAAAAACATCAATTGCAGCCACTGTGCCATCCAACAAGCCACTGTGCCCATCAAATGCTGCCACTGTGCCATCAGACGAGCCACTGTGGCCATCAAATGCTGCCACTGTTCCATCAAATAAGCCACTGTGCCATCAAACGCTGCCACCGTGCCATCAAACGCAGCCACCGTGCCATCAAACAGGCCACTGTGCCATCAAATACAGCCACTGTGCCATCAAACGCAGCCACAGTGCCCATCAAATGCTGCCAGTGTGCCCATCAAATTCTGCCAGTTTGCCCATTAAATGCTGCCAGTGTGCCTATCAATTGCAGCCAGTGTACCCATCAAATGCTGCCAGAATGCCCATTAAATGCTGCCAGTGTGCCCATTAAATGCTGCCACCAGTGTGACCCCCCCCCGCCTGTTCGCCGTCTGCCCAGCACTTACCCTGTCTTGGTTGGGCAGCGGGTGATGGCAACGAGCGGAGTCCTTCAAGTCAGTGTCTCCTGCCGTCCTCATCTCCCGACACCCGTCCTCTCCTCCTGATAGGCGTCCAATAGTGGTTCCTGTCGTTTCAGCCAATAAGGTGACAGGTAACAGACTTGAGAACCTGACTGGCAGAGAGGCGGTTCAGTGTTATGAAAGTGAATATTAATTTGCTTTCCTAACACAGCAGAGTGAACCGCGAGCGCTAAGCATGGCGTTCGCAGGTCACTGTGTTTGACGCCTATTAGAGCCTATGGCTCCAATTAGGTGCTTCAAAAAGGGGGCCGGACTCCTGAATGGGGGGTGGCCACGGCAATGCATGAATCTATCCATAGTGCACAGAGGGGTGGCAGGAGAGAGGGGGTAGCAGGAGAGAGGGGGCGGCGCCCGTGCGCACTTAATGCACAAGCCGTTACTGCCCCTGTCCATGTTGGAGAGATTTATTTTTTAATTATAGCTACCTAGGTGGATGCAGCATCGGTCCAATGTTGCATCTGTCCCCCCGCCGGCTCTAAGACTGAGAACTGAGCGATCAAACACTGCTGAACGCTCAGTTCTCAGTGCTCTGTGTGTAGAGCGCTAGTGACTGACAGTCACCGGCTCTCTTCTCCGCCCCCCCCCCACCCCAGGTGCTCACTGGAAGGCTGGGCTGTGGAGGGGCAGGAGCTGCTGGCTCAGGCTCTCAGCAGGTCGCTGAAGAGGCTGAGCCAAGTGCCGGTCCAGGCATCTGGGTGGATCCCGACCATATGCTTGCAATCTTTTCCCAGCCTGTACTGGCTCTGTGATGTCAGCCAACAGATGTCTGCAAGAACTGGAAGGAGAGAGCGTGAGGGGCTGATTAGTACAGCGGGGAGGTTCGGTTCTGGCAGGAGAGGATTGCCTAGGAGCAGGGGCGGACTGACAGCTCATGGGGCCCCCGGGCAATAGGAGAATATGGGGCCCCCAGACAATCAGAGATTATGGGACCACACAGTATACACACAGTATACAATCACACAGTATACACATGCATGTACACACAGTATACACAGACATGTTTCTTTTGGCTGAGAAGGTACTGGAGAGGTGGGGCAGCTATAATCTCTGGATTTTTAGACCAAAAGGATGTCGGTTAGGGATATTTCAGAAACAGATGTAAAAAAAACACAGATTTTTATATACTGTCCCTGGTCTTACTGAGGCTGGCAACCCTGATGGGGCCCCCTAGTGGCCTGGGGCCCTCTGGAAGTGCCTGAGTGGCTGAATGGTCAGTCCACCCCTGCCTAGGAGATGTCCTGATGCTCTCCCACCACTCTGCTACCTGGCCAAGTTCTTCCTGCGTTAGCACCTGCATGCTGAAAGTCCCAGGAGCCGTGCACCTGGTTAGAACCTGCAGAAATCCCCATTGTACCGGTCTCAGGCTCTCTCCTTCCAGTGCTCACCTCCAATCTGGAGCTGCCTCATGCAGTACCTTTTTTTTTTCCACCATAAAATGTCAGTTTTCTCAGGCTGATTGCAATCAGCATCAATCAATCAATCCACTTCCTCTGAGCCCAGACCATCATGGACCTACCAACCTACCAACCCAAGAATGGACGGCGAAGGAGATGCAGCATACAGTAGTAATTAGCTAATCTCTCTGTCAATCAGCTCTCTCCTCTATCACTGATTGGCTCTTTGTGCTGTTGGTCCTTTACTAGAGTAATCTGAACCCATCATGGCACCAAAAACCTTTGGTCTCTTTGATCTATTTTTTGTTTGTTGTTTGTGTGTATTTAGAAGGTTCTGATGCACACAATCTGTCAATGCCCCTATTGCCCCAGATGACTGTACAGACTGGGAATGCTGAGAGTCAAGAATACAGACAGGAATAAAAAAAGCATAGCAAAAATAATGCTAAACTTAGAATTTTGTTTTGTTTTCCTAATTCAATGATGACAATAATGACATTTTAAATAAATGCCTTCCACAAGTTGTGCTTTGTGCAGTGTCACTATTACTATACACACACATACCGTGCCTTGAAAAAGTATTCGTACCCCTTTAAATTGTACAAATTTTCTTAAGTTACAACCAAAAACGTAAATGTATTTTATTGGGACTTTATGTGATAGACCAACACAAAGTGGCACCATAATTGTGAAGTGGAAGGAAAATGATAAATGTTTTTCAAAAATGTTTACAAATAAAAAGTGTGGCGTGCATTTGTATTCAGCCCCCTTTACTCTGATACCCCTAATGGAAGCAAATGCCTTCAGAAGTCACCTAATTAGTAAATAGAGTCCACCTGTGTGTCATTTAATCTCAGTATAAATAGAGCTGTTCTATGAAGCCCTCAGAGGTTTGTTAGAGAACCTTAGTGAACAAAAAGCATCATGAAGGCCAAGGAACACACCAGACAGGTCAGGGATAAAGTTGTGGAGAAGTATAAAGCAGGATTTGGTTATAAGAAAATCTCCCAAGCTTTGAACATCTCACAGAGCTCTGTTCAATCCATCATCGGAAAATGGAAAGAGTATGGCACAACTGCAAACCTACCAAGACACGGCCGTCCACCTAAACTGACCAGCCGGGCCAGGAGAGCATTCATCAGAGAAGCAGCCAAGAGGCCCATGGTAACTCTGGAGGAGTTGCAGAGATCCACAGCTCAGGTGGGAGAATCTGTCCTCAGGACAACTATTAGTCGTGCAATCCACAAATCTTGTGGAGTGGTAAAGTGGCAATGTGAGTGGCAAGAAGAAAGACATATCTGAAAGAAAGCCATAAGAAGTCCCATTTTGTTTTGTAAGTTGTGAGAAGCCATGTGGGGGACACAGCAAACATGTGGAAGAAGGTGCTCTGGTCAGATGAGACCAAAATTGAACTTTTGAAAAGCTAAACTCTATGTGTGGCGGAAAAATAACACTGCACAACACCCTGAACACAGCATCCCCACTGTGAAACATGGTGGTGGCAGCATCATGTTGTTGGGATGCTTTTCTTCAGCAGGGACAGGGAAGCTGCTCAGAGTTGATGGGAAGATGGATGGAGACAAATACAGGGCAATCTTAGAAGAAAACCTGTTATGCCGCGTACACACGACCCGACTTTTTGACGGACTAAATTCCGTCAGACTTTTTGACGGACTTTCAACGGACTTTCGATGGACTTCCGTTGAATCGGAGTTGTCTACACACAATCACACCAAAATCTGATGGATTCGACATTGATGACATACGACCGGACTAGAATAAGGAAGTTCATAGCCAGTAGCCAATAGCTGCCCTAGCGTCGGTTTTCGTCCATCGGACTAGCATACAGACTCGAGTCTGTCGGAAAGATTTGAAACATGTTCTAAATCTAAAGTCCGTCTGATTTTTCGACAGCAAAGATCCGATGAAGCCCACACACAGTCAAATTGTTAAACGGATTTGTTTCCATCGGACCTTTGCTTTCGAAAAGTCCGGCCGTGTGTACACGGCATTATAGTCTGCAAAAGACTTGAGACTGGGGCGGAGGTTCACCTTCCAGCAGGACAACGACCCTAAACATACAGCCAGAGCTACAATGGAATGGTTTAGATCAAAGCATATCCATGTGTTAGAATGGCCCAGTCACAGTCCAGACCTAAATCCAAATGAGAATCTGTGGCAAGAATTTAAAATTACTGTTCACAGACGCTCTCCATCCAATCTGACAGAGCTTGAGATATTTTGCAAAGAAGAAGAATGGGCAAATATGTCCTCTCTAGATGCGCAAAGCTGGTAGAGACATCCCCAAAAAGACTTGCAGCTGTAATTGCAGAGAAAGGTGGTTCTACAAAATATTGACTCAGGGGGGCGCCATACAAATGTACCCCCCCACACTTTTCACATATCTATTTGTAAAAAAAAATGTAACCCCACTTCACAATTACCATATTTATAGGCATATAACACGCACTTTTTCCCCCTTACAATCGGGGGAAAGTCGGGGTGCGTGTTATACGCCGATACCCCCCCAAAAAAAATGACAAAAAAAGGCAAGCGCCGCTGAAAAATAGCGAGCGCTGACGAAAAAACCCGAAGCGCGGCCGAAAAAGAACGAAGCGCCCCCGGAAAAAGCCAAGCAGACTCTGCTCTGCTCGTAGTCCCGCCTCCCTGCGCTCGCTCCGGAAACAGCAGGGAGGCGGGACCGCGAGCTTAGCCGTCCGAGTCGGCTCGGCTTTTTCTGGGGGCGCTTCGTTCTTTTTCGCCCGTGCTTCGGGTTTTTTCGGCGGCGCACGCGACAGCGTCTCGGCGGCGGGAAATTTAAACCAGGAAAAGAATGAAAATGACGCTGGCAAGCTACAATGGCACTGGGCAAGGCTGCAATGACGCTGGGCAAGGCTGCAATGATGCTGGGCAAGGCTGCAAATGACGCTGGGCAAGGCTGCAATGACGCTGGGCAAGCTGCAATGACGCTTAAATGTAAGTTGTTTTTTTTTCCCTAAACTTCCCTCCTAAAACTTTTTTTCCTTAAAATGCCCTCCTAAACTTGGGGTGCGTGTTATACGCTGGTGCGTGTTATACGCCGATAAATACGGCATGTGCCACTTTGTGTTGGTCTATCACATAAAATCCCAATAAGATACATTTACGTTTTTGGTTGTAACATGAGAAAATGTGGAAAATTTCAAGGAGTATGAATACTTTTTCAAGGCACTGCATAGCACCAACAGCATACAAAGTGATTTATAAAATAGAGGGAGATGGGCACAGGTACAATACAATTCAATACAAGTGGGATCAGAGGGCCTTCAGATATGTCCCGGGGCACAATTCAAAAACAAAATGCCCCAAGTTGGATTTTAAATGTCAGCTGATATTTTCTTTCTCTAAAAAGTTACAGAAAGTTTAGTGGGATTATTTTTGCTTCACGGAAAGGATCTTGTCCTTGTGCTATATCCTGACGTGGCTGTCTTTTGACTAGGTGAGGAACATCTGGGGTGCGCGCCCAATTATTGGCAATGGGAGAACCCAACATCTTTTCTAAGGGCTTCTGCACTATTATCCTTCTGCTTGCGCTTGGTAAGTCCACATTTATCCTGCAATACCTCTGATGACGTCTCTTTTCTGGAATGATCTCTCTTATTGAAGTGGAAGTAAACCCATCGATTTAACGGCTTAAAAAAAAAGTTACATTCCCGGCATGCCGTAGAATGCTAGCTGTCACATTGGTTGTGATCTCAACCAATCTGTCGAACCATCCAATGGCTGGAGTCATAACTGATCACATGTGCAGCATCATGGCAGTTGAAGATTAGACAGAGACCAAGATGGCAGCTTCCTTGGCTGAAAATGATAGGAGGGTTTACTTCCGCTTTAATCCATCCATACTTGTTGTTGATTTTGTTTTTTGTTCTTTTTTAGTTTTTGTTTTTTTTTTGCTCTGTGCCCCCATTTGAGCAGTTTACCACCTTTTCAACAGAAAGTGCAATCTCTCCAGGGCAGAGTAAAATCTACTCTAATGCCGCGTACATACGGTCGGAATTTCCGATGGAAACAGTCCGATGGGAGCTTTTCATCGGATTTTCCGACCGTGTGTATGCCCATCGGTCTTTTTCTGTCGGAATTTCCGACGGACTTTGGATTGAGAACCTGTTCTTAATTTTTCCGACGGAAAACCTTTCTATCGGATTTTCCGATCGTGTGTTTGCAATTCCGACACGCAAAATTCCGACGCATGCTCGGAAACAATTCAACACATGCTCAGAAGCGAAACTTCGCTTTTATAGTGCAGTCAAACGTTTTTTAAGGCGTGGTGTTATTGACCGTCGGAATTTGGTGTGACCGTGTGTAGGCAAGACAGTTTGAGCGAAATTCCGTCGGAATTCCGACAGGAACACCATCAGAGCTTTTTCCGATGAGAATTCCGACCGTGTGTACGCGGCATTATGCCCCGTACACACGATCGGAAATTCTGACGGAAAATGTCCGATCGGACCATGTTGTCGGAAAATCCGCCCGTCAGAATTTCCGACGGAAAAAATTTGAGATCCTGCTCTCAAATTTTCCGACAACAAAATCCAATCAGACTTTTTCCGATCGTGTGTAGAGAATTCCGACGGACAAAGTGCCACGCATGCTCAGATCAAATTACGAGACCAAAGCTATTGGCTACTAGCCTCCGTCCTACGCAACGAACGTCACCACGTTCAGAATGATCGGATTTTCCGACAACTTTGTCTGACCGTGTGTATGCAACACCAGTGTCGGACAAAATCAGTCGGAAAAAATCCGACGGATTTTGTGGTCGGAATTTCCGACCGTGTGTACGGGGGACTTAGGCAGTTGTTAACAGTTGTTAATAGAAGGAGCGTCACCGATAAATGATTCCTCTTACCTCCTGTTCTAGTGACAAGTGTAACATTTTGTGTCATCATTTGTTGTTCCAGTGGCAATGGTCACCAAGACAAGAGCCAAGAGATTGTAACCCACAAGTAAAAGCTCCCTTAACCTCTTCAGCCCCGGAAGATTTTACCCCCTTCCTGACCAGACCACTTTTTGCGATTCGGCACTGAGTCGCTTTAACTGACAATTGCACGGCCGTGTGATGTGGCACCCAAACAAAATTGACGTCCTTTTTTTCCCACAAATAGAGCTTTCTTTTGGTGGTATTTGATCACCTCTGCGGTTTTTATCTTTTGCACTAAAAACAAAAAAAGAGTGTTAATTTTGAAAAAAAATGCATTATTTTTAACTTTTTGCTATTATAAATATCCCCCAAAAATATCTAAAAAAAAACATATTTTTCCTCAGTTTAGGCCAATACGTATTCTCGCAATAAAAATTGCAATAATCGTATAGTGATACAGTGGTTTGCGATATAGTGGTTTGCGCAAAAGTTATAGCGTTTACAAAATAGGGGATAGTTTTATGGCATTTTTATTATTATTATTTTTTTTTACTAGTAATGGCGGCTATCTGTGATTTTTATCGGGACTGCGACATTATGGCGGACACATGGGACAATTTTGACACATTTTTGGGACCACTGGCATTAATACAGTGATCAATGCTATAAAAATGCACTGATTACTGTGTAAATGACACTGGCAGTGAAGGGGTTAACCACTAGGGGGAGCTGAAGGGGTTAAGTGTGTTCTAGGGAGTGAGTCTAACTGTGGGGGGGGGATGGACTACTAGTCACATGGCAGCGATCACTGCTCCCGATGACAGGGAGCAGTGATCTGTGTCATGACACAAGCCAGAATGGGGAAATGCTTTGTTTACATAGGCACTTCCCCGTTCTGAGGCTCCGTGAAACAATCGCCGGGAGACAGGCGGACACCGAGTGCGTCGGTCCCGCGGGCACAACCACGCTGTACGCGGCAAGCACGCGCACCTGCTATCCCCGGCCCTTAAAGGGGACATACAGGTACGCTGCCATTGTGCCACCGCTGCCATTGTGCCGACGTATATTGGCGTGCGACGGTCGGCAAGTGGTTAAAGTAGAACTTCAGTTCTTCAGTTCTTTTTTTTTTTTTTAGAAATGATTTCTCTTTATTTCCTGTCTTTATTTTCCTAAAAGCTACTGACTTTTGCCTTGTACACACGGTCGTACATTCCGACCACAAAATCCGTCGGATTTTTTCCGACGGTGTTTGGCCGAAACTTGTGTTGCATACACACGGTCGGACAAAGTTGTCGGAAAATCCGATTCGTTCCGAACGAGGTGACGTACAAAACGTACGACGGGACTATGTAGAGGCCAGTAGCCAATAGCTTTTGTCCCCAAATTTATTCTGAGCATGCGTGGCACTTTGTGCGTCGGAATTCTATACACACGATCGGAAAAAGTCCAATCAAATTTTTTCCGTTGGAAATTCGACGAAAAAAGTCCACTAGAGCCCACACACGATCGGATTTTCCGACAACATAATCAGACTTTTCCCGTCGGAAATTTCCGACTGTGTGTTCGGGGCATAAGAGGGAATCTCCTCCAGCTTTGGAGACATTGTACACGTTGTTTGTATTTATTTTCAATATCATTTGTTTACATTTTTTTCTTTTTTCTTTTTTTTAATAGATGACATTACCAAACGCACAACTTCAACATCTTCAAGTAAGAACCATAAATCTGCATTTGATATCTTTTTTGGAGAACCAAAGATTACGTAAAGAAGATGAACATCTTTCTATATCAAAGAATTTGTGCAAAAAAATTAGACATGTGCACAATAGAAAAAATTTGTTTATTTTCGTTTAGTTTTTTTCGTTTCCGTTGATTCGTAACGATTCGTAAATTCGTAAGTCGTCGGTGTTCGTATTCGTAATGATTCGTATTTTCATAAGTGTTATTTTTTCGTTGATTCGTTTTTCCATTAGTTTAATTTTCGTTTATTCGAAATTCGGACGCATTCGTATTTTCGTAGATTTAGTTAGTTACATTCGTACTTTCGTTAGATTGATTTATTCGTACTTTCGTAACATTGTTTTCGTAGATTCGTAATCGGAGCATAATTCATAATTTTATGTAATGTGTATGCTATTATTACATTGTAAGAGACACGGAAAATTACGAATCGAAAAAAAAAGTTACGAATGTGCGAATTTTTTTGTTCAATCCATTCGAGGCACGTTAAGCAGCGACATTGTAAGGGACACGAAAAATAACCAATTCAACAAAAAAAAAAAAGTTACGAATGTACGAATTTTTTCATTCATTTAGATTCTCGTTGTTCCTGTTTCGTTTTTTCGGATTTCCTTCTTTCGTAGATTCGTTGTTTCTAATTCGTTTTTTTCGGATTTTCGTTGTTTTTCGGATTCGTTCGATTCGAACATTCGTTATTTGTTAAAATTGTTAGCGAATCGTTCGTTCATTCGTACGATAACGAATGAACGAATATAACGAATTTTAACGAAAAAAAAAAAAAAACGAAACGAATTGCACATGTCTAAAAAAAATATTATTTTTATTTGGTAGTTACATTTATGCAAATAACATTTGTTATCTCTTTGATCTGCAGGTCTTTTGTACCCATATGGGAATTCGTCATATGATACCGTTGCTCCAAAATCGGATGATGGAGTAAATGGCCCAATAACACTTTCTACCAAGCTTACTCTCTTTGGAAATGCATCTACCATTATCTATGTGAGTGCTCCCTGTTCTCTGTTATATGTACATTTCTTTGGCTTGGTCTCTTCCCTGCAATTTCCTGAGCCTCTCTATTCTTCAAAGAGTCCACCATCACTTTAATAGGATTGCACAGAGGTATTGAAAAATTATTTCTTTCTATATTTTACTTAAGGCTCATTTAATTTAATTCCACTTAATATATTACATTCTCCTTTTGAGCCACCATGTAGGGTAGGCAGGTGGGTGTCACTTCCTCCATGTTCCCCTCCTTGATGGGCACCGAAGCGTGTTTCACATAGGAGACCTAACCTGGGGTGGGTTCTTCTGGGCTACGCTGGGCACCTCAAATAAGGTCACTGCTTTGTACATGGGGTAACTTTACTTGAACAGATGACTGAACTGTAGTTAACTCTCTTGACGTTAACAACTTTAAGACCGGGCCTCTTTTTTAGATGCGTTGTTTACAAGTTAACCACTTGCCGACCCGGGCACGACGATATACGTCGACAGAATGGCACGTACAGGCAGGAGGGCGTATATATAAGTCCCTCCTTTAGCCTGTCCGTGCCATCGGGAGCGCGCCGGGAGCGGCGCGCTCCCGCACCGGTCGGGACCCCCCGGACTCGATCGCTGGGGGGACCCCCGCGATCGTCTCACGGGAAGGCTGAACGGGGAGATGCCGAGATAAACAGCATCTCCCCGTTCTGCCTAGCAACTAGTGACGCCGATCTCTGCTCCCTGTGATTGGAGCAGAGATCAGCATTCACTAGCTGACAGCCACGCCCCCCCCACAGTAAGAAACACACCCTAGGCATACTTAACCCTTACACTGCCCCCTTGTGGTTAACCCCTTCACTGCCAGTGTCATTTATACAGGAATTAATGCATTTAAATAGCATTAATTGCTGTAAAAATGACAATGGTCCCAAAAATGTGTCAAAAATGTCCGATGTGTCCACCATAATGTCGCAGTCACAAAAAAAATCGCAGATCTCCGCCATTACTAATAAAAAAAAATTATTAATAAAAAAATGCTATAAAACTATCCCCTATCTTGAAAACGCTATAACTTCTGCGCAAACCGATCAATAATCGCTTATTGCGATTTTTTTTATTAAAAATATGTAGAAGAATACGTATCGGCCTAAACGGAGGAAAAAAAATGTTTTTTTATATATTTTTTGGGGATATTTATTATAGCAAAAAGTAAAAAATAATGCATTTTTTTAAAAATTGTCGCTCTATTTTGTTTATAGCGCAACAAATAAAAACCGCAGGGGTGATCAAATACCACCAAAAGAAAGCTCTATTTGTGGGAAAAAAAGGACGTCAATTTTGTTTGGGAGCCACGTCGCACGACCGCGCAATTGTCAGTTAAAGTGCCGCAGTGCCGAATCGCAAAAAGGGGCCTGGTCCTTTGGCTGCAAATTGGTCCGGTCTGAAAGTGGTTAAAAACATTTTCTTTTGCTAGAAAATTACTTAGAACCCCCAAACATTATACTTTTTTTTATCTAACACCCTAGAGAACAAAATGGCGGTTGTTGTAATACTTTCTGTCACACCATATTTGCGCAGCGGTCTTATGCCCCGTACACATGGTCGGAATTTCCGACGGAAAATGTCCTATCGGACCATGTTGTCGGAAAATCCGACCGTGTGTGGGCGCCATCGGACTTTTTCCGTCGGAAAAAATTTGAGATCCTGCTGTGAGATCCGTGTGTAGCGAATTCCGACGGACAAAGTGCCACGCATGCTCAGATCAAATTACAAGACCAAAGCTATTGGCTACTAGCCTCTACGTAGTTCCGTCGTACGCAACGAACATCACCACGTTCAGAATGATCGGATTTTCCGACAACTTTGTCCGACCGTGTGTATGCAACACCAGTGTCGGAGAAAATCCGTCGGAAAAAATCTGACGGATTTTGTGGTCGGAATTTCCGACTGTGTGTACGGGGCATTACAAGCGCACTCTTTTTTTTTAAAATACACTTTTTTAGAATTACAAAATAAGACATCAGTAAAGTTAGCCCAATCTTTTTTTATATTGTAAAAGATAATGTTACGCCGAGTAAATTGACACCCAATATGTCACGCTTCAAAATTGCGCCCGCTCGTGGGATGGCGACAAACTTTTACCCTTAAAAATCTCCATAGGCGACATTTAAAAAATTCTACCAGTTGCATGTTTTGCATTACAGAGGAGGTCTAGTGAGAGATTTATTGCTCTTGCTCTACCAATCGCGGTGATACCTCACATGTGTGGTTTGAACACCGTTTTCATATGCGGGCGCTACTCACGTAGGCGTTCGCTTTTGCACGCGAGCTCGGCGTAAACATCCCTTGTAATAGAAAAAAAGCATGGCAGGATCTCTTAAATATGAGATGTGGGTTCAAAAAGACTTCAGATCTCATATGTACACTAAAATGCAATAAAAAAAAGAATAATCATTTTGTCATTTAAAAAAAAAAAAAAAAAAAATGGTCCTTTAAGAGCTTTGGGCGGAAGTGACGTTTTGACGTCGCTTCCGCCCTGCAGTGTCATGGAGATGGGTGGGGGCCATCTTCCCCTCACTCCATGCATAGCCACAGAAAGGATCCGATCGCCTCCACCGCTGCTGGGGGCCCCTCTCCCGCCGCCGATAAAAGCGATCTCGTGGCGAATCCGCCGCAGCGACCACTTTTATCTTGTACCGGACCGCCGTTCGAACACGGGAATACCGGGGTTATGGCAGCCAGCTGCTGCCATAACAACGATATCCGTCTTCAAAGTAGGGAAGCACATCAGCGTGCGACGGTCCAGAACTAGTTAATATACACCACTACAGTCATTTTTGAATTGAGGAGGGACACACAGAGCTGATGCCCTCTCCAACTGTGCAGCATATCTCCGCTATCTTACTATCAGTAGCCGGTCCCACTGTGTACCTAGCGCATGGGGTCCCGCCATGCACCTAGCATGCACTCACTTAACTCTTCCTCCTCTGTGTACAGCCTGAGGACCTTTACAGTGCTGATCTGCTCCTGTTGCTATGGGAGTTAGACTGCTCACCGAGGCTTGCTCTCCAAGGTTGAAATGCTCCCCCCTCTCTCTTCTCTGTAAGCAGCTAGAGATTACATGCTGTGGTTTGTCTGTGTCTTCTTTCCTATGCAACAAATTGTGTCAGGGCAGAGCCCTCCCCCTTTTATTAGAAACTACAGGAAACCAGGTTAACTGTTTGCCTCCTGGCTGGGACAGCAGCTATCTCACTAACCAACATTTCATCCGGCTTACAAGCAGCCAAAGCTTTGGGGTCCTTTTCACACTTTCCATCTCTTTGATGTAAAAATCCTGTTGCTTATAGAACTCAATACTCAAATGTAAATGTACACATGCAAGCGAATGACTCGTAGGGGTTGATTTACTAAAACTGGAGAGTGCAAAATCTGGTGTAGCCCTGTATAATAACTAATCAGCTTCCAGGCTTGTTTGTTTTTTTGTCAAGGCTTGATTAAAAGTTAGAAGCTGATTGGCCACCATCAGGGCAATGATCAGAAAATTTTGGGCCCCTTACACAGCTTTAGGCCTGGGCCCCCCCCCCCCCCCCCCCCCCCCCCCCCCAAAGTAATGCCCCATACACACGGTCAGATTTTCAGACGGAAAATGTCCTATCGGACAATGTTGTGTGAAATTCCGACCGTGTGTAGGCTACATCGGACATTTTCCATCGGATTTTCCGACGGACAAAGTTTTATCTCCTGCTCTCAATTTTTCCGACAACAAAGTCCTTTTTACGATCGTGTGTAGCGAATTCCGACGGACAAAGTGCCACGCATGCTCAGATCACATTACAAGACCAAAGCTATTGGCTACTAGCCTCTACGTAGTCCCGTCGTAGGCAACAAACGTCACCACGTTCAGAATGATCGGATTTTCCGACAACTTTGTCCGACCGTGTGTACGCAACACCAGTGTCGGACAAAATCCGTCGGAAAAAATCCGATGGATTTTGTGGTCGGATTTTCCGACCGTGTGTACACGGATGTATAAGGATGGTGTTTTTCACCAAATTTGAAAATGAATTAGCAGCTGCCCTACTGAAGCTTTTGCTTTCACTATACTCTAGCAGCAGTTTTAGAATGCTTTTAAAATTTGAACCAGTTGATTTTATGGAATTAAGTCTTATTTGACTATGTTATTTCATGAAGGCATTTCATTTGTTTTTAGGTCGATAACAATGGTTTACTATCATTTATTACATCCATCGCAACGGCGTACACACCCAAAAAACTCCCAGTGCTTGATGGCAACCCTTTTGTGGCTCCGTTCTGGGCAGATGTGGACAATGCCATAGCCGGTGACATATATTATCGACAGAGCAATGACACCGACCTCCTAAACCGCGCAACGAGTGATATCCGTTCTTACTTCAGTCTTTCCACGTTTTCAGCGACGTGGGCATTTGTGGCCACATGGAATAATGTGGCATATTATGGATCTACAGCCTCATCTAGCACGGTATATATATTAAAGTATGCTGAATTATTCAATAAGTGCAGCATTCCACCATTTGAAAGAAATGGATATTTCCCTTGGACTGTAGATATTCACCCTACTAAGTGGGGCAAGGAATGTGAATTGTTCCATTGTTTCATTCAGTAAAGTATATCAAAGTGGTTCTAAAGTCTTCTATGCATTAAGATAAAAAAAATTCTGTGTGCCGCAGCCCCCCTAATACCTACCTGAGCCTCATCTCGATCCAGCGATGTTGCATGAGAGTCTCAGCTGTCCGGGACTATGCCTCCTCATTGACTCCATTGGCTCCCACCACTTCTGTCAATCAAAGTCAATGAGCCAATGAGGAGAGAGAAGGTGCGGGCCCGAGCCGCAGCTTCATGTCTGAATGAACACACAGAGCAGCCTCTTGCCTGGGGTGTCCCCATAGCAAGCTGCTTGCTGTGGAGGCACTCGGCACGAGGGAGGGGCCAGGGGCACCGGCAAGGGACCCAAGAAGAGGAGGCTCTGGCCTGCACAGAGCAGGTAAGTTAACATGTTTGTTATTTTTAAACAAAAATTAAAACAGACTTTAGTATCACTTTAAGAAGGGTTATAAGTTTTTATTCTTCTCAACTCTATCCAAAGCAAAAAATGTAATTAAGATGCACCAAAATAATTTGCCACGGTAGGTTTATTGAAGCCAGAGACTTGCCGAACCAAGGGGTAATGCAGTAGTGTATTTAGGTTTTGTGCTGCCCTAGGCCTGACTAACTCGTGCACCCCCTAATTTAAATATGACCCACCCCTTCCTGTCAAGGCCACACCCCTTGCTGTTTAA
The DNA here is from genome assembly GCA_028564925.1 of Lithobates sylvaticus. NCBI lineage: Eukaryota > Metazoa > Chordata > Amphibia > Anura > Ranidae > Lithobates > Lithobates sylvaticus. The sequence continues at coordinate 15,901,112 of CM053035.1, forward strand.
GACCCGCCCGGAAATTTTCGAGTGGGTTCTGAGGGCCCGGGGTGTGCAATGGATTCCCTTAATTTGCCTAGAATTCCTCTCACTTACCGGTTATGGGGCAGGAAGTGAAGGGAAATCTCTGCAATGGAACAGGGATGGTAAAAAATAAACTGACAGGGGCTATAACCAGTGTTGCCTATAGTTCTACTTTAAGCACACATTTCTGATAATTTTATGGAGAGGACTAAGAAGATATAACCATGCCACTGGTGCAGTAGAAAACATATAGCACAGTGAGGAAGGTTTGTGGTCCACAATGATAGGACAGTCAAAATTAGAAGTGTTGCCTCCCCCCCCCCCCCCCCCCAGTTGCGGAATGCCGGCCGCCCACATACCAGAAGCAATGCGGCCGCTTCATGGGAGCGCAAGACTAATTTGCTTCTCAGCCGGTGTGCTGCCCCCCTGCATAGTGCTGCCCTAGGCCTGGGCCTTGTCGGCCTAGGCCAGGATACAGCGTTGGAGTAATGTTGAGCTAACAACGTTGCCAAACTTGTATTTTAATATTCATTTCATGTTCACTGACATTTTTCAAAAGCAGTCCCTAATTTATCATGTAGCACTTCTGGGCAAAATAGGCTTAAGCCCTGGACACATTGGTGCAAATCGCATTCCAAATCGGCGGCAATTGCCATCAATGGCCCCGTCCTAATCGGTGAGACGCCGCATTTGCGGCGCCACACTGATTTCCAAAAGTAGTTTTTGTACTACTTTTGGCGATTTCGGGGTGTGAGTTCCATTGACATCTGTGCAGCAACCCACACAGATGTCTCTGAAATTATCCCCGAATTCGGGACTTACATGCGGGTATGAAATTGCGCGGGTTCAGCTGAACTCGCACGATTTCATTCCCACACTCAGTTTGAACCTAGGCAAATACTTGGAACCTAGGCGAAAGCTGAGTTCCAAGTATGGCTATTTTTACATAACTATAGTGATTCTTCTCTAACCCTCATGGCTGATTTAAAGCCAATTCCCTCCTTACAATATCCTTGTCCAGCATACGTTTTATCTTCCCCATGGGTCCCAATGCATTTTGCCAAAATGGCAGCTTTGGCAATGTTGACAATTTTTAATTTTCTTTTCTAAATTCACAGGTTAACACATTTCAGGCTGTTCTCATCACAAATGCAAGCCTCACTTTTGCGATGTTCAACTATGCCAGTATTCATTGGACGACAGGGACATTAAGTGGAGGCGACATTAAAGGAACTGGAGGAACCCCAGCCCTGGTGAGAATGCAGAGCAATGATGATCTTTCAGAGGGCTGAGCAAATCTATATGCATAAACAAAGTTTATTTTTTATTTTTTAAGTGAAACACCACTATGGGTAAAAAGACCAAAAAAATCCACTTGACCAATTATGCATGTTTTAAGGATTTTAGTAAATTTCTGGTTCTTACCTCATTCTTCTCTGTTGGTACTAGGGATGAGCCGAACACCCCCCGGTTCGGTTTGCGGCAGAACATGCGAACAGACCAAAAATTTGTGCGAACCCCATTAAAGTCTATGGGACTCAAACGTGAAAAATCAAAAGTGTGAATTTTAAAGGCTAATATGCAAGTTATTGTCCTGAAAAGTGTTTGGGGACCTGGGTCCTGCCCCAGGGGATATGTATCAATGCAAAAAAAATGTTTTAAAAACTGACTTTTTTTCCGGAACAGTGAGTTTAATGATGCTTAAAGTGAAACAATAAAAGTGAAAGATTCCTTTAAATATTGTGCCTGGGGGGTGTCTATAGCATGCCTGTAAAGTGGCGCATGTTTCCCATGTTTAGAACTAGACATGTGCAATTCGTTTCGTTTTTTTTCGTTTTTCGTTTCTTTTCGTTATTTTCGTTCGTTCGTTTTCGTGTTCGAATCGTACGAATCCGAATAACGAATCGTTCGAATCGTACGAATCCGATTAACGAATCATTCGAATCGAACGAATCCGAAAAACAACGAAAATTCGAAAAAAAACTTTAGTTAGAAACAACGAATGTACTAATGAAGAAAATCCGAAAAACGAAAACGAACGAAAAAATTTGTACATTCGTAACTTTTTTTTTTGTTGAATTGGTAATTTTCCGTGTCCCTTACAATGGTGCTGCTTAACGTGCTTCGAATGGATTGAACTTTTTATTTTTTTTCGATTCGTAATGAATGGATTGAACAAAAAAATTTGTACATTCGTAACTTTTTTTTCGATTCGTAACTTTTTTTTTTTCGATTCGTAACTTTTTTTTTTTCGATTCGTAAATTATTAAAATGTAATAATAGCATACACATTACATGAAATTATGAATTATGCTCCGATTACGAATAAATACGAATGCGTCCGAAAATTAAACTAACGAAAAACGAACCAACGAAAAAATAACTCTTACGAATGTACGAATCGTTACGAATACGAACACCGACGACTTACGAATGTACGAATCGTTACAAATACGAACACCGATGACTTACGAATGTACGAATGTACGTTACGTTACGAATCAACGGAAACGAAAAAAACGAAACGAAAATAAACAATTTTTTTTCGGAAACGAAAAAAACGAAATGAAAATAAACAAATTTTTTTGTTGTGCACATGTCTATTTAGAACAGTCCCTGCACAAAATGACATTTCTAAAGGAAAAAAAGTAATTTAAAACTGCTTGCAGCTGTAATGTTGCCCCCCCCCCCCCCCCCCACCCTTTGGGTGTGGTATGGATATTAAGGTGAACCCCGCACCCAAATTTAAAAAAAAAATGCGTGGCCCTATATACTCTGAACAGCAGCAGTATACAGCCGACTCGGTGCCACCACAGGCATTGCATCATAAATGGCCTAAACTGGTAGGATGTAGAGAAAGTAGGGAATACTTAACCCAAGGTTTCAAACTTTAAAGAGGAAGTAAACCCTGATGCGATTTCCGGCGGACTACAAGTGAAATATCTCCTAAACAGCGCACATTTAGGAGATATTTCCACTACCTATAGGTAAGCCTTATTCTAGGCTTACCTATAGGTAAAAGTCCAAAAAGTGAGTTTACAACCACTTTAAGTCCTGTACTATACTGGACATTTTTTCATTTACCATTAAGGGGGTCAAGTGGTCTTTTACTCCCTGCAATGGGGCTGGTGGTTTCTTCTGAGCAATGGTCAGTTTAGCAGACAGAAATAAGTACGATGCTTATTTCTGTTGATATGCAAAGAGGCCTAGGATAGGGAAGGGTAAAAGGGCCAGTTTGGCATCTTTATGAATCGTCAAATGAAATGAGGTGTGTAGCAGGCCAAAGACCCTGGACCAGAAACCAGGAAGTCATGGGCAAGACCAGCAGATGTGCAATGCTTTTCCTCATTGACCAAAATTCCTATAGCAACTACGAGGGGGTCTTCAAAAAGTTCTCTCACTTTTTTATATTTAATATAGTTAAAAAAAGGGCAGAACTTTTTGAAGAAACCCCTGCATCACTGCACCCAGGATGTATATTGGCTAATCGAGCACCGAGCAGGAACCCAGGACCATCACATAAGAACTTTGTATGTGGATTTTAGGGTGTTAAAGGAACATTATGAAACAGTTGGCCAGGCCCTACTCCAAACCTTAGGCTATCTTGTTCAAGCACCTGCATGATCTGTACTCACCTACTTGGGTTCCGACTTACAATCCAGGATGGTATCACTTTACAGTTATTACAGTTATAATAGACAAGCCCTGATGAAGGGGGGGAGTGTTGAGCACTGAAATTTGTTGGATTTCTTTTTTTTTCTTTTTTATTTATTTATTTTTTATTTATTTATTTTAGTTGTCATACATACAGAGAAATAAACTATTTCATTAATCCATCAATCATATGAGCTCCAACGAATCCATTAGAAATCCAATTAACAGCATTACTCCTATCTTAAATACATCTACAGAAAAAACAATATCTAGTTATTTGAGATAGTCCACATTCTATCTTCCATTAGACCTGCTTCACTTGTATGCCCTGACAACATACTTTACTAAGAAGAAAAACCTCTACATATCTGAAGAGGCAAAAGGAGAAAGTAAGAAGCCCCATAAGGGAAAGAATTCCTAAAAAAAAGAGAAAAAAAGATAGAAAGAGAGAAGAAGAAAAAAAAAAAAACACTGATAGGAGAGGCGGAGTCGAAGTTGGAGGGGAAATGTACAGAGGAAAAGGCGAGTCTACTATACCATCATCCAGGGAAGAGAGGGCACCCCAAGGCCCTCCCTCCTCCCTTTTTCAAATACTCTCAGGAGCAAAGAGGGAACTCCCTTCATCTGAGAATTTAACCACTTGACATACACGCTATGGCCGAATGACGGCCACAGCGCGGATCTCAATTCCCGGGAGGCCGTCATATGACGGCCTCCCCTGTGCACGCTCCCTGCGCGCGCCGTGATCACCGAGTCACTGAGACTCAGGTGATCAGTGATCCGAGTAAGGGGCGGGGCCCCTTACCATGTTATCAGCTGTCAGCCAATGATAGCTGATCACATGATGAAAACAAAAGCTCGTTTTTTTTTCTCCTCACACTGACAGCGGAGGAGAAAAAAAAAGCCAATCACCGGCTCATCTTAAAGGGATATTGCTCCCGATAAGTCAGAGTCAATTATGCCTCATGTATGCCACCTGTAAATGCCCACAAGTGCCACCTGTCAATGCCCACAAGTGCAACCTGTCAATGCCCACAAGTGCCACCTATCAATGCCCACCAGTGCCACCTAAAAGTGCTGCCTAGTGCCCATCACTGCCACCCATCAGTGCCCATCACTGCCACCTATCCGTGCCCATCACTGCCGCCTCATCAGCGTAAATCAATGACAGACAAAAATTACCCATTTAAATTTAAAAAAAAATTTAATTCAGTCTTTTTTAATTTTTTTAACAAAAAATAAAAATCGCAGATGTGATCAAATGCCACCAAAAGAAAGCTCTATTTGAGGGGAAAAAATTATAAAAATGTCATTTGGGTACAGTGTTGTATGACCGCGCAATTTCCATTCAAAATGCGACAGCGCTGAAAGCTCAAAAGGGGGGTTTAAGTGCCCAGTAAGCAAGTGGTTAAATGTATTCCATTGGCCCCAAGTTTCTAAATATGTCTCCTTTCGATTTTGAACCGATAATAACAAATCCTCCATCCTATTAACCTCTTCAATTCGTGTGACCCATGTAAGAATTGTGGGAGGGCTCGTATCTCTTCACTGCCGTACGACACATGATCTGGCAGCGTTAATAAGATGGCGCAAAATTAATTTACTATATGTTTTCCCCGGTATGTTTGAGACATGTAGCAAAAATAGGGCTGGGTCTTCTGGGAGGTTATACTCAGTAAATTCCTGTGCTATCCGCCGTATCTCCCTCCAGAAGTACTCCAGTTTTGGCCAGGACCAAAGAACGTGGAGTAGAGTCCCTCTTTCCTCTTGATACCTCCAACATTTGTCCGGGATCTCTGGAAAGAATTTATTAAGTAATGAAGGTGTACGGTACCATCTTGTCATTATTGTAACATTAGTTTCTTGGATTCTTGTGGATTTCGAAGATTTCAACGCAAAATTTACTATCTGCCTATGTTGTGCCTGGCCGAACGTCCTATCTAATGTTGTTTCCCACTTCCTTATATATGGAGGAACATAATCCTCTTGGGGGGGGTTCCCATCTTTTCAATTTGGTATGTAATGTCACACTACATATGACATTACAACAAATAACTACAAGGTTCAGCACTCCTATACCCCAAAACGTTTTGTAATAACGGGGATAAATTCTGGGGAAAAAAAATTTCTTTTTTAAAATACAATAGATTCTGTATCAATGTATATCTTGTAGGCTGGGGTCAACAGTGGCTATAAAATCGGATACTATCAAATAGCCAGTTCCCTGACTACGGAGATCATCAACATATCATCTACAAGTAATGTCAATGTCCCCGGCCGATGGGTCTTCAAGCTGGACAAACGGTATCCTGAGGATCCCAGCGGGATTATAGGTAAAAAAAAAAAATTTACAAAATTACTGTAAGTATTATTATTCAGTTATGCTTCAAGTTAGTATATTATATATTTTTTTTTCCTTTATGTGTTATTTTATTTATTTGTTGCCACACAAATCCATAAAAAATTATTCTGTAAAACAATTCTGCATTAGAAATAACAGATAGAATCTTTTGGCTGGTGTTTTATTAACCTAATATAATTGTATTATCTTCCTATACAATATAGTTGGAAAGATTTAAAAAACGTATCCACATGTTTATTCTTGTGTTTTCTTTGTTTGCTTGTTTGTTTGTTTCAACATAAAGATTGAGTTAAACTCAAACCAGCAGTGCTCACACACATTAGGAAAAAATTAAATCATTTACCAAAAAAGAAACACCCAACACAACATTTACACAACATACTTTGTTTTCCTAACCTGAATGATTGTTTAAGCTCCGCCCCCGAGGAACAAAAGGGGAAAACTCTTTGCGTCATAAGCGTGCGTATTTTGAATTGGATATGTTCTTTATGTCCTTACATCAAGAATTCTGGAACTTTTTGAATCTAACTAGGAGAAGCAAACTAAGAGAGCTTTACAGTTAGTTCCCTGAATGTGACCATCTTAAGGGTCTATGGCATTGTACATTTTTTAACCTCTTCTTCTTTTGATATCTACTTCTCTACTTTCCATAGTATGTACTTTTTTTTTTAACTTTTAAATTTTTATTATTTTTTACAAAATACATTCCAATATAAATTAATACAATTAATTGGTATTGTATAGTATGTACTTTTTAAGAATACATTATCTGTCCCCTGACTAATACTTTACATTCTTCTTTTAATTACTATTAAGCCCATTTAACATCACTACCTTACTTCTAATAGTGGCTCTTACCTAAAAACCTAATTTCTTATTAATTGCAATATTTAAAAGTTTTTTATTTTGTCTTTATCATGTTCAAGTCTCAGAAATTAAATTGTTATGAATCTTACAGTCTGGCGCCGTTTTCGCCATACATTGACCGTTTCGTTGCATCTTTCATCCAATTTGCGTCAAACCTGCTCAGATGAGTAGTTCCTTAGTAAATGTAAAAATGAAAAAATGAAACAGGAAAAAAAATGCTCCATTTCAGAAACAGGATATTTATAACACAAAACAAACAAAAAAAAAAATGTCGTATAGTTTCCTCATAGATCCTGCTATTCAGTTTGTATTTCTAGTAAGTTACATTTAAAAAAGAAAAAGATATTAAAATTTGTAAAAACGAAAAAACTGACAAAAATTGAAAACACAACACATTAAAAAAAAAAATTTTTAGCCAAAAAAAATCAAATATGTAAGAACTCACATTTTGTGGTGCTTGTAAGGTGATTTGGAAGCGCTGCCCATTCATTGCAATGGGCATCTTTTTTTTTTTCCTGAAAGATTCAGAGGCTATTTCTAAAGCACCTGAGAACCACCCCAGTGTGAAAGTAGCCTTAGTGTTTACGAGTGAAAGTACAGTGGAACCTTTTAACATATTAAAAAAAGTTTTTTTTTTAAATTCTGACTCGGTTTGCAAGTGTTGTCTCGCAAAATTAGCAGAATTTAAGCTAATGGAGTGTGCAGTACCGCAATTGTCCAGGATTGTGGGTGGCGCCGGTGCTACTCAAAATGGTTGGGAGCCATTCGGAAATATTCTGAATCACTCGGAAATACTCGGAAACACTTGGAAATACTCCGTTGCCAAGTATTTCCGAGGCTTTCCGAGGCTTTCCGAGTTCAACCGAGCTGTCCCTGAGTATCTCCAAGGCTCTTCGCCCCCCCCACCCACCTCTGGCCACATGCGGTATTGCATGCAATAGAAGTCAATGCGGAACAAATTATCTTAATTTCCATTGACTTCTATGGGGAAATCAAGCGAGTGCTTTGGATTACAAGCATTCTGCTGGAACGGATTATGCTCGTAATCCAAGGTTCCACTGTATTGTGCATTTGAATAATTCCATTAAATATGTCTTTATTTTATTTATTTTTTTATATATTAAAAAATGTATTAAATAGAATTTTCAGTTTACGTTACTGATATCCATTTAGGTTCCACATTAACAACATACAGTATTGATACAGACAGTCATTTGGCTTTGGTTAGTACATTTTAACCTTTTGAAGCTTGCATTATTTTGTTATGTTTGACAACATTTTACTGCAGATTAATTATTTGTGACATCAAGTGTGATAAGTATAAGTGATAAGTAAAAAGATGTCCATCCATAGTGGATTTTACGACAAGGATATTGGTGGAAAAAAAAATCTATGCCTCGTCTCACAGTAAGTATTCTATACAAAGTTGTTTGTCCATTTAGAAAATGTATTTAATCCATGTATAAGCACGTCCCGCAAAAGGGACACGGAGCAGAGCAGAGCTCCACCCATATTTTTCAACAGACACAGGAAGGACCTTGCCGCGGTTCTGTTGCTCACAATCTGTGAACTTCACTGCAGATAAAATGGAAGAGTTCTTAACAGAGAACTTTAGCCAAAACCTTTTTTCTCTAGTTTTAGAACATGGGGGACCCCTGTCAATTTTTTTTCAATAAAAGGGAAAAAAAAACGCGCTAATATATCAATAAAAGTGAATCACTAAATAACCCAATGAGCAGCAGCTTAATGTGAGATATACACAGATAAAACATAAAAGGAAGAAGCCGCGCTAATAAGTCCAATTTATAAAATTGATTGTAGAAATTAATATCATCTCTCATACGGCAAAAAAATTGTTGAGTAATATTCAAATTCTTCTAGTATTAACACCACAGAGAGTTTGTTCAACAAAAGTGCGCCACCACCTTTAGAAAAACTTGCTTACCAGAGGGCAAGCAAAACCAGGCATATGGCTATAGCCCAGCCAAGGCCTTTGCTTGCACAGAAGATCGGGGAGATAAGCTCTGGGTGGATGGAGGGCTGCATAGATATATCCAAACACCGATGATACCACTCAATCCAGGACCATTATTTCAGCAACCCACTCAGCAGTAAACCCAGAAAGAGAGAACTACTATAGTGTAATATTGCCTAACTTGTTATTTAATTTGTAAAAAAACAACATTGCACTTACATTGTATTTAATTAAAAAATCACGCATAAAATACAAACTCCAATCCTCCTAACGAGACAGCGTGGTGACGTCAACACGTATCCTCCTCCAGACGCGTTTCGTCATATGTGACGTTGTCAATGCTGTCTGTGTTTCCATTTGGGGGATTTCTCCTCACTTCCTGTTGTGTCTTTAGACAGGAAATGAGGAGGAATCTCCCAAATTTCTAAATTTTAGAGCAGAGACCTAAAGCTCCAACTGTAAATTTAAAGACTTCTCCAAAGGAAGTAGAGACAACAGTAAATAGCATGTAGGGGTTGTAACTCTTTCCTTAATCTATACAAAGCTATAAAAAAGTTTTAGTAGAACCCACTTGCAGTATGATATAAGCCTTCGGGACAATATTTTTTCTAAGACCATGAGACTGCTGTGTTGTATACAGATTGTGCTAACGCTTCCTGCACCATTGCATAGATATTATATCTGAGCACTATCACCAGCATCACCAGGTTTTTACTGCTGTCTATGCCGGTGATGAGATTTCTGCTAACGTTCTTACAGGACATGATTTCTCGATGGTAAATCTCTCCAACCAGGACGAAGATATAAACAAAACCCATTATAGTGAGAAAGGATTAGAATTTTGAAATTGCTCTTGTTGATATTTCTACCTTTGTGTCCCATTGATGACTGCTCCCTCTCCTCCCATTTTATGTATGGGCATGATAAGAACAACGAGCAATCAAAAAATCCCCAATGAGGTCAAGGACAGAAATAAAAGCCTGAGACTTTATCCAAAAGCAAAAAATTAAAAAAAAATTGGCTTAAGACTAATTTCCACGAATTCAATTACTTTTTGAAAACTACAGGCATACCATGAGTTACATTTAATGAGGTGCCTGCCGCCTTATAGACATATCTCTATTATTCACATCTGACAAGTTTATTGTGCTCCAGAAAGATAACTGCGGGAGCTCAGGCACGGCTTACTGTGGTCTCAGTTCCTTAAAGAGCAGATTCACTGGAATTGTTATGCCTGACCCTTCCCTCTTTCTGCCCATTCACAGAAGACTTTGTATTAATTCACAAACTACAAAGGCTTCTGTGAATGGGCAGCAAGGGAGAGGTGCGGGCATAGCTGCTTTGTGTGCTTCTCTCCTCCTCCCTTTAGCAACCTGTGTGCCTGCCTTTTTTGCAAAGTTACTGCATTCTTTGAACTCAGCTTTAAGTTAGACTTTAAGCTAACCAAAATATTTAACATTGAATATCTCACCGTCATAGGGTTTTGGATATTTGCACTCTTTTTATGTCATTGTCCATAATATAAAATATATTATGGGCCTGTGTTGACGGGTTTTTTTGTCTGCATGGGAATCACATGGGTTTAGCATTTCCACACAAGTCTATGGAAATGCAAAACCCACTTGAAGCACATCAAAAGGAGGGCAGTTGCAGGTAAATACACCTGAAAATAAATACTGAAAGATCTCAGAAGTATCTCAAACTGATGCAAAACTGATGCCATCAAACAAAACCCAAAGCCCATTGACAAAGGCCCTGAAAACCTTACAAGGAGCATAGGTATTCCTTAAAATGGGCACAGTAGGGGTACAAGCCTGGAAACATACACAGAGCTCCCCATAATGCCCTGTAAACACGGTCGGAATTTCAGACAGAAAATGTCCTATCAGACCATGTTGTCGGAAAATCCGACCGTGTGTGGGCTCCATCAGACTTTTTTCGTTGGAGATTCAGACGGAAAAAATTTGAGATCCTGCTCTCGAATTTTCCGACAACAAAGTCCGATCTGACTTTTTCCGATCGTGTGTAGCGAATTCTGACGTCGACACGTTCAGAATGGTCAGATTTTCTGACAACTTTGTCCGACCGTGTGTATGCAACACCAGTGTCGGACAAAATCCGTCGGAAAAAATCAGACGGATTTTGTGGTTGGAATTTCCGACCGTGTGTACAGGGCATAAGAGTCCTTGAGAGACATAAATGTGTGGTAGGTGATTTAACTCTTTAGAATCTACAAAAAAATGTCATTCTCATACAGTCGTCAATATATCAAACTAAATTATGAGTTAGCATTAGCCTTCTTCAACCAATAAGTTTAAAACAAGTGTACAACATATTTGACAACAATGTGATATATTTGCTCTATGATTTTATTGCTTTATTTTTTTATTTTTTTTACACAGAATAGTGCATTGGGTTTATGGTCAACACTGCTGGCACCATAACAGTAAGATAAGCCAAAAGTCCTTAGTGCTGTCATTTTGTGTATTGATTTTCATGATGGGTTTTCCAAAACAAAGCTGTGAGTTGGGTCTAAAGGTTGTTGTCACAAAACCATTGGAGGCTGTGTTCTTTCTTTGCTGAGTGATTTATGCATAGAAGGTATGAATTTTATGATTTATCTGCTTATCCCGGGCGATCTTCCCATGGGTTGAGCTTAAGCAGAAGATCACCATTCAATTAAAAGGCACTGTACTGATCGAAGGAATGTTGTTTATGGAAGGCAGTCACCGTTGGCTATGGTCTCCTGGATCCAGTTCAGGTAATTGCACACTTTAGTGTATATTCCCGGGTGATTGGGCTCTCCACATGGGATGTGTCCCCAGGATGTGATGCCATAGAGTTTAGAATTACACACCAAGGGCCCACCAGAGTCACCCTGCAGGAACATAGATTGAAAGTTTACTTCTGAATTGGAAACACAATGACTAAAAATATTAAAGCTGAACTTCAGGCAAAGAGCTAACGCCACACAGGAAATAGATATACACATATGTGAGTTGTTTGGTTTGTTTTTGCAGAATCTTTATTTATATAGAGATATAAGAACAAAACAGTTGAGGCTTTCCAATAAATAAAGGCCATCAATTACAAGATACGGGAGAACATGACAACCCCATAACCCCAATATACTCAAAGTTCCCAGGATATACTAGGAAAACACCAACACCACCAAGCCAAGTGCAGTAAACCTTTCTGCCAAAGAATATAAAACACCAATATCAATCAGTAAACTAAACAAACATGGAAGGCCCATGAAATCTCCAAGCTTCATGGATGCACTTGATAAAGCCTAAACTGAGAACTAATCAGAGAACTAAGGGAATGTGGGGAGCTAAACAAAGATCCCGGTCACCCGTATGGGAATTGGTTTAACTGCCAAAGCATTTGTATTTATATCCATTCTGTCCTGAGATTTACATAACTCTGTCACATAACACTGGATTTTCATCACAAGGCCCACAGCCTTTGGTATCTAAAGCAACACTCTTTTGCTAGGGTCACCTCCTACAGTATACTCAGAACATTTCTTTACATTAGTGCTTCTAATCTGGCTTAGAATATGCTTAAATTGCAGTCTGTCAGTAGTATTAACACAGACATTTTTGTTTTTCCCTGTTTTTACGCTAGTGATAGAATGCTTTCTTTTGCCCATTGTTAAACTTTTGTTCAATGAGATTGTGGTTCACATACTTAGTAGGCCAAAAATGAAATTGAATTGATACGTTAAAATGCCCCACACTGTTATCCCAGCCGACTGGCCACAATGTTTGCAGGTGTTGGTTGGGTTGAATACTGGCTCGTCTGACACATCAAGGACCACAACAAAAATGCCCCTGTCTGAATACTGCCCCGGCATGTAGTGAACCCCTCTTAGTATAAAATGACTTCAGCCTGGTCCCCAACCCATGGGAGAAGCCCTTCTAATATGTTTTGCCCAGTAGGGGCTTAATCATAGAAGCCTCTGTTGGCCGAAACATGTAAGAGGGGGTTTTCCCATGGGTAAGAGACCAAGCTGAAACCATTTTTTACTAGGAGGAATTAACTACATGCCGAGGCAGTGTGCAGAGGGGTGCCATTTTGTTGTAGTCCTTACCTATGGGTATCATGTATTATAAACTCTGTCCATGACAATTGAAATTCATGACATTAAAACAGATGGGTATAGACCAGGGGTGCCCAACCAGTGGCCCGGAGACCACATGTGGCACGTGGAGCCCTCTGATGTGTGCGACCTCCTGCTCTGAGATGACGGGTTGGCAAGCCCAGATTGCAGGTCGCCTACCCGCCATGTCAGAGCATCAGTGTTGTGAATGAAGCCAGTGGTAGAGGAAGCAAGCAGCTGCGAAGCAAAGGCACTTAAGCCGATGCTTCCTGTATAACACCAGCTCCTGTCAAAGGCGGAGTGATACCAAATGCACTCTGCCTGGGACAGAAACAGCCAGCGATACCTGAATGGAACACTGTTATTAAAGGTAAGTTTATTACTAAAATCACAGTGTATATATGGACATATCTGTTCTGCAGTGGTTACTGGGCTGCTTTCAAACTGATCCGCAGGTGTAGCGCAGTGCACCTGAGGCTTACCTGCACTGAGCCATAGACTTCTGGTTTTATCTTTAGGTTTGGTGCATTTTCAGAAAGGTGCACCACACCTGCAGGATATAATAGGATTCTAAGGCAAGATACAGCTAGCCTGCAGTAAAGCCTGCGTGTGGGTAAACCTCAAACCATCAGTGTAAAAGCAGCCTTATGCCGCGTACACACGGTGGGACTTTCCAACGGCAAATGTGCGATCGGAGCTTGTTGTCGGAAATTCCAACCATGTGTAGGCTCCATCGGACAGTTTCCATCAGAATTTCCGTTGCACAAAATTTGAGATCTTGTTCTCAAATTTTCCGACAACAAAATCCGTTCGCGTAAATTCTGATCGTGTGTAGACAATTCCAACCCACAAAGTGCCACGCATGCTCTGAATCAAGCAGAAGAGCAGCACTGACTATTGAACTTAATTTTTTTCGGCTCGTCGTACGTGTTTTACGTCACCGCGTTCTTGACGTTTGGAATTTCCGACTAAACTTTGTGTGACCGTGTGTATGCAAGACAAGTTTGAGCCAACATCCGTCTAAAAAAAAAAACATGGATTTTGTTGTCGGAAAATCCTATCGTGTGTACAGGGCATTGGACCTCTTTCACACAATAGGTCTTACCCAATCGGACCCTCCATTCACCTCAATGGAGCGGCAGATGTAAACAGACTTGTGTCCGTTTACACTCGCCTAACTCCGATCTACTAAAAAAAAAACAGAAGTTCATTCGTCCCCTTCCCTCTGATCAGATCAGAGGGCCCTGTAGAGTAGAGTGGGCTGTGTCTGCTTTCTATATGCAGAGTGGACGCAGACCTGTCATCCGCCCACTCCACTCATTGTGGCCAGCGATTGGTTACTAAGTCGCTTAAGTGGCCCTCGCTCCTCAAAGGGTTGGGCACCCCTGGTATAGACCTTCATATTCATTAAAGCAAGATGGGTAAATTTTTGTGGAAAAAACACGTTGACATTAGTGTACGGTCTTATCTTTACATGGAAAGCTTTCATTATATTTTTTATTTCAGTGTAAGGGTAACTATTACCTGACAGGTGTCCTTGCCTCCTTCCTGGATTCCGGCACACAGCATGTTGTCTGTTATCACATCGTCTGGATACGCACCCTTGCACTCAGAGGCGGAAACAGTCTTTACCCCTACACATTGCAGGATAGGGGGATAGTTTTCTGCACATACAGAAAATTTGTCAAACATCTATGGCATTCAAGACTTATGGAAGATAAAACATAACACAGAACATCCAATACAAGAGTACATTTTGTCATTATCTGAGGGCAAGGTGCACATTGTTTATTCACAAAAGTAGTGGTACATGTTTGCATTTGGCTGAAATGGGATGTGGCCATGGTGAAGAGAATGGCAAAAGATGGACCATAAAGACTAGAAATATAATAGAGTCCAAAAAGACCAACTATTGTGGAGGTCACTTAACAGACTAATGTAGCGCCGACACTTTACTAAAGTGTGCGCTATGCATGTGTAAATTTAGTTTCCAGAACTGTAACAGAGTTCTGGGGGTCAATTGTACAGGTTTTTACTTTGGCATCAGTCTGGCTGGGCTGTACTGAAGTTCCGCCTGGTCATGGGTGCAGTGAGAAACAAGCCTGGTTGGACGTGTTAGGTACCAATCTTTCCCAGAGCCAATCAGTGGACGTGTCTGGCCCCGCTACGTAGTCTGGGAAGGGGTATTTAAGGTGCTGAAGTCACGTGTTCAGGGTTTGGCTGCTGCTTAGGTTTCTGGTTCTGGTCCAGGTCAGCCCCGCGAGGGGTCCAGGACCCAGGAGTGTCTGCCATCCCCGCAAGCATGGTCACCCTGACCAGCCCCAGAGGCCCTCATGGTCTGGGGTGGGGATCCATCCGTTCCTGAGTCTCGGAACTGGCTAGATCGAGGCCCAGTAACTGAAGGAGGATTCGGAGGCGTCCCGGTGTGCTCTCGGTATTGGAGGGACACAGCAACTCATACAAGTGACCAGGAGAGGACTCTTCGGAGGAGGGCCAAGAAGCTGGCTGCTCGTGCTCGGTAAGAGCCTGGGAGCTGAGTTGTATGGACACTAGAGAATCCACAGTATCGCCAAGAATGCTGAGAGATCCAGGTACTGTGAGAAAGGTTCCTACTTATCTTCAGTTACAATCTAGTCTGTGGCAGAGACTTTGCTAAGTTTTCCGGATCACATGTTGGCTGCTAAACCTCTGGTTAGAAGTTTATCGAGCAGTGAAGCGCCCAGTTGCGAGTGGCTACTCTCTGGGCTAACAAGAGACATTCAGTGGATGTCAGCAGTTCAAAGTGCCTAAGTTTTATCACCCGTGCCCTCTATTCCCACCTGAGACTGTGTTATTGTTGGATGTTACCCCTGCAAAATAAAAATCCTCAAAAGGACTTTTGTGTGTCAGCTTCTGAAGTTACTGGGTACTAACCCTGGGAACCCCTAGACAACGAAAGACGAGCTACGAGGAGGTAATTGGTAAGCCCAGAAAGTCAAGGCCGCCCCACGGGGTTATGGCCGCCACACTAAGAAAAATGGCACTTAAGTAACAAAACCAAAACTACAACCAATGGAAAACTGGAAGTCTAGAAAAATGTGACACTTGGACTCTCCAAGTCCTAAAAAATTGAAACAATGACAACTGAAGTTTAAGAACAATGACACACTCATAGCAAAGGTTTCAGATTAATACCCCGCTGAGGGCTGAGGGTCTCAGAAAAATGGAACGCTGACCATCCTAGTCTCAGAACAATGATTTACAATGATTACTGAGTTCCGATAATGATTATCTACTGGCGTTAGGGAGCCAGAGGAATAACATAATGACACTTGGTGTCTCACAACCATAACATGTTTGCATGGGATATATGAAAAGCAATATTCAGGCAACTTAAACGCTTTCAACTGGCCTTTGATTACAAAGTTGGCCGGGTTGATGGATGCAACCTACCACCAACAGTTGCTGTCTACAACATGGAAAAATCTAAACTGTTGGTGTAGGCTTCCTTTTTTCACTTGGATGTTTTGGGGATTGAAAGCTGGTTAACAGTGATTGAAATTGTCTGAAAATTGGTGCATGGTCATCATTGCATCTCAAAACCAAATAACAGTGAATCTGATCCTAGAACATTTATCCACTGGCACCTTGGTAACTAAAAACTCTGAGTTGGGATCCATAAGATGAGAAATTGAAATTTGGTGAGTCTATGACACTTGGGTTCCTAGACCACCAATACGCTGAAACCCGAGGATCAGGAGAACTGTATAATGAAATTTGGCTCTGTAAAACTAGCACACTGAATATGGGGGTCACAGACCCTGGAGCCCAAGGCAATGTTCTACAGCAGGGGTCTCCAAAATTTTCAAACAAAGGGCCACTTTATTGTCCTTCAGACTTTAGGAGGGCCGGATTGTGGGCAGCAGGGGTAGAAAATGTCACGGGGCCCAGCATCATTGACAATAAATATGGCCTCAGGGTTGGTGGTCAATAGGAGGAGTATTCCCCATGTTAGTAGAAGGAATAGTATTCCATCATTGGTATTGGTGGAAGATCTAATTCCCAATTGTTGGTGTCAGTGAGAGGAATAGTGCCTCATATCAGTGGAAGGAGTTTTGCCCCAAGGGCCACATAAAAGCTAGCAAAGGGCCACATCTGGCCCTCGGGCCGCAGTTTGGAGACCCCTGGTCTACAGAAACATTATTTCTTTGGGCAGGAATATTGAGTTGGAGATTCCTATATAACGTTTGTTATCTGACATTGTTCAATGACATCATTATAGTAATTGGGGTTATATATACCAGAGCTCATTTTTTAAACATTATGTGTGTTAAATTTTAAAACATTTTTATAAATAAAAAGTTGTGTTTACTTTGGTATACAAGTTTGATTATTTGCTACACAAAAGCCCTTGGGTTCAATCTATTGTATATGTAGTATGTAATTAGGGCGAGCGACATTGTTTCTACCCAGGCTAGTGGGTATTTTTTGCTATATTTACCAAAACTGGAGCACTAAGAATCTGGTGCAGCTGTGCATGGTCACCAATCAGCTTCTAACCCCAGCTTGTTCAATTAAGCTTTGACAAAAAAAAAAAAAAAAACCTGGAAGCTGATTGGTTTCTATGCAGAGCTGCACCAGATATATAAATATATATCAGTAAATGTGTACTTTATATTCTTATGCCCATTACCTTCTGGACTGGTGGTAGTCCCCCATCCAGACGCGAGACAATTGGTCCCATCAGGCAGGGCAGTGCAGCCAATGGGAATAGTTTGAACGTAAGCATTCAATGTGACTGGCTCCGGCAATTTCAGCAACATGATGTCGTTATCGTATGTTGTCTTGTCAAAGTTTGGGTGAGCACATATCTTATCAGCATAGGAGAACTGTTCGGTTCCTTCATAATTTTTTATGTCATGATCCCCAAGTTGAATCTCAATGCTTCTATATCACACAATGAAAAGAATGTAAATAGACATATCAAATGTGGTTAATTCATGTATCTATCTATCTATCTATCTATCTATCTATCTATCTTTCACAAAGAGGATGACATTAATTAGAAGGCTCATTAAAAATTAGACATGTGCAATTCGTTTCGTTTTTTTTCGTTATTTTCGTTCATTCGTTTCCGTACGAATGAACGAACGATTCGCTAAATTTTTTTACGAATAACGAATCGTTCGAATCGAACGAATCCGAAAATAACGAAAATCCGAAAAAAAAACAAATTAGAAACAACGAATGTAAGAATGAAGAAAATCCGAAAAATGAAAACAGGAACAACGAAAATGAAAATGAACGAAAAAATTCGTACATTCGTAACTTTTTTTTTTGTTGAATTGGTAATTTTCCGTGTCCCTTACAATGGCGCTGCTTAACGTGCCTCGAAGGGATTGAACGAAAAAAATGTGTACATTCATAACTTTTTTTTTTTTTTTTTCGATTCGTCATTTTCCGTGTCTCTTACAATGGCGCTGCTTAACGTGCTTCGAATAGATTCAACGAAAAAATTCGTACATTCGTAACTTTTTTTTTCGATTCGTAATTTTTCGTGTCTCTTAAAATGTAATAATAGCATACACATTACATAAAATTATGAATTATGCTCCGATTACGAATCTACGAATGTTACGAATGTTACGAATAAATACGAATGCGTCCGTATTTCGAATAAACGAGAATCAAACTAACGGAAATACGAATCAACGAAAAAATAACTTTTACGAAAATACAAATCGTTACGAATATGAACACCGACGACTTACGAATGTACGAATCATTACGAATCAATGGAAACGAAAAAAACGAAACGAAAATAAACTAATTTTTTTGTTGTGCACATGTCTATTAAAAATAAATTATTGTTTCATTGTACACCTGTACACTTTGCTATCGGAAAGTCTTGTATGTTCCTTTTCATGAAAAACAGTAAAAACTATTGAAATAGAAAGCTCATTTCAATATTTTTTATTGTGCTTATGCAGTCAAGCAAAAGTATTTTGTTGTCCATGGGTCTACACTCCAATGCCATACAAACTGCTAAAGATCTCATTGCTGATCTATGACAGCTGCAAAGAATGGAATGTAATGGATTGTGTGTAGGGCATGTTTAGGGATGAGCAAACTTGAAAGTCTTAATTGCTCTGCAATTTCAACAAAAATCAGAAAAAATTCACAAAATATTGCCCTTTTGCTACATTGCAGTCAATGTAAAAGGCATTTAAGGTGTTTTTGGTGTTTTTAAATGGGCAAAGAGCTTTAATTGCCCTCTAAGGGCTCTTTCACACGGACGTGTCCGTGTACGGAGCACGCTCTGCACAGCGGGGGACCGCTCCGTTGATCCCCCGCTGAGCAGGAAGATGACAGGTCTGTCTCTGCACTCTGTGCAGGGACGGACTTGTCAGAGCGCCGCTCTCCCCTATTGGGGATCGGAAGACGACGGACCATAGAGTCCGTCGTCACCCGATCCAATCCGCAGACGGATGGAAAAATAGCTTTTTCCTCAGTCACACTTTTTCGGATCGGAGCGGGTCGGATGTCAGCGGACATGTCACCGCAGACATCCGTCCCTCCATAGAGTTCTATGGAGGGTTTGTTCAGGTCCACCAAAAAAACTGACAGGCGGACCTGAACGAACCGCCCGTTTGAAAGGGGCCTAAAGGGTTATGGAAGCTCATTGTTATGCCGCGTACACACAACCCTTTTTTCCATCAGAATAAGCTCGGACGGTTTTTGCCGACGGAGTTCCGACAGAGTTCCGGCTGAAACGGACTTGCCTACACACGCTCACACCAAAGTCCGATCGTTTAGAACGCGGTGACGTAAAACACGTACAACGGGAATAGAAAAAGGAAGTTCAATAGCCAGTAGCTAATAGCTGCCCTTTGCGTCGTTTTTGGTCCGTCGGAACAGCATACAGACAAACGGTTTTCCCGATAAGAATTGATTCCTTCGGAAAAGATTTAAAACATGTTCTATTTCTAGGTCCGTCAGAATTTTCGAAAAAAAAATCCGCTGAAGCCCACACACAATCGGAATATCCGATGAAATGATTCCGTCTGACTTTTTCTGCCAGAAAGTCCGACCGTGTGTACACGGCATTAGCCCCATTATTTTACTTTTTTTACAAAAATGTAAAAAGGCAAAATATTCTTCTTACTGAAAGAACTTATCCAACATCTTTTGCTTGAGCGACATAGGGTATATAGTTATCTATATATGAGCACAAAGGTAATTTAATATGAGAAAATCTGATTGTTTCAGGTTACCCGGCCATGTACATGCGTGAGAGTCTATGGTCAATCAGGCCAGTTGAAAAAGTTTGTTTCTTCTGATAGTCAGACTAGAGCAGTGTTTCTCAACCTTTTTTTAGTCAAGGCATCCATTAAAATTTGGACAATCTTGAGGCACTCCATACTAAAGTGTGAAAAATCAAAACTTATGCCGCGTACACACGATCGGAATTCTCGTCGGGGAAAAAACTCTGACGGTTTTTCCGACGGAATTCCGCTCAAGCTGTGTTGCCTACACACAGTCACACCAAATTCCGACGGTCAATAACACAGCGGCATAAAACACGTTCGACAGCACTATAAAAGGGAAGTTTAATGCTTCCGAGCATGCGTCGAATTGTTTCCCAGCATGCGTCGGAATTTTGCGTGTCGGAATTGCATACACACGATCGGAAAATCCGATAGAAAGGTTTTCCGTCGGAAAAATTGAGAACAGGTTCTCAATTCAAAGTCCGTCGGAAATTCCGACAGAAAAAGACCGATGGGCATACACGCGGTCGGAAAATCGATGAAAAGCTCCCATCGGACTGTTTCCATCGGAAATTCCGACCGTCTGTACACCGCATTAGGCCGCATACACACGATCGGATATTCCGACAACAAATGTTCGATGTGAACTTGTTGTCGTAAATTCCGAGCGTGTGTAGGCTCCACCGGACATTTGTTGCCAGAATTTCCGACAACGAAAATTTGAGAGCTGGTTCTCCGTTGTCGGAAATTCCGATCGTGTGTACACAATTCCAACGCACAAAATTCCACGCATGCTCGGAATCAAGCAGAAGAGCCGCACTGGCTATTGAACTTCATTTTTCTCGGCTCGTCGCACGTGTTGTACGTCACCGCGTTCTTGGCGGTCGGAATTTCCGACAACATTTGTGCGACCGTGTGTATGCAAGACAAGTTTGAGCCAACATCCGTCGGAAATAAATTTTGTTTGTGTATGCGGCATAAAAGTTTTAGATAACACAGCACCATCCACATACATAGGACACACAACGTTGGAGGTCGTTTATTCTTTCAAAGGAAATACACCTTTGCGCACTAGTACTGACTAGTATTCCGATGTTTCTCTTCTCCTATAGCTTCTGTCCCGACTCACTCAGCTAATATGACCCAAGCAAGGGCCAGGACAAGGAGAGGGCAGGAGGGGCAGCTGCCCTGGGCAAAGTGGTGCAAGGGGGCAGAGAATGGCCACAGGGCAGTAAACCCATTCTACAGCATGCATTAACAGTATAGGAAGGGGCGCAGATCAACTTGCGCTGAGCGCTGGCTCAACCTGTCCCGGTACTGGACCCAGTGCTGATGGAGAGGGGCAAACAAAGATGCTGTGAAAGTGCCCAATATTCTCCTAATCAACCAATAATGTCATTGATTGTTAGGATCCCAGGGGCTAGAAGATTGTAATGGTGCACACTGAATACCTGTGGCTTTGTGTAACTTAAAGGCAAGCTTGATCCACCTGCTGGCTTGTATACAATTTTTGGGCAATTTTTATGCATTTTGCCAAGGTACCCCTAAAGAAACCTGAAGGCACCCCAGGTTGCCTGGGGCACACTGGTTGAAAAGGCTGTACTAGAGCATGTAAGGGTTGATTTACTAAAGGCAAATAGGTTGTTTACTTTGCAAGGGAAGTTGCACTTTGCAAGGGAATTTCCCCTTTACCATAGCGAATTAAATGAAGATCTGCTGACTTTCATCATCCAATCATGTGCAAGCAAAAATACTGGTTTTTAATTTCCTTGCGCATGATTGGGTATTATTTGCGAGGTGAAATGTCTCCACATTTGCTGAACTCTAGGGTAAAGCATAAGTTCCCTTGCAAAGTGAACAGCCTTTTAGTAAATCAAATTCATAGAGTTGTCTACCAACACCTCCTAATACATTGTGGAAAGGCACATGCCATGAGGGAAAAACGAGTGGAGGTTGTTAATTTCCATGCATCTAATACCAAAAAAACGGTCAACTTCTGTTCTCTGGTATGTCAGTTTATCACTTGGAGAGTCAAATAAACTTTTAATTGATGCATACTAACCAGTTATTTCTCAGCATCTATGGAACATTAATTGCATTTACACTTACGGCAGTTTACAATGTGCTGCTGTTAAGACCCATTGCTTATCTATTAGAGCTCCACCGCATGCGTGGTCACCAAAGTACTGAAGGGTAGCTTGCCAAGGAGCGGAGTTGGCTTTGCACTCATGTCCACCAATGATCTTGATAGAAAAATGACTATTTACTGTAGGGAGAAAAAAAAAAAACAAGAGTACAGAAGGTCACTTGGAAATATTAGGCTCATTATGTTTAACCCTATGATCGAAACATTAAAAATGTGCATGTTGTAATGAAGGCAGTTGTTTGGTTGGCAGCTTTAGATAAATAGTTCTACATGCTAAAAGTCATCAAGATCATTTTGATATCCATATTGGGGCCTGGATAGTGCCTCCTAATTAGTTTTTTCAACATCATAAGGAATTGGTCAAAAACTTAGTTTAGTGGAGATGGTTTTGAGTGTGGTGGCGCTATGACGGGTCTTGCTCCTTCCTTTCCTACACCCTGCCCTCTGCCTCCACCCCTCCCCTCTCCTTCCCTTCTTCTCTGCTTCTCATCCTTTCCCGAATAATTCTACTTTTCTCACTTTTCTCAGCAGAGTTGTGGCGGAAGGGTTACAGCTATTGAGGTTCTCAAATTGCAATAATGCTGTGTTGTCTCTGCTTTCTTCTTTGCACGTCGCACACAAACATTATGTACTCTGATTCTCTTTGCATTTACATGTATCAATGTTGGAAATCTTTTTTTTAACTATAAACCCATTCAAAATAAAAACATTGTATATGGTGGGAGTGCCTGAAATTGTGGAGTTTCTGGAATAAGGTATTTGCTTATAAGGTTTCGGAGATTTCGGTTCCCCCAACAACCCCGTATTGCTCTGTTAAGTGAACCAGTTGAGGACCTTTCCTGCTCTAAGCAGCGATTCATCTATTTTATGTGTGACGGACCTAGCCGGGACAGAGGCTGTAGGAGGGGACTGAATGCGAGCCTATTGTCTTGCGATTATGGGCCCTGGCCTTTGGGGGAACGGTGCTCTTTGAGCTGTATGCCTGGGGACCGCTGAGCTGGTTTTACTTGGATTCAGGTCCATGCTGGCCCCCCAAGACACATAGACTCTGGACATGTCAGATGCTAATATCATCAACTCCAGCCACCTGTCTGTTGTCTTGTATAATGCAAATGAGTAGTCTGGCTTGACACAGATTCTGGGGAGTATTTCACCTATTGTTGTATGTGCTAATTAACCCTGCAATTGAATAAAGGAGTCCATTGTTGATTTAGTTAAGTAGCTCATGCTAATTAGGTTAGGTTTTTAGTCATCCGGCTGTATATATGTGTGTGACATCTCAAATAAAAGCTATTCCTGATGTACTCCAAGACTGGTGTTGTCTAGTTCTTGGGGGTTCCTATAGCCAGATCCATTGGACTCATGTTCCAGGACTTAGGAAGCGGTATACTGACGGAAGCTTCCGTCACATTATGCTTTTACTAAACTTACAATAGCCCATTCCTGGAAAAAGACCTCAGTGTGTATCTCGTTATATAGACGAAAGGTGTCTTGGATAATGCTCAATGAACAAATTGCCAGTGTGGTCAATGACTCTACTAAGCGATTTGAGATCTGGAGCCCCTGGGCTGACTATGTTCATGTGAAGCTGTAGGGGATTTCGAACAAGCTAATTTCACTGGTCTGCCGGTACTGAATATGACCTCCCAAAAAAATTCTGTACCTCCACTGCGCCAATAACTCAAACAAAAAAATGTAAAATAATCAGTCAAAAAACAGCAGCTACTTTAGTGGAAAGCATACATAAATACATAAATTATACCTAAACGTGTAATGCAAATAATGTTCAGGAAATAATTAAGTAGCGCTGAAAAAAATGTCTAAATGAATAAATATCGTGATCTGATTTACCGTATATACTCGAGTATAAGCCGAGTTTTTCAGCACATTTTTTTGTGCTGAAAGTGCCCCCCTCGGCTTATACTGGAGTCAAGCACTTTTCTGCAGCAAAAAATTACATTTTCCAACCCGACTTTGCGGCCCCGTATTTCAGGGCCACTTGGTGCTAGGAACCACAAATTTGTTGTAATGTTGTTTCCACTGGGTTTGCACACCGAATTTGGGGTTCCTAGCACCAAGTGGCCCCGAGATACAGGGCCACAAAGTCGGGTTGGAAAATTTCATTTTTTGCTGCAGAAAAGTGCTTGACGTTTTCCGACCCGACTTTGGGGCCTCGTATCTCGGGGCCACTTGGTGCTATGCTAGGAACCCCAGTGGAACCAACATTACAACATATCCAAATTTGGGGTTCCTAGCACCAAGTGGCCCCGAGATACAGGGCCCCAAAGTCAGTCATATGTGTCCATCTGCAGCAATGTCATTTCGGGACCCTTTGGGTCCAGAGACCCCAAATTTTGGCTGCAGTTAGGGGGCATCTAGGAACCCTTAACTACTAAGTCTGAAGTTCGGGGGACCTATGGCTGCAAATGGGCACAGTGAGGCTGCAAATGGGCATTGTTGACCCTCTTTTTTCCACTTGCAGTAGCTGTGCATTTCTCACCCTAGGCTTATACTCCAGTCATTAAGTTTTCCCAGTTTTTTGTGGTAAAATTAGGTGCCTCGGCTTATATTCGGGTCGGCTTATACTCGAGTATATACGGTAATAAATTGTTTATAAATAGTATCACGCTATGTGGAGCACTTTTTATTTTTCACATATGGATATACCTGGCTTGGTTTGATCGTGGCACTGACCCAGGTGTGGTCAATCTGCTCTTTTGCCAAACACGAGAGTGGGAGGTAACATTAGTTGGTGAGTGCGGTCTCATTGGGAGAGGTGTCACAGGCACGTCGGTGTGGTGGAAGATTGAAGGAGTTTATGAAAATTGATTTCTGGTGTTTTTCTTCTACACTCATCAATGGACTGTTTATATTTATTTTTATAGCACAATTTCACGTGGTGTTATATTTACAGATCACGATATTTATTCATTTAGACATTGGTTTCAGCGCTACTTAATTATTTCCTGAACATTATTTGCATTACACGGTTAGGTATAATTTATGTATTTATGTAAGCTAAGTTCACCTCCTGGGAGCTTCACTTATTCTTCGACTCTTATGCCCCGTACACAGGGTGGGATTTTCCGACGGAAAATGTCCTATCGGACCATGTTGTCGGAAATTCCAACCATGTGTGGGCTCCATCTGACTTTTTCCGTCGGAATTTCCGACGGAAAAAGTTTGAGATCCTACTCTCAAATTTTCCGACAACAGAGTCCTATCAGACTTTTTCCGATCGTGTGTAGCGAATTCCAACGGACAAAGTGCCACGCATGCTCAGATCACATTACAAGACCAAAGCTATTGGCTACTAGCCTCTACGTAGTCCCGTCGTACGCAACGAACGTCACCACGTTCAGGATGATCGGATTTTCCGAAAGCTTTGTCCGACCGTGTGTATGCAACACCAGTGTCGGACAAAATCCGTTGGAAAAAATCTGACGGATTTTGTGGTCGGAATTTCCGATCGTGTGTACGGGGCATTTGGGTTTCTATCGCTCCTCTCTTTCATTCCCCATTTTGTTCTCTTTATTCCATTCTTCTTTGGCTCTTCTGAGGTTCCTCCTGGGTGGGACTTTCTCGTCTTTTTGATTGGTTGCAGTTGGAACTCATGACACTTCTTTTGTGTGCGTCTGTCATAGTGAAATTAATGTTTTGTCCCTATTGTTCTCTACATGAGCTGTGAAATAAATTATTTTAGATGCTTTGTCACGCCTACACTCTGGATGGACATAGTTTGAGACTACTTAACTTTCCAATGTTTTTTTTTTTTTTTTTAATCAAGTGCTCTAATTATGTAGAAGTGTATATCATTTACTGTATTTGAAAATCCTGAGTCCTGGCTGTTGTAATGTAGACATGTGCAATTAGTTTTCCGTTCAAATTCGTTATATTCGTTCATTCGTTATCGTACGAATGAACGAATGATTTCGTAAAAATTTTAACGAATAACAAATTATCGAAACGAACAAATATGAAAAACAACGAAAATACGAAATAATTAAATTAGAAACAACAAAACTACGAAAGAATGAAAACAGAAACAACGAAAATCAAAATGAACGAAAAAATTCGTACATTCGTAACTTTGTTTTTTGTTTGTTGATTCGTAATTTTCCGTGTCTCTTACAATGGCGCTGCTTAACGTGCTTCGAATGGATTGAACGAAAAAATTTGTACATTCGTAACTTTTTTTTTTTTGTTTTTGTCGATTCGTAATTTTCCGTGTCTCTTACAACCAATGGCGCTGCTTAACGTGCTTCGAATGGATTGACTGAAAAAATTCGTACACTCGGAACTTTTTTTTTTGTTGATTCGTAATTTTCAGTGTCTCTTACAATGGCGCTGCTTAACGTGCTTCGAATGGATTGAACGAAAAAATTCGTACATTCGTAACTTTTTTTTTTTTTTTTTTTTGATTCGTAATTTTCCGTGTCTCTTACAATGTAATAATAGCATACACATTACATAAAATTATGAATTATGCTCCGATTACGAATCTACGAAAACAATGTTACAAAAGTACGAATAAATCAATCTTACGAAAGTACGAATGTAACTAAATCTACGAAAATACGAATGCGTCCGAATACAAAATACAACGAAAATACGAAAATACGAATTTCGAATAAAAGAAAATTAGACCAACGGAGAAAACGAATCAACGAAAAAATAACTCTACGAAAATACGAACGAGTCCGAATACGAACACCGTCGACTTACGAATTTACGAATCGTTAGGAATCAACGGAAACGAACAGAAACTAAACTAATCTAAACGAATGTTTCTATTGTGCACATGTCTATTGTAATGATCACGATGATTTCTATTTGTCTGACTTTAAATTTCCAATAAAAATTATTGAAAGTAAAAATAAAAACATTGACTTTTTGCTAAATAATGGCTTTACGTGTCTTAATTGGTGGCAGTGCTAAAATTAAAACAGTAATGCCCCAAAATGACCAAATGGATCCCAACTGTACTGGAAGTTGACAGTTTCAAAAGTAGTTTTTGAATTTAAATGGTTACATAATTACATAGTCAAGTTGAAAAAAAAGTCCATATAATTCAACCATTAGAAAAAATAGAAAGAATAAATAGATTCCTCCAAAAGGCAATCTGGAACAATAATCTCTAGTGTTATTACATCACCTATATTTTGTGCACTTAGGAAAGCATCCAGCCCCTTTTTTCAAAACAATCTACTGTGCTGGTCAGAACTAGTTCTCAAGGAAGTTTATTCTACATTTTCACATTTACTGCGAAGAAGCATTTCCGTATGTGGAGATTAAAGCTTAATTCCAGGAAAAAGTGCAGGCACAATATCAGTTAAGTCCAACTAGGTACATGTCACCTCCAGGCCTTATCTCTATTACTTACTGTATATGTGACAGGTTTATTGCACTCCCGGAGGACACATTCTGGCTGTGAGAGCAAAGAGACACACACACACAGCAGCTATGCCCACCCCTCCCCTCTGCTGCCCATTCACAGAAGCCTTTGTATTGTGTGAATGAGTTTACACAATACAAAGGCTTCTGTGAATGGGCAGAAGGGGGGGTGGCCATAGCCGTTCCAGCGACTTGGCTCCTGAGCAAACTGAGACAACAGTTAGCAGCGTTGGAGATAGCCCCAAAATACCTGCCAGGTGTGAATAACAGAGATAAGTCTATGAGGTGACAGGCATCTCGTTAGACTTAACTCCTGGTACCTGCAGTTTTTACAAAGTAACTAAAGTCCTGGAATTCAGCTTTAAATCTCTTTTCCACCAGATGAAAAGAACGCCCCCTTGGCCTTTGTAATGACCTTACAAAAGTAGCATTTGTATTTAAATGGTTGCTCTGGAGCAGTAAGGATCATCCCTACTTAACCTTTTATCCCTTGAGAAATCCTAAAAATTATTATACCTACAGCTGACAGTTCAAAGTTGTACTGTACAGATAATATTAAATAAAATAATAAGGAATATAAGGGACCTTATACCCAAAGTGGATCATTTTTTACATCCCCCACTCCCTACAATAATTTGCTTTCAGTAAAAGATATGAAATGAAAGAACTAATAATAATGACTAGAAAAGAAAGGCAGATAGTGAAAATCATAAGTCCCCTTTACACTAGAGGCCAGTGTAGAAATTACCTTCCTACATTGGTGGTTGTTAAGGATCACCACCTAACATTGGTGGTCAATGTAAGTGGGAGATCGGTTGGCCACTGCTACTTATCCTAGCAACCCTTGGATTATCTCTGGGGTTCTATGAAACTTTGGTTAAAAAAGGGTGGTTTAGACAGTGAAGGCCAGGGCTTTTTTTCTCAGAGAATAGAAGCAGGTAACCCCAATTCCAAGTAACGCCTTACCTCCACCCCCTACCAACCCCAGACCACTGTCCATTGGTTCCACCCCCTATCCGCCTCCCAGTCCCGCCATTTTAAGGGAATACAGAACCAAGTATCACTTTGTGGTGCTAAGTAATTTGTTAATGAGAACATGGAAAGTAGTAAAATAGATCCCCTGCAGCCAGCAACAATAATGCCCCATACACACGGTCGGATTTTCAGACGGAAAAAGTTTGATCGGATCACGTTGTTGGAAAATCCGACCGTGTGTGGGCTCCATCTGACTTTTTCCGTCTGAATTTTTATGACGCACAAAGTTTGAGAGCTGGATCTCAAATTTCCCGACAACATTGTCCGATCGCGTCAATTCCGATCGTGTGTAGCCGAGTCCGACGGACAAAGTGCCACGCATGCTCAGAATAAATTTGGAGACAAAAGCTATTGGCTACTGGCCTCTACGTAGTCCTGTCGTATGTGTTGTACGTCCCCTCGTTCGGGAATGATCGGATTTTCCAACAACTTTGTCCGACCGTGTGTATGCAACACCAGTTTCGGACAAAAACCGTTGGAAAATATCCGACGGATTTTGTGGTCGGAATGTCCGACCCTGTGTATGGGGCATAAGACCCCTAGCAACAATAGACCTCCCACAAAAAAGACCCCCACCAGCAACAATATATCTCCCAGCAGCCAGAATCAAGAGACCCTTCCCTCCTCGTTGCTAGGAAGGAACAGTATATCGCTCCTAGCAATGTTTCCCCCCCCTCAGCAACAAAATCCCCCACCAACAAAATCCCACACCAGCAACAATAGATTTGACGAGCGACAATAGATCCCCACCAGCAACAACAGGATCCTCAAGTTGCCACCCTCAATAGATCCTCCAGCACACCCCATCATGCCAGTACATACATTCAGTGCGGGAGGTGCCAGAACTGCATTCCCCTGCATTCCCATTGAAAAAATGCCCTGGTGAAGACTAAAGGGCTGTACACATGGACCAAATATTGGGTGGCCGACACAGAGCGGCTGAGATCGCTGACCGGAGTGTTCTGGCGGGGGGGGGCAGTCCCCCTGTCAGAATACAATAGTTCAGTGGGGGAGATCGGTGTACTAACATTGCATAGTCAGTACAGCGGCTCCTCCCGAGCACCTCAGTTTTTATTTCGTTCAGCTCACTGGGTTGAATGAAAAAAAAAAAATATTCTGTACTAGGCTTAAGGTTAAGACTAAAACTAAGGCTAAGTTTGAGCTTGCAAGATAAACGCTTGACACATTAGCGCTAAAAACTCAGAGAGAAGCTGGATGTAAATATATTTCCAAATGTGACAGTACTGGATGAGACTAGTGTGTTTTTTTTTTTTTAATATTCTATACGTGTAACTAAGGGGCGGGTCTAGTATTACTCTAACCAAGGGGCAGATCTGTTATAGCGTGTAAGCAAGGGGCGAGTCTATTATTATTATATCGTGTAAGGGGCGGATGGCTACAGAAGAGGGCGAATGTTAAATTAATGGGCAGAGCTTGATATATAACAATAATAATAAATGCGCCCCTTGGTTACAGTAATACTAGACCCGCCCCTTAGTTACACGATAAACGCCCCTTGCAGAGTAGCACGAGCATCGGCAGCGTGCGGCATCGCCTCGTACAGTTAACTGCGCCTGCGCGGTGTAGAGTTCACTCAGAGCTGTTTAGGTTCGGCAATTTTCGTAAGCTCTGTAGTCCTTCGTACTGTGCAAGCGATGCGCCTGCGCAGTACAGGGGGTCCTTATCCGGCGGGGGAACTTTTTCAGCAGAACACATAAATTACACTACTGCCATCTAGTGGCGGTAGATGTAATTGCAGTAACGCCGCCCAAGTAATGGGAACTGCGTTACCATGAGGGGAAAAGTAATCAGATTACTCGTTACCCTCTAAAGTAGCTCCGTTTATTTTAACTCAGTTACTTACATCACTGATACTCACAAACCCACTGTGAATCATAGCATTTCGTAAATTCAGATACAGAAGTCAGCCCTTGAACCATAGATCCAAATGGATAACGTTATCCCCCCTGACATGTTTCGGGAGACAGACCCCCTTCCTCAGAGCAGAAACTGGTTTGACACCCTCCTCCATCTCCTTTATCAAGATTACTGAAAATGTATCCCACCTCCAGCAAGGAGGGGAGCAGAGGGGGAGGGGGAAGAGGTCAAAGGGCAAGGCCGCCTATGATGGTCCTTTAGACCAGGGGTCTCAAACTATCGGCCCTCCAGCTGTTGCAAAACTAGAAGTCCCATAAGGGCATTGCAAGGCTGACAGTTACAAGCACACCTCAGGCAGAGCCATGATGGGACTTGTAGTTTTGCAACAGTTGGAGGGCCGCCAGTTTGAGACCCTTGCTTTAGACCCATTAAAATGTAGCAGGGGCACAAATCATAAAATACAACCAAACAGCAAAAATACAAAAAGAAGCAAACAAAAGGACAGGTACAACAATGCCCAATAAAGGACTTCCAATACATTTCACTAAATATATTGCATACGTACAATTAATATAAATATGTCTCTCTCTCTCTCTCTCGCTCCATATACCTTACCTTCCAACCACTGCACCAAGGGTGTCACATTGCTATCATTATATGCGGTCATAGTGGGTGCTTGTGTTCATGAAATGGCAGGTGTACAAAGCAGAGGGCTTTAAATAATGCTCTAGGCATTGGCGCCCTTTTTGTGTTTTTGTTTGTACCCAGGGGCGGACTGACCATTCAGCCACTCGGGCACTGCCCGAGGGCCCCCGGGCCACTAGGGGGCCCCATCAGGGTTGCCAGCCTCAGTAAAACCAGGGACAGTATGTAAAAATCTGTGTTCTTTTTTTTAAATCTGTCTCTGAAATGTCCCTTAGCGACATTCTTTTGGTCTAAAAATCCCGAGATTATTGCTGCCCCACCTCTCCAGTACCTTCTCAGCCAATAGAAACATGTCTGTGTATACTATGTGTACATGTATGTGTATATTGTGTGATTGTATACAGTGTGTGTGTATACTGTGTGGCGCCATAATCTCTGATTGCCTGGGGGCCCCATAATCTCCTATTGCCCGGGGGCCCCATGAGTTGTCAGTCCGCCCCTGTTTGTACCTATAAGGCTAAGATTGTCCCAAAGAGATATGAGAATACTGTCTCTGAGCTATTTTCAGGAAATGCAATGTAAATAATTGAACCAAAGAACTAAAAAAACTTGAAGGAGGAATTTGGCAACAGTTTCATCAACTAATCAGAAACACTGTAGTTGAGTTGAAATGACGGGACACAGAAAACTGATCCTACCGGAAACTTCAACACAATGTGTCATCTTTCATTGAGGTTGTTAAATTTTACATTGTATTATTATGTTTTGCTCTAGACTTTCTATGTTTTACTATATATCTAAAACACTTTTTACACTTCCCTTATGCATCTGGCTGAAGGTGTGAGAGCAGAATTTGCTATAGAGGAAGAACTTGGCCATCAGCAGAATATAACAAACAACCGCACCCTAAATTTAAAAAAATTAGTTGACGGCACGTCTTATTTCATTATTTTTGACCATCAAAACCTTAATTGTTCTTTAACGTCAAGTCATAGTAAATCCACTTACCTGCTGTTACCAGCAGTGCGGCAAGAAGCAGGAGGAACATTCCGAAGTTTGGAGTATTCAAAACTTCCCCAAAGCCAGCTCCTTCTCCCTAGACTTCGATTAGAGAGTCAATGATTAACCTGATCAGCCCAAGCTTCAGAAGACTGTAGATTATGGAGAAAGCTGGCAATTCTATGTTGTGTGCACAGTAACTGCTTCTTGTACAGTACATGCAGAACAACACGTGACTCGAAGATTGACCTCCCACAAAAATATACTACAGACAATTATGCCCGTACACACGGTCGGAAATTCCGACCACAAAATCCGTCGGATTTTTTCTGACGGATTTTGTCCGACACTGGTGTTGCATGCACACGGTCGGACAAAGTTGTCGGAAAATCCGATCATTCTGAATGTGGTGACGTTCGTTGCGTACGACGGGACTACGTAGAGGCTAGTAGCCAATAGCTTTGGTCTTGTAATGTGATCTGAGCATGCGTGGCACTTTGTCCGTCGGAATTCGCTAAACACGATCGGAAAAAGTCCGATAGCACTTTGTTGTCGGAAAATTTGAGAGCAGGATCTCAAACTTTTTCCGTCGCAAATTCCAACGGAAAAAGTCCGATGGAGCCCACACACGGTCGGAATTTTTTCGACAAAATGGTCCGATAGGACATTTTCCGTCGGAGAATCCGACCGTGTGTACGGGGCATAAGACCCCTTTCACACCGAGGGTGTTTTGCAGGCGCTATAGCGTTAGAAATAGCGCCTGCAATCCGCCCTAAAACAGCTGCACCATTGTCTCCAGTGTGAAAGCCGGAGGGCTTTCACACTGGAGCGGTGCGCTGGCAGGACGTCAGGAAAAGTCCTGCCAGAGCTTCTTTGGAGCGGTGTGTTTACCGCTCCTCCACCGCTGCTCCCCATTGAAATCAATGGGGCAGCGCTGTGATACCGCCGGCAAAACGCTGCTATTGCGACGTATTGCTGGGGGTTTTCACCCTTTCTTGGCCGATATCGGGGGGTAAGAGCGCAAGGCCGCAAATCCGACGGTAAAACGCTGCTAAAAAATAGCGGCGTTTTACAGCCAATGCTATGGGCGGCGTGGTGTGAAAGGGGTCTTGGGTATAGAGTTGCAGAGGCTGTTCGCTACACACGATCGGAAAAAGTCCAATCGGACTTTGTTGTCGGAAAATTTGAGAGCAGGATCTCAAATTTTTTAGTCCGATGGAGCCCACACACGGTCGGAATTTCCGACAACATGGTCCAATAGGACATTTTCCGTCGGAGAATCCGACCGTGTGTACGGGGCATAAGACCCCTTTCACACGGAGGGTGTTTTGCAGGCGCTATAGCGTTAGAAATAGCGCCTGCAATCCGCCCTAAAACAGCTGCACCATTGTCTCCAGTGTGAAAGCCGGAGTGTTTTCACACTGCAGCGGTGCGCTGGCAGGACATCAGGAAAAGTCCTGCCAGAGCTTCTTTGGAGCGGTGAAGGAGCAGAAAGGAAGAAGCGGAAAAGTCCTGCCAGAGCTTCTTTGGAGCGGTGTGTTTACCACTCCTCCACCGCTGCTCCCCATTGAAATCAATGGGGCAGCGCTGTGATACCGCCGGCAAAACGCTGCTATTGCGACGTATTGCTGGGGGTTTTAACCCTTTCTTGGCCGATATCGGGGGGTAAGAGCGCAAGGCCGCAAATCCGACGGTAAAACGCTGCTAAAAATAGCGGCGTTTTACAGCCAATGCTATGGGCGGCGTGGTGCGAAAGGGGTCTTGGGTATAGAGTTGCAGAGGCTGTTCGCTACACACGATCGGAAAAAGTCCAATCGGACTTTGTTGTCGGAAAATTTGAGAGCAGGATCTCAAATTTTGTCCGTCGGAAAATCCGACGGAAAAAGTCAGATGGAGCCCACACACGGTCGGATTTTCCGACAACATGGTCCGATAGGATATTTTCCGTCGGAGATTCCGACCGTGTGTACGGGGCATTAGAATTTGTTCTGTTTTTGAATCTTTTCCAAGCATACACTGCGGTAATATACCAAAAGAAGCAATAGCTTCTTGTTGACCCTCCACTATTTTAACAGTAACAATAAAGAATTGCCCAATAGATCCATGGAGTGGATGGATCTATTGGGCAATTCTTTATTGTTACTGTTAAAATAGTAATGGCATGTGCTAAAGTAAACTTGATTATTTTTGTTTTATCAGCTGAGATAATTAGAACATCAAACAATAAATTCCATATAAGCCTCCAGAGATTTGCCAATGTGTTATAAGTAGGTCATCTACCATTATAATGCATATCTGGATTTCAGCCATCTTGATCTGTGCGCAGCCTCCAAACATAGACCTATCATCAGATATATATTTCATGTTAAGTGCCTCAATAACAACTGTCCCGGATTTGCCGGGACAGTCCCATATCTTTGACCTTCTGTTCCACAGATGCTGTGACCCGGGCCATGTCCCAGAATCACAGCATCCCCCTTATTTAAGTGACAGCATATAGGCTGTATTTATAAAAAGTCATTAAACCGGACCTTCAGCCTCCTGAGGACGTTCCTGCCTCTCCATCCCTTCTCCGTTCATCTGCAGGAATAGGGCTTTTCTCTTTTTTTTCTTTTGTTGTTGTTTTCTTTCTTTTTTTTTTTTATTTAAAGTCTGTCCCACTTCCCAATGCACGTCACTCACCATAGGCGGATAACGACCACACTACCCGCTGTTACATAGTTAGCTAGGCTGAAAAAAGACACAAGTCCATCCAGTTCAACCATAAAAAAAAAGAAATAATAAATAAATATAAAAAATATCGTACAATACAATATACCCCATTCTATACCCACAGTTGATCCAGAGGAAGGCAAAAAAAAAAACCAAAAGAGCATGCTCCAATCTGCTACAGCAGGGGAAAAAAATCCCTTCCTGATCCCCCGAGAGGCAATCGGATTTTCCCCGGATCAACTTTACCTATAAATGTCAGTACCCAGTTATATTATGTACATTTAGGAAAGTACCCAGGCCTTTCTTAAAGCAATCTACTGAGCTGGCCAGAACCACCTCTGGAGGGAGTCTATTCCACATTTTCACAGCTCTTACTGTGAAGAAACCTTTCCGTATTTGGAGATGAAATCTCTATTCCTCTAGACGTAAAGAGTGCCCCCTTGTCCTCTGTGTTGACCGTAAAGTGAATAACATGTATGTCACATATCCCAGGAGGCATAGCCTTTCATTCAAGGTAAGGAGGAGGGGGGGCAGGCCTATCGGCACATCATCGAGAGGCCCGCCCACTGAGCCCAGAAGAGCCGACGGATCTCTCAAAGACGTCAGACGAACATGGCAAAGCGGGATGGAGCTGTGGCCGGGCATGAGAGGATCTCAGTGGGACAATGCTGGACTTACTGGATGGGTGAGTATCTGAAATGTGCAGATACTACCTTCAGGGTGGTCAGCTGGAGTTCCTCTTAAAGTAGGCGTTCGGCCTGCAAGTGGGCAGTTCTCAAATATTTAAAGGCAGGTCTGGTCAGGACCAACCGGTAAAATTGGTGTGATGGGCCGCATATGTAGAGGTGGGTTGTGGGTAGGACCAGCCCAAATCTATTTTCATCAAAGTACTGATTCTTGCATTGATGTGAAGATGACTCTCAATACGTTTTCCAGATTTAACCACTTCAATACCAAGGACGTCATATGACGTCCTTGACATTGAGTGGGGATATCTGAAGGTTGCATGGAGCTATAGGCACCATTCAGATATCATTCAGATGTCATTCAGTTCCGCCGCCTGATCGTTCTTATAGGCAGCGGGAGGGGACGTCCCCCCTCCCGCCGCCATTCCGGTGCTTCCCCCCCTCCCGCTCGCCGCCGGATGACGAGCATCAAGATTTACGGTGACCAGATGGTCACCAGTCATCTCTATGACCGTCGAAGTACCCGGAAGTAAACAAAGCCGCGATCGCGGCTGTCAGCATGAGATCGGTAAAAAATATTTTACCGATCTCATGTTTTCCAGTCTGGAGGAGAGATGTGGGGTCTTATTGACACCGCATCTCTCCATAAAGAGGACCTGTCACATACATTCCTATTACAAGGGATGTTTACATTCCTTGTAATAGGAATAAAAGTGATCCAAAATATTTTTTTTTTTAAAGTGTAAAAATAAAAAAAATAAGTAAAATAAAAATAAATAAAAAATTTAAAACGCCAATGTC
Organism: Lithobates sylvaticus; assembly: GCA_028564925.1. Lineage (NCBI taxonomy): Eukaryota > Metazoa > Chordata > Amphibia > Anura > Ranidae > Lithobates > Lithobates sylvaticus. Next base: position 15,937,633 of record CM053035.1, read on the forward strand.
CCCGGTAGCTCGCGCTCAGAAGCTAACGCACACGCAAGTCCCGCCCACATATGTAAACGCCGCTCAAACCACACATGTGAGGTATCGCCACGTGCGTTAGATCGCGTGCAACAATTCTAGCACTAGACCTCCTCTGTAACTCTAAACTGGTAACCTGTAAAAAAATTTAAAGCGTCGCCTATGGAGATTATTAAGTACCAAAGTTTGGCGCCATTCCATGATTGTGCGCAATTTTAAAGCGTGACATGTTCAGTATCTATTTACTCGGCGTAACATCATCTTTCATATTATATAAAAAAATTGGGCTAACTTTACTGTTTTGTTATTTTTTACTTCATGAAACCGTTTTTTTTCTCCAAAAAAAAGGCGTTTGAAAAATCATTGCGCAAATATTGTGTGAGATAAAAAGTTGCAATGACCGCCATCTTATTCCCTAGGGTGTCTGCTAAAAAAAAACGTATATAATGTTTGGGGGTTCTGAGTAATTTTCTAGCAAAAAAATTATGATGTTTACATGAAGGAAAATAGGCCAAAATAGGCCCGGTATTGAAGTGGGAGATACATCGACAATATCTTATGGAGAACAATAGTATCACATAATGACTCATTATTATTTTGTAAGCAGGTTGGTAAAATAATTTACATAACTCAAACACAGTATATGAATGACCAAACATACAAGGAGGTCTTCAATAAGTTCCCGCACTTTTTTTTTATTTAATGGAGTTTTTATAAAGTGTGGAAACTTTTTGAAGAACCCTCGTACAATGAACTGAGCGTGGACCTATCACAGGAGGTCACAAAAGGGGTCTGAGATCACCATAGCTCCTAAAGGGCCTGAATGTATCTAAACTAAAAAGCATAACATATATTATTTTCTGGGGATGTGCCCCCCATACCTGATCAACTGAGCAGTGCACCCTAGGACACAAAATTGTACCCTACCAATTCTTAAGCCCCATACACACGCGCGGATTATCCGAGGACCAGGTCCGTCGGATCCTGTCCGTCATACTTTGTCCGATGTTGGTGTTGCATACACACGGTCGGATTTTTCAACAACATTGTCCGATCGGACAGAATCCATGCGAAAATCCTACCGTGTGTATGGGGCTTTAGATGTGGTGTTTGCACTCATTTATACCGTGGTGATCCGGCCAGTTACACATTTTCTATCCTAGGGGGACTGTTCTGCCCTTAGGACCCATGCACACGAGACGCTGTTAAACGCGCGTTCAGAGGCAGTTGGACACTTTTTTCACCTGCACCTGAACGCATGCAATGTTATCCTATGTGTCCATGTACACAGTCTCGTTTTTTCCCGTTTTTATGCAGTTGCGTTTAACCTCGTTTTTCCAGAAGCAAAAAAATGGGTTCAGACACTTTGCTTTTCCACGTTTCAGACGCAAAACGCAGCTAAACGCAGACATCTGCGTTTAGCCGCGTTTGCGTTTATAAGCCTTTTTAAAGGAACCCAATTTTTTGGACCAGAAAACTCAGAAATATGATGGTAAACCATAAAAAATACTAGAAAAATGTGTTTAAAATGTCGTAATTAGTTTAGATAGTTCATAGAGCGTATATACTCACTAATGTATACATGTTTGTGAAATATCCAACGGACATTCGCTGTGCCATCAACGGATGGGTCCAATATCGACGAGCTCTGATTCTAGACCTCTCATGCAAATTTGCGACGACGTTGCTGCCTCATCAAGAGCAACATCAGGAGCATTTCCTGACATCTATTCAATATGGGATCCATTTGCAAAAAAAAACACAGAAAGAGAGGCAAATGCAAGTGTACAACGGCTCTCTCTGCTGCTGCTCACACAATGGCAGAAATAGTTAATAATACATGTTTTCTGAGCTTGGGGAGGGTCTATATGATGTTATCTTTACAAATGCTTATAGACGCAAACACGGCTAAACGCGTCTAAACGCGTCTAAACACAACATGAAAACACAGCAAAACGCGCGTTTTTAAACGCAGGTTTCTGCTTTTTAAAACATGCGTTCAGCAGAGTTTGCATCTGCGTCTCGTGTGCATGGGGCCTTACTTTCATGTAATTTTTCTGGGTCATATTGAACTGCAGTAGGTTATTATTGTTTTGTAGTATGACATCTAGTGTATGTTTTTGGACACTACAGCTTCTTTACTAATGTGATTTCGGTATCTACCTCTGTCCCCCCCTCCTGTTTAGTGCTAGTTAGTTTAGAGCTAGACAGACCCTTCCCGCTTCTATGTTCCAACAGTCAGTGTTAGTATTCACAACCATGCTCAGGAAAGTAATGTTCTTCTTATGCCGCGTACACACGAACGGATTTTCCGTCAGAGAAATCTTGCATGGTTTTTTCCCGACGGAATTCCGCTCAAGCTTGGCTTGCATACACACGGTTACACAAAAGTTTGCTGAACTTTCGACCATCAAGAACGCGGAAGACGTACAACACTACGACGAGCCAAGAAAATTCAATTCAATGCTTCCGAGCATGCGTCGAATTGTTTCCGAGCATGCGTAGGAATTTTGCGCGTCGGAATTGCTACAGACGATCGGAATTTTCGATCGGATTTTCTTCCGACTGAAAAATAGAGAACCTGCTCTCAATCTTTTGCTGGCTGGAATTCGGCCAGCGAAAGTCCGATGGAGCATACACACGGTCGACCAAAAGCTCTCATCGGTCTTTTGCTGGCCGAATTTCCGATCGTGTGTATGTAAATGGAAAAGCACCCGCTGTACTGCATTTAGCCAAAGGAAAATTGCATTGGATTCAACTTCTGTGACTTACTGAAGGGTTAAGGTGCCTGTGGGTGGTGTCAAGTCAGCAGTTAAACAGACTGGGTCTATTCAGGTGTGTCAATGCCTAAAGTGGCATTTGAACCAGAACAGTGACCTTATTTGCTCATTATACAGTATCTATGGAGAAGCAGTATTGTCACTAGGACAGGAAGTGTGCTGGGACTAGAGAACACCTCCCCCTCTTCTCTCCTCCATTACTTAATGGGGAGGCACTCTGTAGTTTACAGATGTGAATTGGATAGGGCTGATAATGTTTGAGATTTCAGTTCAACATTGTCAGCTCACTACAAGAAGACAGAGGCTCAATAGATTTCTGCAGGTCAACAGTTGTGTTGGGCACTCATTGAACACTTTCCATGGTATACTTAAAGTTGAGTTCCACCCACTTTTACAACTCTTCAGCATCCCTCACTAAACTGTGCACTGTAAACAAATTAGATATTTAAAAAAAAAAAATTTCAGCACAGACTGTATATCTGCTGTATTCATTTTTCACTTCCTCCTCCCTGGCCGCGGCCCATCGCATCATTTCCTGTTTGAAATGCTTCCTGGGAAGGGGCAGCAACTTCCTCTCAAACTGCCGTTGCTATGGAAACCTGACCTGAAACCTATTACACTGCTTATGCTGCACTGAGCATGTACGAGATCTGCAAGGATGAGATCCAGGAAGAAATACAGTCTGGCTTCAGATGCCCACACTTAAGATGGCCACGGCCTGCTGCAAGTTTATAAAATAACAAACTACTGCTAAAAACTAACAAAACAGACCTTAGTTTACAGACTAACTTTACTAGAATACATTAAGCTTGTGTATTAGAGGGGTATTTTTATTTAAAAAGTATCATTTCGGCCGGAACACCGATTTAACCGCTTCCCGACCGCCTCACGCAGATATACTGCAGGAGAATGGCACGTATATATACGTGGCCGTTTAATTGCCTGCCCGTGGGTCGCGAGCGCGCCGCTGGCCCGGTCGGGAGCTCTGTGACCCTGGCCGCGGGACCAGTGGACCCGATCGCCGCTGGTGTCCCGCGATCGGGTCACAGAGCTGAAGAACGGGGAGAGGTCTATGTAAACAAACCTCTCCCCGCGCTTCCTACTCTGTCTGTCATTGATCGGCTGTTCCCTGTCGTCGGGAAAGCCGATCAATGACGTCAGACGTCAGCCCCGCCCCCTAATGTAAAAAACCACACACGTCACAGCCCATAACCCCTCCCCCTAGTGGTTAACTCTTTCACTGCCAGTGTCATTTATACAGGAATCAATGCATTTAAATAGCATTGATTGCTGTAAAAAATGACAATGGTCCCAAAAATGTGTCAAAAATGTCCGATGTGTCTGCCATAATGTCGCAGTCACAATAAAAATCGCTGATCGCCGCCATTACTAGTAAAAAAAAAAATTAATAAAAATGCTATAAAACTATCCCCTATTTTGTAAACGCTATAACTTTTGCGCAAACCAATCAATAATCGCTAATTGTGATTTTTTTTTTTTTACCAAAAATATGTAGAAGAATACGTATCGCCTAAACTGAGGAAAAAATGTTTTTTTTATATATTTTTTTGGGGATATTTATTATAGCAAAAAGCAAAAAATATTGCATTGTTTTCAAAATTGTCGCTCTATTTTTGTCTATAGCGCAAAAAATAAAAACCGCAGGGGCGATCAAATACCACCAAAAGAAAGCTCTATTTGTGGGGAAAAAAAGGACGCCAATTTTGTTTGGGAGCCACGTCGCACGACCGCGCAATTGTCAGTTAAAGCTACGCAGTGCCGAATCGCAAAAAGGGGCCGGGTCCTTTGGCTGCCAATTGGTCCGGGGCTGAAGTGGTTAGCAGACCGAAAACCGAGAAAATATAAGATCATGATTAGGGTTTGCATATACTTTAAATGGTATGCCAGCAAGCTTTGTGACTTTTAAATCTCCACTAGTAAAAATCTGGACACAGTTCTCCCTTCCCCAGTTGGTATTTTTATCTTGAAGGCTAATAGCCAGATTTCGGGAAGAAGGTGGCATAGTTCCATTGATCTGTACACCTGTTGTTTTCTCAGGTCAACATACTCAAGGATAGAGTTTTCCACAACGATACGCTATGAAAAAATCCCTACTGAGACACTATGGAGGCTGCCCTCTCTGACTTCCCAAAATCCTTGTTGCCTTGTTGTACCGCTCATGGACCCTTATAGCATAGCTGGGGAAAGACATTGTCAGAGAAGAGGAGGAGCAATACAGCGGGGAATTAACTTTTAACCTTCATTTTCCAGCTCAGCGCTCAAATTTTTTCAACATATCAGATCTCAGGACCTTAGTGTAAATGGTAAGTCCACCCGCTGCTTCCACTGCCGCAGCAAGCAAGTGGTGGTGAAGTAGTAAGTACAAATAAAAAAGAGTTTTAGTAGCAATAGGAATGAGCATCACAATATTTTATACTATGACATCATTGTTAGTACTCCTGCACACAATTACTCTATAGTCCTAATGCAAACTTCTTAAAACTGAATTCCAGATATAGCAGCTTTTACATGGTTACATTGGTCAAGCTTGGACCAAAGTTAGTAAACGTGTGTGCCTTACATGTGGGAACTCCGTGGAAGCTGGAAATCACTATAGTAGGCACTGCTATTAACCTCTTCAGCCCCGGACCAATTTGCAGCCAAAGGACCAGGCCCCTTTTTGCGATTCGGCACTGCGTCGCTTTAACTGACAATTGCGCGGTCGTGCGACGTGGCTCCCAAACAAAATTGGCGTCCTTTTTTCCCCACAAATAGAGCTTTCTTTTGGTGGTATTTGATCGCCCCTGCGGTTTTTATTTTTTGCGCTATAAACAAAAATAGAGCGACAATTTTGAAAAAAATGCAATATTTTTTACTTTTTGCTATAATAATTATCCCCAAAAAATATATAAAAAAAATATTTTTTTCCCTCAGTTTAGGCCGATACGTATTCTTCTACATATTTTTGGTAAAAAAAAATCGCAATTAGCGATCATTGATTGGTTTGCGCAAAAGTTATAGCGTTTAAAAAATAGGGGATAGTTTTATAGCATTTTAATTAATATTTTTTTTTTTACTAGTAATGGCGCGATCAGCGATTTTTATTGTGACTGCAACATTATGGCGGACACATCGGACATTTTTGACACATTTTTGGGACCATTGTCATTTATACATAAATCAGTGCTATTTAAATAGCACTGATTCCTATGTAAATGACAGTGGCAGTGAAGGAGTTAACCACTAGGGGGCGGGGAGGAGTTAGTGTGACGTGTGTGTTTTTTTTACAGTAGGGGGCGTGGCTGGCGTCTGACGTCACTGATCGGCTTTCCCGATGACAGGGAACAGCAGATCACTGACAGTCAGTGTAGGAAGCGCGGGGAGAGGTTTGTTTACACAGACCTCTCCCCGTTCTTCAGCTCTTGACCCGATCGCGGGACACCAGCGGCGAACGGGTCCACTGGTGGCGCGCGCGCGACCCACGGCATGCCTCTTAAAGGACTACGTACCTATGCGTGGTTTTGCCTGGCCGTGCCATTCTGCCGACGTATATCGGCGTTAGGCGGTCTGGAAGCGGTTAAAGTGATCTCCACTGGGCCAAGCAGCTGCCCTGAATCACACCACTTCCTTAAACTAAATCTCTCTAAAAACTGAGCTAATAATATTCCCCCTCCACCCGTGCCCCCCTCCCTGACTTTTCCATCAAAATAAACAATGCAACCATCAGTCCCTCCCCTCATGCCAGGGTACTAGACTCTGACTTGTCCTTTCAGCCTCAAGTCCAATCGTTGTCAAAGTTTGTAGTATGCACCTTGACTATTGCAACTCCCTTCTCATTGGCCGGCCTCTCCATAGGCTCCTCCCCACTTCAGTCTATCATGAATGCTGCTGCCAGACTTATCCACCTTACCAACCGTTCAGTGTCTGCCAACCTTCTCCTCCAATCCCTACACTGGCTCCCAATTACCCAGCGAATTAAATTCAAAATAATAACCACAACATACAAAGCCATTCACAACTCTGCCCCCGAGCGACATCACCAATCTTGTCTCCAAATATCACCCAAACTGTCCTCTCCGCTCTTCTCAAGACCTCCTACTGTCAAGCTCTCTCGTCTCCTCCTCCCATGCTCGTCTCCAGGATTTCTCCAGAGCCTCTCCCATCCTCTGGAACTCGCTACCTCCACCTGTCCGGCTATCCCCTACTCTTGCTACCTTCAGGCGATCCCTGAAAACTCATCTCTTCGGGGAAGCCTATCGCGGCTCCAACTAATCTTCTACCACTTCCATCAGCTCATTCCCCACAGTTACAACCTTTTGTACCACCTCCCCCAACCCTATTAGATTGTAAGCTCTTCTGAGCAGGGCCCTCTTAATCCTCTTGTATTTTATTGTATTATAACTGTATCGTCTCCTTTTTATATTGTAAAACGCTGCATAAAATGCTGGCGCTATATAAATCCTGTATAATAATAATAATAATTGTAAATACAGAAGACGCACAAATGAAAAGTGTTCTCTGACTGCATTTATAAATATATATTTTATATATATATATATATATATAAAAGTATTGGGACGCTTGCCTTTACACGCACATAAACTTTAATGGCATCCCAGTCTTATCCTGTAGGGTCCAATATTGAGTTGGCCCACCCTTTGCAGCTATAACAGCTTCAACTCTTCTGGGTAGGCTGTCCACAAGGTTTAGGAGTGTGTCTATGGGAATATTTGATCATTTTTCCTAAAGCCCATTTGTGACAAACCTAACTCATCCATGTCTGTTGTGCACTCGTCCAAATCATTTAGTGTAAGGGGATTATGGTGTGGGGTTGTTTTTCAGGGGCTGGGTTGGCCCCTTAGTTCCAGTAAAGGGAACTCTGAAGGCGTCACCATACCAAGACATTTTGGACAATTTCATGCTCCCAACTTTGTGAGAACAGTTTGGGGACGACCCCTTCCTGTTCCAACATGACTGCCCACCAGTGCACAAAGCAAGGTCCACAAAGACATGGATGAGCGAGTTTGGGGTGGAAGAACTTGACTGGCCTGCACAAAGTCAACCCAATAGAACACCTTTGGGATGAATTACAGCGGAGACTGCGAGCCAGGCCCTCACGTCAAACATCAGTGCCTGACCTCACAAATGCGCTTCTGGAGGAATGGTCAAACATTCCCATAGACACTCCTAAACCTTGTGGACGGCCTTCCCAGAAGAGTTGAAGCTGTTATAGCTGCAATGGGTGGGCCAACTCAATATTGAACCCAACGGCCATTAAAGTTCATTGCGTTGTAACAGGCTGGTGTCCCAAAACTTTTGTCAATATAGTGTATATATATATATATATATATATATATATATATATAATATATATATATATATATATAAATACATTTTTTTTGTCTGGAGTTCAGCTTTAAGTTTAAGCTAGTTAGTGGCATTGATAATGTTGAGGAGGAAGCACAGGTCAAATAATATGGCTGGTCACCCACTAGTTTTTAGTTCTTATAACAATTCTCTTTATTTATAGCAATTTACATTTGGTAGTTCACCAGACCAAAGATAAGATGTTTTATGAGGTTTTTTTTTCCAATAGACTTTGCTATCTATTTTTAACTCCTCTTAATAGCCTTCCATACTAGCGAGCTACTTCCAAGCAGATCTCCGGGGGCTCGTTCTTTATTATATCAATAATCCAGTTGATGTAATTAAACACTTTGGTGTAGATTCCCGGCTTGTTTGGCTGTCCACATATAGGGTCTCCCCAAGATGTGATTCCTTGTAAGATTAAGTTGCATAACAGGGGACCTCCGGAATCACCCTACAAAGAAACAAAATACATGAGGAACAACAGCAAATGTTGGCGATAAAGGATCACCTGAGATAATATGGGATCTATTTGGGCGGCTGCACTGGTGGGACTGGGAGACTCAGGGCTCTCATACACAATAGATCCTCTGCTTATCCCGGATAATGACCCATTTCCTCCTTTTCTCAGCACCAGGTAATTCCCTACACGTAGTAGTCACTCTGTTTTTCGGTTCCTTTCCATATTACTTTCTCCCTCAGGTGTCTTGGTGGCAACCTCTCACCATGGCTGTCTGTCCACCCTCACTCCTGTCCATTTACCCGCACTAGCCTCCCCCTCTCCTCCCCCCCCCCCCCCCCCACCTTACTTGCACCAGTTTCACCATTTAGCACTGTCCTCACAACATCCCCCTTCACATAGTTTCTATATACACACACACTTATTTGGTCAATTCACTAAATTTGCTGTCACATATTCACTTTAAGCTGGCCATACACCTATAGATTATCTGCAAATTTTCTATGGTTAGATGGAAAAAGTGGGAGATTCCTCCATCCACACAGTTTAACGAACATGGAGAAATCTGTTGCACTTTTTCCATCTAACCATAGAAAATCTGCAGATAATCTATAGGTGTTTGGCCAGCTCTAGGAGCACTCTGTGTGCCCGGGAGCGCCGGGTCCGCCCGGGTTGCTCCCCGTGATGTGTGCCGCCGGTGGATGTGCCTCCTCAGCTCCCGACACTGGTGCTTTTTGGGTGGCCGTGATCTCTGACATTACGCCTATGCATACCCACTTGTAAGTGATTTATAGATGGACTTCCCTAATCTTCCCCCCCTCTATTGATACAAGTTTTTTAATTCGATATTATTCCCTACTTTCAGATAAACCACATGCTTGCTCCTTATGAGCGGCACCAAGCCACGAAACGCATCGAGCTACCAGATGCCGTGTATCCCAGTATTTCAGTCTTAATACTATATGCCATTCACCTACACCACTATACCCTGTAACGGGATCTGGAAGGTCATAGGCCATGCAGTCTTTACCTTGTACTATATGTGTACCCCATTATGACCATTGATAGACTATGTCATTTTATTATGGTATTCATTTATAACCATTAGGGATGAGCCAGATGTTCAAGTCGAACGTAAGTTCGATTCAAACATCGGGTGTTCGCCTGTTCGCCGAATAGCGAACAATTTGGGGTGTTCGCGGCAAATTTGAAAGCCACGGAACACCCTTTAAAAGTCTATGGGAGAAATCAAAAGTGCTAATTTTAAAGGCTTATATGCAAGTTATTGTCATAAAAAGTGGTCCTGCCCCAGGGGACATGTATCAATGCAAAAAAAGTTTTAAAAATGGCTGTTTTTTTCAGGAGCAGTGACTTTAATAATGCTTAAAGTGAAACAATAAAAATGAAATATTCCTTTAAATTTCGTATATTCCTTTAAATGTCTATAGTATGCCTGTAAAGGGGCGCATGTTTCCCATGTTTATAACAGTCCCTGCACAAAATGACATTTCTAAAGGAAAAAAAAAAATTTAAAAGTACTCGCGGCTATAATGAATTGTCAGTTCCGGCAATACAGATAAAATAAGTTATTGAAAAAAACAGCATGGGGCCAGGCTCTTTGGGTCTAGTATTAATATTAATATTTGATACCAAAAAAAAAGGGCCTCATCCCCACAACCCTTGCCCAGTGGTTGTGGGGGTCTGCGGGCAGGGGGGCTGCGGAATCTTTAACAAGGGGAACCCCAGATCCCGGCCTCCCCCCATGTGTAAAATGGTAACAGGGTACAAATGTACCCCTACCATTTCACAAAAAAAGTGTCAAAATTATACAAATGACATGACACGGCTTGGGACAAGTCCTTTATTAAAAAATAAAAAAATGTAAATGTCCCACGTAATACATTCAGTGACTTGCCCGGGTGAACCCGCCCCCCTCTGCTACACGGGGACTTACCAATGGTTTTCCTGGGGCATCAGAGAGGGGGCCACACGGTTACGTAAAGCATGTAACCGTGTGGCCGTAACGTAAAGCACTTTGTTTCACTTTAAGCATTATTAAAATCACTGCTCCCTAAAAAACGGCAGTTTAAAAAAAAAAAAAATTGCATTGATACATGTCCCCTGGGGCAGGACCCGGGTCCCCAAACACTTTTTATGACAATAACTTACATATAAGCCTTTTAAATTAGCACTTTTGATTATTCATGTTCGTGTCCCATAGACTTTAACGGTGTCCGCGCTATCGAACAAATGCTGCGAACCGAACCGGGGGTGTTCGGCTCATCCCTAACCACTATATCTTGTGATAGGATCAGGAAGGTCATAGTCCATGCAGTCATTACCTTGTATTATATGTGTACCCCATTATGACCATTGGTGGACTCTGTAATTTTAATATGGTATTCATTTATAACCATGTTATTATCAGTTACCACTGTTGTAGAAATCGACACTGTGAATAGTATGTGTTTCTATATATATATGGAATAAATGTATGTACCGTATTTATCGGCGTATAACACACACTTTTTTCCCCCCTTAAAATCAGGGAAAATCGCGGGTGAGTGTTATACGCCGATCCCCCGCTGATTGTTATGCAACGAGCGAGAGGAGCCGAGATACAGAAAGCCGAGAGTACTTCGGCTATTCTCGGCTCCTCTCGCAGTCCCGCGAGAGGAGCTGAGACTAGCCGAAGTACTCTCGGCTTTCTGTATGTCAGCGACGCTCGCTCCTCTCGCAATCAGTGGTGGGAGTGCGAGAGGAGCCGGGAATAGCCGAAGTACTCTCGGCTTTCTAGATGCGAGAGGAGCGAGCGCCGCTGACAATCAGTGGAGGTGGGCGGGACTGCGAGAGGATCCGAGAATAGCCGAAGTACTCTCGGCTTTCTGTATCTCGGCTCCTCTCGCTCCTCTCCGCTCACAAATCAGCGCCAGAGTTAAATCAGGGAAAAGCTGAAGAGACTGGCAAGGCTGCAAAGGCACTGGGCAAGGCTGCAAAAGCACTGGGCAAGGCTGCAAAGGCACTGGGCAAGGCTGCAGATGGACACTGGGCAAGGCTGCAATGATGGACAAGGCTGCAGATGGACAAACTTCCCTCCTAAAAGTTTTTTTCCCTAAAATTCCCTCCTAAAATTGGGGTGCGTGTTATACGCCTGCGCGTGTTATACGCCGATAAATACGGTAATCATGTATTTACAGATTATTAAACTTCTTAATATCCACCATTGTATTTTATTCAACCCCGTGCTTCACTCAAAGTCCCACCCTTTTGCTCTCAATTTCTCATATTGACAGGCATGGAGGTGCATGGCCTCACCAGATCATGGCCTCATTTAAAGTCCTAACATTCCCCCTTTTCCTAATTTTTTACAACAAATAGAGGTGAAAAAAAATTATTGCCCAACTAGCAGTTCACTCAATTAATTTGGACAATTCGTTTTTTCAGGGCTTAGAACATTTTCTTTTCATAAATTAAAAAAACAGTTGCTCCAACCCTAGAAAGAGACAAGCTCTGCACACCAGAGGTGAGGTTGATGTTTCAATAGCTTGAGAGCTACAATCGTGTTGCCCTCCTATCACAATCATGCCCTCAAAGCCCATTTAGGAAGCCCCTTTAGCAATGCACATGGCTGCAGTAGCAACTTGGCAAGTTAGTTGCACATAAACCTCAATATTCCCAAGTACAGATAACACAGAGTCCATTAGTGGCAGGTTTATGTTTTCTAAAGTTAGCCCCCTTTGTGGCCACCATGTGGCCTCCACCCAGAGCTAAGAAGCTAATGAGCAAAACATGGCAGAGGACCAGTAGACTCATGGCCATCTTATGGTTAGGATACCATCTATGTAACCCATATGTCTGGTGTGCTGTGCTGGTATCTTTAGGAGGTGGGCCATGTTCTTTTTCAATTTAAAAAACCTGACAAGAGTCTTCCCCGCCTTCAAGGTTTCCAGCACACAGCATGTTCTCCGTTATTAAATCATTTTCATAAAATCCCTGGCAGTCTCTTGCAGGCACTGTGGTGATGTTCAGGCACATAAGGATATCCGTATATGTCTCTGAGAAACACAGAATTCATATATTTATAAAGTATTTATAGACACAGCGTTGGACATATTCTTGACGATGTTGAAAGGAAAAGCGTCACAGGGCCACTGCTAATTGGTGAAAGTCTGCATCTTGGCCAATTGCCTATGGAACTTTCACACTATCATTCATCATCTTAGCCCAAATAATTGGGCCCTTCAGCGGTTGGGCCTAAGGGTTACTGTACTCCCTTTTTCTGCCTTGTCTAAACACAATATGAATTGCAATATGCTACAATGACCTGAACCCAAGGGATTGGGAGGTGGTTGGCCAGAATTTATGATGAAGATGGAAAGCTCTGTAAGGAAAAATAGAAAATGGATTGAAATTGTCTGATCTCGGTATCTACTGTACAATTATGTACCCAATATTATCAATAATATCACTAGCAATTCTACTTTATTTTAAAGTCTCACTTTATGCAAACTCCAAAATCAGCTGGAGAAGAGCCAAGAATCATGGGAACTCATTTTACTCCCTAGGGACAAAAGAAGGCCTAACCTAACAGGTTGAAAATTCACTTCTTGATCAGGTGATCTTTTACTCTATCAAACAGATTACCTCCTGGAGAAACGGTGGATCCCCATCCTGAAATGTTACAAATGGTGTTGTCTGCCACTGGCTCAGTGGGTAAGGTGACAAGTTTTACATAGTCGTTAATCTCGACTGGTGAATTCATTTTCAGGAGCATAATATCATTGTCGTACGTGCTGTGGTTATAGCTGGTGTGAATACACATCTTAACGGCATGTCGGCACTGTTCAGTTTCTTCATAGACCGCGCGATTATGATCCCCCAGGCATATCTGAATATTCCTAATAAGCCAAAGTCATATGTTAGTCAAGTTGTGTCTGAAATTTGTTAGAAAGTATTGACTCTGAGTATTAACCTATGTAGAAGTTTTCAGTCTACGGAATTAAAAAAGGAGCTTAGCATGATAACCTTTCTCCTGTAACAGGAAAGTCTATTATTTTCAATAAAATATTGTACATTTTAACCATGTTTCTCAATCTACCATCTCCAAATAATGCTGATTCTGCGGCAAACAAATATACACTGCTCCCAAATCCTTAAAGTGATTGCAAAGGTTCGTTTTTTTTTCTTTTAAATAACAAACATGTTATACTTACCTGCTCTGTGCAAGGGTTTTGCACAGAGCGGCCCCGGTCCTCCTTTTCTGGTGTCCCCCCCCAAGCGGCGCTCCTTGCCCCTCCTCTTTATCCTCTTTATCCCCTCCTCCTATCCTCTTTTATGCTCGAGATCCGCTTTCCATGGGGGCACTCGTGCGGACGCGCTCCCGAGTCCTGCTGCTGCGTCCATTGACACAGACAGCAGGACTCAGCCCCGACCCCCGGCACCCGTGTTACTGGATTGGATTGACAGCAGCGGGAGCCAATGCTGCTATCAATCTATCCAATGAGAACCCGAGACAGCGGCTGGAGGTGCTGGGCTTGTCCTCGATGCTGGAATGATCAGGTTCAGGTAAGAAAAAGAATGGCTCTGGGGGGCTGCTGCAGCACAGAAGGTTTTTCACCTTAATGCATATTGACTTGAGACTTTACAACTCCATTAAGCTGGCCATAGATGGTTCTAATCTCGGCTGGTTCAGCAGGGACTGGCCTAGATTCAATCCACCTATGGGCAGGCTGATTGTACCCAAGTCAATCCATTAATGGACTTGGGTACAACCAGCACGTTGCATGTGATTATTGCCAGCGGCTATATCTGCTATCAATTGTGTTCTCCTGGCAGAGATATCTCCCGGCATCTCCCCCCCCCCCCCCCCCCTCCTTGGTCGCAGGAAAGGAAATTGAATAATATATTGCCTGCTTTACTACTGGGTCTCCTCCACCCCCCCTGTAGACTCTGTGTCAATTCCAAGCAAGAACTCATCCTATGCCCCAAATTGCAAGTCTAAAAAATGCAGGTGGATTCCTTGTTAAAAAAATCGCAGGTGGCAATTGCTGGTTGAAATGCATCAAATAAAGCAATTCGAGTCTACACCAGAATTGGAGGTCTGGTCAGTAAAATTTGCTTCCAAAAGAGATCCAAATCTCATTGTATGTCCAAAAATGTACCCCCTTACATTAGGTGCCCCCATTAGTGGCTGGATAGATCGGCTAAGGGTACTGGTCAAGTCATGCAACCTACTGGTTCCACCCTGTATGTAACGACTTGTTCATAGCTGATTAGTGAAATTCGGGTGTCAAGTGCGCCTTGGACATATGATTCGTTGGTCCAAAGTTTCAGCTTATTTATAGATTTGCATCGCAGTGCAAATGTCCAAGCCCCTACCTTATCTTTCCCATCTTTTCTGGTAGTTTCCTCATGCTTCATAGCATAATTATCCTTGAGTGCCAACCGTTGATCAATGCTGCCTAGTGTCCTTTTGTCTTAGTTCCAGTCGACTTCATCATAGAATTTGCCGTGTAGGAATCTAATTATTTTGGTGAATGGGGGTGTTGAGCCTTCTGCAGTAGTTTGTACAACCTGGAAGCAAGCCAGTGACTTTATATAGTCCCAAAGTAGAAAATGAGGTAGGGATCTGGATAATGTTAAGGATTTTTAAAAAAAATTTATCACCAGTTGAGAGGTTAGGGTTGATCAGACTATCCGTTGTCTCAGTTTACTAGCTTCTACTTTAAAATCCCTTGAGGCTTATTCCTGCCATGCATTCAATTGAGTGCTAAATGTTTGAGCAGGCTAGTCCACCTGCATGGCTAAATTCAGTGAACTTTCCTGTGGAACGTTCTCCAATCATGACTATACTGTAAGCCCTCAGTATTTTGATCAGTTTACATATGCATTTCTTCTTTATTATTGATCTCTTTTTATTATACATGCTCCCTCTTTCGTCTGCACTTATCTTATTCTCCTCCTTTCTTTCTTCTCACCTTCCTCCTCATCTTTATTTTTTCCTTTTATCTTGTATTTCTTTTCATTTTTCTTCACTTTGTATTTCCTCCTCTTCCTCTCCTCATTCTTTCCTCTCTTATTCTCTTTATTTTAGTTCCTTTCTCTGATCTCACATCTTCCTTCTTCATCTTGTTTTACGCATTTCATCTTATATTATTCTTTCTCTTCTCTTTGTCTCCCTTCCATATTCTTACCCTCTTTATAATCCTCTCTTGTTTTGGTCCTCTCTTGCTTTCTACCTTTTTCTCTTTCTTACCATTCTCTCTATTTTCTATTTTTTCTCCCCTATTTTCCTCTGACTTGTTACTATTTCCTTTTCTTTTAATTCTCTCTTGTTCATTTTTCCTTTCTCCCTCCTCTCTTTTTTCTTCTTTCTTTCTTATATTTTTTCATCTTTAATTCTCTTTCTCTATCTCTAATTCTTCACTTCTCTTTTCTCCATATTCCTTCATTTTTTTCCCTTCTTTAATGACCTTTCCTTGTTTCTTTTCCCTTTCCCCTTCTTCTTTTTGTTACATAAATCACTTTTTTTGTTTAAGTCTGACTCTTTTTTAATATTACCCTTATCATGTCCTTAGCTTTTATTGTTCCCTGTGAATTCTTCTTCTTGGCCTAGTTTTGCAAGTTTTCTGCTATACTATCTTAATATTCTGATCATCTTTTATAAAAGTTGGACTACTTGAACTTTCATCTATCCAGTTTTTATGAAAATCTGTATATTTCTACGTATTATAGTATAATGGTCCATTTAGTGACTTATCTATTATTCCCTCTGTCTATAATCCAATGTCAGTGAATATTCATTTTCTAATTAGTTTCCCTTAGTCTTTTAAAAAATATAGCTATCATGATTGGGTGATTAATTTTATCAAACTTTTCTTTAATTTCCTTATCTTGGTCTCCTTCCCAGACTATTGCCTTAATCAGCCACAATTTGATCTCCTGTATCTTACTTTGTATATTCCATTTTCTATCTTAATTGTCACTGTCCATCATGGTAAGGTCACAGTCATTAGTTCCCGCAATAGTTCTACCTATATATCCCCCTCAAGGCTTTCCATAATGCCAGTTATCCTCTAAAGGCACTGCGCCATTGACAATACCTGAGGCATGATGGTACACGCATTCTAGCAATCTCTTGATGTCATTGCCTCAGCTATGACATCCTGTGAATAATCCTTACCCCACTGTAAATCGTGAATGCATTGCTTCTGGTATATCTACGCAGTTCCTGAAGCTGGAAAAGTGTCCGATTCCTACAGAGATTCTGCTATTATTCAATTCTCACGCATATATATAATGGTATACGTGCTGATTCATGTTTACATGACGTTCTAGAATTTGCCTTCCGATTTACAATGGTTCTATTCAGTCATGGAGCTGTAACTGTTCTTCTGTTGCGGCTACGACGTTCGCTTCCTTCAGCCATAGCCTAAAGGTCCCGTAGCATATATTGATCTACAGGCGCTTAATAAGCCTGACCAGTATACAGATGTAGTGAGCAACTCCGAGCAAAACATTAAAATATTAGACGTCAGAAATGAAAAACAGCTCGGCATAGGCAAACACTTTATAGCGCCTCCTATGATCGCTTACTGAAGTACATAACCTCGGACATTGCGTAGCTGGCTTATTGGATGCAATTCCATAAGCTATAGAACTCTTCGGTAGACAATTGAGTCCGCTGACAGGCCAGTTCTTCTATACGTGACCAGGGAAACGGAATTCTCCCTTAAAGAGATAAAATAAACTCATATGATAGACAATCAATACGGATACGCCACTGAGACGGAGCACAGAACTATGAATTTGAAAAAAATATCATGTTCCTCTTTTGTTTAATCTCGCATTAGTTCTAGAATGCAGGTTTTCAAACTCGTCATCAATCCAGCTGACTGATGGAGGGCCTGGTCCAGGGGGTGTGGGAGGGGGCGTCCCCACTGCCCAAGTTCACTCATCCTGCCCCTCTGCCCCACCCTGCGGAAGGAGTCAACAACTCATACAGTCGAGTCTAAGGAACACAAGTGCCCCAGACCGGACCAGTTGTAAGAAGGTAATGGAAGGGACCCGTCTGCTCTGTAATTATCCGGACACCTCAAAATATGTCGTATTTTATATATGAAGCTTACTCCCCGGTAGCGCAAAATTTTGAGGAGAGTATCCAGCAGTGTTCCAAGCCAGATTCTCAATATTGTTTTCTCAGCTCTCCCAATTTTTTGAGTACTTCGAGACAGAATGGTACTTTTGCAGACATGACTCCGTGAAAGATACGCCCGGGAGACTGCTTAGGCCTTAGTAGCTTACAATGTTGCCACCAGACCATCTATCTCGAAGCTTTGCTAAGTAGCTCAGAAGGATTTCTGTGGGGACCTCATTTGTGGCCCAAGTGCTCTTCCGACACACACTGCGTCAAAAATAGGACCACTGTGGATTGTGAGACCAGCACCGCTTGAGGATTACTCGTTCTTCCCTGCAGTGTCTTCGCTGACATTTAAAGACAGGCAACTGGAAAGTCAGGAACGATTATGCCTCGGACACGCGCGTTCAACTAGTCCCGTCACACTTCTAGCAGGACTCCGAATTGTAGCGAACGTAGATTAAACTATGTCCACAAGGTCTAGAGGCACAACTGGTTAACTCTAGGCTTGATCAAAGCTTCGAAAGATAGTGGAAACAGTCAATAGCAGGTTAAAATTGAGCAAGCAACGGCATCACGACAATCAGTAAGTGAGAAGGATTAAGTCTGCTGAAGGAGTCAGACAGAGTTCAATGATGAACAATAATTAACAAGCCAGAATCTTACAAACTCAAAAGAACCAATTTATGAAACAACAATGGGAATGAAGTAGACCAGTGATCCTCGACTTGCTATTCAAGCTTGGTAAACCATGGAACAGCAGCATGAATTGCAGAACTCAGTTCTAGAGGCAGCTGATTAGGGGGGAAGAGATGCTGACCTTATCAGATCCATTAAATCGCAGGAAGCCGCCAGGTTACGGCCTCTTAAGTACGAGATCTGTAGAATGCTCGATATGAATGGATTAGGGATAGACTTACATGAGTCGAAAGGCCCTAACATATTTAGATGGGACTTCCAATCAGCCCATCTAATTGCAAACGCAGTCTGCGATCAATAAGGGCTTTGGCCAGTCCCGCCAGTTGTAAGAGATGAAGGGGCTCAGGGGGCCGGTGACTGGCAGGTGTTTTTTCACCTTAAAGCGGTTCTGCACCCATTTCATTTAGTAATCTCTTTGCCTTCCAAATCAGGCAAAGAGTACTAAATGAAATGTGTTTTTTTTTTTTTACTTACCTTGTAATTGATGACTTCCGGTCTTCTGTCTCTTCGGGGGTGGGCGGGGTCTCTGCGTCGATCGTCGTCAGGCCGCACTGTCTCCTGGGATCTGGTGTCATTGTTCCCAGGAGTCAGTGCGGACATCTTCCGAAATCTCACGAGATTTCGGCCACATCTTCCGAAATCTCGTGAGATGTCGGCAGATGTGTGGTTACTGCGCACACGCGAGTAACGGCGGTGCATGCTGGGCCATCTAAAGTGCCTGTGGGGGTTTCACATGCCCACAGGCAAGATGGCCCCCAGCACAAAAGAAGAAGATGAAGAACTTCATCGGACGAAAACCGGCGGCGATCGAGATGGAAGATGGAACAGGTAAGTCCCCCAATTGAGCTATATGCCCTTGGCATATAGCCCAAAAAAAAAAAAAACGGGTGCAGAACCGCTTTAATGCATAGGATGCATTAAGGTGAAAAAACACGAGGGTTTACAACCCCTTTAAAAAGCCATTGCTATGCTGCAGTCAGTGACTTTGCCTAGGCTTAGATGATGTCATCATCTGATGACATCATCTCAGCAGGCTGTAATCAGTCTCCTATCCCCTCGTGATCACTCAGACTGTAACTTTCTTGTTGCAAATACTATTTTGTACAGCAGTAAGGAGATACAGAAAGCGAAAGAGCCCTGTATGGTAGAGAGGGCTAATGATAACATATATCAAACATTCAATATATATTACTGATTTCAATTCACTGAAGTTTTGGCTCACCGTCACCCACATTTGCACATTTACTCTGGTGAATCTACAGTACTCCCTGCTTGTTCACATGTCTCTACCTCAGCTCTCATGCCAGACCTTTTTAACGGCTCTGATCCTCTGTTCACATCTATGCATTTAACGTGAGTATCTATAGGGATGTCCATTCTGTCCCTTGCACATTATTTATTCCTATTATTCAGTTACAATATTATACCACATGGTTATGTTTCTTTATAGATCACCATTGCATTCGCCCCTGAAGAGTTGGTATACCCCAACGAAACGCGTCTGGCTTACATAGATGCATGATGTCCATACAGATTATTTTATATCTCTTATTTTGTTTTACTCTAGACTTTCCAACATCATTCAGCCCTTAGGGTGACCAGGCATACTTGTTCCATGGATAGTCCCAACGGACTGAGGACGCTGTCCCCGAACCAAGTCTGTCCCCGGTTTTGTCCCCGGATTCCGAGCAGGATTAACCGAGACACGGCATCCCATGCTGGCTAAGAAGCACCCTGGTGGTTCGGATGCCGACGCCCCCTGCTGGACGATCTCACTGCGGCTTCTGCCGCTGTTCAGTGGATGGAAGGCAGAGACGAAAATGTACTGTGTGGAGGGCTGAGACTGGGAGGTGAGCAGATTGGGGGGGGGGGGTCTGTTTGTACACAGGTGAGAGCAGTGGGGGAGCAGGGGTCAGAGCTGATGCAGCTGCATGGAGATATGGAGAGTTTCGCTGTTGTGGGGCAAGGGCTAAGAGGTGGCCATAGATAACCTGTGAGAGAAGGGTGCAGAGGTGAGCTATGAATGTGGGGGCAGAAGTGTCCTCTGAACCCTGAACTCTATATGCCTAACACCCTCCTGTATATTATGTAGTCCTGTGCCCAGTGTTCAATGTATATGCCATCCTGTGCCCAGCACTCTGTATATTATGCAGTCCTTAATCCAGAGCTCTGTGTATTATGCAGTCCTGTACCCAGAGCTCTGTGTATTATGTAGTCCTGTGCCGAGCACTCTGTGTATTAAGCAGTCCGGTGCCTAGCACTCTGTGTATTATGATGTCCTGTGCCCAGCGCTCTATGTATTATGAAGTCCTGTGCCCAGTGTTCTGTGTATTATGCAGTCCTGTGTCCAGTATTCTGTGTATTATATAGTCCTGTGCCCAGCGCTCTGTTTATTATGTAGTTCTATACCCAGCGTTCTGTGTATTATGTAGTCATGTGCCCAGCGTTCTGTGTATTATGCAGTCCTGTGCCCAGCTCTCTGTATATTATGTAGTCCTGAACCCAGCTCTATGTGTATTATGTTGTCCTGTGCCCAATGCTCTGTGTATTATGCATTCCTCTGCTCAGTGCTCTATGTATTGTGCAGTCCTGTGCCCAGAGCTCTGTGTATTATGCAGTCCTGTGTCCAGCGTTCTGTGTATTATGGAACCCTGAACCCAGCGATCTGTGTATTATGGAATCCTGTACCCAGCGTTCTGCGTATTATGGAATCCTGTACCCAACGCTCTGTGTATTATGTAGTCCTGAACCCAACGCTCTGTGTATTATGCAGTCCTGTGCCCAGCGCTCTGTGTATTATGCAGTCCTGAACCCAGCACTCTTTGTATTATGCAGTCCTGTGCCCAGCGCTCTGTGTATTATGCAGTCCTGAACCCAGCGATCTGTGTATTATGTGGTCCTGTGCCCAGCGCTCTGCGCATTATGCAGTCATGTCCCATTTGCCAAAAAAAAATTTCCCCATTTTAAAAATCTGGTCATCTTACCCAAATATGTTATATAGGATTGAGATCTGGTGAGTGTGGAGGCCATTGGATGAGTTCTGGTGAGTGTGGAGGCCATTGGAGTACAGTGACCTCATTGTCCAGTGGTGAGATGATTGGAGCTTTGTGACATGGTGCATTATCCTGCTGGAAGGAGCCATCAGAAGATGGGGACACTGTAGTCATAAATGGATGGACATGGTCAGCAACAATACACAGGTACGCCGTGGCATTTAAACGATGCTCAATTGGTACTAAGGGGCCCAAAGTGTGCCAAGAAAACATCCCCCCCCCCCCCCCCCACCATTACACCACCACAATGCAGGATTTGATCCATGCTTTCATGTTGTTTAAGCCAAATTCTGACCCGACCATCTGAATGTCACAGCTGAAATCGAGACTCATCAGACCAGGCAACGCTTTTCCAATCTTCTATTGTCTAATTTTGGTGAGCCTGTGCCAATTGTTCTGTCTGACCTCCGAGGAGTGAGGAGGGGTGTCCTTTCTGATCTTCATGGAGGAAGGAGGGGTGAATGAATGAATGAATAATGTGTATAGCGCTACAATGTGAACTGAATCGCCTCAAGGCGCTGGTGCCTTGTCTGACCTCAAGGAAGGGAGAGAAGAAACTACCCCCTAGAGAATGGGACTTTAAAGAGTGACCAAAAAACACATAGGTGTAAAAATATATAAATATCTTTATTAATATATAAATGTGGGATTTCTTCTCAAGGAAGGGAGAGGGGTACCCTGTCTGACCTGTGAGTATGAAGGAGGGGGGCCCTTTCTAAATTCCAAGGAGGGGTGCTTTTTGTGACCTTAATGTAAGGAGTAAGGGTGCCCTGTCCAACCTTCATGGAGGAGTGCCCTGTCCAACCTCTGAGGAGGGAGGAGAGGTGCCTTGTCTGACCTTTATGCAGGAAGGAGAGATGCACTGCCCAACCTTGATAGAGGGAGGAGGGGTGCCCTGTCGAACCTCCAAGGAGGGAGGGGGTGCCCTGTCTGACCTTCATGCAGGGAGGAGGTATGCCCTGTCTGACCTTCATGCAGAGAGGAGGGGTGCCCTGTCTGACCTTCATGCAAGAAGGAGGGATGCACTGCCTGACCTTAATGGAGGGAGGAGGGCTGCCCTGTCAAACCTCCAAGGAGGGAGAAGGGGTGCCCTTTGTGACCGTCATGTAAGGAGGAGGGGTGCCCTTTGCAACCTTCGAGGAGGGGGGCCCTATCCAACCTTCGAGGAGGGAGGAGTGGTGCCTTGTCTGACCTTTGTGCAGGGAGGAGGGATGCACTGCCTGACCTAGATGGAGGAAGGAGGGGTTCACTATCAAACCTCCGAGGAGGGAGGAGGGGTGCCCTTTGTGACCTTCATGTAAGGAAGAGGGGTGCCCTGTCCAACCTTCGAGGAGGGGTGCCCTGTCCAAACTTGGAGGAGGGAGGAATGGTGCCTTGTCTGAATTTTGTGTAGGGAGGAGGGATGCAATGCCCGACCTTGATGGAGGGAGGAGGGGTGCCCTGTCGAACCTCCAAGGAAGGGTGCCCTGTCTGACCTTCATGCAGGGAGGAGGGGTGCCCTGTCCAACCTCTGAGGAGGAAGGAAGAGTGCCCTGTCTGGCCTTCATAGAGGGAGGAGGGGTGCCTTGTCTGAACTTTGTTTATGAAGGAGGAGTGCCATGTCCAACCTCCAAGAAGGGAGGAGGTGTGCCCTGTCTGACCTCCAAGGGGAGAGGAGGGGTGTCCTTTCTGACCTCTAAGGAGGGACAAGGGATGCCCTGTCTGACCTTTGTGCAGGGAGGAGGGGTGCCCTGTCTGACCTTTGTGCAGGGAGGAGGGGTGCCCTGTCCGCCGTTCATGAAAGGAGGAGGGTTGCCCTGTCCAACCTCCAAGGAAGGAGGAAGGGTGCCCTGTCTGACCTTCATGAAGGGAGGAGGGGTGCCCTTCCTGACCTCACAGCTAACCTTAGACAGCCCATAGGAAGATGGGACAAAGTACTACATGTTCTTTACCCCCCGGGGGACGAAACACGTTAATAAAAATGGAAGCAAGACTTCTTCTTTGATATTTGCATACATCATATTCAACTTTAATAAAAATCTAAATTTATTTTAAAAAAATACAATTGTTCCACCCACCATAAAACCTTTTTCTTGTAGCCCATTGAGGAGCACAAGATTGTAAAATAGTCTGTGACAAGTGTGTCAGGGGGCAACATAACCCATTCATCATAGACTATTTGCCAATCCTGTGTCCCTCAGTGGGCTCCAAAAAAATAATAACTAATGGTGGGTACAAAGATTTTTTTTCTTTTTTGTACCATAAAGAAAACAGTATTACATCTGTAGCTGTAGGAGCCTCTGAGAAAGGAAAAAAAAAAAACAATTAAAGTGGAAATTTTATCTCTCACACCAGCCACTTGAGCGTCGGGTGGATTTTATTTACCCAGATAAGGACACGGGAATGTTTATTTATACCATGAAATAGATCTGAGTCATTACTAAGTCTATAACGGATTCCATAAGCTCTCGTGTATCCATGTGACTTTGCATGTAACACGCCGATCTGTCATAGTTCTCACTGGGGGAAAGAAGAAACACAAACAAAATGGAATTAAAGGATAAGTACCATATTAAGATAAATAGGAACTCACGCCAACGCCATGATACTTCTGTACACAACACAGGCACCATTGAAGAGACAGTAAATATTTTTAGAGTTTCGTAACTTCGGTGTGAAACGGTAAAAGAAACTTGAATTGCAACTTTAATTAATAAAAAGAAAAAAAAAAAGTTTTATTTTTTTATTATTTCTTTTATTTTAACAGCTTTTGAAAGTCTTGATTTACGAAAGGGTCCGTTTATGGAGTGGTATCCCTTCCTATATTTATCTGTGAGCAGCGAATATTATAGACCTGGCTCGCAAAAACATAATGAGGAAATTGTGCGCGGCGCAGAGAGATAAATAAAAGCGGCACCTTTACTGCGTCCGAGTTTACTGCTGATAGGAAGCGAGAACCAGACTTCAGATAAAAAAAATAACCGGCGGTTGCTGATCCATTGCTGATCTTGCTTCTTACAGATCTGGCCTTGGGAAGTAAAATTTTATATTTCTTTTTTTTTTTTTACTGTTTAAAAGACATGCCGCCCTCCAGGGACACCAGCCCAGGATAACAAGTATAAAAACCTGTAATATTGATTGATGTATTTTTTGCTCCCTATTCTCCTCCATTTAATTATTATTTTCCTGCTTTTTTTCTTTTTGTTCATGTCTATTTTATAAATGATAAACAATTAAAACTTTTTTTGTTGTTTGCTTTGTTAGTGAATATTTTTACACATATATATTAACAAATGGAAAAGGAAGGAGTATATAGTAGGCCTGCAATACCCCTACTCAGCGCCAGATCAATTAAACAGCTCTGATAGCAGACCAGTTTTCAGCTTTCAGCGCTGTCGCACTTTGAATGACAACACTGTACCTAAAAAATTTTTTATCATTTTGTTCCCACAAATAGAGCTTTCTTTTGGTGGTATTTGATCACCTCTGCGATTTTTATTTTTTTGCACAACAAATAAAAAAGACCGAAAATTTTGAAAAAAAAATATGTTTTTTTTTGTTTCAGTTTCAAAACTTTGTAAATAAGTAAGTTTTCTCCTTCACTGATGGGCAATGATAAAGCGGCACTGATGGGAACCAATGAGGTAGCACCAATGAAGAGGCACTGATGAGGTGGCATTGATGGGCACTGATAGGCGGCACTGATGGGCACTGATAGGTGGCACTGATGGGCGACACGGATGGGCACTGATAGGTGGCACAAATTTGCACTGATAGGTGGCACCGATTGGCATGGATAGGCGGCACGGATGAGCATGGATGGGCACTGATAGGCGGCACGGATGGGCACTGATAGGCGGCATTGTAGTGTAATGGATTGTTCTGAAGGATGCCAATCAGTGCCCACAATGGATGCCAATCAGTGCCAAACAATAATGCATGCCAATCAGTGATGCCCATTGTGGGCACTGATTGGCATCCATTGTGGGCACTGATTGGCATCCATTGTGGGCACTGACTGGCATCCCTGGTGGTCTAGGGTGGCATACCTGGTGCTGGGCATCCCTGGTGGTCGAGTGTGGGCATCCTCGGTGGGCTGCGCTGATAATCGATCAGCACATCCCCCCCTGACAGACACGAGTGAGGAAAAGCCCATCAACGGCTCTTCCTATTTACACTGTGATCAGCCGTGATTGGACACGGCTGATTACGTGGTAAAGAGGCTCTGCCGGAGACTCTTTACCGAGATCGTAGTTGCGTTGTGTCAGACTGACACACCGCAACAACGATTGCCGCGATGCGTGCCCCGGGGGCGCGCAGCGGCTCAATATCCTGAGGACGTCATATGATGCCCAGACAGGGTATTGAATCCATTTTGCCGCCATCATTCTGCTATATGGCGGGCGGCAAGTGGTTAAAATAAAAAAAATAAAAATACCAAAAAGGAAACTAAGCAGGTGTTAAAAACAATTAAAATAAAAACAAGTAGTATAAATATAAAAACAGTCCAATCACTGAATGATATAAATACTAAAACAGCGCTAGTAATTAAATTAATAATATGGTCATATTATAAACCAGTGGCAAACACCCTAGCTAAAATTGATATGTAGCAGATGGTTAAGGTAGATCAGTTCAGAGCAATGAAAGCATTCAGGGTGTTAGGGGCAGTTCAAAATATCCAAGGTGTTCAAGGTAATCTATAGTTGTTATCCAAGCGTGCCTTCCAACAGAGAATAAAGAGATCCCTATTCCACCTTGTGCAACAACACACTCCCCCAGGGGGTCAAACTCACCAGATGCCTCTAATATGCAAGCCTTAAGTTTGGTATATATCAGCTGCTTTAATCACTGGTCCTCACCAACCCAGGAAACGCCGTTGCAGGGGCTCCAACACGTACCATAAAACACAAGAATAGTTCTACATAGTGTAATTCTGTTTATTATGATACAATTCCCCATACAGCAGAAGCCCCCTTAATACTAACTACGTACATCACATAAATTATCAACAAGTAAGATATAACTCACCCAGAGGGCGCTATCATCATGTCCAGCCGTCAGAGGAGAGCGTGCGTTCCTTTGCAGACACTGCAAACACTTCTGGGTATAGGGCAATGGCTAGGTGGAGCGCAAGCGTCTGCCTTGCAGGTTCCATTTAAAAAAAATAAAAAAGTTAGGCTTTACTTCCTCTTTAACCACTTGCTTACCGGGCACTTAAACCCCCTCCTATCCAGACCAATTTTCAGCTTTCGGCGCTCTCACAATTTGAATGACAATTACTCAGTCATGCAACACTGTACCCAAATTAATTTTTTGTCCTTTTTTTCCCACAAATAGAGCTTTCTTTTGGTGGTATTTGATCACCTCTGGGTTTTTCATTTTTTGCGCTATAAATGAAAAAAGAACGAAAATTTTGAAAAAAAACGCATTTTTCTTTGTTTCTGTGATAAAATTTAGGAAATTTCAAATTTTTCTTCATGAATTTTTGCCACAATTTATACTGCTACATATCTTTGGTAAAAATAACCCAAATTAGTGGATATTATTTGGTCTTTGTGAAAGTTAGAGACTCTACAAACTGTGGGGCAAATGATACAAAATTGATCACATCTGATGTACTGGTGACCTAATGATGTGACTGGTGATCTAATTTCTTGCGACCCAAACAAGCCAGGAAAGTACAAATACCCCCCAAATGACCCCTTTTTTTGAAAGTAGACATTCCAAGGTATTTAGAAAGAGGCATGGTGAGCTTTTTGATGTTGTCATTTTTTCCCACAATTCTTTGAAAAATAAATTATTTTTTTATTTTTTATTTTTTTCCACAAAATTGTCATTGTAATAGGTTATTTCTCTCACATGGCATGTGTATACCACAAATGACACCCCAAAATAAATTCTGCTACTCCTCCTGAGTATTACGATACCACATATGTGGGACTTTTACACAGTCTGGCCACTTAGAGAGGCCCAACATGCAGGGAGCAAAGAAATCAATTTATTTAATTTGTAAATAACTTTTCAGTGCTTTGTACCATTGCTGACAGCTGAAGTTAAAACAAAACAGTTGCGGTAGGTATCGCTAAAAAAAATCGGAACTTGTACTCATTGTAAAAAAAAAATTATATCGGTGCATCCCTAGTTTAGATATATTTAAAATGTATGACCCTGGGAAGATATTCTTTAAAATGAATTTATTTCCTCGAATTGCTGTACCTAAAAAAAAGAATTAAGCCAGACAGACATTGATATTTAAACAACCAAATCCCATCACAGTTCTCAAATATTTTATTAAGCTTTGCTGTTATACCCAGAAGAAGGCAAACAGTAATTTTAGATGTAAGCTGTCCAAATAATGATTATGGGATTGAAGTGGAGTGGACAGATCTAGGTGATGTCTGTAATCATCTATTCATGGTTTGATAGCTGGAACTGCATCTGTTTCTGTACAAGATATGTAAAAGTAGATGTGATATATATATATATATATATATATATATATATATATATATATATATATATATATAAACATATATATATATATATATATATATATATATATATATATATATATATATATATTATATATATATATATATATATATATATATATATTAGGGCTGTGGAAATTAAAGATTAATTCCTCGCTTAATCTTTAATTTTTTTGATCGATCAAAATTCTTTTGATCAGTACTCACCTCTCCATCGGCTTCCGGGTCTTCAGGGTGTTCCGTTGGAGATCCGGTGACGTCACGGAAATCGATGTCACCAGACTCCTCCCCCCTTCCCCAAGTGCCTCCGTCTGCTAACGAAGGGAAGGGGGAGGAGTCCGGTGACGTCGAAATTCTGATTAACCCTGTTGATACCCGCTTGCATGACCACCTGTTTGCACAGGGGTCCATGCCATAAGGTGAGAGGGATTAGTTTGTGTTTGAACACAAAAATGAAATCTTAGCGGTGAGCACTTAGATTTTTCTTTCTACCCATGACCTGGTCCTTGCTGAGATGGAGGGATTGTCACGCTACTGTTTGCACAGGAAAAAAAATTACGTCAGTGCTACAGTTTGAATTTAAAATGTATTTGTGTGAACTGTGAAGTTAAGTCATGGATTGTGGAAACTAACTAGTGTCGGGTGATTGTATATAGTGTATACCACATTTACCACTGACTAATGCAGAGTTGCAATGCAAGGAGAGCAGCTAAAAGTAGTTGGATCTGTATGTGCGTTATAATTAATCGAAAATTAGTCAATTAATCGATTAAAAAAAAAATTAAAAAAAAGTTGATTAATCGAACACGAAAATTTTAATCAATAACAGCCCTAATATATATATATATATATATATATATATATATATATATATATATACACTATATTGCCAAAAATATTGAAACATCCCCCCAAATCATTAGATTCAGGTGTTCTAATCACCTCCATGGCCACAGGTGTTAAAAATCGCACACCTAGGCATGCAAACTTCTTCTACAAACATTTGTGAAAGAATGGGTCAGGGAATTCAAGCGCGGTATCGTGATCGGTTGCCACCTGTGCAATAAGTCCATCTGTGAAATTTTCTTGCTACTAAATATTCCACGGCCATTGGCCAACTGTTAGTGGCATTATAACAAAGTGGAAGCAACTGGGAACAACAGCAACTCAGCCACAAAAGGGTAGGCCACGTAAAATGATAGAGCGGGGTCAGCGCATGCTGAAGCTCACAGTGTGCAAAAGTTGCCAACTGTCTGCAGAGTCAGTAGCTACAGACCTCCAAACTTCATGTGGCCTTCAGATTATCACAACAGTGCATAGAGAGCTTCATGGAATGGGTTTCGGATGCAGTGGTGTAAAGCACGCCACCACTGGACTCCACAGCAGTGGAGATGTGTTCTCTGAAGTGATGAATCACACTTCTCTGTCTGGCATCTTGATGGAGGTGACTGGGTTTGGCAGTTGCCAGGAGAACGGTACTCGCCTGACTGCATTATGCCAAGTGTAAAGTTTGGTGGAGGGGGGATTATGGTTTGCGGTTGTTTTTCAGGGGTTGGAATTGGCCCCTTAGTTCCAGTGAAGGGAACTCTTAAGGCATCAGCATACCAAGACATTTTGGACAATTTCATGCCCCCAACTTTGTGGGAACAGTTTGGGGATGGCCCCTTCCTGTGCCAACATGACTGCTCACCAGTGCGCAAAGCAAGGTCCATAAAGACATGGATGAGCGAGTTTGGGGTGGAGGAACTTGACTGGCCTTCACAGAGTCCTGACCTCAACCCAATAGAACACCTTTGGGATGAATTAGAGTGGAGACTGTGAGCCAGGCCTTCTTATCAACATCAGTGCCTGACCTCACAAAGGCGCTTCTGGAAGAATGGTCAAACATTCCCATAGACACACTCCTAAACCTTGTGGACGGCCTTCCCAGAAGAGTTGAAGCTGTTATAGCTGCAAAGGCTGGGCCAACCCAATATTGATACCCTCACAGTTTTTGAAGGAACCCTACAAGTAGGTTATCTTAAACATTGGATAACTAAGCACAGATCTTCTGTGGATGTCGGCTGCCTCAAATCAATCTTTCTCTTCGTGTCATCCCAGACAGACTCCATGATGTTGAGATCAGGGCTCTGTGTGGGCCAAACCATCACTTACAGGACTCCTTATTCTTCTATACACTGAATATAGTTCTTAATGACATTAGCTGTATGTTTTGCGGGTCGTTGTCCTGCTGCAGAATACATTTAGGGCCAATCACACGTTAAAGAATACAGAGGTGTCCCTGCCCAGAGCCTGCGATTGGTCAGCAAATCAGCAACACATTAATAGGTCATCAGTTTTGCTCACTCTACGCTCTCCTACTGTCTTGCGGTTGAATGAGTCAACGTTGTCACTCAACTTGGAAGACTGAGAAAATGCTGTGAGTAAAAGTATCATGGACTTATCCCCTGAAGGGGGGGCACCATAGCATCCTGAACTCACTGTGTAATCACATCAGCACCCATTTATTATTGAGGGCAGCCCATTGCCATAAAGGAGGAAGACCCCCCTTGTCTTGCCATGTGACCAGCATGCAGGGGTCAAGTCCTGGGGAAAAAAGTGTGGGAACTCCCACCCAAGATCCACTCCCCCACCAAAAAAAAAAAAAATGATACGCTCATATGCACGAACTCTTCAAAAGAGGTATTTTTCATCCAATTTTCATATTGCGTGTATAAATCTTAACTGTTGGTACATTAAAAAAAAAACAATCCTCAATAAACATAAATACGGTAATTCTCTGAATAATCAGCATTCATTCAATTGTGCTTCCATGCAAATGTGGACATCATGTTCTGATCTTTATTGGGGAATTTTATTTTGTATATAGAGTGTTTATGTGGTGAGTTTACACTTTTCATTGAACAGAGTTTGGATAACACAGGGTTAAACGGAAAGGTCATAAATGAACTGCACATTATCTGGACAGAATGTTTGGGGAGATAGTGATGTGTTCCTGCTTAGGAGATGTATGTTAGCTTGGGGGGGCTGCAAACTCTGCAGGGCTCCGACACACACTCGCTGCTATTCCAACCCTTCACATATTTCCATATAAACTTCCCCCCTGGCATTAAACTTTGCCAGGTATTGTGCTCAGCTTACCACCCCAAACTGATGTTCCTCCCTCAGCTCACCTCTCTCCCTGCATGTCCTGTGAGCAGAATATATGTGCTCCTCCTCTGGGTTCTCTCATCATATGGCACTGAAGATAGAGGAGGGGGGGATTCAGCGGGACACACAGAGCAAGTATGCAGGAGACTGGGGGGGGGGGGATGAGGAGACAGAAAATCACAAGGGAGGAGCGCATCACGAGAGGTCTGACTAAACACAATCTCTTAGCAGCAGGGACCTGATCTACCCGTCAGCTAGCTGCGATTGACAGGTAGATCGAAGCGGAAGCTGAATAGTCAGTCCACCCCTGGTGTGCGTCACTTACTATTGCGAGCTGTGTCGGCGGCTGCTGGTGTAGCACCTGCCACACAGCTCGCATACTTCAAAGTCTTGCAGGACACAGCTACTAACAGGAACTGAGTTCCTGTTGTGGAAAAAGTACAGGAACTCTGTTCCGATGCGTTCCTGCAAGGCTTAAGCCCTGCCAGCATGTAAGCAGGGCCAGATTAAGAGCATCATGGGCCTGGAGCTGATGATTTTGGAGGGACGTTTTTATGGTTCATAAATGAAATTAAACGCAAAAAAATGTTATTAATACAAATTAGATATTTTTAACAAACTGTTCATTCACACTGTATGTGCAAGAGAAACCATGTAAATGAGTCCGGATTTTCTTTATACTTTAAAAAAAAAAAAAAAAAATTATTTGTTGCAATCTTTTATGGTTTACATTTCTATTTTTGTGTATAATTTTTTTATTTTACAATCTAACTTTTTAGTATTTTTTTTCCACAATGCTTTTGGGGGGGGGGGGGGGGTCAGTGGAGGGCAGTGCATGGTGTCAGCAGTGATGTAAGTAACTGAGTTAAAATAAACTGAGTTACGTAACTCAGTTACTTTAGAGGGTAACTAGTAATCTAACTGATTACTTTTCCCCTCATGGTAACTCAGTTACCATTACTTTGGCTTAGTTACCCCAATTACATCTACCGCCACTAGATGGCAGTAGTGTAATTCCGGTGTCCTGCCGAAAAAAGTTCCCCCCGCCGGATAAGGACCCCCTTTACTGCGCAGGCGCAGCGCTTGCGCAGTACGAAGAACTACGGAGCTTCCGAAAATTGCCGAACCTAAACAGCTCTGAGTGAACTCTACACCGCGCAGGCGCAGTTAACATGTAATTGTACGAGGCGATGCCGCACGCTCCTGATGCTCGTGCTACTCTGCAAGGGGCGTCTATCGGGTAACTAAGGGGCGGGTCTAGTATTACTGTAACCAAGGGGCGCATTTATTATTATTGTTATATATGGAGCTCTGCCTATTAATTTAACATTTGCCCTCTTCTGTAGAAATCCGCCCCTTACATGATATAATAATAATAATAATAGACCCGCCCCTTGCTTACACGCTATAACAGATCTGCCCCTTGGTTAGAGTAATAATAGAGCAGCCCCTTGGTTACACGATATATAACAATAATAATAAATGCGCCCCTTGCTTACAGTAATACTAGACCCGCCCCTTAGTTACACGATAGACGCCCCTTGCAGAGTTAAAAAAAAAAGTCAGTTACTTTGCTGAGTAACTAATTACTTTTCCAATGTGGTAACTGAGTTACTAACTCAATTACTTTTTGGGAGAAGTAATTTCTAACTTAACTAATTACTTTTTTAAAGTAAGATGACCAACACTGGGTGTCAGTAGGGCAGTGGAGGGAGTCAGTGTCAGCAGTTTATTTTATATTTTTATTAAATTTTTTAATAATTTTTTACAATTTAATTTTTTTTTAAATGCATTTGGGGCTGGGTTTGGTAGTGGACGCCATCAGTAGGGCAATGGCAAATGGTCAGTCCAACCCTGCTGGGCCTATATTAAGGTAGGGGCCTGGAGCTGCAGCTCCAATAGCCCCTACGTTAATCTGGCCCTGCATGTAAGGCATATGTAAAACAAGGTTAATCAAAAAATGCATGCATGGGTGCCTTCCCGCGGGAAGAGGGGACAGTAACGTAGTTGAGGGGAAGTCCAAAGTTGGTCTTTAAATTAGGTTGTTTTTTTTTTTTTTTTTTGATCTGGATGGAGTTCAAATTTAAATGAAGATTAAGTCAGATCAGATACAGAGGTATAAGTGGCTACAAAAATATCATGACTAAATGTTTAATAAAGGTGCACCTTTAAGTGTCTGAGGCCAAATAAAGCACTTTAATACAAAAGCCGTACATAAATATTTTTATAAGCCGTGTGCATCAGCATTTTTCCCAGCACTTAACACAAGAATAAAACCATCAATGATATTTAAGATCTGATTAAACATGAGAGGCCCCGCCCCTTTCATGAAGCGTATAAGACTCCGCTCCTCAATGCTGAGATATGACTGTGGATCCTCAGACTACATAGAGGTAAGTCAAAGGTTCCATTGCTAGATAACGACTTACCTTTTAAGGGAAACTCTTTGCTCTCTGGGAATTAGGTCGATGAGAAGGCGTGGGAACCTAGAGCTAGGAGTAGGTAATAGTTCTGTGTTCATATTTGTTCTCTTTGTTATGGTAACGTAATCCATGTGGAGCATCCGATTGGTAGGTAGGCCGCTTCTGTACACCGGGTGGTCACCACCTTTACCCTGGGTTTCCGTAAGTAAAACTCTGAATTCAGGAATTGAAGAGCCGCACCATTCAGAAAGATGTTAATTGATTGGGTGTAGTGGCCAACAAATTTCGGAGCCTGAAATCAGGGTTCAAACCCGTAGCTGGACACCTACAATCTAAGTTACCAGATTCCCCTGGATTTCCAGATCGTCAACCCTACATTTTTAAGCCCTGGCGAAGGCGGTGATTTGTTCCCTGAAATGTGTGGGCCACTACACTAAATCAATTACCTTTTTTTCTGATTATACTGTAGCGGCCACAACCCCTAGGGGCGACCTTGAATTTTCTGTGCTTACCAATTACCTCCTCGTAGCTCGTCGTTCGTTGCCTAGGGGTTCCCAGGGTTAGTACCCAGTAACTTCAAATCGTGACACACAAAAGTCCTTTTGAGGATTTTTTTTATTTTGCAGGGGTAACATCCAAATATAACCCAGTTTCAATTGGGAATAGAGGGCACGGGTGATAAAACTCAGGCACTTGAACTGCTGACATCAATTGAATGTCTCTTAGGTAGCCCAGAGAGTAGCCACTCGCAACTGGGCGCTTCATAGATTGCCGGATAAACCTCTAACCATAGATTTAGCAGCCAACATGTGACTCGGAAAATTTGCAAAGTCTCTGCCACAGACTAAATTGTAACTGAAGATAAGTTAGGAACCTTTCCCACAGTACCTGGATCTCTCAGCCTTCTTGGTGGTACTGTGGGAAGTGTGGATTATTTAGTGTCCATACAACTCAGCTCCCAGGCTCTTACCGAGCAGCCAGCTTCTTGACCCTCCTCCGAAGAGTCCTCCCCCGGTCGCTTGTATGAGTCGCCGTGCCTCTCCAATACCGAGAGCACACCAGGACACCTCCGAATCCTCCTTCAGTTACTGGGCCTCGAACTAGCCAGTTCCGAGGCTCCGGAACGGACAGATCCCCACCCCAGACCATGAGGGCCTCTGGGGCTGGTCAGGGTGACCAGGCTTATGGGGGCAGCAGACACTCCTGGGTCCGGGACCCCTCACGGGGTTGTTCCAGACCGGAACCAGGAATCAAAGCAGCAGCCGAACCCTAAACACGTGACTTCAGCATCTTAAATACCCCTTACCGGAATACACAGCAGGGCCAGACGCGCCCACTGATTGGCTTCGAGAAAGATTGGTACCTAACACGTCCAACCAGACTTGGTTCTCAGCCTGTCACAGGTGCTTCACTGCACCCATGACCAGGCGGAACTTCAGTACAGCCCAGCCAGGCTGATGCCAATGTAAAAAACCTGCACAATTAACCCCCAGAACTCTGTTACAGTTCTGGAAAACTAAATTTACATATATAGCGCACACTTTAGTAAAGTGTCGGCGCTACATACCGTTAAGGTGTGACGCTTCCGTCTCCAGATCAGAGTTTTCTCTCTGGGAATAAGACATTGGACCTGTCTAGGCGAGATTACAAAAACCGCTTACCATATAAAAGCCTCAGAAAGTGAATTGAGTCCTCCAACTCCATAATTAATCCATCCAATATACAGACCAAGTCAGGAACTTAATCATAGGCCATTCCTAATATTGAGCTCCTGACTGAGTGAAACCTTTCCGTTTAAACTTTTTCATTGTACAACCTAACTACTCTAAAGCCCCATACACACGCGCGGATTATCCGAGGACCAGGTCCGTCGGATCCTGTCCGTCATACTTTGTCTGATGTTGGTCTTGCGTACACACGGTCAGACAAAGTTGTCGGAAAATCCGATCATTCTGAACGTGGTGATGTTTGTTGCCTACGACGGGACTACGTAGAGGCTAGTAGCCAATAGCTTTGGTCTTGTAATGTGATCTGAGCATGCGTAGCACTTTGTCCGGTCGGACTACCATACACACGATCGGATTTGGTGTGATCGGACCGCGTTGTCGGAAAATCTTTCCAGCAGGAGATAGGACTTTGTCCGTCGGACAATACGACGTACACTGTCCGATGGTGCATACACACGGTCTGATTTTTCAACAACATTGTCCGATCGGACAGAATCCATGCGAAAATCCGACCGTGTGTATGGGGCTTAAGGGTCCCGTTCACACTGGTGCACTTAAATGCGCAGTATGTGTTTGTGAAAAACGCATATTGTGTTTTTTACCGTTTTTTAATGCATTGCACTAAATTTCCACGTAACTCATATTGCCATTTTCAATGCATTTTTTATGTGTTTTTTTTTTATACATTTTCTTACTGTAAAGAGCCACTTCCTAAATAGATGAAACCATACAAAGATTGAAGATTGCTACAATGTATATGAGAACCTGTAAAGCCCCATACACACGGTCGGAAAATCCGACCACAAAATCCATTGGATTTGGTCCGACGGATTTAGTCCGACACTGGTGTTGCGTACACACGGTCGGACAAAGTTGTCGGAAAATCCGATCATTCTGAACGTGGTGACGTTTGTTGCGTACGACGGGACTACGTAGAGGCTAGTAGCCAATAGCTTTGGTCTTGTAATGTGATCTGAGCATGCGTGGCACTTTGTCCATCGGAATTCGCTACACACGATCGGAATTGGTATGATCGTACTTTGTTGTCGGAATATTTATAGAGCAGGAGATAGAACTTTGTCCGTCGGACAATCCGATGGAAACTGTCCGATGGTGCCTACACACGGTCGGAATTTCCGACAACATTGTCCGATAGGACAGAATCCATCGGAAAATCCGACCGTGTGTATGGGGCTTTAGACATGTGCTCAACAAAAAAATTTGTTTATTTTCGTTTCGTTTTTTTTCGTTTTGCGAAAAAAATTTGTTTTTTTTCGTTTCGTTTTTTTTTCGTATTTTCGT
Source organism: Lithobates sylvaticus (assembly GCA_028564925.1). Classification (NCBI taxonomy): domain Eukaryota; kingdom Metazoa; phylum Chordata; class Amphibia; order Anura; family Ranidae; genus Lithobates; species Lithobates sylvaticus. Next base: position 15,974,221 of record CM053035.1, read on the forward strand.
TTGATTCGTAACGATTCGTACATTCGTAAGTCGTCGTTGTTCGTATTCGTAACGATTCGTACATTTGTAAGAGTTATTTTTCGTTGATTCGTTTTTTCGTTAGTTTAATTTTCGTCCATTCGTTTATTCGAAATTCGGACGCATTCGTAGTTATTCGTACATTCGTAACATTCGTAATCGGAGCATAATTCATAATTTTATGTAATGTGTATGCTATTATTACATTTTAATAATTTAAGAAAAAAAAAAGTTACGAATCGAAAAAAAAAAGTTACGAATCGAAAAAAAAAAGTTACGAATCGAAAAAAAAAAGTTACGAATCGAAAAAAAAGTTACGAATGTACGAATTTTTTTGTTCAATCCATTCATTACGAATCGAAAAAATAAATAAAAAGTTACGAATCAAAAAAAAAAGTTACGAATCGAAAAAAAAGTTACGAATCGAAAAACAAGTTACGAATGTACAATTTTTTTTGTTCAATCCATTCGAGGCACGTTAAGCAGCACCATTGTAAGGGACACGGAAAATTACCAATTCAACAAAAAAAAAAGTTACGAATGTACGAATTTTTTCGTTCATTTTCGTTGTTCCTTTTTTAGTTTTTCGGATTTTCGTTTTTTTGTTCAATCCATTCATTACGAATCGAAATTAAAAAAAAAGTTACGAGTCGAAAAAAAAAAAGTTACGAATCGAAAAAAAAAGTTACGAATCGAAAAAAAAAAGTTACGAATGTACAAATTTTTTTGTTCAATCCATTCGAAGCACGTTAAGCAGCACCATTGTAAGAGACACGGAAAATTACCAATTCAACAAAAAAAAAAAGTTACGAATGTACGAATTTTTTCGTTCATTTTCGTTGTTCCTTTTTTAGTTTTTCTGATTTTCGTTGTTTGGTTTTTTGGATTTTCGTTGCTTTTTGGATTCGTTCGATTCGAACGATTCGTTATTCGGATTCGTACGATTCGAACGATTCGTTATTCGGATTCGTTCGATTCGAACGATTCGTTCATTCGTACGAAAACGAACAAACGAAAAAAAAAGAAAAACGAAACGAATTGCACATGTCTAGAACCTGTATACTACTCAATCCAGTATTTCAACACTTAACTGCATAATATGCTGATGTTTTATGTATAATCATAGTCGTGCGCACAGGGTGTGCCAGGAGTGCCTGGGCACACCCTAATCACCCTGTGTGGTGCAGGTATTCCCTGTTTAAACCCCTGATATTTCAACAAAGCCTCCTAAAAAAAAAAAAAAAAATGTAATAATTATAAATATACAAAAAAATTTAAATAATAATAATAAAAATAATAAACGGCACAAACCACCATCCGTGTCTATTCATGCAACCTTCCATGAGTCACACATGAACAATAACCAAATACTTATTTCAATTCTTTCTCAGAGTTCCAGTGAGCTGACACCATGAAGACAATTCCTTTGCTGCTAGCTGGTAAGTTCTGTACAATTTCCTACGTATCACAAAATGTAGAGGGCTGGAAGACCTGAGCAAATTCCTCTCTTCTCTTTTTCAGTTGTGTTTGCCGTATTTGGCCACGGATCTACTTTTTCAAGTAAGAAATAGGAGCATATTATTATTATTATTATTACAGGATTTATATAGCGCCAACAGTTTACGCAGCGCTTTACAATATAAAAATCATATACTAAAATACATAAAACACATATACTGTAAATACCGGTAATAATTATTATTTTTTGGTAAGGCTGTGGAGCAATCTCTCTGCAGAAGCTGTAGGGGCAACTCCAAGCAAAGATATCTATCTATAGATATCTATATGTATATTTATCAACATCAAATATTTATTGCCTGACAATTATTGTACGCCTGTCAGCTACCACTGATGTATTATTATTATTATTATTATTTTTTTTTATTATTATTATTATTATTATTATTATCATCATCATCATTTAAGCAAAGATGTCTGTCTATAAATATATATTTATATCTATCAACATCAAATATTTATTGCCTGGCAACTGCTGTATGTCTGTCAGCTACTACTGATGTATTATTATTAGTAACATTAGAATATTATAGTGTTGTTATTATTATTATTATTATTATTTAAAGCTGTAGGGGCAACTCCAAGCAAAGATATCTATCTATAAAAATATATTTATATCTATCCACATCAAATAATTATGACCTGACAACTACTGTAAGGCCCCTTTCACACTGGGGCGTTTTTCATGCGGTGCGGCGCTAAAAATAGCGCCTGTTCACCGCATGAAAAAATCCGGCCCCATTCACTCCAGTGTGAAAGCCGGCGTGCTTTCACACTGGAGCGGTGCGCTAGCAGGACGGTAAAAAAAGTCCTGCTAGCAGCATCTTTGGAGCGGGATAGGAGCGGTGTGTTCACCGCTCCTATACCGCTCCTTCCCATTGATTACAATGGGAGACCGCCGTAAAACCGCGGCAATACCGCGGTTACCGCGGTAATACCGCGGCTACGGCGGCGCTTTGCGGGGGGTGTTTAACCCTTTTTCGGCCGCTCGCGGGGGGTAAAACCGCACCGCGAGCGGCCGAAAACCGCGGTGAAAACGACGGTAAAGCAGCGCTAAATATAGCGCTGCTTTACCGTCACCGCGGCTCACCGCCCCAGTGTGAAAGGGGCCTAAGACTGTTAGCTGCTTCTGGCTTATTATTATTATTACTATTATGATTAATATTATTTTAATTATTTAGTTTTTATTATTATTATTGTCATTATTTAAAGCTGTGGGGACAACTCCAAGCAAAGCTATATGTCTATAAATAAATATGTATATCTATCAAAATCAAATATTTATTGACTGACAACTATTGTATGTCTGTCAGCTACTGCTGGTGTAATATTATTATTAATATTAAAATATTATATTGTCATTATTATTATTTTTATTATTATCTTTAAAAGTTGTAGGGGCAACTCCAAGCAAAGATATCTATCTATAAATATATATTTATATATATCCACAATTAATATTTATAGCCTGCCAACTATTGTATTTCTGTCAGCTACCACTGATGTATTATGATTATGATTATCATTATTATTATTATTATTATTATTATTATCATCATCATTTAAAGCTGTGGGGCAACTCCAAGCAAAGATATCTATCTATAAATATATATTTATATCTATCAACATTAATTATTTATTGCCTGACAACTATTGTAGGTCTGTCAGCTACTACTGATGTATTTATATTATAATATTAGATTGTTTTTATTATCATTATTATTATTATTATTATTAATAATAATATTATTTGAATTAATATTATTTTTTATTATTTTTATTGTCATCATTTAAAGCTGTAGGAGCAACTCCAAGCAAAGATATATATCTATAAATATTAGTAGTAGTAGTAGTAGTAGTAGTAGTATCATTTAAAGCTCCAATATTATAAAATTAGATTGTTATTATTATTATTATTATCATCATTTAAAGCTGTAGGGGCAACTCCATGCAAAGATATCTATCTATAAACAGTAGTAGTAGTATCATTTAAAGCTCTAATATTATAAAATTAGATTAGTATTATTATTATTATCATCATTTAAAGCTGTAGGGGCAACTCCAAGCAAATATATCTATCTATTAATATTAGTAGTAGTATCATTTAAAGCTCTAATATTATAAAATTAGATTGTTGTTATTATTATTATTATCATCATTTAAAGCTGTAGGGGCAACTCCAAGCAAATATATCTATCTATTAATATTAGTAGTAGTATCATTTAAAGCTCTAATGTTATAAAATTAGATTGTTATTATTATTATTATTATCATCATTTAAAGCTGTAGGGGCAACTCCAAGCAAAGATATCTATCTATAAATATTAGTAGTAGTATCATTTAAAGCTCTAATATTATAAAATTAGATTGTTGTTATTATTATTATTATTATCATCATTTAAAGCTGTAGGGGCAACTCCAAGCAAAGATATCTATCTATAAACAGTAGTAGTAGTAGTAGTAGTATCATTTAAAGCTCTAATATTATAAAATTAGATTGTTATTATTATTATTATTATTATCATCATTTAAAGCTGTAGGGGCAACTCCAAGCAAATATATCTATCTATAAATAGTAGTAGTAGTAGTAGTAGTAGTAGTAGTAGTAGTATCAGTTAAAGCTCTAATATTATAAAATTAGATTGTTATTATTATTATTATTATTATTATTATCATCATTTAAAGCTGTAGGGGAAACTCCAAGCAAAGATATCTATCTATAAATATATATTTATATCTATCCACATCAAATAATTATCACCTGACAACTGCTGTATATCTGTTAAATACTTTGGACTTAATATTATTACTATTGTGATTAATATTATTTTAATTATTATTATTTATTTTTTTCATGTTAACATTATTTGTATTATTATTAAAATTTCAAAAGTAAATTTTCATATTTTTAAAAAATGTATCTAAACCCATAAACAGAAATGTACTATATATTGCAGCTTACTGGTCCTTAGTAATGGCAACATTTGTTTTCTTTTGTAAAGGCTTTCTTTCTGTTATTTTCACCTGGTGATCCTGCCAGTAACAAACATCCTGTCCTAGGGGGACAACGTTCACCCGGTATACTATAGCTATAGAAAAGCAACTTTTTCACTCTAAGCCAGTGATGGCGAACCTTGGCACCCCAGATGTTTTGGAGCTACATTTCCCATGATGCTCATGCACTCTGTAGTGTAGTTGAGCATCATGGGAAATGTAGTTCCAAAACATCTGGAGTGCCAAGGTTCACCATCACTGCCCTAGGCTGTTCTCTCAAATTGAATTTCAAAATATTCCCGTCCTCCCTTCCTCATTTACATTACGTATAGAAGAGGTGTTTTATAGTTCACAGAAAAAGAGGATAGCATTGTTCCAGATATGAGGAATTTACAAGGACACTGGATTTCTGGCAGGATCTAAAGAAATTTTTTTCAGGGCTTGCAGAAAATGTACAGTATGTAGATTGTCACCCAACTGCTGTCAAACTTAAAAGCTCTCTTTGCCTTCTTCTGTAGTACCCTTCTTCTCGAACTGGCACGCTCCCAAGGGAATTGATGGTAGGTGACTTATATATATATATATAGATTTGGGATAGAGAGAGAACCTCTATCAATTTAATACTTAAAGATTAAGCAAGGTTGCCACACCTTAATCTTAAAGTCCAAAAATATATGTTAATTCCATTGCGATTATCCAAAAACATCCATAATAACTGTACCCAATTCATTTCTTTTACAAAAAGTTTATTGAGATTTTCAAAGAAACAAAGATGCAAATAGACATTGGTGAAAACAGGTGCCAATGAGACTATAAAAATACAAAGAGATGAAGGAAACGGGCCAACAGGCCTATTGTTACAAAGGCAGTACAAAGACAGAGGGGGCGATACAACAGAAACCACACGTGGTATTGCAAAGAAAATCTCAGATACGTGGAATGTGCACGTCAGACATGATGTTCGCAACTCGGTTTAAATATTTTTTATTGAAAAGATTTTTTCACATATGCAAAAAAAGAGAAAAAAAGGACAAAAAAAAACATTTCACATTTTTACAAAATCCCATATATAAATATATACGTACACATACATAGGGCTTATACATAAATAATTACATAACAAATAAATAGACACACAAAAAAAAAAAAAAACACAATCAACAAAACACATGGATCAATCTCAGTATATTTTTCGAAGAAAAAAATAGTAGTAGTAGTCCCCCGTCTTCCTGATTTAATTCTTTACTCCCTCTAACTTTATTCAAGCAATATTTTATTTAATATTCCTTTTTCCTTCCCTCCCCTCTCCCCCCCCCCCCCCAGGGTAGTTAACCACCCCCCAATTCCCCCCAGTCCACCCCTCCTCACCACTCCCGTAGTTCCCCAGCGTGTCGTATACACACATGGGCGTCCGCAGAACTTTTTTCAGGGGGGGGCATAATTTTAGGGTCACCCATGCACCGCCCCTTTTCGACAATGTCATTATCACATTATTATGGTCAGAGTCTGCAGACGTATTACAGTCCCTAGGATAAGTAATGGGTAATGGCCAACAGGCTCTCTTACCAGACCCAGCAAAACTACAGCAGTGATCACTCCGGCTGGACGATCGTTCACTCTGGGTTCCCCGGGGGCGACACTGGTCAGTAGTGTGGCATGTCTGTACCCTGGTAGTGGCTCAGTCTTTCTCTCTCTGGTGGTGCTGGCCAGTGTGGCTCTCTCTCTGGTGGTGCTGGACAGCATGACTCTCTTTTGTGGCCCTGGCAGGCTCTCTCTCTGGCTTCCGCCCAGCACACTCCTCGTCCTGTAGCAGTCTCTCAATCTCTCTCTTGATCGAGCTGTAGCCTCCTCCCTGTGAAAAATGGAGCCGCCAATCTTTTGGGACTACCAGTCCCATGAAGCTTGCCTCTCCTAGTCGCCTTTGATTGGCCCTCAGTTATGGCCAGTAGGGAAGGAACGGAGCAGGGCAGGAAGCTGGGTGGGGAACCTGGTGAGAACCGCCGTCTCTTCTCCCTGACAGGAGAAAGGGAGGGGGGGTGAGCGGGGGAAACCTCTGATAGCCCGCAGCTCGCCATTCTTCCGTCACAGCACTGCCAAGTTCTCTGCTGGACTGAGCAGGGAAAAGAGCCCAAAGTCACACTACACTTGACAGCACCTTAATGGTTTCACCCCACTGGTGGGTGGCACCCGGGTGCGGCACCTCAATAGAGACACAACTGTGCTGAATTTAAGATCCGATCCCTGATTCCAGGGGGGGGCACTTGACCCCCCTTGCCCCTACCTGCGGACGCCCATGTATACACATGTACACACATATATATATATATACATATACACACCACACCCTATGTCACTACGCAAAAAGAAAAAAAAAAGGATGTTCGTGACTCGGAGGGAGAGGGGGAGCCAGGTTTTCCATACAAGCCATACAAGCCAGCACAAGAGAGAGCATCTGAGAAAAGCCCAAAACCGAAAAAAGAAATGTAAAAAACGGTCAATAAAAAAAGAGGAGAAAAGAAGGGGGAAGGAAAGAGAAAGGGGGGGTGGAATCTCGTGGGATATAACTATAGTTCCGTGGCAGAGAGCCACATCTATGTATCTCATTTATTTCAGGAGTTTACAGATAGCCCCTTCATCAAGGATTCAAACATTGGTAGATTTAAAAATTTGGGCACTGGGGTATAAGCCCCCGTACACACGGTCGGATATTCCGACCACAAAATTCCGACGGATTTTGTCCGAAACTGGTGTTGCATACACACGGTCGGACAAAGTTGTCGGAAAATCCGATCGTTCCGAACGTGATGACGTTCGTTACGACGGGACTACGTTCAGGCTAGTAGCCAATAGCTTTGGTCTTCTTATTTGATCTGAGCATGCGTGGCACTTTGTCCGTCGGAATTCTCTAAACACGATCGGAAAAAGTCTGGTCGGATTTTGTTGTCGGAAAATTTGAGAGTAGGATCTCAATTTTTTTTCCGATGGAAAAAGTCCGATGGAGCCCACACACGGGCGGATTTTCCGACAACATGGTCCGATCGGACATTTTCCATCGGAATTTCCGACCGTGTGTACGGGGCATGAGAGGTAATCAGTAAGTAATGTATTGCTATCCAGCATGATCCTGAACAGATTCATCTTTTGTCTTTTACTAATATTTCAAGCCCTGAGGAAGGAGGCATCCTCGAACGGTTTGGCTACACTTTTTAGCTGCACATTGGTTGCACTTATTTAAATAGGATAAACATACTTGTCCATTCATTTAATCTGAAGCATTCTGTAGTCCAGACATCCTCAACCAGGGCTCTGTGAAACCCTAGGGTTCCTCCAAAGGTTGCTAGGCATCCCTTTGAGCTGTGGCTGATTGACCTTGCATCTGATGGTGCTTGCTTGAATCCAGAACCAATGCCACTTGGCAAAGCCAGCAGCATGACACCGAAAGGTCTTTAAAGGTGGCATTCTGAACACCACTGTGAGAGTTGTGTTCTTCCTACTGACCATCAGTGATGAATTGGTTTTAGTAATGGTTCCCCGAGACCTGAAAAAAGAGTACAAGAAAAGGTAGAAAGTAAAAAGGTTGTGAAGTGCTGCTGTAGGCCCTTCTATACAAGCTGCCTGTCCAGTAGACATGTGCACACTGAATTATTTTGTTTCGGAATTTGGTTTTCGTCAGAAAAATACATTTATTTAGTTACTCCCAAAATGTGTTTTTATTTATTTTGTTTTGTTAAAAAATGCATTTGTCCGAAAATCCGAAATAATTAAGCTCGAATCTGTCATTGAAGGCTTATAGTGTCTGTCGAATGTTCTAAGAAGATTCGACGGAGCAGCTAAACTGTACGACGCCGCAATCATACATTTCCGGTCGAATGTTCCGCCTACAAGCTATAGTAGAATTCTAATGTTGTATGACACTAGTAATAATTATATTTATTGATTATTATTACTAGTCAACCAACATTAGAATTCTTCTATAGCCTATGGGCGGAGCATTTTACCATAAATGTCCGCTCGCGGCGACTGCTTCGTCGAATTTTCATGTCAAATCTTTTCTCTCTATGTGGAATAATCTTGGACTAATAGAGTTAGGTTAGGCACCTTCGACCTTTTTTGCTATTGTCTCTATTATGTCGAATCTGTTCTCTCTATGTCAAATCTATTCTCTCTATGTCGAATCTTTTCTCTCTATGTCGAATCTTTTCTCTCTATGTCGAATCTTTTCTCTCTATGTCGAATCTTTTCTCTCTATGTCGAATCTTTTCTCTCTATGTTGAATCTTTTCTCTCTATGTCAAATCTTTTCTCTCTATGTAGAATAATCTTGAACTAATAAAGCTAAGGTTAGGCACATTCGACCACAGGTTCGATGGACACAGATCGCTATTGTCAGCGTCATGTCGAATCTCCTATCTATATCGAACTGTTACAACGAAAAGGAAAATAAAGCATTTGTTTATGTCGGATCTTTCCGTTTTCGGATTCTGCACAATCATTAATCGTTTGTTAAAACGATAAAGAAAATACCCAAAATTCGGACGAAAATGCATTCGGATGAAAACGAATGCACCTGTCTACTGTCCAGTGTTAATGCACTCCTATATTCCAACCCCAATCTAACCCATAGAGTTAGGCTTATCTTGGAGGTCCCTCATCATCTACCTATTGTTTTGTCAAGCTTTTAAAGTGACTGTAAAGGAATTTTTTTTTTTTTTTTTAATAACAAACATGTCATACTTACCTTCTCTGTGTAATGGTTTTGCACAGAGCTGCCCTGATCCTTCTCTTTTTGGGTCCCCTGAAGTAGCTCCTGGCTCTTCCCCCTCTTCCAAGTGTCCTTATAGCAAGCTGCTAGCTATGGGGGCACTCATGCAGGCTCAATCCCGGCATTGACACACACAATGTAGCTCGGCCCCGCTCTCTCCTCACAGACTGTGATTAACAGCAGCCAGAGCCAATGGCTCCCACTGCTGCCTCCATGTCCAGTGAGGAGAGAGAGAGAGAGAGAGAGAGAAGAGAGCTGCTGCTCTCTGGCACAGCACTGGATCAAGATCAGGCTCAACTTCTTAAAAACTTTTTACGTATGTTGTGTTCACCCAATTATCTATTCCACTTTTCCTATAGATCCAACACCCCAACAGCAACAGCAGAATTCATATGGTAGGCAAAAAATATTTTATACTGTATATAGAATACGTACGTTTATCCTTTTTGAGATCTTTTTCTTTATTTGCTTGTCTACCTATATAAGTTTGTTGGTTTACTTTTCTGGATTTAATTATATATTATAGGCATTTATACAGTGCTCTACAGATTAGACATTCCCATCAGTTCATGCCCCAAGGAACTTAAAATCTAGGGTCCCTATCTCACATACTAGGGCCAATTTCTCAGCATGTCTTTGGCAGGGAGAAGGAAACTAAAATGTCCTAAAGAGACCCATGCAAGCATGGGTAGAACATGCAATTTCTATGCAGATAGTGCCCTGCCCAGGATTAAAACCAAGGACCCAGTGTCGCAAGGCAGAAGTGCTAAGCACTAAGCCACTATGATGTCTGCTCAATAGCATTCCTGATAAGTACATTGATTAAAGACTAATGGCGCGTATACACGATCGGAAATTCGGCCAGCAAAAGACAGATGAGAGCTTTAGGTCAGAAAATGCCACCGTGTGTATGCTCCATCGGGCTTTTGCTGGCCGAATTCCAGCCAGCAAAAGATTGAGAGCATGCTCTCAATTTTTCAGTCGGAAAAAGTTCCGATTGGAAATTCCAATCATCTGTAGCAATTCTGACACGCAAAATTCCTACGCATGCTCGGAAACAATTCGGCGCAATGCTCGGAAGCATTGAACTTAATTTTCTCGGCTCGTCGTAGTGTTGTATGTCACCGCGTTCTTGACAGTCGAATGCTCAGCGAACTTTTGTGTGACTGTGTGTATGCAAGCCAAGCTTGAGCAGAATTCCGTCGGAAAAAAAATTCAAGACTTTTCTGACGGAAAATCCGCTTTTTTTTCTAGTTTGGATAGAGTGAGAATCTCTGTCAAATGTGTGCCCTCATTTGGGTAACTTCACATCAATCCCTGTCTATTTTAACGGTGTCAGATAGGATAGGTACTAAGGAAAAAAATCTCTCCTTTTTAACTAGACAGTACAGAAAGTGATAGGCTATTGCCCTAACGGGGACATCAGCAATAAAAACACATTTTCTAGTAGATATGAGGAAGGGTTGGAAACCTGGCCAGTATTTTGTTGTCAGTTTAGTCCCCGTGAAGGAGATTTGCCCTTGCTTCCTGTTGTCAGACAGAACAGGAAGAGTAGAGAGATCTCCTCAACTATGATGCTAATCTATTCAGACATCCTTGGGCCAACCCATGTTGAAGGAACATCGATTCCTAAGGCCAATGCTCTTGCTGTGTGGAAAAAAATGCACACATGACTTGATCTCCCAAAGGACTATGATGGGGGGAGGGGACGTTTTATAATTATGAATAAACATATGATAGATAGCTTTAGTCACCATGAAAGAGCTTTGCCCTTTCTTCTTCTCCAGGGGACAGTTGTCAGACAGAACAGGAAGAGTAGAGAGATCTCCTCAACTATGATGCTAATCTATTCAGACATCCTTGGGCCAACCCATGTTGAAGGAACATCGATTCCTAAGGCCAATGCTCTTGGTGTGTGGAAAAAATGCACACTGGACTTGATCTACAGAAGGATTGTAATAGTGCGTCTTTTATAAAAACATACAATAGATCTCCTCAACTATGATGCTAATCTATGCAGACATCCTTGGGTCAACCTATATTAAGGGAACATGGATTCCTAAGGCCAATGCTCTTGGTGTGTGAAAAAAATGCACACATGACTTGATCTCCCAAAGGACTATGATGGGGGTAGGGGATGTTTTATAATTATGAATAAACATATGATAGATAGCTTTAGTCACCATGAAAGAGCTTTCCCCTTTCTTCTTGTCCAGGGGACAGTTGTCAGACAAGAGGAAGAGTAGAGAGATCTCCTCAACTATGATGCTAATCTATTAAGACATCCTTGGGCCAACCCATTTTGAAGGAACATCGATTCCTAAGGCCAATGCTCTTGAGGTGTAGAAAAAATGCACACTGGACTTGATCTACAGAAGGATTATAATAGGGCACCTTTTATAAAAACATACAATAGATCTCAACTATGATTCTAATCTATTCAGACATCCTTGGGCCAACCCATGTTGAAGGAACATAGATTCCTAAGGCCAATGCTCTTGGTGTGTGTAAACAATGATGGGGGACCTTTTATAATTATGAATAAACATACAATGGGAAGATTTTTAATCTATATAAACCGAGTCAAGAGAGAACAATGGTCTTGGGTGGCAGGTACTTTTTTTCTACTGAGAAGGCCTTGATACCAAAAAAACTAGTTAAACCACGAGTAAAAAGTAAGTAAGTAAATAATAGAAGGCTGAAAAATTCATACTCATCCCATTATATGTAGAGGAATTCTAGGTGTCCTCCGACCATTTTTTTTTTACTTTGTGGATATTTAATCAGTATTAACAAATCTCCAAACAATTTCACAGTATGTGGTGTGTTCTGCAGAGGGTATCACATGAAATTCGAATGGCCACACAATTACTGTCATACTAAACTAATCTATTACTTTTTTTTTTTTTTTGGTAGAATCCTTCGAACAGGACCAGCAGGTTTCATATGAAAATGATGGTAGGCAAAAAAACAATTATTTATATATATATATATATATATATATATATATATATATATATATATATATATATATATATATATATATATATATATTAATACGTATATTCTTTAGTTCATTTTGTACATTGAAATTTATTTGAAAATTAACATAAGTGGAAAATTAGCTAAGTATATTATGTTATTTTTTTAATTTTTGGCTAATGTTAGACTTTAATTACTGTGATTCTTTTTTTTTAGCTGTTAATTAAAGCAAAATACTGCATGGATCTTGATGTTCTTCCTTTCTTGGGTTAATTTATACATGATTGTAGCAAAGAAAAAATAATTATCATTTGAAAGTATATCTAAGTCCATAACTTTTTTTTTTACATACTTAGGTTGAAAAAAGACAGAAATTCAACCAATAGAAAGAAAAATAACATAAATAAATATAAAACCTTCATATACAGAATCATATGCGCACAATTTCTCCTGAGGAGGGCAAAAAAACTATAATGCCCCGTACACACGATCGGACATTCCCCCAGCAAAAGTTCGATGAGAGCTTTTGGTCGGAAATTCCGACCGTGTGTATGCTCCATCGGACTTTTGCTGGCAGATTTCCTACCAGCAAAAGATTGAGAGGAGGTTTTTCGGTCGGAAAAAGTTCAGATCGGAAATTCCGATCGTCTGTACCAATTCCGACACGCAAAATTCCTACGCATGCTCGGAAACAATTTGACGCATGCTTGGAAGCATTGAACTTCATTTTCTTGTCTCGTCGTAGTGTTGTACGTCATCCGCGTTCTCGACGGTCGAAAGTTCAGAGAACTTTTGTGTGACCGTGTGTATGCAAGCCAAGCTTGACCGGAATTCTGTTGGAAAAAACATCCAAGATTTTTCTGACAGAAAATCCGCTCGTGTGTATGCGGCATTAAGCATGGCCCAATTGGCTCTAGTGAGGGGGAAATACATTTCTCCCTGATTTCCCAGAAAGCAATTGGATATTCCCTGGATCAACAATCTCTGGTGTTACTGTATTACTATAAATGTCAATATCCATTTTTTTTTTTGTGTGTGTATTTAGGAATGCATTTCTCCTTCATCTCTATGGTCAGCCAATGGAACTGTCGGCTTTAGTCCCGGGCTCTACAGTGGAACATGAGAGCTCAGGAAGGTGGTAGAAGGCAACGTGGGCACCTTCCGCCCCATTTAACCACTTCAATACCCGCGTATAGTCATATGACGCCCACAAGGTGGATCTACCATCCTGGGTGGGCGTCATATGACGTCCTCGGATTGCCGGCCGCCTGGGGGGCGCGCGCGCGCCGCCGGCGGCGCACGCGCGTGCCCGCGGCATCGCTCGGGACCCGGTGCGAGTGCCCGGCGGCCGCGATGTCCGCCGGGCACCCGCGATTGCCCGTTAAAACAACCGGGCGGGACCGTGGAGCTGTGTGTGTAAACACACAGCTCCACGTCCTGTCAGCGGGGAGGAGACCGATCATGTGATCCCAGTACAGAGGATCACATGATCGGTCTCCTCCCCTTAAGTCCCCTCCCCCTACAGTTAGAATCACTCCTATTAGGGACACACATTAACCCCTCCAGCGCCCTCTAGTGTTAACCCCTTCCCTGACAGTCACATTTACACAGTAATCATTGCAATTTTATAGCAACGATCGCTGTGTAAATGTGAATGGTTCCAAAAATGTGTCAAAAGTGTCCGAAGTGTCCGCCGCAATGTCGCAGTCACGAAAAAAAAATCGCAAATCGCCGCCATTACTATTAAAAAAAAAAAAAAAAAATTCAATAAATCTATCCCCTATTTTGTAGACGCTATAACTTTTGCGCAAACCGATCAATATATGCTTATTGCGATTTTTTTTACCAAAAATATGTAGAAGAATACGTATCGGCCTAAACTGAGGAAAAACATTGTTTTTTTTTTAAAAAATGGGATATTTATTATAGCAAAAAGTAAAAAATATTGTGTTTTTTTTCAAAATTGTCGCTCTTCTTTTGTTTATAGCGCAAAAAATAAAAACCGCAGGGGCGATCAAATACCACCAAAAGAAAGCTCTATTTGTGGGAAAAAAAGGACGTCAATTTTGTTTGGGTGTAACGTCGCACGACCGCGCAATTGTTAGTTAAAGCGACGCAGTGCCGAATCGCAAAAAGTGCTCTGGTAAGGAAGGGTGTTTAAAAGCCCTGTATTGAAGCGGTTAAAAGCAATCCAGCAGCTCTACAGCCGGTTGGCTTTCTTTAACATTTTTCAGCATTGCTGGCTGAAAAGATCGATAATGGGGGTCATGACTGCTGCTGCAGCCATGGACCCCGGACAGGGTCGGGCCCTACCATGGGTCTCCCAGCGAGTCCATTGGACCCAGGCAGCACTTTGAGAGGGGCAGCAAACTGAACCACGACCGCCTTACCTTCTTTATTTACCCACCAAATTGAAGATAGACTGCCCTAGCCTGTCTATATACTACCCAAGCCTGCCTCTATAGTGCCCTAGCCTGTCCATAGAGGCTAATGAGGGACGGGTTTTTGGCACTAGAATAGGTCTGGTTGAATGGAGCCTCTTTAACCCTCAGGAGTTATTTAACTCCACTGCTCCTTTAAAACCACCAAAAAACAGTCTTATTTCCATACTGACTACAATACATTTTGAGATGCCAACATGTTGGCCGAAATCTTCGACTTTGTTCTGAGATTTCAAGGAAATGAAAACTGTCTATTTCAATTATTCCTTTAAGAATTTTAGCCCTGATTCAAACACTTTTTGTGTTCAGCTTTATGACTTATATAGATGCTATATTAAGAATTTTATTAATACGGACCGATTTTTATTTTTTTTCCAGACAACATTCTTTATCCATTTGGGGAAGAGCAGGGTGACAAGGTAACCCCAGTGGGGGATGATGAATGCTCCGAACAAGAACATCTCGATGAAGTGTTTAAATTCTTTGGGAAATCTTACAAATGTCTGTATGTAAGTACAGCTTTATTTAAAGTGAAACTAATAATTTCTTGGCAGATATAAAAGACACACCTGCATGCAGTTCTGTATTAATTCATAATTTATTAAATGTATTTTTAATGCATCTAGTAGAAATGCTAGACTTGGCATTAGCCTCTTACAACCCCCTGTAAAGCAACACTCAGACTGGGAGGGGGGGCAGGACTGGGAGAAAATGAAATGTGCTGCCTCGAAATATGCTTAGAAGCAGAACATTGACAGTGAGCAGGGAGATTGCCCCATCACTCTGCTGCTGCTCCTTCATAGTCCAGTCAATGGCATGTATTTTTTTTAAATGCAACTAGTAGAAATGCTAGACTTGGCATTAGCCTCTTACAATCCCCTGTAAAGCAGCACTCAGACTGGGAGGCGGGGCAGAGGGGCAGGCCTGAGAGAAAATTAAGTGTGTTGCATGGAAATATGCTTAGAAGCAGAACATTGACAGTGAGCAGGAAGATTGCCCCATCACTCTGCTGCTGCTCCTTCATAGTCCAGTCAATGGCATGTATTTTTTTTAAATGCAACTAGTAGAAATGCTAGACTTGGCATTAGCCTCTTACAATCCCCTGTAAAGCAGCACTCAGACTGGGAGGCGGGGCAGAGGGGCAGGCCTGAGAGAAAATTAAGTGTGTTGCATGGAAATATGCTTAGAAGCAGAACATTGACAGTGAGCAGGAAGATTGCCCCATCACTCTGCTGCTGCTCCTTCATAGTCCAGTCAATGGCATCAGACCGTTGGAGAATAGGTGAGTATTTCTGCCTTGAGTTCCACATCAACTGTATCAGTGGAAGCTGATTGGCCTGGTGGCGCCATGTCCTGGTAAATTTTAGGGCTGCATGCACAGAAATGCAAATCCATTGGCAGCACCTTTATATGTATTTCATCTGTATATTTAGGTGTTTGCCCAGAGTTAAGCTTCCTCTACTTTAAGTTTTGGATAGGTCTCCTTCGAGGTTACCTGGCAGTCAAGGTGGGCAAGCTGTCCTAGGCTGGAATTCTGACATACCAAGCATTCTCCATCCTACGGTGCCATGCAGGTTCCTCCCTACTGGACAAATTTAATTGATAAGCTTTTCTTTTACAGGTGTGTAACAACGGCGTGATCTCCTTTAATACTGCGGTGTCACAATACACACCCGATGCATTCCCTTTGACAGATGGGCAAGTCTTTATCACACCATTCTGGGGGGACGTAGATAATGAGTTGGGAGGAATGGTATACCACAGAGAGACCAAAGATCCCGCCACTCTGCAAAGGATCACATCCGATATGGCCAAACATCTCCCACAACTTCATTATGCCGCAAAGTGGGCCTACATCGCCACCTGGCATGACGTGGTCTTTTATGGGGCAGCTGTTAAAAAGGTAAGTGTCTCCTAACGGGACTTGTACATTTTCTTTACAGCAGCTACAACTACACAGAAAAAAAATGCCTTCACTGAATGATATAGGTCCTACAACTATATATGAACCTACTGTCTCAACTATACAATGCTTCAGTGTTGACTTGTGTAGAATGCGTTCTGTTTGAATTGCCTTGATTCTAATGACAGACAACTGGATCTTAAAATATGGGTTGAGTTGGGTTGGGTTGGGTTGAGTTGGGTTGGGTTGGGTTGGGCTTACCCAGATAGCAAGGATAACTTGCCACAAATTTGTGGCACTGTTGAATTATAAGTTTGTTAACTTGCTACACATTTTCACTGGCACGTTGTACACTTGCAGAGCACTTGAAGCACAAGTTCTAGTCGACACTTTTCCAATTTGTAGCAAATTTGCGTGGCAAGTCTCTAGCAAGTGCAAAGTTGCCGTGGTGAGTCTACAACAATAGCTCTGCAGGTCTACAGCATGACAATTCAGTCACAGTGACCCCCTGTGATGGGACGACTATTTGGCAACTAAACTTTTATCTAACACTCATCTAACCACCTGCCCCTGGATCCTGCTCCCTCGCAAATGCTACGCTCACCCTCTGACTTAATTCTACACTCTCTAACTCACATTTTCAACCTCTCCCTCTCTTGTGGCATCTTCCCAAACCCTCTAAAACATGTGCTAGTCACCCCCATACTTAAAAAGCCCTCACTGGACCCCACCAATCTTAACAACCTATGTCCCATCTCCTTACTCGCCTTCTCCTCCAAACTTCTTGAAAGAATGTGTCTACAACCGACTGAGTGACCATCTGACTATGAATAAACGTCTTGATCCCCTTCAGTCCGGATTTTGCCCTCAACACTCCTCCTTAAACTCTCAAATGACCTACTAACGGCTAAAACCAGCAGACACTATTCTGTACTACTTTTCCTGGATCTCTCTGCTGCATTTGACACAGTGGTCCACCCCCTCCTCCTCAATAAACTCCACTCCTTTGGTCTCCATGACTGTTCTCTTCGCTGGTTCTCATCCTACCTATCCCACCGGTCCTTCAGTGTTACTTACAAATCTACTTCCTCCTCTCCTCTTCCTTTCTCTGTTGGGGTCCCCCAAGGTTCTGTTCTTGGACCTCTCCTTTTCTCAATCTACACCTCCTCCCTGGGTCAGCTGATTGCCTCCCATGGCTTTAAATATAATCTCTACGCTGATGACACCCAAATCTATCTCTCCACCCCCCAGCTCTCTCCATCTGTCTCCTCACGCATTACCAACTTACTAGCAGACATATCAGCCTGGATGTCACATCACTTCCTCAATCTCAACCTATCTAAAACCGAGCTCATGATATTTCCTCCCTCGGGTGCCACTTCCCCTGATTTCTCTGTCAATAGCAATGTCTCAACTATCAACTTGTCCCCCCACGCCAAGGTCCTAGGTGTAATCCTGGACTCTGAACTAACCTTTCGGCCCCACATCCTATCGCTATCCAAAATTTCCTGCCTCAACCTCCGCAACATCTCCAAGATACGCCCCTTCCTAACCAATGTCACCACAAAGCTTCTAATCCACCCCCTGGTCCTCTCCCGCCTTGACTACTGCAACTCCCTCCTCATTGGCTTACCTCTAAATAGGCTATCCCCACTTCAGTCCATCATGAACGCTGCTGCCAGACTCATCCACCTAACAAACCGCTCAGCGTCTGCTATACCCCTCTGCCAATCCCTCCATTGGCTGCCACTCAGCCAACAAATTAAATTCAAGATACTAACTATAACTATATAACTATAAGGCATACACAACCTGGCCCCCAGCTACATCACTAACCTAGTCTCAAAATACCAACCTAATCGTTCTCTTCGCTCCTCCCAAGACCTCCTGTTCTCAAACTCCCTTGTCACCTCATTCCATGCTCACCCTCAGGACTTCTCCAGAGCCTCTCCCATCCTCTGAAATGCTCTACCCCAATCTGTCCGATTTTCTCCTACTTTATCCACTTTCAGACGATCCCTGAAAACTCACCTCTTCAGAGAAACCTATCTGGTCCCCACCTAACAACTGTACATTTATCTTCTCAATCAGCACATCGCCCACAGTTATTACCTCTTGTATCTCTTGACCTTACCTCTTAGATGGTAAGCTCTAAGGAGCAGGGCCCTCTGATTCCTACTGTATTAAAGTGTATTGTATTTGTACTGTCTACCCTCAAGTTGTAAAGCGCTACGTAAACTGTTGGCGCTATATAAATCCTGTATTATAATAATAATAATAACTGAACCAGAACTTTCAGCAGACTTGCAGAATGCTTGCAAAGAAAGTTTATCTGGAGTCATGCAATGCAGATTTGCTGCAATTGTGCAACAAACTTGTGAAGCCTGGAAAGTCTAGCAATAGCTTAGCAAGTCATTTTCAAACTTGCAGCACAATTGCTTGCTATCTGGGTATTTACAATTGGATATATGTAGATTCTAATTACAAATTAGGGGTATACATACTGTATAGTCTAATTACAAATTTGGATATTAAAATGGGGATATGATGAGGTGTAGGCAAGATGGGGGGGGAGGTCTACTCTATGCTATCACATTATCATTCTCATTGGGCATATAGCACCTGTGCAAGAGGCTCTGGTGTTTAAGTGCAGGCAGAAGTCATAGGTGTACCATGGCAGCCTATAAAATGCTGAGATACTAACAGCTGCTGCCGCTGGATGGGGTTGGATGGTGCGCCTAGCGGTGCTTTTAGGACAGTATGCGCCCATGGACAAATGCCCAGAATGCAAGCAGACTGCATTCCGAATGTTCATCCCTGGACCTCTTATAGAGTTTTATAGGCTGCCAGAAACAAGACAGTGCCTTCTGTACTCACCTAAACACAGGACTAAGCGCCCGGTGTGCATGAGGCCATATACAAACAAACACTAAGGACTTCTGTTGAATCTTGCACCACTCCCATTAGGTGGGTCCCAGCAAATTGCATCCATGCTTGTGGGATTACAGAAGACTTGTCCAACAGAGCATGCCAAGCTTTTCATTGTCCTTCGCCCCTGGCATGTGTCCATTAATACCTGAAGATGGCAAAATGAGCTGAGATAGGTTTTTGTGCAAATGGCCACCCCAGATAAAACTATATCTATATGAGTTTTCCCTAGCAGCTGTCCTGCATTAACGAACAGGTGTTGAAGATAAATACCACCAGTGGTCCTACTGGTTAACATGCTAGCAGGATTTGTTCATGAGCGTGTTGCATCAAAAATGGCAGAGGGTTAATGGTAAACTTTCATAGGCGTCAGAAAACCAAGTTGATGAGAAAATAACTGTTATGCCGCGTACACACGATCGGAATTCTCGTCGGAAAAAGCTCTGGCGGTTTTCCCGACGGAATTCCGACGGAATCCCGCTCAAACTGTCTTGCCTACACACGGTCACACCAAATTCCGACCGTCAAGAACGCAGTGACGTACAACACTACAACGAGCCGAGTTCAATGCTTCCGAGCATGCGTCAAATTGTTTCCGAGCATGCGTAGGAATTTTTTGCACGTCAGAATTCCTACAGATGATCGGAATTTCCGATAGAAACCTTTTCTGTCATAAAAATTGAGAACATGCTATCAATTCTTTGCTGTCGGAAATTCGGCCAGCAAAATTCCGATGGAGCCTACACACGGTCGCATTTTCCAATGAAAAGCTCTCGTCTGTCTTTTTCTGGCCGGAATTCCGATCGTGTGTATGCAGCATTAGTAAGATACTTTATTGAGTTGCATTAGAAGAGAATGGACAAATTTCAGGTGCAATGTGCTCCCTTCATCAGGGCTTCAAAGTTGCTACTTTCTTTGGGACAGTCCTTTTCATTATGGATATTTGTACTATTTATCACTGAAAATTGTGTCCCTATAAACTTATCCATACTAGCTGTCAAATTTACTTATTTTATTTTATCTATAACTTATCAATTACTCTAATGTACTGTGAGTTTTAGATATCATAATTTTTAGCAAGGGATCCCTGGGTTCATTTTAGGGATCCTCAGCGGTAAGAAGGTTGAAAGGCTATATTGTAGAATAGAATGATATAATCTATACAATGTATTTTGTTGTTCTTGTCATCCAGAGAAACACATTCCAGGCTGTCCTTACCAGCGATGGATACCAGTATTTCGTCATCCTGAATTACAAGAAGATCCAGTGGACAACTGGAACTGCCAGTGAAGGAGACCCCAACTCCGGTTTTGGTGGCACCCCAGCTCAGGTATCACCTAATCATATCAGTACAAATTTAAAAAAGAAAAAACTTTCAAGACAGAATTTACAATTCTGATAAATCAGAAATGATTCTAAAAGGAATGTATAGTAGCTTGTATATTCTTTATTCGTCATAGTTATGGCTAATATATGCAATTCTTTTGCTAGGTAAATATGAAATACAGCCTTTGAAAATGTTGTATTCTTGTTCAATCCAGCAGGTAGAGCTCTGGCTCCCTTTTCAGATGTTTCCTGATCCTAATACAGCAAAACCTTGGATTGCGAATTTCCCCATAAGAAATAATGGAAACTCAAATGATTCGTTCCACAAACATTTATTCATAGGTCCTTCAGTTTATATTCCACATAAAAAGTCTATAGCAATGTGATAGGTTGTGTAACCATAAAATGTCCATCCACAAATGGAAGCCTCCACAAGGGGATTAGAAGCAAAATCCAGCAGGAGCTCCATGGTATAAAAGAGAAGAGAGGCGCCTCTAAGTGTAGCAATATGTTGCTAAATGTTGGACTTCATTAAATGTAACCATATTGTCAAACTTAGAGGCGCCTCTCTTCTCTTTTATACTCAGTTGTGACGTGACGCTACCGTATATACTCGAGTATAGGTCGACCCGAATAGAAGCTGAGGCCCCTAATTTACCACAAAAAAAATGGGAAAACGTATTGACTCGAGTATAAGCTGAGGGTGAGAAATGCAGCAGCTACTGTAAGTGAAAAAGACGGTCAACAATGCCCATCTGCAGCTGCATACCTCCCTGTGTCCTGTGCATGCCTACCTGTGCAGATCTGCCTACCTCCCTGTGTCCTGTGTACCTCCCTGTGTCCTTTGCAGCCTACCTGTGTCCTGTGCATGCCTCCGTGTGCCGTTCTGCAGCCTCTGTGTCCTTCTACAGCCTCTGTGTCCTTCTGCAGCCTCTGTGCCCTTCTGTAGCTTCTGTGTCCTTCTGTAGCCTCTGTGTCCTTCTGCAGCCTCTGTGTGCCCTTCTGTAGCCTCTGTGCCCATCTTCAGCCTCTGTGCCCATCTTCAGCCTCTGTGCCCATCACATTTGCACCGATCAGCATGCAATAATAACATACGGCGGCCATAACAGTATTCAAAAGCTGACGAGGATGAGAGGATGTCAGTGATAGGTGGAACACTGACTGCTGGGAAATTGAGTGTTCCGCCTATCACAGACGAGGAGGCGTGGCTTTTGAACACTGGAATGGCCGCCGTCTGTCTGCATGACACACTGATCAGGTAGGCAGACGGCGGCGACTCGAGTATAAGCCGAGGGGGGTACTTTCAGCCCAAAAAGAAGGGCTGAAAATCTCGGCTTATACACGAGTATATACGGTACTTCTATATCAAGACATTGCCTTTATATCAAGTCAAAATGTTTTTAAAAATTTAGCTTGTCTCTCAAACCAAGTTACACTCAAACCAAGGTTTTACTGTATAGCATCTCTATTGAAAATAATATCTGTTGCCTACAGAGCTCAATAGCTCAGGCTACGATTCACAAGCAAAACATTTCCAGCGCAGTGACTTATTTCCCTCTGTTTCAGATGGGGACCTTCAGATATTTTTCAGTATAATACTAACAGCATCTCTATTTAAAAAAATAAATAAATCTGTTTCTCACAGAGCTCAAGCTACAATTTACACATAGGCAAAACTGGAAAATTTCAGCTGAACAGTTCAAAGCAGTGACTCCTCTCCCTCTGTTTCTGATTGGAACCTTCAGATACTTTCCTAACTACTACCAGCATCTCTATTGAATAAACATTTGCCTACAGAGCTCAATAGGTCAAGCTACAATTTACACACAAGAAAAAGCAAGTGATTTCAACAAAATGATTAGGAGGGGTGACTTTTCTCTCTTTCCTTGCTTTCTATTTTTCAGAGGGGGCTGCAAAGGCTCAATCAGAGAGAGAATCTGAAAGTAAACAGCTTCTGCTGTTCTCTCTTACAAGAAAAGCCTATGAATCCAGTATCATTGCTTCACCCGGTAGTAGAGTTACCCTATTTCCACAAAAAAAAAAAATCATCATCATGTAAAACAAGAATGAAACCTACCTAAATCCAGTCTTGCAGAACTATGGCTGCCGCTGCCATCCAGTGTTTTTGGGTGGCGGCTATAGCTCTGCAAGAGAACCAAGTTTGAATTCACTGCTCACTAGACTTTTATGTTTAAGCTCCAGTTCAAATTTTTTTTTCGGGGGGGGGCATGAGTAGGTGGGGGGGAGGGCGACAAGTTTTGTTTCAAAAGTTATCCATATTAAAAAATGACCATTTAAGAAATTAAAATGAATTTAATCTAAATGTTTAATTATTGTCATTATTATTTATAAGTCAATTGCATGTCGTTTTCTCAGGCTGGACTTAACAGCGGTGATGATACAAACTACATGAACATCCCTGGATCCAGAACCAGCGAAGTGCTGAAAATCGCATCCACATCCAATGTGAACTACCCTGGACGCTGGATATTCCAAGTAGATCAATTCAAGGCTCCAGGAGGCTGCATCTTTCAAGGTATTTGGGAAATTTTGTAAAGGAGAGAATAACATAATATGTGGTATTTTTGGGTATAATTGATTAATTCATTTTTTTTATTTTATTCATTTATTTATTTATTTTAGTATTTATTTATTATAATAAGTTCAGAGCTAACACATTTTTATTTTGTTTTGTTTTCCTATTTTTTTTTTATTTCAGTCAGATTATTTTTTATCCTTAGTTAGATTACATGAGGATATTTCAAAATGACCATTTAGATCCCTTTCACACTGGGGCATATTTCAGGCGCTTTAGCGTTAAAAAAAAGCGCCTGTGAAGCGCCTGAAAGAAGCTGCAACTGCCGCAAGAAGCCGCAACTGCAATCCCAATGTGAAAGCCCGAGTGCTTTCACACTGAGACCCCTTTCACACTATGGCGTTTTTCAGGCGCTTTAGCGTTAAAATAAGCGCCTGTAAAGCGCCTGTAAAGCGCCTGAAAGAAGCTGCAACTGCAAACCCAATGTAAAAGCCCGAGTGCTTTCACACCGAGGCGATGCGCTGGCAGGGCGTCAAAAAAAAGTCCTGCAAGCAGCTTCCTTGCAGCGCTTTTTTTTCCTAAAGTGCCTCTTCCCATTGAAATCAATGGGAAGCGCCTGAAAAACGCCTGAAAAATGCCTGAAAAGCGCTTGTAGCAGCAGCGCTTTGTGGGTGCTTTTAACCCTTTTTTGGCCACTAGCAGGGGTTAAAAGCGCCCCACTAGCGCTCGAAAAACGCTGGTAAAGCGCCGCTAGTTTAAGCGGCGGTTTACAAGCGTTTTTCGGGCGCTGGCAGTGTGAAAGGGCTCTTAAAGCACTTGGGTTTTGGAATTGCAGATGAGGCTTCTTTCAAGCGTTTTACAGGCGCTTTTTTTAACGCTAAAGCGCCTGAAAAAACGCCTGAAAAACGCCCCAGTGTGAAAGGGGGTCTTACAGTTAACAAGTCGTGAGTGTAATGCCGCGTACACACGGTCGGAATTCTCGTCGGAAAAAGCTCTGATGGTTTTCCCGTCGGAATTCCGATGGAATTTCGCTCAAACTGTCTTGCCTACACACGGTCACACCAAATTCCGACGGTCTGTAACACAACGGCATAAAACACATTCGACAGCACTATAGAAGGGAAGTTTAATGCTTCCGAGCATGCGTCGAATTGTTTCCGAGCATGCGTCAGAATTTTACGTGTCGGAATTGCATACACACGATCGGAAACTCCGATAGAAAGGTTTTCCGTCGGAAAAATTGAGAACAGGTTCTCAATCCAAAGTCCGTCGGAAATTCCGACAGAAAAAGACCGATGGGCATACACACGGTCGGAAAGTCCGCTGAAGAGCTCCCATCGGACTGTTTCCATTGGAAATTCCGACCGTGTGTACGCCGCATAAGGCTACTACTCCAGGTTCCCTGAAACTCTTCAGTACTATGCTGTGAATAGCATAAAAAGCCTCTAGCACAGGGGTCTCAAACAGGCGGCCCTCCAGCTGTTGCAGAACTACAAGTCCCATGAGGCATTGCAAGGCTGACAGTTACAAGCATGACTCCATACAGGCATGATGCCTGAGCGAGTCTTGCTTGTAACTGTCAGCCTTGCGATGCCTCATGGGACTTGTAGTTCTGCAACAGCTGGAGGACCACCAGTTTGAGACCCCTGCTCTAGCATAAATAGACCATAATAGCAGGATTTCAGGATAGGTCTCCTTCCCCATACTGCTGTAGCTCAGAACCAGGCTACACCTGAAATTCTACTTTAAGATAAAATGTATCAAGAACAAATAAATTCTACTGTATAGGGTTTGGTTGTAACATATTCCAGTCGCGGCCTTAAGTTCTACTTTACGTTATTGGTCGCTGACAATATTCTTTATCCATTTTGCAGCCAAGTTTGCCAGCGAAGGAGTGCCATTCTGGAAAGACTCCATCTGCAGCAGCAAGTGTCTTTGCCAGGATAACAAAGTGACCTGTGTGGCCGAGGTCTGCCCCGCACACAGCACCTGCGAGTTGATGGGATCCTTCTATACCTGTAAAACCCAAATACAGGTACCAGAACCAGAACCCGAACCAAAACCAGAACCAGGAAAGACCTGCGTCTGAGAACAGCCGTGTCTCTTGGATCTTGGCCGAATCCACCTAAAATTTCAACTTGATCAAATCTCACTTGTGCAATATAGAAGGTCGTAAATTGAGCTTCCGAAAAAAGGAGAACGTCCAACCTGAAGGCAAATCAGTCACAAAGTGCAATGCTTTTAGGAGAAGCCTCTGATGCAAGCTGCAGAATCCCGAGCTACATACCGGTTCCTGTGACCTGTGATGGAGCTGGATAGTTTTACCAACATTCCTGGAAATAATTTATGGAAAAGTAGCTTCCACCTGAGGTTTCTCCTGCCTTGTGACTGATTCTTTCAAAAACTTTTATTGTTCTGAATAATTTAATCAAAATAAATCTGAAATCTGATTGATTTATGTTAGCTATTCTTGTAATTGTTTTCTTTGCTTTCATTAAATACAATAAATTGAAGTAATTTAGATCAACCGTTGAGATGTCTCATTAGTTCTTCTTATTGCCAGGTTCACGGCAAGTGAATGTATCATGGGAAATATACCATATATACTCGAGTATAAGCCGAGTTTTTTTAGCACATTTTTTTGTGCTGAAAGCAGTGGCGGCTGGTGCTCAAATTTTTGGGGGTGGCGCAAATAAGCTGAAATATTCTGGAAAAAAAAGCCCATCAAATGCAGCCACTGTACCAAACGCAGCCACTGTGCCCATCAAAATGCAGCCACTATGCCCATCAAAACGCAGCCACTATGCCCATCAAAATGCAGCCACTGTGCCCATCAAAACGCAGCCACTATGCCCATCAAAACGCAGCCACTATGCCCATCAAAATGCAGCCACTGTGCCCATCAAAACGCAGCCACTGTGCCCATCAAAACGCAGCCACTTTGCCCATCAAAACGCAGCCACTGTGCCCATCAAAACGCAGCCACTGTGCCCATCAAAACGCAGCCACTTTGCCCATCAAAACGCAGCCACTGTGCCCATCAAAACGCAGCCACTGTGTCCATCAAAACGCAGCCACTGTGCCCATCAAAACGCAGCCACTTTGCCCATCAAAACGCAGCCGCTTTGCCCATCAAAACGCAGCCACTGTGCCCATCAAAACGCAGCCACTGTGCCCATTAAAACGCAGCCACTGTGCCCATCAAAACGCAGCCACTTTGCCCATCAAAACGCAGCCGCTTTGCCCATCAAAACGCAGCCACTCTGCCCATCAAAACACAGCCACTTTGCCCATCAAAACACAGCCACTTTGCCCCTTTAAAACACAGCCACTTTGCCCCATTTAAACACAGCCACTTTGCCCATCTAAAACACAGCCACTTTGCCATCAAAACAGTCCCTGCAAAAAAAGCTGCCACTGTCCCCTCCCCCCCGCCCTGCACTTACCTTGTCTCGGGTGACGGCGGCATCGTGTCCTCCATTTCCTCTCCTGCCCGCTCCACCTCTCATCCTCTCATCCTCTGCTATGATTGGACGCCTGATAGGCGCCCAATCACAGCGCCTGACGTTTCAGCCAATCAGGGCACAGGTAACACAGACCTGTGCTCCTGATTGGCTAAGGGGCAGTACAATGTTAGCAAACCGAATTCCTTCGGTTTGCTAACATCAGTGCTGAGTGACAAGGAACGCACAGCGCTGTGCCCGCTTGTCTACGGCGCTAATCGGATGTTTCCAAAAAACACCCCCTCCACTGTAATTCAGGTGCCCGGTGACCGAAAAGGGGCCGGACACCTGAATAGGGGGTTTCAGCAGCGACCATAGATAGATTCATGCAATGCATGAATCTATCTATGGTATATAGAGAGTGACAGGAGAGGGGGGGCGGCGCTCCTGCGCCCTTTATGGACGCACCGCCCCTGGCTGAAAGTGCCCCCCTCGGGTTATACTCGAGTCAAGCACTTTTCTGCAGCCAAATAAAATAAAAATTCCGACCCGACCCGTATCTCGGGACCCCAAATTTGGTATGCCAACCCAGTGGACATAGCACTACGACATATCCAAAGATGGGGTTCCTAGCACTAAGTGGCCCCGAGATACGGGGGCCCCAAAGTCGTTTCGGAAAATGTCATTCTCTGCTGCAGAAAAGTGCTTGACATTTTCCGACCCGGCTTTGGGGCCCCGTATCTCGGGGCCACTTGGTGCTAGGAACCCCAAATTTGGTATTCAAACCCAGTGGAACTAGCACTACAATATATCCAAAGACTAGCACCAAGTGACCCCGAGATACGGGGCCCCAAAGTCGGTCAACTGTGTCCATCTGCAGCAATGACATTTCGGGACCCCTTGGGTCCAGAGACCCCAAATTTTGGCTGCAGCTAAGGGGCATCTAGGAACCCTTAATTTGGCTGCAAATGGGCACCGTGAGGCATGCAAATGGGAACCGTGAGGCATGCAAATGGGCACAGTGAGGCTGCAAATGGGCATTGTTGACCCTCTTTTCCACTTACAGTAGCTGCACATTTCTCACCCTAGGCTTATACTCGAGTCCGTTTTCCCAGTTGTTCGTGGTAAAATTAGGTGCCTCGGCTTATATTCGGATCGGCTTATGCTCGAGTATATACGGTAGATACAGGTCTTACTGAATTTAATTAAATACACTGAATAGCATGTTTTGAATCACTTAAAGGGTAAGTTCACCTTTACAGAAAAACCTGAACTTATACAGGACCCCCAACCAGTCCTGCTGACCTGGAGCACAACGATAGATATGCCGCTATGAGCCCTGGTATAGCCGTGGCACCGGACCAGGGCTTAGAAATCCCCTTGGCTTAATCTCCAAAATTTACACTAGGAGGTGCGTTTAGGAGCATTCGGATTCGTCGGCGTCGTCACATGGGATTTTAGAAGTAATCAGAACCATAAAAGGCATTTAGGGGCCAATGACATTCCCTCACTAAAAAAGGGTTTTTTTATGGTTTGGAATTATCTGTTCCAACCAGTGGTCGAAATATGGTATCGTTTTCTGAAACCCTTTTCGAAAAAATATACTGCAGTTTGGCCACTAGATGGGATTGAGATCATAGGAATTAATCTATTAGAAAAAATACAGGGTAAATGCACCCATATCTGCATGAATGTGTGTGACATTTGTCCAACAAATGTTTTATAAAGAGACCGCTTTAGGCCTCTCGCACACTGCAGCTTGAAAAAACTCAGTACAGCGTATTGTTTTACTGAGCTAAAATAAAGCCTATTAATTGTAATGTGCCTATGAACACAGGCGCGTAAACAAGCGCCATGTGTTCTTCAGTAAAAAAATAATAGAAGAATAATTTTTGGTCAGTAATCTACAATCTACACAGTAATCGCGCACATATGCGCCCAAATTCGTACAAGGTGTGCATTGACATTGCCTACATGGTGACATGCTTTCTGCGCATGCGTAATGTGCACGAAAATTCTGCAAACGCATATGCGCGAAAATGCGTGAAATTTTTTTTTTTTTTTTTAAACGCCTGAAAAAGTAGATGCTCAAACAGGAATATCGTATGCAAGAGGCCTTGGTGTCATTTTAGATGGTTTATACTAGCATAACATTTATACTTTTGATTTATAGTAAAACTATAGGAAAAGTACTTGTTTAAAAAAAATTAACATTGGTCAACGTAGAAAAGAAAGCATTTTTTTACATCTTTTTAAATAATATTGCCAAAAGAAAGCCTAACTTGTCCCGCCCAAAAAAAATTTGTGCATTATTTTATTATATTAAGAATAGCCAAGGTTATCACTGAATAAACAGGCCCATAGTGGAAATTTAAAAATTGCTCTGGTCTATTGGGGGAATAAGGGTAAAAGGGCCAAAGCAGTTAAATAAAAATCCTAATCTGCTTTATATAAATTTATTTTTGTTTTTATGAAAAAAGATTGTATTCATTTACCTTGAAGCAGTGGAGTCGCTAGGGGGTGGCTTTTGGGGCTATAGCCTCCAATCTGGGGCCCATAGCCCCGAGTCTCTGCAAGGGTCCCAAGGGGAGGGGAGGCTCTCTGGGGACCCTGATGTAAGTGGGAGGCTCTCTGGGGACCCTGATGTAAGTGGGGGGCTCTCTGGGGACCCTGATTTTAAGGGGGAGGCTCTCTGGTGACCCTGATTTAAGGGGGAGGCTCTCTGGGGACCCTGAATTAAGGGGGAGGCTCTCTGGTGACCCTGATTTTAAGTGGGGGCTCTCTGAGGACCCTGATTTAAGGGGGAGGTTCTCTGGGGACCCTGATTTAAGGGGGGCTCTCTAGGAACCATGATGTAAGTGGGGGGCTCTTTGGGGACCCTGATGCAAGGTAGAGGCTCTCTGAGGACTCTGATGTAAGGAGGAGGCTCTATGGGGATCCTGATGTAAGGGTGGGCTCTCCGGGGACCCTGATGTAAGGGGGCTCTCTGGGGACCCTGAATAAACAGGCCCATAGTTGAAATTAAAAAATCTCTCTAGGAACCCTGATGTAAGTGGGGGGCTCTTTGGGGACCCTGATGCAAGGGGGAGGCTCTGATGCAAGGGGGCGGCTCTCTGAGGACTCTGATGTAAGGAGGAGGCTCTATGGGGATCCTGATGTAAGGGGGGCTCTCTGGGGACCCTGATGTAAGGGGGCTCTCTGGGGACCCTGATGTAAGTGGGGGGGCTCTCTGGGGACCCTGATGCAAGGGGGAGGCTTTGATGTAAGGGGGCGGCTCTCTGGGGACCCTGATGTAAGGGAGGCTCTCTGGGGACCCTGATGTAAGGGGGGGCTCTCTGGGGACCCTGATGTAAGGGGGCTCTCTGGGGACCCTGATGTAAGTGGGGGGCTCTCTGGGGACACACACACACATATATTACTGTATATACATGTGTATGCCCGGCCAAGCGTATGACTTTCTTTACTACACTGCTATGGGCTCTAGCCCCAGATTTTGTAGACCTAGCAACGCCCCTGCCTTATGGTATACCTACCAAGCTAACACACTACAGGACTACAGGGATAGCAAAAGTGCCAGAAGCAGGGCCGTTTTTAAGGCAGGGCAAAAGGGGCAGCTGCCCTGGGCCCTGTCATTGTTGTGGGGCCCAAAACAGCTGCCTCATACTTGCCAACTACCCCAGTTTAAATTCCCTCGCCCCTTGAGGTTTTAGTCCTGTGCTGTACTCAGTGTGAAGTGCTGCTACTAATGCTGCCCAGCTCTGCCCTATTGTTGTGTACAGATGACTCACTTGCAGACCCTGTGTTTACATGTAAATTACCGGCATTCATATGTAAATAGTGAGGCCATTCATATGTAAATAGCGGCGGCCGACGGCATTCATATGTATATCATGCCCCCCTGAGGTCATATCCACAGTAATCTCTAGCAACCAATCAACAAGCAGAAATCATGTGCTGTAACCTCTACCAACTAACCAGTGAGCTGTAATGTGTGCTGTAACCTCTAGCAACCAGTCAATGAGCGGTAATGATACTCTGTAACCTCTGGCAGCCATCAGCCTGATCTGAGTCAGTAAACTGATTTTGAGTCTAGCTGCTATTTATTGTATGTCTCAGAGCAGGTAGAGAGCAAAACTGCATGGGGGGGGGGGGGGGGGGCAAGAAAAGTTTTGCCCAGGGTCCATATCAATATTAAAGACGGCCCTGGCCAGAAGTGGGTAGATACCAACTGATACCAACCTGAACATACCAACTGAACTGAACTGAACTGATACCAACATGAACATGTGCTAGTAATGAGTCAGGGTTTCAAAAAGAGGGCTTAAAAAAAAAAAAGTAAAACTTTCTCTGTAAGGCATCAATTAATAAAAGGGTCACCATGCAATTGAATGCCCGCAATTATGAAATTGGTTTTAATGTGTTTCTCATTTATCTACATTTCTATTTGGAAAATTAGTGGTATTTGTGCATTTACTCCACCTTGGAAGCAATACCAGGACCTGATAATGAGTATGAAACAGCAATAAATATGGGTATCAGGATCATAGATGTTTTTTAATGACCATAGTAAAAAAAAAAAAAAAAGTAACACTTTTGCACCATGAATAGTCTTTTGATGGTACCTGAGAGTCAATGAAAGTCCAGATCTGGTTGCAGCTATTTAGAAAATGAACCAGGTGATGCAGCTTAATAATAATTAAAATTCTTTATTAGAGATAAGAGTAAACAAAAAAAAGACAAAATGTACTGTAAGACGGTAGGTCGCTCTGTACACAGTCATATGCCAAGGGGGGGTACTGCCATTGCAGCCAGCGGTGCAGTGAAGATGTCAACTCAAACCTACTCTACCCACTATGGAAAGGCTTGAAAAAGGCAACATGTTTCAGTGACGGGTCCCCCTTTCTCAAGACTGAAAGAAAGGCAACACGTTTCAGTGACGGGTCCCCCTTTCTTAAGCCTGAAAGAAAGGCAACATGTTTCAGTGACGTGTCCCCCTTTCTCAAGCCTGAAATAACATTGAGATTGGGCTTTCTAAACTGGGGCTGCTGAGAATTAACTTCTAATATGCTGTGATGATACACCATATTACCAAGAGGATTTGGAAAATAGAGACTTTTGTGAAAAGCTGTTAGGATCTCTCAGCAATAAAACATTCTCTAAATTTAAAAAAAATCTATAAAACTGAGGGGTAAATTAAAATGTAATTATAATAATAAAATAACATAAAACTATTTTTCTTAGTAGGATAACTGAAATAAAAGGAGAGGAGGTTATTGGAAAATTGCGCAGTTGAAAAAATGTTACATGAGCTATAACACAAAAAATTATAAAATAAAAAATAATCTATATAAATATAAAAAATATATATTTCTAATACATTGATAAAATAAAGAAATT
This sequence comes from Lithobates sylvaticus, assembly GCA_028564925.1. Taxonomy (NCBI): domain Eukaryota; kingdom Metazoa; phylum Chordata; class Amphibia; order Anura; family Ranidae; genus Lithobates; species Lithobates sylvaticus. The sequence goes on from CM053035.1 coordinate 16,006,468, forward strand.
TTAAAAAGTGAAGTCATTGTGGTATGCAACGTTATTCATCATTTAAACAAAATAATAGTACACGACAGAACAACCTGCAGATGGCAGCAGATTGCCAGTAAACAGTATATTCTCAGCTCAAGACAACCGAGAATGAACAAGAGGATACTTTATATCAGAATACTTCCAATTGTTGCAATTTACTATCCTGTATATTACAAAATAGATTTAGAATTTTCATTCTGGTCTTTTGGGGGCTATGCTATTTAACATAAATGTTGTATATGTTTCTTTTTTGGCATAATCTTGGAAATTAATCTTTATTTGTGAAACTTATCACGATGGCCTGAATGTCAACTAACACAAAATCCTTTTTTTTAAACAGAGAATATTGTTGCATACCAAAATCACTATTTTCATTTATTCATATTATTTTATGTTATTTATATTTTCATTTATTATTATTTCATTAGATTATTATTATATAATTGTTATTGTTTTATAAGTGGAGGGGAGGTTATTGGAAGATTGGACATTTGAAAACTGTTTCATAAATTCCACACAACATATATACAGTATTATACAAAAGTAAGTACACCCCGCACATGTTTGTAAATATTTTATTATATCTTTTCATGTGACAACACTGAAGAAATTACACTTTGCTACAATGTAAAGTAGTGAGTGTACAGCTTGTATAACAGTGTAAATTTTCTGTCCCCTCAAAATAACTCAACACACAGCCATTAATGTCTAAACCCCCACCCCTTCAGTCTGACCCCCCCCCCCCCCCACACCCCTTCAACCTCTGCAGCAATGCTGGCAGCACTCATACGTCTATTTCCCAAAGACAACCTCTGGATATGACGCTAAGCACGTGCACTCAACTTCTTTGGTCGACCATGGCGAGGCCTGTTCTGAGTGGAACCTGTCCTGTTAAAACCCAGTATGGTCTTGGCCACCGTGCTGCAGCCCAGTTTCAGGGTCTTGGCAATCTTCATATAGCCTAGGCCAGTGATGGCGAACCTTTTTGAGTCCGAGTGCCCAAACCGCGACACAAAACCAACTTTTTTACTTCAAAGTGCCAACACAAAATTAAACCTATCAGGGGCTCTGTACAGAGGATGGGACTGATCATCCCTCTGAATAAGCCCTAAGGGACCAAAAACATATGATTCTGCCAGATTCGCTCAGAATGCAGGGTGTAGGAATGCGTTTTGCTCAGAATGCAGGGATCAGGAATGCTTTGTGCTCAGGGTGCAAGAATGCAGGGTGCAGGAATGCGTTTTGCTCAGAATTACAGGGATCAGGAATGCGATTTGCTCAGAATGCAGGGATCAGAAATGCGGTTTGCTCAGAATGCAGGGATCAGAAATGCGGCTTGCTCAGAATGCAGGGATCAGAAATGCGGTTTGCTCAGGATGCAGGGATCAAGAATGCGGTTTGCTCAGAATGCAGGGATCAGGAATGCGGTTTTCTCAGAATGCAGGGATCAGGAATGCGATTTGCTCAGAATGCAGGGATCAGGAATGCGATTTGCTCAGAATGCAGGGATCAGAAATGCGGTTTGCTCAGAATGCAGGGATCAGAAATGCGGTTTGCTCAGAATGCAGGGATCAGGAATGCGATTTGCTCAGGATGCAGGGATCAAGAATGCGGTTTGCTCAGAATGCAGGGATCAGGAATGCGGTTTTCTCAGAATGCAGGGATCAGGAATGCGATTTGCTCAGAATGCAGGGATCAAGAATGCGGTTTTCTCAGAATGCAGGGATCAGGAATGCGATTTGCTCAGGATGCAGGGATCAAGAATGCAGTTTGCTCAGGATGCAGGAATGCAGTTTGCTCAGGATGCAGGGTGCATGAATGCAGTTTGCTCAGGATGCAAGGTGCAGGAATGCAGGGTGCTCAGAATGAGTTGTGCTCAGAATACAGGGTTCAGGAATGGGTTCTGCTCAGAATGCACTCTGCAACATACACTGACCTACCTGACACATACACAGACTTACCTAACACATACTTCCTGCACTGCTCGCATCCCCCCACACAACTGAAAAATTCCATGGTAATAAAGGGGTATTACAGGCTGGTATTCAAGTGGTTAATATGCATTATGTTGGATTGTAGGTAACAAAAGTAAGTAAGAGAACATGTGTTCTTGTCATTCTGGTGCTGGTGTGCTGACTTAAGTTTTGTGCCTGTCAAAAACACAGTGCAATGTGAATCAGATCCTTACCTCTCCATGGCCTCATCGTCCATTACATCAGGGCTCTCCCTAGCACTGGGCAGTATTGCAGGAGTCCCCGCCATCCAGCCGCTCCTTGGTGTCCCAGACGCAGAGAAGTCAGCTAGAAACCACTGCACCTCTCTCATGGCCATGATCTGCTCCAAGCACCGCCCCTCCCCCTCTGCTGTCAGGTCGCAGTGCATTTACCAGAGGAATGGGCTGTGCCAAAGTACTCCTGGGGCAGGGGAGCTGGAATAGGGTGCTGCAGAGAGGAATGCCCGAATGCCTCACCGGAGGTGTGAGGGTCAGGGGGAGGCAATAAGCTGCAGCACAGACCCTCGGTATAGCGGAGAAATACATTTACACCCCCTAAATGTTGCACAAGTGATTGCCTGGCTGGGGAATTCCCCCCTTATCCTGGCAGGATGCTGCGTGCCCTCAGAGACGGCTCTGCGTGCCGGCAGTGGCACGCGTGCCACGCGTTCGCCATCACTGGCCTAGGCCATCTTTATGTAGAGCAACAATTCTTTTTTTCAGATCCTCAGAGAGTTCTTTGACATGAGGTGCCATGTTGAACTTCCAGTGACCAGTATGAGAGAGTGAGAGCGATAACACCAAATTGAATACACCTGCTCCCCATTCACACCGCAGACCTTGTAACACTAACGGGTCACATGACACTGGGGAGGGAATATGGCTAATTGGGCCCAATTTGGACATTTTGACTTAGGGGTGTACTCACTTTTGTTGCCAGCGGTTTAGACATTAATGGCTGTGTGTTGAGTTATTTTGAGGGGACAGCAAATTTACACTGTTATACAAGCTGTACACTCACTACTTTACATTGTAGACAAGTGTCATTTCTTCAGTGTTGTCACATAAAAAGATAATATAAAATATTTACAAAAATGTGAGGGGTGTGCTCAAAAATGTGAGATACTGTATATATATATATATATATATATATATATATATGAAGTCCAATCTCCATGTGCTGTCAGGCTTGAGAGAGGAGGAACCTGCCGCCGAAACACATCTCCTAGAACAATGGTTCTCAACTCTGTGGAAACCATTGCCCAGTAATTACTTCCGAAAAATTTGCATGCCCTAACAGTAATAGAGATGTATTGAAATTTTGGAAGTCTTGGAATGGGGGTTGTGGAGGAGGTTAGGGGACTCTACAGTAGATCTATTTACGCTGTAGGGAATGAGGATTCTTGAAAGAGCTGGTGGCTAACTCTGGTAAATGCTTCTCTGGACAGAGCTCGGGATCTGTCTAGGAAGCTAGAGACTTTGCAGAGGCACTTTTGGAAACTAGAGGGCACGACTGGAGGCTCTGCAGCAAGCTAGGGGGCACTGCTGTGGGCTGGGTGTACTGTGGCATGTTGGACAGCACTGTGGGAGCTGAGGACTCTTAGTGGGCCTGGGAGACTGTGAGAAGTTGAGGGGCACTGCAGCCCAAGATGGGAGGCTGGATGACACTTTGGAAACTGGGAAACATTGTGACAGGTATGGGATCTGCTTCTGGCTTGCGGCCATGGCCCAAAGGTTGAGAACCGCTAGCCTAGGATACTACTATGTGTAATACTGCTACTACTATTCTGATCCACAGTGACTATCAGGCAGGAGCTCCAGCGTAGAGTCCTGGGCATGCACCACACTATGTACTTTTCCTGGCCTGAAGTGGGTGGAGGATTAATGAGCAGCCATCTTTATTTCACCACTTCGCTAGTGTCAATATCCCCCCTTGCCTTGGCATATGACTCTGTACTTTATCTTTTCTTTTACTCTTATCTTTAAAGGAGAAGTATCGCCAAAGCTGGTTTGGCTGTACTTCTCTTGGGCATCCTAGGAACAGATCGTTTTGCACTACTATGACCCGTTTTCAGCAGACAGCAGGCTGACATCACAGAACTGGTCCAGGCTCCGGAAAGCCAACACAATGTGGTCGTGATCCACCCACATGTCTGAACCAGCACTCGGCTCAGCCTCTCAGCAAGCTTCTGAGAGTCTAAGCCGACCACTCCCCCCCCCTCCAGAAGCGCAGAGCAGAGAGCCACCGACTGACAGTCACCAGCTCTCTGCTCAGGGAGCACTGAGAACCTGAGCGATCAGCGGTGTTTGATCGCTCGGTTCTCAGCCCTAATGCCAGCAGGGGACAGATCCAGCATCAGACAGATGATGCATCCACCTAGGTAACTATGATTAAAAAAATAAAATCCTATACTTCTGTAGCGACCTGCTCCTAATGAGCAGACGCTATTGATTTTTTTTTTTCAAATTTAGTTGTTTGAAGCTGCAGTTGGGCTCAGGCTAATTAATCCAAAAGTTCTGGTTTCTGTGCCAGTTCAGCTGGGTTGCATTGGTTTCCACTTGACTGTAGGTGTCGCTGTCACCGCTGGTAAGTGTGGAAACGAAGCCAGCTGGATGTATTGAATACCACCTCTTGCTCGGAAATAGCCAGTGGGAGTGGTTTCCCTGCTGTGAATTCTGGGAGAGGGTATTTAAGGTATGGGCGCCATTTTTTCAGGGTCTTTTGGTTCGCCCTCACCCTTTCGGGGTCCGCTATCCCGACCCTGTGGCCCTCCTGGCCTGGGGTGCATGTCACATGGTGATGGGCCTTGGGGCCGGCTGGCCCGAGGCTTTCCAACTGAGAGAGTAGGCCTGGGAAAAAGTGTTGGGGCCTACTGATCCAGGGGAGGACTTTTCTAGGAGAAGACCGAGCGTAAGGCAGGTATCTCTGGAGGCAGGGGCGGACTGACCATTCGGCCACTCGAGCACTTCCCGAGGGCCCCGGGCCACAAGCGGGCCCCATCAGGGTTGCCAGCCTCAGTAAAACCAGGGACAGTATGTAAAAATCTGTGTTTTTTTTTACATCTGTTTCTAAAATGTCCCTTACCGACATCATTGTGTCGGTACTGGCCCACCTCTCCAGTACCTTCTCAGCCAATAGAAACATGTATGTGTATACTGTGTGATTGTATACTGTGTGTGTGTATACTGTGTGGCCCCATAATCTCTGATTGCCTGGGGGCCCCATAATCTCCTATTGCCCGGGGGCCCCATGTGTTGTCAGTCCGCCCCTGTCTGGAGGAGCCTGGAAATTCAGTTGGAGGATGCAGCCCAGACCAACACCCATGCAGTATCGCTGGGTTGGCTGAAAGAGACTGGTACTGTATGGCCGTTCTTTAAATCTCTCAAGATCTTTCAAGAATGCTTTGATTTAATTGGCAAGTCTGTGGCAGAGACTTTTGTCGAGTATACCATCGGCTGCTAGGTCAAGTGAGAGGGGCCTATCCGGTGGATGATAAATCCAGTCTGTGGAGCTGTTTGTCCTCTGGATCTTACCAATACCTCTAACTCGCAATTTCCAGGTGCCTGAACTCCCCCTTAACTTCCTGACCCTATCTAAAATAAACAAGTGAAAAAGGACTAAGTGTCGGATTCAACATCCTTTGGGTTACTTTCCAACGGGAACCCCTACGCCGGAGAAGCGAGCAGGTGAGGTAACGTTAAGCCCAAATAAAATTCAGTAGCTCCTTCGGGGGTCAGTGCTACACTTCTCTTTTAGTAACATGTTTTATTGTGCCAGATTGCTGTGCTTCCTTCTTTTTATTTTTATTTTGGTCGCTTACAATAACCAACCTGCAAAGTACGGGAAGATAAGCAAATAATTGCTACAAGCATCCAGAGCTACATTTCAACTTGAGATATAAGAACATGGACCATCAAGTACTAGTCATATATCACTGAGGTGCTTTGGGCATCATGCATCAGTCATGGTAGCAGTTTGGGAGTCAATAAATTAAACCTTAGCAAACTCCAACCTCAACATTGTGTTGCCTTTATGTGTAATCTCCATTAGCAACTGTAAATATGTGTATATATATTTTTAAATAAGTAACAAGGATTAGTGGAATGAAATATATATATATATATATATTTTTTTTTTTTTTTTTTAATGGATCAATATAGTTATATGTACACATCTATGGGAACAAGATTTTCAGGCTTTAGTGTGAGAAACGAATTGATTTACCAGTTCCTTTGAAGTGCAGGAATGTTAGGATGGGTTAAACGTGTGTGTACAACAGGAGATGCTCTGGTTTTTACTAGTTGTAAACTTATATGCGAGAAAGGACAAATTCAATTAAATTAAGTTCCTTATCGCAGACTATGTGGGGCCAAAGTAATTATCAGACCAGCCAGACCTTTTGAACACCCTTCGCTAACTAACACTATATCCCCTTCATTAGATATGCAGAAAATACGGCCCTCTGTTCAGGAATGGACAATTTGTCCAGGATATGACCTTGCATACCTAATGCCCCATTCAAGAGAAGGTTATGACCTGGCATAATTAATTTTCTCCCCCAAGGAGGTGCTAGTGAGGGGCTGAGTTATGCTAAATCTAGGGGGTGGGGAAATTGTCCAATCCTGGATGAGATATGTCCAGATGTAGGAGAGGGGTAAGATAGTGCCATCAATCGGGATGCAAGTCTATGAGAGCTTCTCCCATCCTTTGGAACTCTCTACCCAGGGCCGGTGCTACCACTAGGCAAACTAGGCGGCCGCCTAGGGCGCCCTCCTGCCTAGGGCGCCCGGCCACTGGTTTTCCTACTCTCTTCTCTCTGCAGCAAGCAACTAACTCTCAGCATCAGCAGGCAGCCGCCTCTCCGTTCACACATAGTGTCAGAGGCGCAGCAGTGGTGGAGGACTGTGTCTGTGTCCCGACTCCCGCAGCAAGCAAACATTCATTGATGGGCACTGGTAGGCTGCATTGAAGGGCTCTGGTAGCCTGCATTTGATGGGTGCTGGTGAGGCTACATTTGATAGGCGCTGGTGGGGCTACATTTGATGGGTGCTGGTGAGGCTGCATTTGAGGGGTGCTGGTGAGGCTACATTTGATGGGCGCTGGTGAGGCTGCATTTGAGGGGTGCTGGTGAGGCTGCATTGAAGGGCACTGGTAGCCTGCATTTGATGGGTGCTGGTGAGGCTACATTTGATGGGCGCTGGTGAGGCTGCATTTGATGGGCGCTGGTAAGGCTGCATTTTTTTGGGGGGCGCTGGTGAGGCTACATTTGATGGGCGCTGGTGAGGCTGCATTTGATGGGCGCTGGTAAGGCTGCATTTTTTTGGGGGGGGGGCGCTGGTGAGGCTACATTTGATGGGCGCTGGTGAGGCTGCATTTGATAGGTGCTGGTGAGGCTGCATTTGATGGGTGCTGGTAAAGGCTGCATTTGATGGGGGCTGGTGAGGCTGCATTGAAGGGCGCTGGTAGCCTGCATTTGATGGGTGCTGGTGAGGCTAAATTTGATAGGCGCTGGTGAGGCTGCATTTGATGGGCGCTGGTGAAGCTACATTTGATGGGCGCTGGTGAGGCTGCATTTGATGGGTGCTGGTGAGGCTGCATTTGATGGGCGCTTTATTAAAAAGGTGGGATTTACATGGGCAGGGGAAAGGGGGTGGAGTCACCCGGGGGGTGACAAAATGAAGTTTCGCCTAGGGTGTCAAAAATCCTTGCACCAGCCCTGTCTCTACCCCAAACTGTCCGACTGTCCCCTGATCTATCCATCTTTAGACGATCCCTGAAAACCCTTCTCTTTAAAGAAGCCTATCCTACTTCTAACTAACACTGTTTTACTTCCTCCATCAGCTCATTCCCCACAGCTATTACCTCTTGTATCAATTGACCCTTCCTTTTTAGATTGTAAGCTCTAACGAGCAGGGCCTCTGATTCCTCTTGTACCAAATTGTAATGTAATTGTAATGTCTGCCTTATTTTGTTAAGCGCTGCGCAAACTGTTGGTGCTATATAAATCCTGTATAATAATAATATAATAATAATAATAATCAGAGATAGGTCTATATTAGTTTAATTCTTGGGCGAGAGAAAGAAGGGAGAAGACCCAACACATACAGGCGGCCCCCATACTGCACCACTGGTAAATATCAGGACATTTTCTAGCATTTATATGTATACATGCTTGTCCTATGTGTTGTCTATCTTGCTGGTTGTATATTAATGTTTTGAGTATTATACTCAGTATTCCTTCATTTAATTTATGATTTGTTTTCCCTTTTTTCTGTACAATAGATAGCTTGCTGTGTATTAGACCACTTTCACACTGAGGCGCTTTTCAGGCGCTTTCACGCTAAAAACAGCGCCTAAAAAGCTCACGAAAACGTATTTCTATTAAAATCAATGAACGCTTTCACACTGGGGCAGTGTGCTGGCAGGGCTGTGAAAAACTCCCCTCCCCATTGAAATGAATGGAAAGCTCCTCAAAAGCGCCTGAAAAGCTCTTCAAAAGCGCTCAGTGTTTTTACTGGCAGTTTAGAAGCGCTTCAGTGTGAAAGTGGCCTTAGAGTAGAACTTCTTACTACTTACCAACACATATTTGTTTTTGTGTTAAAGATTTCACTCACGGTCAAAGAACTCTCATTGACTCCAAATCATATCTGAGAGATATTAAATCTCAAAATAGAACTTTTGAGTAACAGTTACACCTTGGTGATGGGACGAGTAAAATGTATTTTGGTAAACAAATGTATTTCTGACCAACATTAGACATGAAGTGGAAGCTCCAACAATGACATCAAATACACAAAGTAGTTTTGTGACTGTTGGATATTTAATCATTTTATTGATTATCGATAGGCACATATGGGTCACCTCATCACCTGTCATAAAGGAGCCTAAAATAGTTAATCTTGGCATTCACATTTATCCGGAATAACAGATATTGTTTAAAATATCACACGACAGATGTACATTCAAAATCTCTAAAATCTGAACCAGGGAGCTTTGATATGCAAACCTTTATGTAGAGGGACGGTCAATCCTTGACCTAATATAATAATATTAGGTCAAAGATTGACCGTCCCTCTCATGGCTCCAGAGCATAATTATTGCTTGTTGATACAAACTATTGAGGAGCCTGAGATATGTACCAACAATACCTATATTTCTTGTACTTTAACTTTTAAAAACTTTGATTATTGATTTTTTAACTTTTAGAATGTGTATATATATATAGATGATCTTCAACTTTAACATTTAAACATTTTTTTCTCAATTTCTACTTTAGCTTTTAAAAACTTTTATCTCATCTTCAACTTTAACTTTTAAAATCTTGTATCTCATCTTCTACTTTGCCATTTCAAAACTTTCATCCACATCTTCGAATTTGGCTTTTAAAAAAAACTTTATTTCATTTTCTAATTTAACTTTCAAAACTTGTATCTCATGTTCTACTTTAACATTGAATTTTTGTATCTCATCTTCTATTTAGCTTTTCAAAACTTTATCTTGTCTTTTACTTTAACTTTTAAAAACTTTCATCTCTTCTTTTACTTTAACTTTTGAAACTTTTATCTCTTCTTTTAATTTAACTTTTAAAAACTTTTATCTTCTACTTTTACTTTGAAAACTTTCATTTTTTAAACCTTATAAATTGGTGCTGTCACTGTTGTGAAATTGCTTTTATAAACCAAAAAAAAACTGTTGTAGCATAACAAAAAAACAGTAGAGTTGGATACAACCAGAAAGGATCTAATAGACTTAAACCATAATAGACTTAACCCATAAGATAACCCATATGATAGAACTTTTGTGAATAAAATAAAAAAAAAAAATTGCACTTTGGATGTAAAAAATTTGAACAGATAAAGAACTGTGGTGAAATTAATATATGAATTTAGTGAACTAACACCAGAGATGTCAATGCAATGGTTTTCTCTGCAGTTTTTCTGCAGTTAATTTTGTCGTTGCCCCCCCACACAGATTAAAAAAATACTGTATATACTTATCATACCCCAGCTTCTATCGAGCAGATTGTGGCACCATACTCCTTCTGGCAAGATCTCAGGAAATGAAGAAAGGAAGATGGTGGCACACCACAGTGAAGTCAAAATCTTAGAAGTTCGTTATTGTCATCCTGCCAGACAAGAACACAGGAACATAGTTGAAGTTGTCAACACAGGAACATAGTTGAAACCTTTCACATGAATCACTCATGCTTATTCATGTTATTAGTGAGCACCAGTGATTTGTGTGAAACGTGTCAACTATGTTCCTGTTATGAGTAAGCACGAGTGATTTGTGTGAAACGCGTCAACTATGTTCCTGTTATGAGTAAGCACGAGTGAATTGTGTGAAACGTGTCAATTATGTTCCTGTGTTCTTGTCTTGCATGGTGACAATAAAGAACTTCTAAGATCCCGACTCTACTGTGGTTTTTCAACATCTTCCTCTCTTCATTTTCATTTTTGGTTGCGAGCCGGGGTGAGCACCTGCAACGGTCAGCAACCAACTGATTGCCTGAGCCGTATACACATTTTGGTTGAATGAATGAATGAATGGTTGGGTTGTTAGATCTCAGGAAATGCAGAGTATCTCAAAATTTCACTGGAAGATGCTCTAGAATGGTGCAGGAGAGGTTTTGGATAATTAAGATTCCCTAGGATCTTGCCAGAAGAATAACCTTCGCCTAGGTGCCACAATCAGAAACCTGGTTAAGATAAGCATATTAACCAACGTATTTCCCTATAGACTTTTTTAAACTTTTAAGCTGACTTTTTTTTTATAATAGGGGAGGGGCCCTTGCTTTTTAATGCAAAGTTTGCTTTCGTTCCACCCTGTGACAGCATCTATGATGGTTCAACAGTTTTATGCTCCTGACGGTTATTTTTGTAACCAAAAATGTTTGTTTTTCATCCCACCATGTCACCATGTGAATACCTATACAGTCACTTTCTACAACGATCACTAACACCCGTTTCATCTACAGCTAAGGAAGACCCACTCTTGCAATGGGTATCATCAGTTGTAACAATACTTTTTTTCTATCCTAAACCAAGCAACAGCAATGAAGGATGGGGTCAGTCTGCATTGTACAGGAGCAAGAAATCTTACCAGTAATATGTTGCATAAAGCTAAGTTTGAACTTCTACATTTCAAAGCATTGTCAAGCGGGATCCCAGTTGCACACAAAGGGAAAAAAAAAACGTTTCCTTCACCAGTAGCTAACATGCTTTAATTTTATTGATTTTACCAAGATCTTCGAACTGCTACATATGGATTTGTGGGTTCTACAAATAGCTCTAACAAGAACTTTTAGAGATCCTCCAAAAATGTCACTGCAGAATTTCAAGAAAGAGTTGGAAAGAAATGATCAAGGAACAGAAAGGGGCTCAAAAATGGAAGCCCTGATGGGCTTAGGGTGACCACAACAGTAGATTCCGGCCAATCAAATCACAGAACGTGATCACTAAGGCACAGTGAATGTCCATTGGTGGTCTCAACTTGCCCACTGTTGCTATTTTGTTCTGGATCACATGGCTACATTTTCAGAAGGGCTGCTTGTATGTAACAGTTATGCCGCGTATACGTGATCGGATTTTCCGACGGGAAATGTTGGATGTGAGCTTGTTGGTGGAAAATCCGGCCGTGTGTATGCTCCATCGGACATTTGTTGTCGGACTTTCCGCCAACAAATGTTGGCTAGCATGCTCTCAAATTTTCCGCCAACAAATGTGTGTTGTCGTGTGTACACAAGTCCGTCGGACAAAAGTCCAAAGTACAAACACGCATGCTCGGAATCAAGGACGAGCCGGAAGCGCTCGGTCTTGTAAAACTAGCGTTCGTAATGGAGCTATCACATCGGCTCGCCGCACGTCTTGTACGCCACTACGTTCGTAATTGTTGGCCAACATTTGTGTGACCGTGTGTCTGCAAGACAAGTTGGAGCCAACAACCTTTGAACAAAAATCCACGGTTTTGTGGTTAGAAAGTCCGATCGTGTGTACGAGGCATAAGGGTTATAGAGGTTCTAAAGCCTAAAGGTCTCATGCCCCATACACACTATCCGATTTTCTGCAGATTTTTTCCTTCAGGTTTACCAAAACCATGTAGTGCAAGGGCCTGCCTGATTGCATACAAATTGAAACTCTTAAGGTTTGACCTCATATTATATGGTTTTGGTAAATCTGAAGGAAAAACTCAGCAGAAAAAATGGTAGTGTGTATGGGGCTTTATGCAATAAAGTAAAAAAACCTTGTGTGTCACAGAATCTGCCCCTCACGCCCCTTAGCAGCGACTCTCTCCGCTCTCTCCCTCCTCACTGGGCACATTGATAGCAGCATGAGCCATTGGCTCCCACTGCTGTCAGTCAAATTATGTGATGAGGGAGCAGGGGGGGGTGGCTCGAGAGGGAGCCCTTCATGAGTGCCCCAAAGAAAGCGGATTTCTGCGGGAGCACTCACTGAAGAGGAGGAACCAGGGGGGCCAGTGGGAGACCCCAGAAGAGGAGGATTGGGGCTGCCCTGTGCAAAATAATTGTATGTAGGACGCTTGTTATTTTATTAAAAAAATAAAAATAAAAGCTTTACAATACCTTTAAAATATATGACAGTGGTAAGGATGGTAATGAATGGCGAGGAGATGGTGGCAGAGTCATCAACAGCCAAAATTTCCCTCTACTATCCCAAGTTCTGTGACTGTGTGATGTTGGCCTATCTTCTGCCAACCCATGTATGGTATTGGTGAATTTTGCTTTGCTAAATCTAGGTAAAATAGTGAGGATTATTGAGTTTTTATTTCTGAATGCTGAATTTTGGAAGGCTGTGATGATCTCATTCAAAGAATCTACATTGTATATTTGTATAATTATCTGTGGATTGGATGAATCTGCAAGCATATGTTCAAGAGGGAAAAAAAATGTTGCAGCTGGCCAATTCCTCCGACATAAATACTGGCAATTATGAAAATGAATACCTTTGTGCAATTGAATCTAAAAGCATAAAGGATAAGTTTTGTTTGGGTCCCGAGAACGACGGTGGAACACATGCTTACAGTATTCGCATTGCAGGGGAAAAAAAAAAAGTTTCATTGGATTTAGGACAATAAGGTGAGACGCTTTTGTTTTCCTTAAAGGATCAGTCAATCCAAACTTGATATCTGAGTGTTTGGTGATTCCTGGAGCTTTGAACTTAAAGTGGGGTTGCGGGCAAAAAAAAAAAAAGTGGCTTAAAAATCATAAAAAAATTTAAAAAAAATAAATTGGAAAAAAAATAATTTTTTACTCACCTCTAAATGCCTGTTGCTAGGGGGTCCCTCGTAGTCTGCCACCTTCATTGCCCGGGCTAAACGTCACTTCCTGTAGGCGCCGCACAGTCATCTGGGACATGTCATGTGTCCCAGATGAGTGAGCGTCGAATCACGGCGCACTGCGCGCTCGCGCATGCGCAGTGCTTCACAGCCGGGTTTCCACATTAAGAATGCCGGCGCCGCGAGCGGAGCGGGGAACGAGGGGGGGGTCTCGTTCCCCCACATCGCTGGACCCCGGGACAGGTAAGTGTCCGATTATTAAAAGTCAGCAGCTGCAGTATTTGTAACTGCTGACTTTTAATTATTTTTTTTTTGTTGGCACTCCTCTTTAACATTTTATTGTGTCATTGGGAAACTTAAGATCTGAGTTTGCACACCTGTAGTGCCCTATTAGGGTCTACCACCATCACTGATGGGTTCTGGTTTATTTTTTAATTATTTAACAGGAGGAACTGCACCACACAAAGGTGGACAGGAACGCTTCGAACTCCCACGTCAGGAACTATTTTAGGAAGACCTTTTTGTCTTGAGTAGCCTTATGAAAAGCCAGAGACTAAATTACTTGGCTACACCTATAGCATTACTTTTGGGAGGATTGGCCCTTTAATAACTGACTGTGGGAGGGATTTGCCAAAACTGAAGCACTCGGAATCTGGTGCAGCTGTGCATGGTAGCCAGTGGCGTCGCTAGGGGGTGGCTTTTGGGGCTATAAGCCTGAATCCGGGGCCCATAGCCCTGAGTCTCTGCAGGGGTCCCCAGGGGGAGGGGAGGCTCTCTGGGGACCCTGATGTAAGTAGGGGGCTCTCTGGGGACCCTGATGCAAGGGGGAGGCTCTCTGGGGACCCTGAATTAAGGGGGAGGCTCTCTGGGGACCCTGATTTAAGGGGGAGGCTCTCTGGGGACCCTAATGTAAGTGGGGGGCTCTCTGGGGACCCTAATGTAACTGAGGGGCTCTCTGGGGACCTTGATGCAAGGGGGAGGCTCTCTGGGGACCCTGATGCAAGGGGGAGGCTCTATGGGGTCTCAGATGTAAGGAGGGGCTCTCTGGGGACCCTGATGTAAGTGGGGGCTCTCTGGGGATATATATACACTGTGGAGATGCGACCCCATCTCACAGGTGCATATAAGCAGTATATGCCTGATTTTGGCAGGAATACTAATTACACACCTGTGGGCTGGGTTCATAAACGTCCCAGGAAGAGAAGTCAGTGCTCAGACTTGGAGACGGCTCCGCCCGGCAGACAGGAAGTCTAGCCAGGAGGTTGGGAGGATTCCAGGAGAAAGAGACAGGAGGTTTTAGAGCCTAAGACTGCAGGTGACAGTCTGTGCTTACGTTTGAAGCAGGCAGGTGTAGCCTGTGACTATAGCAGCACAAAGCTGACAGTGAATAAGCCAGGAGGCTATTGTTTGTTTATACAGTGATGGTGGAACCCCCTGCGAGGGAAGATTACTGTTTTTTTTTTTACTTTTTTGTTTCCTTTAAATAAAAGTGGGCTGCCATGCCCTAAAAACGCAAGTCTGGAGTGGCACGTTTCTGGAAAATGGCATGCACCACTTGAACCTAATCACCCGGATCATCACAACACACACATGTATATTACTGTATATACATGTGTATGCCTGCCCAAGCGTATGACTTTCTTTACCACGCTGCTATGGGCTCTAGCCCCAGATCTTTTGTAGACCTAGCAATGCCCCTGATGGTAGCCAATCAGCTTCTAACTTCAGCTTGTTCAAAAAAGCTTTGAAAATAAAACTTGAAAGCTGATTAGTTTCTATACAGAGTTGCACAAGATTTTGCACACTCCAGTTTTAGTAAATCAACCTCTGTTTGCTTAGAGACAGGCTCTGATTTTTAGAACCTCAGTTTAAAGTGATCCCACGTTTTCAGATTGCATGAATTTACCTCCTGTGTCCATGCTGTAAAATTAGTTCTAATGCCCCGTACACACGGTCGGATTTTCCGACGGAAAATGTCCTATCGGACAATGTTGTCGGAAATTTCGACCGTGTGTAGGCTTCATCTGACTTTTTCCACCGGATTTTCCGACGGACAAAATTTTATCTCCTGCTCTCAAATTTTCCGACAACAAAGTCCTATCGGACTTTTCCCGATCGTGTGTAGCGAATTCCGACGGACAAAGTGCCACGCATGCTCAGATCACATTACAAGACCAAAGCTATTGGCTACTAGCCTCTACGTAGTCCCGTCGTAGGCAACAAACGTCACCACGTTCAGAATGATCGGATTTTCTGGTGTATTGGGGGATGCAACACCAGTGTCGGACAAAATCCGTCGGAAAAAATCCGATGGATTTTGTGGTTGGATATTCCGACCGTGTGTATGGGGCATAAGAATTGCATTTTCTTTCTAGCACCCTTCTGTGTTCCTCAGCCATTTCCTTTCCACCCTCCAGCAAAGTGTTTTAAGTTGCACTGGAATATAATGTAAATCTGCCCTGGAATTGTATTCCGAAACAGCAGAGCTGAACCATGTCCCAGGTTAAGAGAAATAAGCAACCTTGAAGAATTAAAAAAAAATAAAAAAAGAAGGAAGCTACCAAAGAAAGGTAGAATATTTAGACAAATTGCAGGAGAGTAAAGCACAAGCCAAAAGATTCATCTGCAGTGTATACCCTATTTTCATCTAAAAGCTTTTGCCCAAGAAAGCGGAGTAGTGTGCAGTGACATGATTGAGTCTCTCTTCCAAGTTTACAATGCTGTATAAGAAAGATAATTAGCTGAAGAAGAGAGACAAGCAAAAATGAAGGTCTTTGGCCCTGAGAAGGGTCCCCGCATCTGGACGCCTGGGAGTCCTAACAATCTTCTTCATTGATCTGGCATAAGTAGCTGCGTCCGGCGGGCAGACAGACGAGATCCTCGTCACAGCCTTTATTTTCACACTCAACTTTCCCGTTATGCCTGCAAGAGCATTTATGTGAGCACACCTCGTCCATCCACACAGTCTGTCCCCGATTCAAGAAACTGTCTGCAAACAGAACAACCACAATGATAATCAGACTAAAATACAAGATTCATAATCACTATCCTGTTCATAGAGCCCAGATTCTACTTATCATTCGTTCTGGATAGAATAGGGAAAAGTCAAATTCTTATCCTTGAGGAAATAGGCAGCTATCGTATTTATCGGCGTATAACACGCACTTTTTTCCCCTTAAAATCGGGGGAAAATCGTGGGTGCGTGTTATACGCCGATCCCCGCCAATCTCCCGCTGATTTTTGAGAAGGGAGCGAGCGGAGCCGATATACCGAAAGCCGCGTCCAAGGGACACGGCCAACACAGAATTTCCCCACAGGGAGGGAGGAAAGGGGAGGACGTCATATGACGCCCTCCCGGGAATTGACATCCGCGCCAAAGCCGTCATTCGGCTATGGCCGGATGTCAAGTGGTTAAAGCAATCTACTGAGTTAGCCAGAACCACCTCTGCAGGGAGTCTATTCCACATTTTCACAGCTCTTACTGTGAAGAAACCTTTCCGTATTTGGAGATGAAATCTCTTTTTCTCTAGACGTAAAGAGTGCCCCCTTGTCCTCTTTGTTGACTGTAAACACCAAGTTCACTATATGGACCCCTTATATATTTTCTACATGTTGATCATATCCCCCCTAAATCTCCTCTTATCAAGGGTGAAAAAATTCAGTTCCTCTAATCTTTCCTCATAGCTGAGCTCCTCCATGCCTCTTATCAGTTTGGTTGCCCTTCTCTGCACTTTCTCCAGTTCCCCGATATCCTTTTTGAGAACTGGTGCCCAAAACTGAACTGCATATTCCAGATGAGGTCTTACTAATGATTTGAACAGGGGGGTAAAATGATATCTCTCTCTCTGGAGTCCATACCTCTCCTAATACAAGAAAGGACTTTGCTCGCTTTGGAAACCGCAGCTTGGCATTGCATGCTATTATTGAGCTTATGATCAACCAAAACCCCCAGATCCTTCTCCACTATGGATTCCCCCAGTTGTACTCCCCCTAGTATGTATGATGCATGCATATTCTTAGTCCCCAAGTGCATAACTTTACATTTATCAACATTAAACCTCATCTGCCACATAGTTGCCCAATTAGACAGAGCATTGAGGGCGGCCTGTAAATTGGAGACCTCCTGTAAGGACGTTATTCCACTGCATAGCTTGGTGTCATCTGCAAAGACGGTAATGTTACTATTCATGGGGGTTAATCGGGAAGTGGCAGCATACTTCCACCTTGGTTTGTAACTCTTTGCGGCTGAGCTTGTTGAAATATCCAACATAGCTGGAACATCCTTATACTTATATTTCAGCATCCCTGAAGAACTACAAAGCCCTATTTTTGAAGAGTAACGTGTTGTTCGTGCATGTAAATATTCTTTTATTTTTATATTTATATTTTGAATTCTGAGTTCCCGCAGACTGTTGTGCCTATAATAGTCCCCTCGTTTCCTTTCAGAGGGTATTTCTTCTATTGACAATATTGGGATGTTGGCTCTTCCTTAGCGCTCTACCATGCTTTCGTAAAATGACCAATCCTAGAGGATTTTGGAGAGCTCCTAAATCGATTGTGGCCCCCTACTTGGGATCCTCACTGACAGGACAATCATACCTTTGTATATGCAGCCACCTGGCACCCTGAAGTCATCAACACGGAAGACCCACACTCCCGGACATCCAACGTTGCTGGTGGATATGATGTTTATCATATGCTCTGTTCTAGATGATGGCATATTAAAGTATTCCTTTCCTGTATTGAAGCCAGCCTGTATGTGAAAGATTGTTTTAAAGAAGGTGTCCATTCTAATGAGAAAGCGTGATAATGTTTTATAGGAGGACTATAGTCTGCAATATTTTGATAAATACTGTATATAGAGAGCGATTATCTACAACATTCCTTTTTAAGAGCGAGGGCCACTTAAGCAACTTGGTATCCACAATCGCGGGCCACAATGAGCAGAGCGGGCATATGACAGGTCACGGCTACTCTATAGGCCCTCCGATCCGATCCACCCAGATGGAAGGGGACGAATTCCCTTCTATGTTTTTTTTTTTAGAGAATCGGATTGGAGGCAGGCGGGAGTAAACAGACAAAAGTCTGTTTACATCTGCCGCTCTGTAGAGGTGAATTGAGGGTCCAATTGGGTAGGGCCGATCATGCCATTGTATGGCAATTCAAACCCCCTCCACCAACGCCGATCTCCTCCTCCCGCTCTGCCCCCTTCCTCGAGTGTAGCTTGTGATTGGAGGAGGAGAGCGGTCATGTGACCGTCAATGATTCAGAGCAGAGATATGTCGCATGACCGGGTCCACGGCGCCAATGGAGGTGTTCAAAAGATCCACACAGGAGGAGCGGCGCACGAGAAGGGGCCGGCAGCGATGGCAATGCAGGTATTCAGAGCATGCTAGCAATGCTGTCCCAGGAGACTTGGGGGTCTCCTGGGAGTGCAGAGGAGGAGAGGGGGCTTTATAATGAAAGGGGCATGTGTACCATGCGGGGGCTTAGTGTGTCATCCAGGGGGCTCAGTGTACCATGCAGGGGGTCTGTGTGTCATGCAGGGGGCTCAGTGTGTCATCCAGGGGGCTCAGTGTACCATGCAGGGGGTCTGTGTGTCATGCAGGGGGCTCAGTGTACCATGCAGGGGGTCTGTGTGTCATGCAGGGGGCTCAGTGTACCATGCAGGGGGTCTGTGTGTCATGCAGGGGGCTCAGTGTACCATGCAGGGGGTCTGTGTGTAATGCCGGGGGCTCAGTGGTCTGTGGAAAGTTTTTTTCCTGAAACTTCCTTCTTAAAGTTAAGGTGCGTGTTATATGTTGGTGCGTGTTATACTCCGATAAATACGGTACATATGAAGACAGTCAAAAAAACTCTACAAGTGAAAAAAGTTTTTTTTTTTAAATAACATTTGTGATTATTTATCCCATTAATGTTAAAATATGCAGCCCTGTCTTTTTTACAGGATTTAAAAAAATAAATAAATAATAATACCAAGTGCACACTACCACCTAAAAGTTGTGGGCAGAGTGTCTACAGTGCCTTGAAAAAGTATTCATACCCCTTGAAATTTTTCACATTTTGTCATGTTACAATCAAAAACGTAAATGTATTTTATTGGGATGTTATGTGATAGACCGACACAAAGTGGCCCATAATTGTGAAGTGGAAGGAAAATGATAAATGGTTTTGACGTTTTTTTACAAATAAATATTCAAAAAGAGTCAATACTTTGTCGAACCCCCTTTCACTGCAATTACAGCTGCAAGTCTTCTTGGGGATGTCTCTACTAGCTTTGTACATCTAGAGTAGGGGTCCCAAATTGGCGGCTCTCCAGCTGTTGGCAAAACTACAAGTCCCATGAAGCATTGCAAGGCTGACCATTACATGCATATCTCCCACAGGCAGAGGCATGATGGGACTTTTGGAGGGCCGCCAGTTTGAGACCCCTGATCTAGAAAGTGACATTTTTGCCCATTCTTCTTTGCAAAATATCTCAAGCTCTGTCAGATTGGATGGAGAGCGTCTGCAAACAGCAATTTTCAAGTCTTTCCACAGCTTCTCAATTGGATTTAGGACTGTGACTGGGTCATTCTAACACATGGATATGCTTTGATCTAAACCATTCCATTGTAGCTCTGCTTGTATGTTTCGGGTCGTTGTCCTGCTGGAAGGTGAACCTCCGCCCCAGTCTCAAGTCTTTTGCAAACTCTAAGGCCGCGTACACACGAAGGGACTATCCCGCGGGATTATCCGCTGGACCGAAGTCGAGCGGATAATCCCCTCGTGTGTGGGCGCCGGCGGACTTTTTTTGTCCAAAGTCCGGCGGACTAAAGTTTTAAGTTTTGTTTTAAAATTATCCGCTGGACTTGGCAGTCCGGCGGACAATCCGGCCGTGTGTAGTATGGTCCGGCGGACCAAAAAGGACGCATGCTCAGTAGCAAGTATTTTTCTAGTATTTTTCGTTTTCTAGTCCCGTCGTACGTGCTGTACGTCATCGCGTGAACCGCCGGACTTTTAGCGTGATCGTGTGTGGTCAAGTCCGTTCGCTTTTTAGTCCAGCGGACCCAGCTGGAAAGTCCAGCGGATTGTCCGCTGGACTTAGGTCCGCCGGCAAAAGTCCGCACGTGTGTACGCGGCATAACAGGTTTTCTTCTAATGCCCCGTACACACGGTCGGAATTTCCGACGGATAATGTCCTATCGGACCATGTTGTCGGAAAATCGGACCGTGTGTGGGCACCATCGGACTTTTTCCGTCGGAATTTCCGTCGGAAAAAATTTGAGATCCTGCTCTCAAATTTTCCGACAACAAAGTCCGATCGGACTTTTTCCGATCGTGTGTAGCGAATTCCGACGGACAAAGTGCCACGCATGCTCAGATCACATTACAAGACCAAAGCTATTGGCTACTAGCCTCTACGTAGTTCCGTCGTATGCAACGAACGTCACCACGTTCAGAATGATCGGATTTTCCGACAACTTTGTCCGACCGTGTGTATGCAACACCAGTGTCGGACACAATCCGTCTGAAAAAATCCGACGGATTTTGTGGTCGGAATTTCTGACCGTGTGTATGGGGCATAAGATTGTCCTGTATTTGGCTCCATCTATCTTCCCATCAACTCTGACCAGCTTCCCTGTCCTTGCTGAAGAAAAGCATCCCCACCACATGATGCTGCCACCACCATGTTTCACGGTGGGGATGGTGTGTTCAGGGTGATGTGCAGTGTTATTTTTCCGTCACACATAGCGTTTTGCTTTTAAGCCAAAAAGTTAAATTTTGGTCTCATCTGACCAGAGCACCTTCTTCCACATGTTTGCTGTGTCCCCCACATGGCTTCTCGCAAACTACAAACATGACTTCTTATGACTTTCTTTCTCCAATGTCTTTCTTCTTGTCACTCTTCCATAAAGGGCAGATTTGTGGAGAACACGACTAATAGTTGTCCTGTGGACAGATTCTCCCACCTCAGCTGTGGATCTCTGCAGCTCCTCTAGAGTTCCCATGGACCTCTTGGCTGCTTCTCTGATGAATGCTCTCCTTGCCCGGCCTGTCAGTTTAGGTGGACGGCCATGTCTTGGTACGTTTGCGGTTGTGCCATACTCTTTCCATTTTCGGATGAAGGATTGAACAGAGCTCTGTGAGATGTTCAAAGCTTGGGATATTTTTTTTCTAACCTAACCCTGCTTTATACTTCTCCACAACTTTATCCCTGGCCTGTCTGGTGTGTTCCTTGGCCTTCATGATGCTGTTTGTTCACTAAGGTTCCCTGCCAAACCTCTGAGGGCTTCACAGAACAGCTGTATTTATACTGAGATTAAATTACACACAGGTGGACTCTATTTACTAATTAGGTGACTTCTGAAGGCAATTGGTTCCACTAGATTTCAGTTAGGGGCATCAAGGTAAAGGGGGCTGAATACAAATGCATGTCACACTTTTCACATATTTATTTGTAAAAAAAATTGAAAACCTTTTATCATTTTCCTTTCACTTTACTGTTATGGGCCACTTTGTGTTGGTCTATTACATAAAATTCCAGTAAAATACATTTACGTTGTTGGTTGTAACATGACAAAATGTGGAAAATTTCAAGGGGTATGAATACTTTTTCATGGCACTATATGTAACATCAGGACATTAAAATTAGTTCATAAGCTTGAATCCATAAAGGTGTCACTGTCAGATGGAAACGTAAAAGAAGGGAATCCTCCAACATGACCAACACTCCAAAGGACTCCTGGGTGGAGTCACGGCATGTGACGTCCTCGTTTACCGGCACGGACCGCGGCTATCTTGATGGTTGGATGTTTGCTTTCATCTGTACCTGCCATTATTTTACTCCTGTCGTGTAAGTGGTTGAATTTACTTCTTTTTCTTTTGGGGCTTTTATCGTATATTGATCCAGCCAGTGTCACACTCTCTGTCCCAGGGAGACAATGCTCCCTGTATCTATAAAGGAGCAGCCATGTATGTGTGTGGGGATAGCTGCTCAACCCAACCAGCCTGTGCAATCCAAAAGTAAGAAGCCTCAGCCTGTGGGTGTCCTCTAAGCCATGCCCACTAACATGCTTCGCCCAACCCACCGAGGCTTAGTCATAGGGTGGATGATGATGCAAATCTCCCATTCAAAATATCCCAAAGGTTTTCTATTGGATTGAGATCTGGTGAGTGTGGAGGCCATTGGAGTACAGTGACCTCATTGTCCAGTAGTGAGATGATTGGAGCTTTGTGACATGGTGAATATCCTGCTGGAAGGAGCCATCAGAAGATGGGGACACTGTAGTCATAAAGGGATGGACATGGTCAGCAACAATACTCAGGTAGGAAGTGGTGTTTAAACCATGATCAATTGGTACTAAGGGTAACAAGAAAATATCCCACCCACACCATTACACCACCAGCCTGAACCGGTGATACAAGGCAGGATTTGATCCATGCTTTTATGATGTTTACGCCAAATTCTGACCCCACCATATGAATGTCGCAGGTGAAATCGAGTCTCATCAGACCAGGCAACGTTTTTTCCAATCTTCTATTGTCCAATTTCGGTGAGCCTGTGCGAATTGTAGCCTCAATTTCCTGTTCTTAGCTTACAATAGTGGCTCCCGGTGTGGTCTTCTGTTGCTGTAGCCCTTGGTTGTAAGGAGTGGTTATTTGAGCTACTATTGCCTTTCTATCATCTCAAACCAGTCTGCAAATTTTCCTCTGACCTCTGACGTCAACAAGGCATTTTCCTCCACACAACTGCCAATGGTTGTGCGTGAAAATCCCAGTAGATCACCAGTTTTTGAAATACTTAGGCCAGCCCGACAACCATTCAACATTCAAAGTCACCTAAATCCCCAATCTTCCACATTCTGATGCTCGGTTTGAAATTCAGCAAGTTGCCTTCACCGTGTCTAAATGCCTAAATGCCTAAATGCATTGAGTTTGCTGCCATGTGATTGGCTGATTAGCAATCTGTGTTACCAAGCAATTTAACAGGTGTACCTAATAAAGTGGCCGGTGGTGAGTGTATACTCTGGACTTGTAGAAAATGTACTTAACCTGAAAAAGAAAACTAATGTTGCAGATATACATACGGGTGAGCTGAAATATAAAAAAAATGATTGTTTATGGGCCTAGCTATGCATATAGTTCATAATCCGATGTCTGCCGCATTCAGTTGCCATACCTGAGCAGGGGTGCCCCCTTGACCGGTCCTAGCATCTCCACCACTGGCCGTGCCTGTTGTCCACGTAATTTTTTCATACAGGAAAAGGACAACAGACCTCTGGTACTTGTCAGAGGCCAACAGACACTGGAAGGTGTTTGTCTGGAACATAAAACAAGAGCAGGTATTATTAACTTCTCAACATCCACTGCCTACCAACATATTCATAATGCCCCGTACACACGGTCGGAAATTCCGACGGAAAATGTCCGACTGGACCATGTTGTCGGAAAATCCGACCGTGTGTGGGCTCCATCCGACTTTTTCCATCGGAATTTCCGACGAATAAAATTTGAGATCCTGCTTTCAAATTTTCCGACAACAAAATCCGATCTGACTTTTTCCAATCATGTGTAGAGAATTCCGACGGACAAAGTGCCGCGCATGCTCAGATCAAATTAGGAGACCAAACCTATTGGCTACTAGCCTCTACGTAGTTCCGTCGTACGCAACGAACGTCACCACGTTCAGAATGATCGGATTTTCCGACAACTTTGTCCGACCGTGTGTATGCAACACCAGTGTCGGACAAAATCCGTCGGATTTTGTGGTCAGAATTTCCGACCGTGTGTCCACCAGGATCAACTGCTACCAAGAGATCAGGCCTTCAACTCTTTGGAAGCGACAGTTATGCCGCGTACACACGATCGGAATTCTCGTCGGAAAAAACTCTGACGGTTTTTCCGACGGAATTCCGCTCAAGCTGTGTTGCCTACACACGATCACACCAAATTCCGACGGTCAATAACACAGCGGCATAAAACACGTTCGACAGCACTATAAAAGGAAAGTTTGAAGGCTTCCGAGCATGCGTCGAATTGTTTCCGAGCATGCGTCGTAATTTTGCGTGTCGGAATTGCATACACACGATCGGAAAATCCGATAGAAAGGTTTTCCGACGGAAAAATTGAGAACAGGTTCTCAATCCAAAGTCCGTCGGAAATTCCGACAGAAAAAGACCGGCATACACGCGGTCGGAAAATCCGATGAAAAGCTCCCATCGGACAGTTTCCATCGGAAATTCCGACCGTGTGTACGCCGCATTAGACATGCGGCATCGATTGACACCGTCTCGTACCCTGTTTGATTCACTTCCATGATACGGTACGTTGTGCCAGGTTACAAGAAACATCCAGACAGGTTCGTAACTCCCCATATCTTCAAAATGCTTTTTGATCTCTTGACCTGCGCACTCCAGGAAATCTTCCTCAACGATCTGCCTGTAGTAAATGTAAGCATCTTCCTCGTCTTCATTATCTACGTCCCCCCAAAAAGGACAGATCATACAGAATTTGTCCAGAGGAAAGGCATCAGGGGTGTAGTCAGCGACTGGTCCTCTAAAGGAAATTGCACCATTGTTGTTTACCTACAGGATAAAAAGAAAAGAAAAAACTTTTTTACAGCTAGAATTCTCGAGAAACCCTATTCTAAAATGTAAAAACACAATGTAGCAGCAGCCACGCCATAGGACACCCAACAATAAGGGTGATTCATTTTCACAAAGCAATATGCCTTTGCACACAGGTACGGACTAGTATTCCGGGGGTTTCTCTCTTCCCTAATTTTTCCTCCCTTATTCAGCTAATGTGACCCCAGTGCTGACGGGGAGGGGCAGTTGAGGGGCAAGGATGTCCTCAGGAGCTCAACGTCCCCCTTATGAACCTATGATGTAAACTGGCCTGCATGGTGCCTGTGGTTGTAGTTCTGCGCAAAAACTCGCTGGCTTGTTGACAATTTTTATGTGTTTTTAGGGCATTTTGGCAAGTCACCCCTGAAGAATCCAGAAGGTACCCAAGGGTGCCATGGAACCCTGGTTGAAAAATGCTACTTTAACCGCTTACCGCCCGGCCCATAGCAAAATGAAGGCCTGGAAGTGGTTCAGTAATCCTGACTGGGCGTCAAATGACATCCAGCAGGATAACAAGCCAGCGCGCCCCCACGGGGCCATGCAGCGTGGCGTTCTGTGGTGTGGTGTGTCACTCTCACACACCGCATCTCCGACTGCGGTAAAGAGCCTCTGACGCAGGCTCTTTACCACGTGATCAGCTGTGTCCAATCACTGTTGATCACAGCGTGAACCAGGAAGAGCCGGTAATCGGCTTTCCCCGGTTCGCACTGATAGAGAGAGACGATCGGCGGCTCTCCTGACGGTGGGGGGGTGTGCACTAATAATCAGGATTGATTATCAGCGCAGCCCCCATCAGAGGTGCCCACCACAATGCCCATTAGTGCCTATCAGCTGCCAGTCAGTGCCCACCCAAATCGCCAATCAGTGCCCATCAAAGTGCCAATCAGTGCCCATCAATAACGCCTGTCAGTGCCCTTCACAGATGCCCATCAGTAATGCCTGTCGGTACCTCCTCATCAGTGCTGCCCATCAGTGCCGCCTATCAGTGCCCATCAGTGCCGCCTATCAGTGCCCATCAGTGCTGCCTATCAGTGCCACCTATTAGTGCTCATCAGTGCTGTCTATCTGTGCCCATCAGTGCCACCTATCAGTGCCCATCAGTATCGCCTATCAGTGCCCATCAGTGCTGCATATCAGTGTAGCCTACCGGTACCCATCAGTGCTGCATATCAGTGTAGCCTATCGTACCCATCAGTGCTGCATATCAGTGCCAACTACCAGTGTCCATCAATTCTACATATTAGTGCCTCCTCATCAGTGCCCATCAGTGCCAACTTATCAGTGCCACCTCATCAGTGCCTATCATTGAAGGAGAAAACAACATTTTATAAAAGAAATTAGCAAAAAATAAAAAACCCAGTGGTGATCAAATACCACCAAAAGAAAGCTCTATACATGGGAAGAAAATGATAAAAATGTAGTTTTGGTAAAGTGTAGCCATTCAAAGTATGTCAGCGCTGAAAATTGTCCTGGGCAGGAAGGGGGGGAAAGTGCACTGTGTTAAAGTTGTTAAAAAGTTACAGGTGGGGTCCCTCCCCCAGAGAGGGAAAAACATTTTTTTTTGTTTTTTTGTGTTTCTCTGTATTTTGGTATTCTGGGACTGGGTTTCACAGTTTTGAGATTTCAAAGAGTTTTGGGAGCGCAACAAATCTTAAACCCCTTTGTCCAGGACTTGCAGGAGACCAGCAGGCTGTGAGTGCAGGTGCGTACAGCCTTTAAAATGAAGGACTTGATAGCTCGGGGCTCCCATTTGGAGACAGGCGTGTGCTCCTGTCAGAAGACGCAAGACACAGCACCCTATTCTGGAGGAGAGCTTCCTTGTCCATAGGGATGAGAAAGAGTCAAGACACCCGAGAGAGTCTGGGAGACTGGGAGTGCCGAGATGACTAGGTGAGTCCAGGGGACTGAGGGAATCTGAAAGACTCAGAGGAGTGAGAGAGACTGGGGTATCAGAAGAACCCTATCGAGAGGCCAGGGAGTGGGGTTGTGCAGAAGGGTGCTGCAACTACAAGGCTGAGACCCAAGAAGCCAGGAGAGCTGGGCGAGGTGGTCTGAGGGATCTATCGAAGGTCAGGTTTGGGGCCTAAGCGGCGGCTCTGCTGCAAAGAAAGCCTGGTGGCTCGTATTATTCTGACTGCGCCTGTTTGGATGGTAAAGAGTAAAGACCCCTGCATGGGAAACTCTGATGTAAGAACTTTGCTTTAGATTTGTTTATTAACAAGCAAAGCCTTAAAACCACAGTTTGGACTGGCATGAACTCACTACAAATGTTTCTACCACCACTGAGCTGAATTCCCTAAAATCACAGTTGACTTTTCAATCCCATACAGTATACACCTCAGTCCAATAAATCCTGAAACGGGATTTGACCCTTCTAAATCCAACCTAAATCTAAAATAAAAAGTTTTGCCTGAAGTATCGATTTAAAGTGTAAGTAAACTCCCATGAACTATTTCTAAGGCTTACCTATAGGTACAGTAAGTACCGTTTAGGAAATATTTACTTGTGTATCCGCCGGTGACGTCACCGTCTCATTCGCTCTGAAGGAACGGCATACCGGGCCTTTCCTTCAGAGCCCTGTGCTGTGAACAGCGGCTCTTGTGGGAGTGAGGTCATCTCGCCTCGTCCAATCAAAGGCCACCAACCTGGAAGGAAGACCGGGTGAAGATGGAAGCCCTGTCAGCGCTGACAGCGAGGCGCTGGAGGGCTTTGTTTTACGGAAAAAATGTCATATAATCAATGCCATCTTAAGAGCATTATAGGCCCCCGGGCAATACAGTGCACTGGGGCTCTGCCTACACAATCAAGCACAAGAATAAAAATTCTAATTAATAATAAGGCTATATTTATTGGTACTTCCAACAAAATCAGTGTTTAAACGTTAACACAACGTTTGAACAATATAACACAGTGGCTGCGTTTGATGGGCACAGTGGCAGCGTTTGATGGCCACAGTGGAAGCGTTTGATGGCCACAGTGGCAGCTTTTGATGGCCACAGTGGCAGCTTTTGATGGCCACAGTGGCAGCGTTTGATGGCCACAGTGGCAGCGTTTGATGGCCACAGTGGCAGCGTTTGATGGCCACAGTTGCAGCGTTTGATGGGCACAGTGGCAGCGTTTGATGGCCACAGTTGCAGCGTTTGATGGGCACAGTGGCAGCGTTTGATGGCCACAGTTGCAGTGTTTGATGGCCACAGTGGCTGCGTTTGATGGCCACAGTGGCAGCGTTTGATGGCCACAGTGGCAGCGTTTGATGGCCACAGTGGCAGCTTTTGATGGCCACAGTGACAGCTTTGATGGGCACAGTGACAGCTTTGATGGGCACAGTGGCTGTTTTTAATGGGCACAACTTACTTAGACTTACTTGAGGCCGGCCTGGTGCAGTTCAGTGAGTCACTCACTCACAGCAAGGCAGCTATCGCATTAGAAACGCTCCGCTCCCTCTGAGCCACGCTGTCTGAAGAACATGGCAGAGGTGGGCGGAGCTTGTTTACTAGCCGCTGAGGCGGCGCACTATGAATGCTGGGGCGGCGCGCTATGAATGTTGGGGCAGCCGGGGCCTCTGACTGATGTCACTGGTTCCTAGCTTCCTGGGGCGGCCGGCGATTCTAGCAAGCGAGCAACCAGTGCAGTGCAGTCAACTTCAAGTCAGTGTCGGCGCCCCTCTTCTGCAGCAGATTGCAGCACTGGGGCGCGGTGCACCCGCCCAGGATCGGCCCTGGGTGGGGCCCTCCAGGCAAGTGGGGCCCCCAGGCAACTGCCCAGCGTGCCCAGTCGAAAAGACGGCCCTGCATATAATGTGCTAGTATGCGATACATACTAGCACATTAAAACTTTGCCTTGCAGGTTTAAAGGAGAGAAAAAAAAGGGTGGTTTACGACCGCTTTATGAATTTTTATATAGTCATGGTGGATTCAGTAAGATAAAACCTACGTAACAAGATCGGTGTGTCTCCCCAAAGAATGTGAATGAATGGAGTAAGGCAATTTCATCTGTTGCACCGTCATCATCTTCTGGAGTTGTTAGGTCATTAAAAGCTGGCCCGTAATTAAAAAGATTTGTGCCTGCGGAGGAAAGATCAAAATAGCAAACGCGTCAGCAAGGCATAACAAGTCATACTGTATGTTAAAATACAAGGCAAAGGGAAAATTCCATTTTTTTTTTTTAAATGACCTAACATACAAAACTGTGATATGCATCACTTTGGAATGAATGAATAATGATGTTTGCATTGCTGTCTGTGTCTGGCTATTATTTTTTTATAGCTACTGAAAGAAAAACAATACCGCCTCCCTTTTATCAGCCATGATGACTGCACTGAGT
Organism: Lithobates sylvaticus; assembly: GCA_028564925.1. Taxonomy (NCBI): domain Eukaryota; kingdom Metazoa; phylum Chordata; class Amphibia; order Anura; family Ranidae; genus Lithobates; species Lithobates sylvaticus. The sequence goes on from CM053035.1 coordinate 16,035,713, forward strand.
TCCTAGCCAAGTCATTTCCACTGTGGTCATCCCTCTGCTCCTTTGTACACCTCACTGCCTCTACATGAAGTCACAACTGAGGTTAAAGGGTATATAAACCCAAAAGCAAAAAAAGTTCTATATTGTAGTCCTTAGATGGGGTGGCTACGCTAGTTTTCTAACCATTGTTTAACCATTGGGAGCCCTACACTGGCTCCCAATCACCCAGCGAATTAAATTCAAAATACTAACCACAACATACAAAGTCATTCACAACTCTGCCCCGAGCTACATCACCAATCTTGTCTCCAAATATCACCCAAACCGTCCTCTCCGCTCTTCTCAAGACCTCCTACTCTCAAGCTCTCTCGTCTCCTACCCTCCCATGCTCGTCTCCAGGATTTCTCCAGAGCCTCTCCAATCCTCTGGAACTCACTACCTCCACCGGTCCGGCTATCCCCTACTCTTGCTACCTTCAGGAGATCCCTGAAAACTCATCTCTTCAGGAAAGACTATCACGTCTCCAACGAATCTTCTACCACTTCCATCAGCTCATTCCCCACAGTTACAACCTTTTGTACCACCTGCCCCACCCTATTAGATTGTAAGCTCTCTTAATCGTCTTGTATTATATTGTATTATAACTGTATTGTCTCCCTTTTATATTGTAAAGCGCTGCGTAAACTGTTGGCGCTATATAAATCCTGTATAATAATAATAATAGTTTTAGTGGAAAATATGTGTACTCCATTGCAGTTTATGGTGGTTTGAGAAATCAACCGTACCTTCTTTCTTACACACAGAGGAGAAAATGGATGGCAAAGCTGAAATAAAAAAAAAAAACAGGAAACGAATTACATTTTGTTAAACTAATATAAATACATCAGGTTTGAACATAAAATAAACAGTATGTGCTTCAAGATACAGTTAAGCAGTTTGAGTGTATTTGGGAACCCTGGGCACGAGAGGTGAACATCTCCCTCACTACTTACCGTATTTATCGGCGTATAACACGCACTTTTTCCCCCTTAAAATCGGGGGAAAGTCGTGGGTGCGTGTTATACGCCGATACCCCCAAAAAAAATGACAAAAATTGCAAGCGCCGCTGAAAAATAGCGAGCGCGGCCGAAAAAGAACGAAGCGCCCCCGGAAAAAGCTGAGCAGACTCTGCTCTGCTCGTAGTCCCGCCTCCCTGCGCTCGCTCCGGAAACAGCAGGGAGGCGGGACCGCGAGCTTAGCCGTCCGAGTCGGCTCGGCTTTTTCCGGGGGCGCTTCGGTCTTTTTCGGTCGTGCTTAGGGTTTTTTCGGCGGCGCGCGCGACAGCGTCTCGGCGGCGGGAAATTTAAACCCGGAAAAGACTGAAAATGACGCTGGCAAGCTACAATGGCACTGGGCAAGGCTGCAATGACGCTGGGCAAGCTACAATGATGCTGGGCAAGGCTGCAATGACGCTGGGCAAGCTACAATGACGCTGGGCAAGGCTGCAATGACGCTGGGCAAGGCTGCAATGACGATGGACAAGGCTGCAATGACACTGGGCAAGGCTGCAATGACACTGGGCAAGGCTGCAAATGACGCTGGGCAAGGCTGCAATGACGCTGGGCAAGGCTGCAATGACGCTGGGCAAGCTACAGTGACGCTGGGCAAGCTACAGTGACGCTGGGCAAGCTGCAATGACGCTGGGCAAGCTGCAATGACGCTGGGCAAGCTGCAATGACGCTGGGCAAGCTGCAAATGACGCTTAAATGTAAGTTGTTTTTTTTTCCCTAAACTTCCCTCCTAAAACTTTTTTTTCCTTAAAATGCCCTCCTAAACTTGGGGTGCGTGTTATACGCCGGTGCGTGTTATACGCCGATAAATACGGTACTCACCAGTCCGGGTTGCAGGAGTAGTGCCTTTCGTTTTTTCTGGTAAAATGTGACTTTAGAAAGAACCTGTTGCGGTTCTCCATCTTGGCTGTGGGCGAATGAAATCTCGTCCTGGATTTCACTGACGCCCATTCATTCTAATCCCGCGCATGCGCCGTCAGCAGCTCACAACGGCGGCGGCGTCAAAAGTCCCGCAAGTCTTGCGCGATCTCGAGCCAGGCAGCCGCACTGACACAAGCTCCCAGGAGACAGTGCGGGCTAGGGGATATTACGTAATAGCCGTAATATCCCTGCCCATATCCGAGGGACCAAGAACCAGGAAGCGATGGATGCCAAGAAGAAGAACAGCTAAAGGTAAGTTAAAAAAAAAAAAAAAAAAACTGCCGTTTCGGATCGAGGAAGGTGAGTACTTTTTTTATAGGGTTTAAAAACGGGTGGCGCTCCGCTTTAAGTAAGCTCCGGGAGGCAGTGGAGGACAGAAGAGCCTGGTGAGCTATGGTCCATGAGGTCACGAAGAGTCAGACGCGACTAAATGACTGAACAACAACAACAATGGTTTCCAAATGGTTGACTAATGCCGAGTACACACGACCAGTCTTTCCGACTCGTAATTTGATCTGAGCATGCGTGGCACTTTGTCCGTCGAGAATTCTCTACAGGCGATCGGAAAAAGTCCGATCGGATTTTGTTGTCGGAAAATTTGAGAGCAGGATCTCTGCGTCCGACGGAAAAAAGTCAGATGGAGCCCACACGCGGTCGGATTTTCCGACAAAATGGTCCGATCGGACATTTTCTGACGGAATTTGTGTGTACGGGGCATAAGGCTGGAGTTGGTTTCATGTACATACTCAGGAGCAAGGGTAGGTACACCGTACTTTATTTTCTTTCCTATTTGTTAGAATATTACAGCTTACAATATTTTTTTTTCCAACGTGCTTCAATATTTTGGATATCTTTATGGAGGTGTGAACTAATATCAGCAGTAACATGCAAGCATCAGCATAGATAGTATCCTATATGATAGGAGTTGGACTCATGTACCTACCCAGGAGCAGAAGTGTTAAACCAATCCACGTCTTCATGATTGTTCTCTTTCCTCCCTGAAACATGATAGTATTATTAATGCTTAATAAATATCAGAAGTGAGCATATAGGAAGCTATGGCTCGGTCCACCAGCTTCCAGTAGAACCAGCCAGTGGAGACCAAGCAATTAGCATTGTCAGATACAAACCAGATCAAATCAAGAATGGACAAAAAATCGGACATGTTGCATTTTTTTTTTTTTTTTTTTTCGAAGCAAGACATCGCAACACAAGGTAGGGCTGTTACCACACCCAGGGCCGTCTTTGATATCGATTGGACCCTGGGCAAAACTTTTCTTGGGCCCCCCCCCCCCCATGTAGTTTTGCTCTCTACCTGCTCTGAGACATACAATAAACATCAGTTTACTGAATCAGATCAGGCAGCTATTGTGATTGGTTGCCAGAGGTTACAGTGTATCATTACCGCTCACTGACTGGTTGCTAGAGGTTACAGAACACATTACAGCTCACTGATTAGTTGCTAGAAGTTACAGCACACTATTTCTGCTTGTTGATTGGTTGCTAGAGATTACTGTGGATATGACCTCAGGGGGTCATGATACACATATCAATGCCGCCGGCCGGCCAGATTTACTTATGAATCCCACTGCTATTTACATTTGAATGCCGGTAATGTACATGTAAACACAGGGTCTGCAGGTGAGAGCCATCTGTACACAACAATAGGGCAGAGCTGGGCAGCATTAGTAGCAGCACTTCACACTGAGATATTGGGACACAGCACGGGACTAAAACCTCAAGGGACGAGGGAATTTAAACCAGGATAGTTGGCAAGTATGAGGCAGCTTCTTTGGGCCCCACAACAATGACAGGGCCCAGGGCAGCTGCCCCTTTTGCCCTGCCTTAAAAACGGCCCTGACCACACCGCAGTGGTGAGCTCCATGCACCTATCTTGAAGATGTATTACCTTGGTACAGTAGGGTGTTTTTGGATATTAATGGCTTTACAAATACAATGCACTAACATAAGCATGATGCTTGTGGTAATGCACAAAATATGTGCATTACCACAACAAATACGTGTAAATGGGCGCTAGCTGAATTTAAACATATCTGAGATACACGTATGTCTGTAGCCAGACAGTAAATAAATAAATATGTAAAAAGTTGATTAAAAAAAAAGGGGGGGGGGGGGGCAGACCCAATGCAAATTGGTCTACTGTATATACTCGAGTATAAGCCGACCTGAATATAAGCCGAGGCACCTAATTTTACCACAAAAAACTGGGAAAACGTATTGACTCGAGTATAAGCCTAGGGTGAGAAATGCGCAGCTACTGTATGTGGAAAAGAGGGTCAACAATGCCCAATGCCCCACTGTGCCCCTTTGCATGCCTCACCCCCCTTTGCATGCCTCACTGTGCCCATTTGCAGCCATAGGTCCCCCGAACTTCAAACTTGGTAGTTAAGGGTTCCTCGATGCCCCCTGTCTGAAGACAAAATTTGGGGTCTCTGGACCCAAAGGGTCCTGAAATGACATTGCTGCAGATGGACCCAGTTGACCGAATTTGGGGACCCATATCTTGGGGTCACTTGGTGCTAGGAACCCCAAATTTGGTGGGCAAACCCAGTGGAACTAGCACTACAACATATCCTTGGTGTTCCCATCACCAAGTGGCCCAGAGATACGGGGCCCCAAACTCGGTTCGGAAAATGTCAAGCACTTTTCTGCAGCAGAGATTGACATTTTCCGAACCGACTTTGGGGCCCCGTATCTCGGGAACCCCATCTTTGGAGAAAGCACTTTTCTGCAGCAGAGAATGACATTTTCCGAACTGACTTTGGGGCCCCGTATCTCGGGAACCCCATCTTTGGAGAACATATTTGGGGTTCCTAGCGCCAAGTGGCCCCGACATACGGGGCCCCAAAGTCGGATCGGAAAATGTCATTCTCTGCTGCAGAAAAGCGCTTGACTCCAGTATAAGCCGAGGGGGGCATTTTCAGCACAAAAAAATGTGCTGAAAAACTTGGGTTATACTCGAGTATATACGGTATGTTTCTAATAGCATCTTCAATATCTCATTCATGACAGGTGATCTTTCAAATCGTTTGTCTGTCTGTCACTAGTAGTGTCCACCCAAAACTGAAGTATCAGCATTAGAAATTTAACAGAAAATTGAGTGAATATACCTCGATCGAAATTGGCTTTATCGTAAAAATTGTTTATCTTAAACAGATTTTTCAGACAATTCTACAGAATTCTTCTTGAAAATTTTCTACAAAATATGCGTACAAATTAAACTAGAGCCCGAACAGCCAAAAATAGTTACATAGTAGGTGAGGTCGAAAAAAGACACAAGTCCATCAAGTTCAACCTATGTGTGTGATTATATGTCAGTATTACATTGTATATCCCTGTATGTTGCGGTCGTTCAGGTGCTTATATAATAGTTTCTTGAAACTATCGATGCTCCCCGCTGAGACCACCGCCTGTGGAAGGGAATTCCACATCCTTGCCGCTCTTACAGTAAAGAACCCTCTACGTAGTTTAAGGTTAAACCTCTTTTCTTCTAATTTTAATGAGTGGCCACAAGTCTTGTTAATCTCCCTTCTGCGAAAAAGTTTTCTCCCTATTGTGGGGTCACCAGTACAGTATTTATGAATTGAAATCATATCCCCTCTCAAGAGTCTCTTCCCAGAGAGAATAAGTTCAGTGCTTCCAACCTTTCTTCATAACTAATATCCTCCAGACCCTTTATTAGCTTTGTTGCCCTACTTTGTACTCGCTCCGTTTCCAGTACATCCTTCCTGAGGACTGGTGCCCAGAACTGGACAGCATACTCCAGGTGCGGCCGGACCAGAGTCTTGTAGAGCAGGAGAATTATTGTTTTATCTCTGGAGTTGATCCTCTTTTTAATACATGCCAATATTCTGTTTGCTTTGTTAGCAGCAGCTTGGCATTGCATGCCATTGCTGAGCCTATCATCTACTAGGACCCCCAGGTCCTTTTCCATCCTACATTCCCCCAGAGGTTCTCCCCCCAGTGTATAGATTGCATTCATATTTTTGCCACCCAAATGCATTATTTTACATTTTTCTACATTGAACCTCATTTGCCATGTAGTTGCCCACCCCATTCATTTGTTCAGATCTTTTTGCAAGGTTTCCACATCCTGTGGAGAAGTTATTGCCCTGCTTAGCTTAGTATCGTCCGCTAATACAGAGATTGAACTGTTTCCCCCATCGCCATCCTCCAGGTCGTTTATGAACAAATTAAAGAGGATTGGTCCCAGCACAGTAGTGCAATAGTACTGAATAAATAGAGGTGCGCCATTATCAAGACAAAATGTATAACAGAAATCAAATCTATTCCGATTTCTGTATCAGAAGCAAGCAAAGGGGGAAAAGGCAGAGTGACAATTATTTTCACAACAGCTGTGATCAATTAAAAAGATAATGTAATTGTAAGCATTTATTCTATTGTTTCAATGGCAAGTACGATCTGCATATTAAAGTAATAAAACTTAAGGCACAACTGACTATAACCTAAGATGTGCCATGTAGAATATTTATAATTTTTTTAATTTTTTTTGTTATTTGTAGAAATACTGTAAATATACCGTATATGCTCGAGTATAAGCCGAGTTTTTCAGCACATTTTTTTGTGCTGAAAGTGCCCCCCCTCGGCTTATACTGGAGTCAAGCTGTCATGGTTAAGCAATAGAGTTGTCTGCTTACCTGTCTCCATGTGTTCATCTCTAGAGACCAGCCGACCATCACCTGACTGCTTTTATATCCCTCCTCTGGCAGGGCTCCACCCTAGCTCCTATCACAGGACTCTATATTAACCTGTGCACTGCAGGCCAACCCTGCTGATCAACCTTTGTGTGTTTGGCTTTCTGTAACCAGCCGTGTGCTATTCAGTGTTCTGTTGCCGACTTTGGCGTGTCCCTGACTATCCCTGTTTGCCTGTGACCCTGACCTTCTGGCGTGTCCCTGACTATCCCTGTTTGCCTGTGACCCTGACCTTCTGGCGTGTCCCTGACTATCCCTGGTTGCCTGTGACCCTGAACCTTGGCGTGTACCTTGTTGTCTGTTTCTGCTTGTGGCCCTGACCTTGGCTTATCCCTCACTATCCCTGTCCTCCTGTTGCCTACTGTGGGTGTGAGCTGGGGGACCCTGGGGGTCGCGACCTGGAGCCGGTTGCAGCCCAGTCCATCCTCACCACTAGAGGCGCTGGTGAACACCAGCTGGCTCTTAGACTCCGCGCCCCAGGGAATCTTAAGCTCTAACCCCCGGTGGGATCCGTCTTGGTGTCCAGCGGCCCTGTGTTCCGAATCACCTGGACTCCCGTCCGCTGCAGTCAGCCATAGATGCACTCCTGATCCCGACGGTGTGCATCTGTCACCTAGCCTCAGGGTGACCTGACACAAGCACTTTTCTGCAGCAGAGAATGACATTTTCCGACCCGACTTTGGGGCCCCGTATCTCGGGGCCACTTGGTGCTAGGAACCCAGAAACATATCCAAATTTGGGGTTCCTAGCACCAAGTGGCCCCCAAGATACAGGGCCCCAAAGTCGGTCAACTGTGTCCATGGGAACCCTTAACTACCAAGTTTGAAGTTCGGGGACCTATGGCTGCAAATGGACATTGTTGACCCTCTTTTCCACTAACAGTAGCTGCGCATTTCTCACCCTAGGCTTATACTCGAGTCTATACGTTTTCCCAGTTTTTGGTGGTAAAATTAGGTTCCCTTTGGCTTATATTCGGGTCGGCTTATACTCGAGTATATACGTTACTCGTATTCTTTTATTTCACTGACATGAAAGATCTGTGTGTTAAATTCTTAAAATTAATAAAACATAAGCAACGTTTCACTGCATAACTTAACATATTATAAGTTACATATGATAAAATGAAAACCAATTGTAATGAAAATATGAAAACTCAAATTTTCCGAACTAATGCTTTAACTCTTTCTTTGTATATATCTATACTAGATTATTGAGGTTATATTACTACCTCTATCTTATCATTTTTTAGATATTAATGTCAACATAACATTACTTATCTTAAGAACCATTATTTGTTATAAAGATAGTCAGTATATAACAATAGATAACTTTACCTTGTTAATCTATACATATTTATGAAGCTTTGTTATAAGTTTTTGACCCCCTTTATATAAGAATTCTTATGATGCAATTCATTTGTAACTTGTAAAACACAATAAAATATTTTACAAAATGAAAACGCTAATTTTATATAAATAAATGTTATATTTATAACTCTGAAGCAGCAATATCATGATGCTTTGTTAATTAAGAAAAATACATTTAAATTGTAAGCTCTTATGAGCAAGGATCTCTTAACCCTCTTGAATTTTATTGTATCGTAACGGTACTGTCTCCCTTTAGATTGTAAAACGCTGCGCAAACTGTTAGCGCTGTATAAATCCTGTATACAGGGGGTCCCCGACTTACGAACGCCCGACCTACGAACATCCCCTACTTACGAACCGGGCGCTGCGGGGACCCTCTGCCATTTTCCGCGGACTCTTGGCCGTTCTGCGCATGCGCGGCCAGACGCAGCTTCGGAAAATGACGGCAAACATCGGAAATGTCCGTAATTTGCCGCGCATGCGCAGAACGGCATTCGGCGGAACATCAGAAATGTCCGTAATTGTCGGTCTGCGCATGCGCGGCCGACTTACAAACATTTCCGATTTAGGAACAGGCGGACAGTCCCTAACGAGTTCGTAACTCGGGGACCCCCTGTAATAACAATAAGTTCATCCTTAAACCTTGTTTCTCTTGTTTCACTGGGATAGGGGGTCTGCGTATTCCATCCTAAGAAAAGGTAAGGCTCCATGCACACTGGACATTAAAATAATGTTATAAAAACGCCAGTAGCTTTGCAGTGAGTCTTTCAACGTTTTTTTTAAGTTTTTGCAATAGCGCTTATTAGCTTTTTTTTTGCGTTTTTCCACGTTAGCGTTTTTTAGCATTTTTTGGGGGGGGGTTTTGTACTATTTTTTGTTTTTTTTTTCCAGTCGATCAAAAACGTTAAAAAAAACGCTGGTGAGCCATGTTTTTGAGCGTTTACCGGCGTTTATGAGCGTTTGGCGTTTTTTGTGGTCAGAAAAACAAATCCTGAACGCAAATTTTATGGCGCTCAGAAAACAGCCCATAAACTCCACTGCTGATAAACGTCCAAAAAACTTCCATGTGTGCATGGACACATAGGATACCATAGAGGGGAGTTTATGGGCTGTTAAAAAAAAAACACCCAAACTCTCAAAAACGTCTGTTTATGAGTTTCAGTGTGCATGGAGCCTAAGGATTTTTTTGACTAGATAACCTAAGGCACGCAGATTTTTTTTAAAGTCCATTAAAACACGTATACAATATATATATAGATATATATATATATATATATATATATATATATATATATATATATATATATATATACATATATATATATCAATTATATTCAAAGTACAAAATAAATTGTCTCTGAAAAAGTGTAACATTGACTGTTAAATCCTTAAGGCTACTTTCACACTGGAGCGGTAGGGGCGCTGGCGGTAAAGTGGCGCTATATTTAGCGCCGCTTTTCCCGGTGTTTTAGCAGCGCATTTCGGCCGCTAGCGGGGTGGTTTTACCCCCCGCGAGCGGCCGAAAAAGGGTTAATACCTCCCGCAAACCGCCGCTGCAGCGGCGTTTTGCGGGCAGGTTCGGCGCGCTGCCCCATTGTTTTCAATGGGAACGGGCGCTATAAGAGCGGTAAATATACCGCTCCTATAGCGAGCCAAAGATGCGGCTTGCAGGACATTTTCCAGCGTCCTGCAAGCGCACCGCTTCAGTGTGAAAGCCCTCGGGCTTTCACATTGGAGACACAGCAACAGCTGTTTCGGGTCGGTTTGCAGGCGCTATTTTTAGCGCAATAGCGCCTGCAAACCGCCCCAGTGTGAAAGGGGCCTAACAGTAATATAACGTGAGGGACGTAAGACTAGAAAAAAATAGGCAAGAAAATTCTAAGAAATTGTTTAGTTAACACATTGTTATGAAACAATTGTTATGAAAAAAAAGTTATGAAAATATATAATAAGCATTATTCGTTATAGCAAAAACAATTGTAATAATAAACTGGCATAAAAGCATTGAAATCACTGTAAAATACATCGTATTTTTTCTATGCTCCTATCTCAAAATTTTCTTGACAAATAAAAATAAAAATAAATAAAATCCAAGTATTTTTTTTTCTCTTCCATACAGAATGTATTTTTTAAAATCTGGTCTAAAAATTGGAAGTACAGTAAATCTGTAGACTTTGTAGACTGCAAAATCAACTGTGCACACATATATATATATATATATATATATATATATATATATATATACGGTATATATATACTGTATATACTGTATATTATTATTTTATACTGCATTGATGGCCATAGAGTCCAAACCAAGGGCCCAAGTTTTTTTGTTTTTTATGGCAAAAATAAAGCAAGGAATCTGATTAGTCACTACAGTCAACATCTTGGCCTTTGTTGATTTTTTTTTTTTTACTTTTTTTTTTAAAATCATGCCTTAATTTAGATTTTTATTTTTTTTTTTTCCAAACAGCTTTTTATACATCGATATGAAATTACCCTAATTGCAGAAAATAATTGTGAAACAATATTGCCTACATTCGGAGATATTGTAAAGTGCTGCGCAAACTGTTGCCGCTATATAAATCCTGTATTATTATAATAATAATAATTTAGCCTCTTCAATTCAGCCATTTTTAGGACAATCAAAAAATTGCCCCCTTCTAGTTTCCTGATTTGGATCATCACTGGAGGTGATTGTTGCACTACACAAGACAAAATTGATATCTATGATTGCTTTGCATTGCACAATTAGTATAATTGCGTATAATATAATTGTATATAATTTGCAACCTTCCACCAATTGGTCAGTCTCATACACGTTTCTTGCAGCTCAAAGCCCCATATCCAAATTTTCCTACGCACGTGCGTCAGTGGTGCAAATGTAAAAAATGCGTCATTTTCTGGGCATAGAAAGTTCCTAATTTCAAAATCCACTTTGCACTACAAGTGCAAACTACAAGTGCAAAGTGCACTTGAAATTGCACTGAAAGTGCACTTGGCAGTGCAGTCGCTGTCGATCCGAGGGGGACATGCAAGGAAAATAAGAAAACAGCATTTTAGCTTGCACATGATTGGATGATAAAATCAGCAGAGCTTCCCCTCATTTCAGATCTAGCCCTTATGCTGCGTACACACGAGCGGACTAGGACTTCGACGGACTAGGCCCGACGGTCTTTCTGACGGACCTTCGGCGGAGTTCCGATGGACTTTCCGAATGAACGGACTTGGCCACACTCATTCACACTAAATTCTAACGGATTCTAACGTGATGACGTACGACCGGACTAGAATAAGGAAGTTCGTAGCCAGTAGCCAATAGCTGCCCTAGCGTCGTTTTTTGTCCGTCGGACTAGCACACAGACGAGCGGATTTCTCTATAGGAACTGGGTCCGGCGGAGTTCCGGCGGAAAAAATTGAAACATGTTCTATTTCTAAAGTCTGTCTGATTTTTCGACAGCAAAAGTCCGATGGAGCCCACACACGATTGATTTGTCCGACGGATTCGTTCCGTCGGACCTTTGCTGTCGAAAAGTCCGCTTGTGTGTGTACGCGGCATTAGATTTACAGCAACTGCACTTCCAAGTGCACTTAAAAGTGCAATTTTAAGTGCACTTCGCACTTGTAGTGCAAAGTGGATTTGCCTTTCGTAAATAACCCCCTATTGAGATATACTCTGAAAGCAATTATACAACAGTTCCATCAATTCACATTTTTGGACTCATAAAAACATAACTTTTTTGAATATAAGAAACAATGGGGGTTATTTATGAAAGGCAAATCCACTTTGCACTACAAGTGCACTTGGAAGTGCAGTCGCTGTAGATCCGAGGGGGGCATGCAAGGAAAATAAAAAAACAGCATTTTAGCTTGCACATGATTGGATAATAAAATCAGTAGCGCTTCCCCTCATTTCAGATCTACCCCTTATGCCGCGTACACACGGTCGGAATTCTCATCGGAAAAAGCTCTGACGGAATTTCGCTCAAACTGTCTTGCCTACACACGGTCACACCAAATTCCGACGGTCAATAACACCACGCCTTAAAAAACATTCGACTGCACCCTAAAAGGGACGTTTAATACTTCTGAGCATGCGTCAAATTTTTTCCGAGCATGCGTCGGAATTTTGCGTGTCGGAGTTGCCTACACACGATCGGAAAATCCGATAGAAAGGTTTTCCGTCTGAAAAATTAAGAACAGGCTCTCAATCCAAAGTCCGTCGGAAATTCCGACAGAAAAAGACCGATGGGCACACACACGGTCGGAAAATCCGATGAATAGCTCCCATCGGACTGTTTCCATCGGAAATTCCGACCGTGTGTACGCCGCATTAGATTTACAGCGACTGCACTTCCAAGTGCACTTTCAGTGCAATTTCAAGTGCACTTTACGTGCAAAGTGGATTTGCCTTTCGTCGATAAGGCAAACAGTTTTATCAATTCACATTTTTGGACTCGGCTAAAAAAAATAAAAAAAAAATAAAACATTACTTTATAATGTATGGAAGAGTAATGGAAAAAAAATACCAAGCGGTTTGTTGGGTCTGCGCATTTTTTTTTTTTTTTAATGTTCCATAAAATAGAAAAATAAATCTACTGGTTGGGCCACTAGGTTAAAAAAAAAATCGGGGACAAATCGGTTTGCTTTAATGCTATTGGGAAACTGTATCATACGTGTCTTTTTCTTGTTTTGCCCAGAGTTAATGCCCCGTACACACAGTCGGAAATTCCGACGGAAAAATGTCCGATCGGACCATGTTGTCGAAAAATCCGACCATGTGTGGGCTCCATCGGACTTTTGAGATCCTGCTCTCAAATTTTCCGACAACAAAGTCCGATCGGACTTTTTCCGATCGTGTGTAGAGAATTTCCGACGGAAAAAGTGCCACGCATGCTCAGATCAAATTACGAGACCAAAGCTATTGGCTACTAGCCTCTACGTAGTTCCGTCGTATGCAACGAACGTCACCACGTTCAGAATGATCGGATTTTCCGACAACCTTGTCCGACCGTGTGTATGCAACACCAGTGTCGGACAAAATACGTTGGAAAAAATCTGACGGATTTTGTGGTCGGAATTTCCGACCGTGTGTACGCCCCGTACAAGAGTAATGGAAAAATAAATACCAAGAGGTTTGTTGGGTCTGCCCATTTTTTTTTTTTTTTTAAATGTTCCATAAAATAGAAAAATAAATCTACTGGTTGGACCACTAGGTTAGGCCGGCCATACACGGTTCGAATTTCGAAAGAATTTTCTTTCGAAAATCGTATCTAAGAATTTTCGTATGAATTTCTCACCATTAGTGGTCTGCAGTAACAGCCGATATTCGTTCAGAAATCAAATTTGAGGAATCGGACATGTTGGAAATTTTTGGAAAAACAACCGATTTTCTAATCAATGATGGGATAATCGTGCAAGAAATGTAATAAGAAAAGAAAATTTACGGAGAGAAAAGAAGATTCCCAGAAAAGAAAATTCTTTTCTGTAGCAACATGAGGTGAAATTGAAGGCTCGGTCGGCCGAATTTCGAAAATCAATGGTGGCACAATCGGATCACAAAAAAAACGAACTTTCTGATTTTGAAAAGAAAATTCGTTCAAAATTCGACCATGTATAGCCTGCATTAAACAAAAAATCGGGGACTTAGAAAAACAAAATCGGTTTGCTTTAATGCTATTGGGAAACTGTCTTTTTCTTATCTTGCCCAGAGTTATACTTCAAATAAAGGCTGGCAGTTGTAAGAACCCCCCCGCACTGTGCTTTTATAGTTTGTCCCAAACCCTGCAACTGTCATTTTTGCTGGACATATACATAAAAATGGAGGGAAATATCAATAAAATCATATTGGATCAAACAGGAATTCATATCCAGATTACAATTACTACAAGTATTAATTAATCCCCCCACTGTTATTAGAATACAATATTTTTTTTTGTGATAAATGTCCTTTAACAATGAGTGTGCAGTGCGCCTACCTCCGGTGCTTCTGCTGGGTGTCAGGGTTTCCGAAGGGCAGTGCCAGCCCAGGTCACATTACTTATAACTGTTTAGCTGGGGGAGTTCCTCTGGCTGTCGCCACGCTCACATTTTTATATGTTGGTGCTGAGAGGCACAGCCCAAATCCCAGGGCTCAGGTGTCTTTCATGCTATCAATGCAAACACAATGCTCAGGTGAGATTCTGGTCATAGCTACAGTATGGGAGGAAAAAAACGTCAGTTTGCTCAACGTTGGAATCATTTTAGAAGGAAAAGGTCAGCATTGGAAGCCTCCATGCTTCTAATGCCCCGTACACACGGTCGGATTTTCCGACGGAAAAATGTCCTATCGGACAATGGTGTCGGAAATTCCAACCGTGTGTAGGCTCCATCGGACATTTTCCATCGGATTTTCCGACGGACAACGTTTTATCTCCTGCTCTCAAATTTTCCGACAACAAAGTCCTATCGGACTTTTTCCGATCGTGTGTAGCGAATTCCGACGGACAAAGTGCCACGCATGCTCAGATCACATTACAAGACCAAAGCTATTGGCTACTAGCCTCTACGTAGTCCCGTCGTAGGCAACAAACGTCACCACGTTCAGGATGATCGGATTTTCCGACAACTTTGTCCAACCGTGTGTATGCAACACCAGTGTTGGAAAAAATCTGATGGATTTTGTGGTCGGATTTTCCGACCGTGTGTACGGGGCATTAAAGGTTAAAGATGAACCGCAGTCTGCTCACATCATTTGTAATAAAAAAAAATCTTTGCCATTCTAATGCCGCGTACACACGGTCGGAATTGTCGTCGGAAAAAGCTCTGATGGTTTTCCCGTCGGAATTTCGCTCAAACTGTCTTGCCTACACACGGTCACACCAAATTCCGACGGTCTGTAACACCGCGGCATACAACACGTTCGACGGCACTATAAAAGGGAAGTTTAATGCTTCCGAGCATGCGTCAAATTGTTTCCGAGCATGCGTCGGAATTTTGCGTGTCGGAATTGCATACACGCGATCGGAAAAATCCGATAGAAAGGTTTTCCGTCGGAAAAATTAAGAACAGGTTCTCAATCCAAAGTCCGTGGGAAATTCCGACAGAAATAGACCGATGGGTGTACACACGGTCGGAAAATCCGATGAAAAGCTCCCATTGGACTGTTTCCATCGGAAATTCCGATGCAAGTTTTGATCCCGTACTCTGTTAACTCGGTCCTGGCTGAGGCACTTTGTTTTTTTGCAACGAAAGACTGACTGCTAATGGCTGGTTAAGGGTGCCGATTATCAACGATGTTACACAGACCTCTGAATGCTTGGAAACAGAGACACCGGATCTTCACTGCTTGTTCGCTGAGGTCCATCCTCGGAACAGTAAAGCCGGCTTCACACAGGGGCGGTGCGGTCGGCGACGGTAAAGCAGCGCTATATTTAGCGCTGCTTTACCGTCCTTTTAGCCGCGGTATGCAGCCGCTAGTGGGGTGGTGTTAACCCCCACTACCGGCCAAAAAAGGGTTAAAACCCCCCGCTGCGCCGCTGCAGCGGCGCTTTGCGGGCGGTATCCCCGCGGTGTCCCATTGATTTCAATGGGTAGGAGCGGTATAGGAGCGGTGAATACACCGCTCCTTCACCGCTCCAAATATGCAGCTAGCAGGACTTTTTTTACCGTTCTGCTAGTGCACCGCTCCAGGACCGGCTTTTTTCAGGAGCTACACAGGCGCTATTTTTAGCGCTGTAGCTCCTGAAAAAACGCCAAGTGTGAAAGGGGCCTAAGGGTTCCTTAACCACTTGCCGACCGCCGCACGCCGATATACGTCAGCACAATGGCAGCAGTAGGCAAATGGGCGTACCTGTACGTCCCCTTTAATTTGCGGGGCTAGTGGGTGCGTGACTTCGCCCGTGGGTCCCGCATACTCCGCTGGTGTCCAGTGATCGTGTCACGGAGCGGCAGAACGAGGAGATGCCTATGCAAACAAGGCATTTCCCTGTTCTGCCTAGCAACATGACAGAGATCTACTGCTCCTCGTCGTTGTCATGTTGTAGTGAGTCCACCCCCCCCCCCCCCACAGTTAAAATCACACCCTAGGACACACTTAACCCCTTGATTGCCCCCCTAGTGTTTAACCCCTTCCCTGCCAGTGTCACTTACACGGTAATCAGTGCATTTTTTTATAGCACTGATCGCTGTATAAATGACAATGGTCCCAAAATAGTGTCAAAAGTGTCCGATGTGTCCGCCGCAATGTCGCAGTCACGATAAAAATCGCAGATCACCGCCATTACTAATTAAAAAAAAAACGAATAATAAAAATGCCATAAATCTACCCCCTATTTTGTAGACGCTATAACTTTTGCGCAAACTAGGGATGCACCGATGCCACTTTTTTGACACGCGCAGATCGCCGCCATTACTAATAAAAAAAATTTATAATAAAAATGCCATAAATCTATCCCCTATTTTGTAGACGCTATAACTTTTGCGCAAACCAATCAATATACACGTATAGTGAATTTTTTTTTATCAAATATATGTAGAAGAATACATATCGGCCTAAACTGAGGACAACAATTGTTTTTTTATATATTTTTTGGGGATATTTATTATAGCAAAAAATTTAATATATTGCTTTTTTTTTTTCAAAATTTTCACTCTTTTTTTGTTTATAGCGCAAAAAAATAAAAACCGCAGTCATAATGGATTCACTAATAACGATGCTTGAGTTACTGCTGCAAACTGCAGAAGATAGCAGTGGATTCGTGGCAGGATCAACAGGTATTATTTGCAATGGTGTATTTGACAGACCAAATGGAAGCAAATATGAGAAGGCCATCGGTAGGGTTTATATCAGTCAGCCATAACATTATGATGACCCACCTAATATTGAGCGGGCCCCTCTTTTGCTGCCAAAACAGCCCTGACCCATCCAGGCGTGGGCACCACTGGACCTCTAAAGGTACGCTGTGGTATCTGGCCCCAAGCAGTCAGTAGCAGGTCCTTTAAGTCCTAAAAGTTGGGAAGTGGGGCCTCCATGGATTGGACTTGATTTTCCAGGACATAGATGCTCGCTTGGATTGAGATCTGGAGAACCACGAGTCCAAGTCAACACCTGCAACTTGTCGTTGTGTTCCTCAAACTATTCCTGAACCATTTTCCTGCCTCAGGGAATGCCATTTCCATGAAAGACTGTACTTGGTCACCCACAATGTTTAGGTAGGTAGTGCATTTCAAGTACCATCCACATGAATGGTACGACCCAATGTTTCCCAGCAGAACATTTTCCAAAGCCTCACACTGCCTCCACCATCTTGCCTTCTTCCTATACGGCATCCTTTTTCAACCTTTTCAACACAGAGGAACCCTTCCTGGTAACTTTCTGGTCTCAGGAAACCCCTGCTAAAAATCACTATCAGGGCCGGGACAAGGGGTGGGCAGGAGGGGCGGCTGCCCTGGGCACTGTGGTATCATGTGAGGTGGGGGGGCACCACAAGGAAATTGGGGGAGGGGATTTGTGTTGGAAAGGGGGATTTGGGGGGCAGCAGGGACTAAGTATTGTTCTAGGAGGGGAAATTTGGGGGGTATGCTTAAATTTAGGGGGAGGAGAAATGGGGGAAGAAGATTTGTGCTAGGAGGGATGATTGGGGTGCTTTGAGCTGGAAGGGGGGATTTGCAGTGGGGTTATTGGGAGGGGCAATTTTAGGGGTAGAGAATTTGTGCTAGGAGGAGTGATTTTTTTTTGGGGGGGGGGGCACTTGAATTGGGGGGATTTGAGGGATGGAGGGGTAAAGATTTGTGCCAGGAGGGGGGATTTCAGCAGGGGAGCAGATTTTCACTGGGAGGAGGGGGAATTTATGCTTAGGGGGTGAAAAAGATTAGCGCTGTTTTTTTTGGGGGGGGGATTTTTGATGACACATAATGCTCATACACCTTGGGGGCGGGGCACTGTTTGACATGTTTGCCCTGGGCTCTGAATGACCTTGTCCCGGCACTGGTCACTATATCTACAACTCATGACACATTAGTGTGATGGTCAGTGGGAAGACGGCTCCTTACACTTGTGGTCATTGGGAAGAATTCCCGCCTTGGGCCACTTTCAGACCGGGGTATTAGGGGCGTCAGCAGTAAAGCGCCGCTATTTTTAGCGGCGCTTTATCGTCGTTTTTGTGGCCCTTTTCACCCCCACTAACGGCTGAAAAAGGGTTAAATGCGCCCGCAAAGCGCCGCTGCATCTGCGATTTGCAGTCCGGCGGACAATCTGGCCGTCTATGTGCTAGTCCGCGGGACTTTTGAAATGAACGGACTTGCCCCACACACGGAGTAAAGTCCGTTCATTTATAACATGTCGGCAGGTAGATGGGACTAGCGAAGGAAGTCAATGCCGCCGCCTTGACACCTTGCTAGCCCCGTCACCTGGTATGGATTTAAAGGTGACGCCTACGCCAAAAAAAAAAAAACCTGGGGGTCCCCCACAAATCCATATCAGACCCTTATCCGAGTATGCAGCCCAACCGGTCAGGAAAGGGGGTGGGGACGAGCGAGCGCCCCCCCCCCCTCCTGAGCCGTACCAGGCCGCGTGCCCTCAACATGGGGGTTGCCTTGGGGAAAGGGTGGCCCTGCAGCCCCCCCCACCCCAAAGCACCTTGTCCCCATGTTGATGAGGGCAAGGGCCTCTTCCCGACAACCCTGGCCGTTGGTTGTCGGGGTCTGCGGGCGGGGGGCTTATCAGAATCTGGGAGCCCCCTTTAATAAGGGGGGCCCCCACATCCCGGCCCCCCACCCTATGTGAACGAGTATGGGGTATGATGTACCCCTACCCATTCACCTGGTGAAAAAAAATTTAATAAAAACACAACACAACTTTATTACACAGCTCCGGGGATCTTCTTCCATCTTGGGGGGGTCTTCTCGCCGGACTCCTCCGCTATCTTCTGCTAGCTCTTTTACTAGTGGAGGAGCCCGGCTTTCTCCTTCGTCACCGCCGCCGTCTGGGGGAGAAAGAAGAAAGAAGAAGCAACCTCAGGAGGAACCCTAGTTGAGAAACCCCGCCATACTCCATCCTGGTGCGGCACGCGCACCCGGCCATTCTCATGATATAAATGAAAATGTGACTCACCAGACCGGGCCAGCTTCTTCCATTGCTCCGTGGTCCAGTTTTGATGCTCATGTGCCCATTGTAGACATTTTTGGCTGTGGACACGGGTCAACATAGGTCTAGGTCAGTGATGGCAAACCTTTTTGAGCCCGAGTGCCCAAACTAAAATAAATACATTGGTTTTGTGTTGCAAAGTGCCAACACGGCAATTCGCGAGAGAGGGGGGCTGAGCAAAAGAGAGGGGTTGTGTGAGAGAGAGAGGGGTTGTGTGAGAGAGAGAGGGGTTGTGAGAGAGAGAGAGAGAGAGAGAGAGAGAGAGAGAGAGAGAGAGAGAGAGAGAGAGAGAGAGAGAGAGAGAGAGAGAGAGAGAGAGGACAGCGAGAGTGAGGGGTGTGAGAGATGCTGAGAGAGAGGGGGAGGGCAGAGAGAGAGAGGGGTGTGAGAGATATGCTGAGAGGGAGAGGGGCTGAGAGAGAGGGAGGGGGCAGAGAGAGAGAGAGGGGTGTGAGAGATATGCTGAGAGAGAGGGGGAACAGAGAGGGAGAGGGGCTGAGAGAGAGGGAGAGGGGCTGAGAGAGAGGGGACAGAGAGATAGTGGTGTGTGAGATATGCTGAGAGAGAGGGGCAACAGAGAGGAGTGTGAGAGAAATGCTGAGAGAGAGGAGGAACAGAGAGAGGGAGGGGGGACAGAGAGCGAGAGAGATGGGGACAGAGAGAGAGGGGTGTGAGAGAGGGGGAACATAGAAAGAGAAGGGGGACAGAGAGAGAGAAGAGGGACAGAGAGAGAGGGGTGCAAGAGAGATGCTGAGAGAGGGGTGATCTGAGAGAGAGGGGGACAAAAAGAGGGGGGCTGAAAGAGAGGGAGGGGGGCTGAGAGGAGAGAGAGACCGCTAGCTCTGTCCTGGACCCTCTCGTGTGCCCACAGAGATGGCTCTGCGTGCCAGCTGTGGCACGCATGCCATAGGTTCGCCATCACTGGTCTAGGTATTACAATTTGGTCAAAGTCCCTCAAATCCTTACGCTTGCCCAATTTTTTCTGCTTTCAACGCACCAGCTTCAGGGACAACATGTTCGCTTGCTGCCTAATATCCCACCCACTTTCAGATGTCGTTGTCACAAGATAATCAATGTTATTCACTTTACCTGCCGGTGGTCATAAGTTTATGGTTGAACGGTGGTGTATATACCCTTTCAACCTTCATTCTTCGAGCCAAGGAAAAGTTGCTGGCTAATATGTTGCCCAATTTCACCAGTGATCAGCATTTTTAATTTTTGAGGATTCATGCGTCTACCTAATCCTGGGCATTTGATACAGGATGTAATAATAAAGAAAAAACTTGACCTGGTAAAAAAAAGCCAAGAACATGATAAAAGGACAAACCATCACTCATCCGGAGGCACAGTTCAGCGAAGACTCCTAATCCTACCTGTGTGTACACGAGGGATTTAACAAAGGTCAACACCAATTAGCAGTGTGCGGCTATGACATCTTTTACCGCCCCCCTGGCTGCCATTGGTCCTCTCCAACCTCCAGGCCTTCATGGTCATGCCATCGAGATATGGCCGTGTTACAGATAGATTTGCTCAGTCATGAATCACACAGAGAAAAAAAAAAAAGATTAAAATGGATTTAAGTTGCAGTTCAGGGAGGCCTGGCATGAAATGTAAGAATAATATTATATAATATTTATATTCAGTTCATCTATTGGGATGAAAAAAAGTTAAAGAGAACCAGTCACTAGAGGACCAACACACCAATCAGAAAATCCAATGTTAAAGCCGAAGTTATCTTCACGAAACTGGCACCAAAATTAAAGTAATATTTTTCCTTCTTTGCCCCCCCGTCTTATTGATATGATAATACCGTATATACTCGAGTATAAACCAAGTTTTTCAGCACATTTTTTTGTGCTGAAAATGCCCCCCTCGGCTTATACTCGAGTCAAGCACTTTTCTGCAGCAGAAAATGAAATTTTCCGACCCGGCTTTGGGGCCCCGTATCTTGGGACCACTTGGTGCTAGGAACCCCCAAATGTTGTGTGAAACCCAGTGGAACCAACACGACAACATTTGGGGTTCCTAGCATCAAGTGGCCCCAAGATATGGGGCCCCAAAGCCGGTTCGGGAAAATGTCATTCTCTGCTGCAGAAAAGTGCTTGACATTTTCCGACCTGAATTTGGGGCCCTGTACCTTGGGGCCACTTGGTGCTAGGAACCCCCAAATTTGGTGCGCAAACCCAGTGGTACCAGAACTACAACATATCCAATAATGATATCACTGGGGCTAAAATAAGGTGTGTAATACCAACGGAAGAGTTTGGAAAAAAATATATACTGTATATATTCTAGTATAAGCCGACCCGAAGATAAGCCGAGGCACCTCATTTTACCACAAAAAAATTGAAAAAAAGTATTGACTCGAGAATAAGCCTAGGGTGAGAAATGCGCAGCTACTGGAAGTGGTCAACAATGTCAATTTGCATGCCTAACTGCGGCCATTTGCAGCCATAGGTCCCCCAAACTTCAAACTTGGTAGTTACGGGTTCCTAGATGCCCCCTAGCTGCAGCCAAAATTTGGGTCTCTGGACCCAAAGGGTCCCGAAATGACATTGCTGCAGATGGACACAGTTGACCGACTTTGGGGCCCTGTATCTCGGGGCCACTTGATGCTAGGAACCCCAAATTTGGTGTGCAAACCGAGTGGAACCAACACTACAACATATTCCGAGATACGGGGGCCCCAAAGTCGGGTTGGAAAATGTCAAGCACTTTTCTGCAGCAGACAATGGCATTTTCCGAACCGACTTTGGGGCCCCGTATCTCTGGGCCACTTGGTGCTAGGAACCCCAAATTTGCATATGTTGTAGTGCTAGTTCCACTGGGAGTCCTGACCTCAACCCGATAGGACACCTTGGGGATGAATTAGAGCGGAGACTGAGAGCCAGGCCTTCTCAGCCAACATCAGTGCCTGACCTCACAAATGCGCTTCTGGAAGAATGGTCAGACATTCCCATAGACACGCTCCTAAACCTTGTGGACGGCCTTCCCAGAAGAGTTGAAGCTGTTATAGCTGCAAAGGGTGGGCCAACTCAATATTGGACCCTACGGACTAAGACTGGGATGCCATTAAAGTTCTTGTGTATGTAAAGGCAGACGTCCCAATACTTTTGGTAATAGTGTGTGTGTGTGTGTGTGTGTGTGTGTGTGTGTGTGTTTCTTCTGGGGGCGGTCCTGCTTGAAGTAATCTGAAATCCTATACATTTATACATTAGTGGTTTGCAGCGTGCGGCAAAAATTAGTCACAAACCCAAAATACAAATCCTGCAGCCAAGATCCTGGGTGGAGGACATCGCAGCCCTCTGGCTGCCCCGGCCATTGCTATTTACTAAGCACAGAGCATAGCGAATGTCATTAATACGCTTTTTTTTTTTTTTTTTTTGAAGCGCGGAGAAAGCTGTCGCCATGCCAAGCCGTACATCTCTATCCCGTCACCGCAGAACCATTGCAACTCCAGTTTATTTTCAATGTTTTTTTTTACATGTTCCCTGTTGTAATGAAAGAAATTGAATATCTTCATGTAAATGTAGCAGCTTTTTCTAAAGAGTGATTCACTGTAAAAAAAAAACTGGCGGGGAGATTAGATTGCATAGACTGCTGATCAGGCACAGAAAAGTAATCTACCCCCCCCCCCTCTTCTTCTGGAGGTATGATTAAATAAATGTTTATTTATATTGTACATGTACATTGTAGACAAGTGTCATTTCTTCAGTGTTGTCACATGAAGAGATATAAATAAAATATGTGAGGGGTGTACTTACTTTTGTGAGATACTGTATTTCCAAATGGGAAAG
Organism: Lithobates sylvaticus; assembly: GCA_028564925.1. Classification (NCBI taxonomy): domain Eukaryota; kingdom Metazoa; phylum Chordata; class Amphibia; order Anura; family Ranidae; genus Lithobates; species Lithobates sylvaticus. Next base: position 16,058,687 of record CM053035.1, read on the forward strand.
AGACCTGGGGATTAGCCTTACAGACAAACAGGTAGAGAGGATTCTTTTGTTTTCCTATAAAAGGTGTTGGCCCGGTGGTATCAGACGCCTGTTAAGATTCCAAAAATGTTTCCTCAACGTCCAGATCTCTGTTGGAGATGTGGAGAGGAGACTGGTTCCCTTCATCACATTTTCTGGTCTTGCCGCTTGATTGTTCTTGCAGGAGGGGGGGGGGGGTCCCCTCCTGCCTCCCTCCGGTGTTTCCTGCCGGAAATTGAGCATAGAGATTTCTGGTGACCAGATGGTCCCAAGTCATCTCCATGACCCTCGGAGGCCCAGGCGTGGCGTTATGACGTCACGTCCGGGCCGGCAGATGTAAACAATGCCGGGGACTCGGCTGGGAAGGCCGAGAGACAGTTTATTTTTTAATTTCAGTCTTTCCAGCCTGAAGGAGAGATGTGGGGACATATAGATCTGGGAGATCTCTCCATAAAGAGGACCTGTCATGCACTATTCCTATTACAAGGCATGTTTACATAGGAATAAAAGTGATCCAAAAAAAAAAAAAAATGTAAAGAGAAAGTGTAAAAAAAATAAAAGTAAAATAAAGAAAAAGGGGAAAAAAAAAAAAAAAAAAAAAAAAAAGCACCCCCGCCCCTCCGTGCTCATGCACAGAAGCGAACGCATACGCAAGTCGCGCCCACATATGTAAACGGAATTCAAATCACACATGTGAGGTATCGTCACGTACGTTAGAGAGCGAGAATTCTGGCTTCCAAGACCTTCTCTGTAACTCCAAACAGGTAACCTGTAAAAACTTTTAAAAATGTCGCCTATGGAGATTTTTAAGTACCAAAGTTTGGCGCCACTCCACGAGTGTGTGCGCAATTTTAAAGCGTGACATGTTAGGTATCCATTTACTCGGCGTAATATCTTTTTCATTATAGAAAAAATAAGGCTAACTTTATTGTTTTGTTTTTTTTTTTTTTATTCATGAAACGTTTTTTTTTTTTTTTAGAAAAAAAAACGCGTTTGAAAAATTGCTGCGCAAATACCGTGTGACATAAAAAGTTGCAACGATCACCATTTTATTCCCTAGGGTCTCTGTTTAAAAAAAAAAAAAAAACATATATCATTTTTAAGTTTGGGGGTTCGGAGTAGTTTTCTAGAAAACAAAAAAATTATGTTTACATGTAGGAGCGAAGTGCCAGAATTGGCTTGGGCTGGAAGTGGTTAAAGCGATACAATGTCTCCTCTCTCTGCCTGTGAAATGCTCGACTGGATCGCTCTTCAGAGTCCATAGTAAGTGTGAACCAGCCCTTCAAACAACTCTTTAACCACTTCAGCCCCGGGCGATTTTACCCCCTTCCTTACCAGAGCACTTTTTGCGATTCGGCACTGCGTCGCTTTAACTGACAATTGCGCGGTCGTGCGACGTTGCACCCAAACAAAATTGACGTCCTTTTTTTCCCACAAATAGAGCTTTCTTTTGGTGGTATTTGATCACCTCTGCGGTTTTTATTTTTTGCGCTATAAACAAAAGAAGAGCGACAATTTTGAAAAAAAACGCAATATTTTTTACTTTTTGCTATATCGATATCCCATTTATTTATTTTTTTACATTTTTTTACTCAGTTTAGGCCGATACGTATTCTGCTACATATTTTTGGTAAAAAAAAAAAAAAAAAGCAATAAGTGTATATTGATTGGTTTGCACAAAAGTTATGGCGTCTACAAAATAGGGGATAGATTTATTGCATTTTTTTTTTTTTTTTACTAGTAATGGCGGCGATCTGCAATTTTTTTTTCGTGACTGCGACATTGCGACGGACACTTCGGACACTTTTGACACATTTTTGGGACCATTCACATTTACACAGCGATCGTTGCTATAAAATTGCACTGATTACTGGGTAAATGTGACTGGCAGGGAAGGGGTTAACACTAGGGGGCGCTGCAGGGGTAATATGTTCCCTATGTGAGTGATTCTAACTGTGGGGGGAGGGGACTCACAAAAGGGCTGAGACCGATCGGTGTTCCTCCGTACTGGGAACACACCATCGGTCTCCTCTCCACTGACAGGACGTGGAGCTGTGTGGAGCTCTGTTTTCCCGGGCAATCGCGGGTGCCCGGCGGACATCACGGCCGCCGGGCACCGGGTCCCGAGCAACGCCGGCGGCGCGCGCGCCCCCTAGGTGGCCGGGAATAGTAGGACGTCATATGACGCCCACCCAGGATGGGAGATCCACCTTGTGGGCGTCATTTGTCTATGGGCGGTATTGAAGTGGTTAAAAAGCTCTGTACTAGCAGAGCAGCAAATGGGATTCTTACCTCTCATACCGTCTGCACCACCTAAATTCCCAGCTAAAGTTTTTTCTTTTTTCAAGAGTGAGACTTCGAGGAATGCCGATCTCCTGGACCCCGACAGCACTCAGTGGTTCTTGCTGCTGACCTCCAAGCCAGGAGGGTCATGAAGAGTCCATAATCATTTGTTTCTGTTAACCAGATCAAAAAAAGGAAGCTAACAGGGCAAGAAAAATGTAGGCAATCCCTCATAACAATCCTGTTTACTTTTTTTTTAAGATTGATGAAGGACGATTGTCTACCCCCGAAACGAGTTGGATACGCTTCATCTTCCCGTTTTGATGTGGCTACCAGCAATGATTATGGACTTTAGGCCCCACGCACACGAGACGCTGTTAAACGCGCGTTCAGAGGCAGTTGGACATTTTTTTTTTTAACTGCCCCTGAACGCATGCAATGTTATCCTATGTCTCCATGTACACAGTCTCGTTTTTTTTTCCCCCGTTTTTATGCAGTTGCGTTTAACCTCGTTTTTCCAGAAGCAAAAAAATGGGTTTCAGACACTTTGCTTTTCCACGTTTCAGACGCAAAACGCGGCACCCGCATTTGCGTTTATAAGCGTTTTTAAATGAATCCAATCTTTTGGACCAGAAAATTCAGAAATATGATGGTAAACCATAAAAAATACAAAAAAAAATGGTTTAAAATAGAGCATATATACTCACTGATGCAATGCCATAAAAAAACTATTTTTTTAGGTAGCTTAGACCAGGGGTCTCCAAACTGTGGCCTGGGGGCCAGATGTGGCCCTTCGCTTGCCTTTAACTGGCCCTTGAAGCATATCCCTCCCATTTATACAAGACACTATTTTGCCAACTAACATCAACAACGGGGCACCATTTCTCCCACCAACACCAACAATGGGGCACTATTCCTCCCACAAATACCAAATGTGGTAAGGTTTACTCCCAATGATGCCAGAAAAACTTCCGCTTCTGCAGGCCACAGTCCGGCCCCCCAAAAGTCTGAAGGACAATAAACTGGCCCTTTGTTTCAAAAGTTTGGAGACCCCTGGCTTAGACAATGAGGAATGCCTCCACTTCTTTGCCCCAACCCTTCATCCAATTTCTAATCTAATCAGTGACTCCGCCTAGTCTGACCAAAGCATAGCAATGTCTTTTTTTTCCACAAAGAAAAACCTGCATACCAATGTCTAGTCAGCCCCAACCCCCCACCATGTTTGTGAAATATCCAACGGACATTCGCTGTGCCATCAACGGATGGGTCCAATATCGACGAGCTCTGACTCTGGACCTCTCACGCAATTTGTGACGACGTTGCTGCCTCATCAAGAGCGACATCAGAAGAAGCATTTCCTGACATATATTCAATATGGGATCCATTTCCAAAATAAAGTGCAAGTGTACAACTGCTATATGATGTTATCTTTACAAACGCTTATAGACGCAAACGTGGTAAAACGTGGCTAAACGCGTCATGAAAACGCGGCAAAGCGCACGTTTTTAAACGCAGGTTTCTGCTTTTTAAAACATGCGTTTAGCAGAGTTTGCATCAGCGTCTTGTATGCATGGGGGCCTAAGGCGACATTTTGTCTCTCTTCTTGTTGATTGCATTTGGTTTACTCAATGAGGGAAAGCCATTGCCTGTTCGGGAGGCCCCTCCTTTTTGGGGCAGAGCCGCCAAGGTTGGGTCATCAAGACCAACCAGCGCCTCCTAAATGACAGACATAAGACCAGAGTCCAGTGCTACACATCTACCCCCCCATGTCGATACCGTCCTGTAAGGAGTGGGGGTCTGCAGTTGGAACCACTAAGCCCAGCAGACAGAGTAGGGGCCACGCGTGAAGCCCCATACATTAGGTTGACCACCACTGGTTTAAAGTGGTTGTAAATTCCCATAGATGAGTTGTTCCTATAGGGAAGCCTATAATAAGACTTACCTATAGGTACTGTAAATATCTCCTGAACGTGCACCGTTTAGGACTGTACATGCAGCCGATAATGTCACCGATGCGTGCGTTCTGAAGGAACGGCCACCTGTGCCGTTCCTTCAGAGCCCTGAACCATATCCGGTGGCTCCCGCACGCACGAGTGACATCACATGGCTCCGCCCACTCACAGCCGGAGTCCGTGGACCCGGAAGGAAGACGGGTGAAGATGGATGCAGCCTCCAGCAGTCACAACGCATCGGTGGAGGGCTTCGTTTTCAGGTAAGTTTCACATAATGTGCTAGCATGCGATGCATACTAGCACATTATGACTTTACAGGTCAGAAAAAAAAAAAATAAGAATTCAGCCTTTAGTTTACTTCCTCCACCAAAAAAATAAAAATAGCTTAAAAAAAATTAAAAAAAAAAAAAATGTAAAAAAAATAAATTGGAATAAAAAAATATTTTTTTTCTCACCTCTAAATGCATGTTGCTAGGGGGTCCCTCGTAGTCTGCCACCTTCAGTGCCCGGGCACTGACATCACTTCCCCTCGGCGCCGCACAGTCATCTGGAGCCTGTCACATGTCCCAGGTGACTGCGCTGCGTATCACGGAGCGCGGCGCCGCTCGCGCATGCGCAGTTGTTGGTGCTCATACCATTGCCATGTCTGTCAATCTTCATTCTGCCCAATGTGCCCCCTTTAAAGTGAACCTGTCATGGTGTGTTAATGAACATTACAGAGCCAAAATGTTAAAACCACTTAGATTTTTATTGCCCTCCTACCGGGGAGAAGTCCTAAGTGTCCCTGTGACACCTTCTGTGGCAGAACATGATAGGGTGTCACTGGGACAGGAAGTGAAACCTCTCCAAATCAGGACAGGAAGGTTTCCTTTTATTTCTGGGACAGGAAGTTAAAAAGAAACCGCTACAATCTGAAAAATAAAAGCATTTTGTGGGGAAGGGTTAGAACCTCTGTCAGATCTTTATTAATTTGTGTGAAGATTCTCCTTACTTCCTGGTGGCCAGTTAGAGTATAAAGGAAGGGGAAATCATCTGCACAGTGATAAATAAAAAAAACCTGGCAGGGGCTCTAAAACTTTCCTCTATCCTAAGCTAAAACAATATGCCTATGAGGCCTAGTACACGGCCTACCCACTCCTCTAATACTAGAAGTCTGTAGACTTCAGCTTTCTGGTCTCTGCCTCACTCAGCGGTTCCTGCGCCAGGAGCTTATGGTGAAGTTTGTGGTGTTTGCCGATGCCCAGCTTGGGTAGGCCTCGGTTCAAGCCTTCCAGCAGCACACAGGCCTTACAAAGTCCCTGGCTGGAGATGTACCCGCAGCGGGCGCAGGTACCCTGGACGGGCATCCTGACGTCCTCTTTCACCGATAGATTTTCCCCAGAGTGGATGATGTCCATGATGGCGCTGGGCCTCAGGGCCTCCAAGTCCTTCAGGAAAGCCCGGGCGTGGCCGCGGTAAGCGTTAGGGGAATAGATGCACTCGGTGGAGAAGTAGTCAAGCTTTTTAAAGTAGGCGTAAAGCACAATCTCCTTCTCGTAGGCGTACTTCAGGGGCTTGCAGCGCGGGATGGCGCCCTCGCTGCCCGTTGTGATGGCGGTGCACCGGCGCAATCTGGCAATGTCCCCCCGGAGGAAGTTCATGAGCACCGTTTCGGCGATGTCGTCGGCGTTATGACCTGTAGTTGGAAGCACAGGAGACATTCATGACGTGTCACACAAGCAAAAACATTAACAGATCGCACCATTTCAGGACAGGCCTCATTCACATGGGCATACTAGAACATGCACCCCTTTGAGGGCCGTGTTTGCCCACACAGGGATGCGCAAGTGTTTTCCGTGACCTGGCATTAAGGTCAGTTAGGATGCAGCTGCTGCTCCCAATTTATAAAAAAAGGAGACAGCGGAGGGCATCAATTAAGTGCAGTGTAAAGGAAAAGACTTTATTAAAAATCACAAGTGGCAATTCACGTGGTACATAAGGATAAGAGATGTAATCCACCCAGTGCGGCTTGCTGTAGAGCCTCAGTGTGCGTCTTCGGGAGCCAGGCGTTGCTTTCAGGAGCTGTGTAGGACAGCAGAAACTAAGCCGGAAATCCTGGAACCACCCTGGAGAGCATGGACTGTGCAAGAGAGGAAGTAATGTTACACCAGGGAGGGCGCAACGTGGAGTGTTCAGTTACAAGTTTCGGAGCCAACTGCGCCTTTTTCAAACCACGAGGCTCAACAGCAAGCTGCACTGGCTGGATCACATACTCTTATCCTTATATATCTTGTGAGTTGCCACTTGTGATTTTCAATAAAAGTATACTGTACTTAGGTTGGCTCCCTCTGGCGATTCCTTTAAATATTTCAGAGATTACTTCAGTCTCAACAAGGAGCTGCCATGAATATCATTGAACCCATGGAGGTTTATAGTATAATCCTACACCCCCACTGCACATTCACATGTAGGATTATGTTGTAGCTTAGCTGAATCCCTGCTTGCGCAATTCACGATAATTGTGCTGCTCACAATTAAACAGTTGTGTGAGTGCACACTCCCCCCCTCCCCCGCAGATAAAGGGGAGCTCCAGAATCCCCCCAAAAAATTTAGGAGCTACAAATACAGTAGCTGGTGACTTCTATTATAAGGACACTTACCTGTCCAGCGATCCAGGGATGTCCTCACCCAAGCCTATTCTTCATCTGTAGTAAGGGAAACAGGAAGTGAAGCCTTCCTTGCGGCTTCACAACTGGTTTCCTACTGTGCGCGCGCGCGCGTCATGTTGCACCTTGTGAATGGTCCTGCTGTCTTCTGAGACCTGTGATGTGCCCCAAAAGACTGTGGGGGGGGGGGGGAAGGAGGGGGCCCGAACTTCCCGCTCAGTTCAGCGTGGCGATCTGAGCTAAAAGAAGGAGCAGGTAAATCAAAACCAGGCACCCGCTCCCCCCAGATGTGGCAATGGATGGGGGGGGGGGGGGGGTTGCAAAAAAACGGAGCTTCCCCTTTTGGGTGGCCAATGCCACTAGGCACACAATTGGCACTAGGCAATGCAATTTGAACAATTCAACACTTAGATATTCACAAGTAGCAAGCATGCTCCTCCTATACCCCTATAGCTTACAGCTTCTTCGCTGAGCCCCTTAATCTGACTCTTGCCCAACACCTGCTTGCCTTGTTCAATAATGAACTCCTTAATTCTTAAAGAACTTCAGTCTTCATTTAAATGGCCCCCCCCCCCCCCCACCTTCTGAGCCACCATTATGGTGCATGTGTGTGTCAAAGGGCTCTGTCAAGTCCTTGGGTCCCGACGGAGCCCTTCAGCACAAATGTGCATGCGCAGAATATTTCCTACGCATGCGGGAACCGGGCTTGCACAGATGTCCCGCAGGGCTCAGTCGGGACCATTTGTGCAGAATATGCGTGGGGGTTGACCAAACTAGACATGTGCAATTCGTTTCGTTTTTTTTCGTTATTTTCGTTCGTTCGTTTTCGTACGAATCGAACGAATCCGAATAACAAATCATTCGAATCGAACGAATCCGAAAAACAACGAAAATCCGAAAAAAACTAATTAGAAACAACGAATGTACGAATGAAGAAAATCCGAAAAACGAAAAAAGGAACAACGAAAATGAATGAAAAAATTTGTACATTCGTAACTTTTTTTTTTTTTTCCCCGATTCGTAATTTTCCGTGTCTCTTACAATGGCGCTGCTTAACGTGCTTCGAATGGATTGAACGAAAAAATTCGTACATTCGTAACTTTTTTTTTCGATTCATAAATTATTAAAATGTAATAATAGCATACACATTACATAAAATTATGAATTATGCTCCGATTACGAATGTACGAATGTTACGAATGTACGAATAAATACGAATGCGTCCGAATTTCGAATAAACGAAAAAACGAATCAACGAAAAAATAACTCTTACGAATGTACGAATCGTTACGAATGCGAACACCGACGACTTACGAATCGTTACGAATCAACGGAAACGAAAAAAACGAAACGAAAATAAACAAATTTTTTTGTTGTGCACATGTCTAGACCAAACATCATTCTCTTTGTAATTTTCAGTCGAAATTATCTTTCAAGCAATAACAAAAAAATAACTAAAAAATGTACAATATATATCAAATTTGGGAGAGGGGGAGGGAAGAGGAGGAAGGGCAATATGAGAGTTCATTTAAAGTGTTACTAAACCTGCAACAGTAAAATCAGTCTGTATATGCAGTAAAGCATGCTTGTTATACTCACTGTGAAACCTAAAGGGGAGAATCCTCTCCATTGTGTAAAAAGGTTGTTTGATTCCATCTTCTCGGATCCTCCCCACTTTCCACTGTCCCCAAAATATTTCCTGATAATTCAGAGCCAGGGGTCAGGCTGCACATGCTCAGTTTGAGGTGTATTGCACACAATACAATACACACTGTATTGTGTTGTATTGTAGAGTGTTTTTTTTTTTTTTTTCTTGGGAGGGTGCATGTGCATCAGCACAGGGCCAATCAGCACTTTCCAGACAGAGGGTCAGGGATCCTGCAGCCTCATAGGACAGTCAGAGGAGAATGAAAACTCCTCCTACAAGCTTTAACCAGACACTGATTTGAACAGGAACGCAGTGCGATTCTTGTCCATATCACATGCAGTTTCCTGCACAACTCCTGTGTGAACCCAGGCTGAAGATACTATGTCAAGCCTGGGTTCACACAGGAGTGGTGGAGGAATTCCACCGCATTCCTGTTCAAATCACATGCGATTCTTTGCCGTGCGATTTGAGCCCATTTATTTTGTCTGGGTTCAAATCACACCACAAAGGTTTCGGTTTCAGGTATCGGAGCATTTGCACAAGTACTCATGCAAATGCTTAGTCTCGGCACCAATACTGGTATCTGTGCAACCCTACTGGAGACCCATTTTAGCCACCCTATCAAGCAGCCTTTCTGAACCTTTTCAGGTCTCAGAGAACCCCTGCCAAGAATGCATTGGGGGCAGTTAAGAAAATGCCCCTTATATTGGTGGTCAGCGGGGATGCCCCCCTTACAGTGGTAGTTAGAAGGCTACCCTTACAGATCATCCGTGTCATGCTACTGGCTCTGCCAAGTGGCGATGGACCTGGAACTTTGAGGGCAAAATCAATTGGGAGGACAATAGCCAATGTTCTAGGAACCCCTAGCAATCTCTGAAGGATCCCTACTGTTCCTCAGAAATATGGTTGGGAATGGCTGCTGTAGAGGGAAATGTAGTTTGCAAGAGATTTGAGTTCTGCTTCTGAATAGATGGCCCTGAGAAGAAAAGAGGTCAACATTTCTGAACGCTAGTAAAGGATACTACTACAAACAAGAAAGTTCTTATTTTATGGGTGTAATAACCCGTTAAACGAAGCAGCATATCAACATCAGAACCAAAAGTTTACCTGTGCAGATCTTATCAACGCTCAGCATCATGGCCCCACGGTCCAATGCCTGTCTCCTGAACACACCACAAAACGTACAGTTGTTCTTCAGCCCCACTTGCTTGACGATCTGGTCCATGGTCCACCCGTACAGCTCCTGGTAGGACACGATCTTCAGCGGCAGCTCATATTGCTGCTGGTTTCTCTTCACTGTCTCCAGCGAGTCGTCTCTGTAGCCCGAGATGCCTTCATCTACGGACACCAGGATGAGCTCCAGGCCGTAGTTATAGCGCTCGTTCAGAACCTTCATGACGTGGGCAAGCACCGTGGAGTCCTTTCCGCCAGAGGCGCCGATGCCGACTTTCTCCCCCGGCTGGAAGAGCTTGGCAGACACAATGGTGTGGTGGATCTCCTCCTCGAAGGCTTGGAAGAAACATTCTTTGCAGACGGAGTGGCCGGTCTTCGGTCTGCGCAGAACAGCGCGCTGAGTTTCACAGCTGCTGCAATTCACAGGCATGGTTGGCTGGTCTGTAATAGAAAAGGGAAGCATGTTAAAAAAGATGGTTGTGCCCAAAAATGCTAAATGTTTAAAGCTGAACCCTGCGCAAACAGTTTACTACACGGGTGAATTGCTTTACCTGCTGAACGGGTTTCAGTACTGTTCAGACAGACTTGTGTTCCAAGCACCCCAGCCAGGTCCTGGACTTCCCTGCAACCTACACCCAACACCCTACCCTACACCCAACCAATACAGCAAGGTCCAAGATCCACCCCCAGCCCATGATTAGACAGAGGCAAACCAATTAGATCATCACTTTTCTCTACCCTGTAAACATGTTCACTGGCTGTGAAAAGCACAGCAGAGCAGTTAAAAGCAGCCTGGTAAGCACCTGAAAAAAGCCTACAGCCCAACCTGCTTGAAGGAAATGGTATATACATAATATTTGAATAATAATATTCAAAGATTATTAAATAATAATAATAATAATAATAATATTTGAAGCAAACAATTCTTAATTACAAATGAGGTCCTGGACCACTCTGTAACCTACAGTGCAGTAAACCAATACAGGCAAGTTCAGGATCCCCCCCAGCCCATAATTAGCCCCACCTACAGACCAATGAGATCATCACTTATCTATATGCCAATGCAAGCTTGTTAACTGGCTGAGTAAAGCACAGCATAGCAGTTAAAAACAGCCTGGTAAACACCTGAAATAAGCCTACAGCCCCACCTGCTGGCAGGAAATGGTAAATATTTCCCCAAAAATAAGACCCAGCGTGATTGTCGGGATGGCTGGAATATAAGCCCTACCTCGAAAATAAGGTCTAGTTAAAGCCCTTGTAAAAACATGTAATATAATAAATATGCCGTAAATAAATAAGACATGCCCTGAAAATAAGCCCTAGTGTGTTTTTTGTAGCCAAAATTAAATATTAATAAGACCTGATTTTCGGGGGAAACACGGTATTCAGAATACTTTAACAATCCCAAAAGGAAATGACTGAATATTATATAAATGCAACAGTTCTTAAAATTACCAAATGAGGTCCTAGACCTCCCTGCAACCTGCACTGCGGTAAACCATTCCAGTCGGTCCAAGATCCGCCCCCACCTCGTGACTCGACATCGGCAAACCAATGAGATCATCATGTTTCTCTATCCCAATGTAAGCATGGTCGCAGACTGTGTAAAGCAACAGATCCCTCATTGGTTCACATCCCCTCTCCCAGACTCATAAACTTATAATAATAGTTCTATTAATATTCCCCTTTATTTGTGTTTTAATAAATACACTGAATGCTGCTTAATGAACACATCATTGGATTAAAGGGTGGCTTGCTATGTAATCCAGGGAGCTCAGCTTCGCCGACAATAGTTGGCAATCTAATGGAAGGAGTGTTCAGGGATTATAAAGTTGGCACAGATATATATTTAACCACTTGCCGTCTGTGCTATAGCCGAAAGACCGATACAGCGTGGACTTCTTTTGCCGGGAGGGCGTCCCTGGGTGTCCTTTCCGTGCTCGGGCGGCCTGCATGCGCAGCGCGCTCTGTGATCAGCGAGTCTATGAGGCTCGCCTGATATCAGAGTAAGGGGTCGATCCCGACCCCTTACCACATGATCAGCTGTCAGCCAATGACATGTACAGACGATCGGAATTTCCGTTGGAAAAATTGAGAACATGCTCTCAAAATTTTGCTGGCGGAAATTCGGCCAGCAAAAGTCCGATGGAGCCTACACACGGTCGCATTTTCCGACGAAAAGCTCTCATCTGTCTTTTGCTGGCCGAAATTCCATTCGTGTGTACGCAACATTAGTGTCAGGAATCAGCAGCTGGGAGACCAGATAGATACCTGCTTTTACACGCACGTGAACATTAATGGTATCCCAGTCTTAGTCTGTAGGGTTCAGTATTTAGTTGGCCCACCCTTTGCAGCTATAACAGCTTCACCTCTTCTGGGAAGGCCGTCCACAAGGTTTAGGAGGGTGTCTATGGGAATGTTTGACCATTCTTCCAGAAGCGCATTTGTGAGGTCAGGCACTGATGTTGGACAAGAAGACCTGGCTCACAGGCTTCGCTCCAATTCATCCCAAAGGTGTTCTATTGGGTTGAAGTCAGGACTGTGCAGGACAGTCAAGTTTCTCAAACTTGCTCATCCATGTCTTTATGGATCTTGCTTTGTGCACTGGTCCAAATCATTTGGCGGAGAGGGGACTATGGTGTGGGGTTGAGCCGAGACCTGAAAAACATATTCGGGTTTCCTCAGGCATAAAAAGATTGAGAAAGGCTGCTGTAGAGTGTCACCTGACTGACAACTCTTATGCCCCGTACACACGGTCGGAAATTCCGACCACAAAATCCGTCAGATTTTTTCCGACACTGGTGTTGCATACACACGGTCGGACAAAGTTGTCAGAAAATCTGATCTTCCTGAACGTGTTGACATTCGTTGCGTACGACGGGACTACGTAGAGGCTAGTAGCCAATAGCTTTGGTCTTGTAATGTGATCTGAGCATGCGTGGCACTTTGTCCGTCGGAATTCGCTACACGCGATCGGAAAAAGTCCGATTGGATTTTGTTGTCGGAAAATTTGAGAGCAGGATCTCAAACTTTTGTCCGATGGTGCCTACACACGGTCGGAATTTCCGACAACATGGTCCGATAGGACATTTTCCGTCGGAAAATCCGACCGTGTGTACGGGGCATTAGACGGTTGGGGCTGCTAAGATCACATCCAAGATGGTGGCACCCAGCTCTTCTTTTTGGATGTCTACACAAGGGAGGCTTTTACAGGTAAAGATCTTTAAATGGCCATTAAATAGTATAAGGAGATTGTTGTTAAACTGAATGGCTGGCAACAAGGTCTCTTTAAGAAGAACAACCCAAGTAATAATAATAATAAATAATAATAATAATAATAATAATAATGTGAAGAGTACGATTGTTAAACTCATAATTTATGGTTAACAGAACACTTTATGGTGAAGCTCCGTTCACTTTAAATGTCCTAAACTATAGGAGATACTACCTTAGAGCGTACCCATGTGAAAAGTCAGGAAAGCATTACTTCCTATGAATAATCGACACCTTCATGTGCTTCTACAATGACTCTGACCCTTTTTGGAATACCCCAGGAGAAGAAAAACCAAACCCAAGCTTCCTGATTGACAACTTGTTTGCCCCTTTCTGCTTCATGCCCCATACATTATCTATGCCACCCATAATTGTAGTGCGCTAATAGTAAAGGGTGGGCCATAACCAGTAAGGCCTACATTTTTGTCTTGAAAGGAGAGACAACATGCAAGAACCCAGACAAGCCCATCAATCACTCCAAAACGTGGAAATGTGCTCTCTTATAGGAACATACAGAAATTTTACTTTTGCCTAAGCTGTACCTTGTGCACATTTTACGATTTGTCTTGAATTCCTCCTTAAAAATAAAAGAGCCCTCCCTCTGACTTGGCACTTGGGATCTGTATCCGCATAGCTGTACATCTATAGTGTGAGATCATTTAAGGCTGCCTGTGAAAGCTAGTCATGCCAGATATAGGATGGAATTCAACTGTACTGCTCATTGTTCTCCTTGCTGGAGAGAAAGCTGTACCTGAGGACCTGCAGTGCAAGGAAATCCCTGATTCTTCTTCAATCAGTGTGTGGCTCTGTGTTACCGCCAGTTTTCATGTCTCCTCTCAAATCATTATACCACTAGTCATTGGCTCTGACATGAGGAAGCAAAGCCCTGCTCCTCCTGGTAAAGTTACATACACTGCTGAGCTTCTAGGTACCTCTTAGCCTTGGCTGCTCTAATATGCAATAAGTGACATCTTGTGAGGAGGTGAAGTTCAATCTTCAGTCAAGTCTTCACTGCTATTAACAGCTAGGGCTTATTCAGAAGGGAGAAGAGTCCCATCCTCCCTTCAGAGCTACTTTCTGCTGCTGCTTCCACCTCAGAGCTGTGTGCAGGCAGCCCATAGAAGTGGAGGCAGATGCAGCAGCTGCATGTACACAGTGGCATGTGAAAGTTTTGACATGCTGCTGTGTCCGTGCAGCCGCTGCATCCACTTCTATAGGCTGCCTGCACGCAGCTCTGAGGTGGATGCAGGTGCAGCAGACAAGGAGGATGGGACTCTGCACCAGTCTGATATTAATCCTCTGAGTGTAGCTTTATAAAAACACAAAGTAGTTTTCTAAAGGGAGAGCCCAGCATGCATTCAGACTTTCATTCAAATTTTCATACGACCAAACTTTTTCAGCAAAGCAGCTAAGAATAGCCTGGTAAGCACCTGAAATAAGCCTAAAGCGCCACCTGTTGGCAGGAGTGGTATATAATAAAATATTCAAATGTAACAGTTCTTATTTACAAGTGAAAATATAATTTTTACTTTTTATTTAAACTCTGAACATAAAAATATTTACAAAAAACAAAACAAAAAAAAAAACACTATACATTTCTTTTCATCAGTTACAAGCGATATGATGAAGCCATTAAGTGAACATCCGGGGGAGAGCGAACTATTCACCCAGAAAGAAAAACGGTTCAAATTGTGTATTACCATCTATGTATAAAGATCACTCTCATAAAAGAGCAATCAACCGCCGCTGCAGCAATGTCCATAAACCTGAGTGATGAATGTCCCCAAGCGCCAGCTGCTGCGTTTCGCCATTTAAGACTTCATCAGGTATATTAGGCACATGTGAGAAGTCACTGACAGCTGTAGCTCATCTGAAAAGCCACGTTGGTCTGTCTCGCCCACAGTGAGGAGGTATCAGTCTGTGACATACAGCAGTATAAACATGGCGGGTATCAAACTATCTCCAAAGCCACCAACAATGTTTGCTGCTCTTTAAAGCTTTAAATTATTAACATCTTAAAAAAAAAAAAAAAAAATATTGAACATGTCATACTTCAAGATTCCTATAAGGATCCATTGGAATTACAAACTTTTTACAGACCAGAGATAACTTTGGAGAGGAAACCGTGAGTCTTTTTCACAGAAAAGAACCAATATATGTATAATAACATCTAAAAAGGAACCTGTGAGAAGAGCATATAGGAGCTGCCATTGTAGACTAGGTAAAAAAAAGTGAATCTGTGGGACATTCAAGCATTTTACATATTCGTAATAAGCATTGGATGAGCTTTAAAGCAAGCCATTCCTGATCTCTGTAGCTAAAGGCACTTGAGAGCAATTCATCCTCAAAAATCATAGCAGAAGCCCTGACGTTATATAAAAGGAATTGTCTCGGCGGCTCAGCTCTCCTCATTCCTGATCTCTGTAGCTGAAGGCACTTGTACAGCAATTCATCCTCAAAGATCATAGCAGAAGCCCTCAAGTTATAGAAGTATTTGTGATGGCGGCTCAGCTCACCCTCATTCCTGATCTCTGTAGCTGAAGGCACTCTAGAGCAATTCATTCTCAAAAATCATAGCAGAAGCCCTGACGTTTTAATAGTTGTCTCAGCAGCTCAGCTCCTTCTCAAAAATCATAGCAGAAGCCCTGAAGTTATATAAAGGAATTGTCTCGGCGGCTCAGCTCTCCCTCATTCCTGATCTCTGTAGCTGAAGGCACTCTAGAGCAATTCATCCTCAAAAATCATAGAAGAAGCCCTGAAGTTATATAAAAGGAATCGTCTCGGCGGCTCAGCTCTCCCTCATTCCTGACCTCTGTAGCTGAAGGCACTCTAGAGCAGTGGTCATCAACCCTGTTCTCGGGGGCCCACTAACAGGCCAGGTTTGCAATCTGCAGTCTGCGTCTCCCCAAGGTAATACATAAAACCTGGCTTGTTAGTGGGCCCTGAGGACAGGGTTGATGACCACTGTCCAAGAGCAATTCATCCTCAAAAATTATAGCAGAAGCTTTGAAGCCCCATACACACTATCAGTTTTTCTTATGAGTTTTTCCTTCAGATTTACCAAAACCATATAATATGAGGTCAAACCTTAGGAGTTTCAATTTGTATGCAGTCAGGCAGGCCCTTGCACTACATGGTTTTGGTAAACCTGAAGGAAAAACTCAGCAGAAAAACTGATAGTGTGTATGGGGCTTGAAGTTATATAAAAGGAATTGTCTTGGTGGCTCAGCTCTCCCTCATTCCTGACCTCTGTAGCTGAAGGCACTTGTACAGCAATTCATCCTCAAATATCATAGCAGAAGCCCTCAAGTTATAGAAGTATTTGTCATGGTGGTTTAGCTCACCCTCATTCCTGACCTCTGTAGCTGAAGGCACTGTAGAGCAATTCATTCTCAAAGATCATAGCAGAAGCACTGAAGTTTAAATAATTGTCTCAGCAGATCAGCTCCTCCTCATTCCTCTTCCCTGCCATAATTCAGCAGCTCCGCTCACCTTGCTTCCAATTCCCAGCAGCAAACTAGCAGCTCAGCATCATTTTCCCAGCTGAAAGTCAGCAGCTCAGCTCACCCTACTCACCGTTCCCAGGAGTGACCCATTAGCTCAGCTCACCCTGCTCCCTGCTGTGATTCAGCAGTTCAGCCCCCCCCCCCCCCCCCCCCCCCCATTTCCCGTGCCTTGCTGATTCAGCATCTCCCTTTCCTCACCACGATTCCACAGCTCAGTTGCCTCCTCCCAGACACAATTTAGCTGCTCAGCTCCCTCTACTCCCAGCAGTCATTTAGCCAATCAGCTGCTCCCTACTCCAAGCCATGTTTTATCAGCTCAGCTCACCCTACTCTGCATTCTAGGAGGGACTTATTAGCTCTCCCTCGTCTCCCCCCAGCTGTGATCCAGCTCGTTTCCCCTTCCCTTCTATAGTTCAGTACCTCACTTTTCCGCCAGCCATAATTCAGCAGCTCAGCTCACCCTGCTCTCCATTCCCTGCAGTCATTGTGCAGCTCCTCCTTCGGCTGCTCCCTCCTCCTAGCCAAGATTTAACAGCTCAGCTCACGCCAGGAGTGTTTCATTAGCTCAGCTCACCTTGCCCCCCCCCCCCCAATCAACCAGCAGTGATTTAGCAGCTCTCTCTGCTCCCTCCCCCCCCCAACCACAATTAAACACTTGCCTACTGGGCACTCCCCCCCCCCCCTTCCTGCCCAGGCCAATTTTCAGCTTTCACTCGGCTATAGCGTGGTCAGCAAGTGGTTAAGCAGCTCAGCGCACCCTACTTCCTATTCCCAGCAGTGACTCGTTAGCTCAGCTTACCCTGCTCCCCTCTCCCAGCTTTGATTGAGCAGCTCAGCCTCCCCCTCCCAGTAGGACCAAGCAACTTTTAAGGCCTTTAAATGTTTCTGTAAAAAAGTACAGCAAGAGCCGGTCAACTGAATTGCTAGGTCACTACTAAAAAGGGGGGAAGCATCCGAGCTCCCACCTCCCAGAAGTGATTTAGCTGCTCAGCTCCCCCTCTTAGCAGTAATTAAATAACTCAGCTCCCACTACATAGCAGAAACAGAAGCTACACAAGGGGACACAGGGTCAACCAAATAGCCAAGACATTCCTAGAAGGGAAAAAGGGGTAGCTGAGCTCAGCCACTGCTGGGAGGGGGGGCAGATGGGTGAGCAGAGCTGCTGAGAACTTCAATGCTTATGCTGTGAGCTTTGAGGATGAATTGCTTCAAAGTGCCTGCAGCTACAGAGGTCAATGAGGGCTTGTTTTGAAGATCTTAATGCTAGAAGGGGTAGCTGAGCTCAGCCACTACTGGGAGGGAACAGATGGGTGAGCAGAGCTGCTGGGAACAACTTCAATGCTTATGCTGTGAGCTTTGAGGATGAATTGCTTCAAAGTGCCTGCAGCTACAGAGGTCAATGAGGGCTTGTTTTGAAGCTCTTAATGCTAGAAGGGGTAGCTGAGCTCAGCCACTACTGGGAGGGAACAGATGGGTGAGCAAAGCTGCTGGGAACAACTTCAATGTTTGTGCTGTGAACTATTAGGATGAACTGCTCCAGAGTGCCTGCAGCTACAGAGATCACCAAGAACTTGTTTTGAAGCTCTTTTAATGCTAGGTGGGAGGGGAGGGAGTACAGTGAGGGAAAAAAAAGGTATTTAATCCCCTGCTGAGTTTTAATGATCATGAGAACGGTGAGGAATCAGCCCAGAACTACACAGGAGAATCTTGTCAATGATCAAGGCAGACGGACCATAGTCGCCAAGAAAACAATTGATAATACCCTACGCCATGAAGGACTGAAATCCTGCAGCGCCCACAAGGTCCCCCTGCTCAAGAAAGCACATCTACAGACCAGTCTGAAGTTTGCTAATGAACATCTGAATGGTTCAGAGGAGAACTGGGTAAAAAAAAGGTGTTGTGGTCAGATGAGACCAAAAATCAAGCTTTTTGGCATCAACTCAACTTGCCGTGTTTGGAGGAGGAGGAGGAATGCTGCCTATGACCCCCAAGAACATCATCCCCACCGTCAAACATGGAGATGGAAACATTATGCTATGGAGGTGTTTTTCTGCTAAGGAGACAGGACAACTTCACTGCATCAAAAAGGTAAGCTGGACGGGGCCATGTACTGTCAAATATTGGGAGAAAAAAAATGGGTTGTGGATGGGTATCCCAGCATGGCAATGACCCAAAACACACGGCCAAATGAAACAACGGAGTGGCTTTAAGAAGAAGCACATTAAGGTCCTGGAATGGCCTAGCCAGTCATAGAAAATATGTGGAGGGAGCTGAAGGTTCGAGTTACCAAACGTCAGCCTCGAAACCTTAAATTACTTAAAGTTCGCCCCTTCTTAACAAATGACACCATCAAGCTCCTCATTCACTCCCTTGTTATCTCTCGCCTTGACTATTGCAGCTCCCTTCTCATTGGCCGGCCTCTCCACAGGCTCCTCCCCTCTTCAGTCTATCATGAATGCTGCTGCCAGACTTATCCACCTTACCAACCGTTCAGTGTCTGCCAACCTTCTCCTCCAATCCCTACACTGGCTCCCAATCACCCAGCAAATTAAATTCAAAATACTAACCACAACTTACAAAGCCATTCACAACTCTGCCCCCGAGCTACATCACCAATCTTGTATTCAAGCACATCCCAAACCTTCCTCTCCGCTCTTCTCAAGACCTCCTACTCTCAAGCTTTCTCGTTTCCTCCTTCCATGCTCGTCTCCAGGATTTCTCCAGAGCCTCTCCCATCCTCTGGAACTCGCTACCTCAACCTGTCCGGCTATCTCCTACTCTAGCTACCTTCAGGCGATCCCTGAAAACTCATCTCTTCAGGGAAGCCCATCACGTCTCCAACTAATCTTTTACCACTTCCATCAGCTCATTCCCCACAGTTACAACCTTTTGTACCACCTCCCCCACCCTATTAGATTGTAAGCTCTTCTGAGCAGGGCCCTCTTAATCCTCTTGTATTTTATTGTATTATAACTGTATTGTCTCCCTTTTATATTGTAAAGCGCTGCGTAAACTGTTGGCGCTATATAAATCCTGTAATGTACCCATACCAATGCCATTACTTTCTTTGTTATTAAGAGTTCTTATTGTAAACCTGAAATTGCCTTAATAAAACTTTTGATTGAGAAAAAAAAAAAAAAAATGATATTATAATATATTATATATATATATATATATATATATATATATATATATATATATATATATATATATATATATATATATATATATATATATATAATAATAATAATAATATTAATTATTACTTGGAGAAGATCTGCAAGGACGAATGGGACAAAATCCCTCCTCAGATGTGTGAAAACCTGGTGGCCAACTACAAGAAACATCTGACCTCTGTGATTGCCAGCAAGGGTTTTGCCACCAAGTACTAAGTTATGTTTTGCGAAGGGGGTCAAATACTTATTTCACTCATTAAAATGCAAATCAATTTATACCTTTTTTGAAATGCGTTTTTCTGGATAGTTTTGAGGTTATTCCGTTTCTCGCTGTTAAAATAAACCTACCATTAAAATTATAGACTGATCATTGTCATGGTCAGTGGGCAAACTTACAAAATCAACAGGGGATCGAATACTTTTTTTTCCCCTCACTGTAGCTGAGCTCAGTCACTATTGGGAAGCTGGGTGAGCAGTGCTGCTGGGAAAGACTTCAATGCTTGCACTTTGAGGATGTACTGCTCCAAAGTGCCTGCAGCTACAGAGGTCAATGAGGGCTTGTTTGGAATCTCCTGCACTGTTCAATAAGAATATGTAAATACTTGAATGTTTCTAGCCTGGCCACAGGCAAAGACTCTGTCAAAAGTAAGAATTAAAAAAGTACTTTCTGGAGGTATTAGGTGCAAGCACCTACAAAAGCGTCAGCCCATATCCCAACCCTTTCTATTACAGTCAAATCCACAGCCATTCCAACAGACAAAGCTTTGGCATTTAAGAATAGTGACAAAAGCTTGCCCATGCCATTCCAGCCTTCTGCACATTGATATTGGGCAGTAAGGCAGCCCATAACAAAAAGGCAATAGGAACATAGGGGGGCATGGGAGGTGGCGGCAAGCTCCGACACTACCCAGAAGTAGGGGAGCTTTGCCAGTAAGAATGGCACAGAGTTTGACCATAACAGCAAGGCCGTTGAGGCTGTTAAAATAATCAGCATGGCAGCACATGGTCACATGACTCACTAATGCCAAGGCGGCCAGAGTCAGAAACCTCAAAGCAGTAAGTGTAGAAGAACGTACCGGAAGGGCGTCCTGCAGTATATAATTTGGCCTCAACAAGAACCAGAGGAAGAGGAAAAATTTTCAGATTGAGCACCAGGGGAAGGGGAAGAGTGAGAACCAGAGGGAACCACAGAAGAAGGGCCCAGACCCCCCAGGCGTGCATCCCTGGCAGCCCCGCGTTTCAGGCGGTTGAACATATAAGGGTGTTGAGAGGAGAAGTGGGTCTCCAGCGCCAGGTCCCGTGCGCTCTGGCTCCTCTCCCCCGACAGTATCAGAGCGTGGCACACCTCGCAGTACATGTGGACGCTGCTGAGCAGGCGGTCGCGTAGCGCCTGGCGGTACGAAGAAGACAGGGCCCTGCTTTGACTGCTAGATGGCTGCCTACGTCTTGAGCAGGAAGGCCTTGAGGAGAGATCTGGGGCTTTGGGTGGGCCGGACGATGTGGCGGGAGCAGTCAATGCCTGGCACTTGCTCAGGTCAGGTGTTGCAGGTGGCCCAGAGGAAGTCACAGGGGCGGCTGTAGGCGGACGTCTGGCCACGTTGGGGGGTTCGGAGGACGTTGCGGGAGCTGTGGTGGTCTGACATTTGGTGAGCTCAGGAATTTCGGAGCTGGTGGCTGGAGCCATGGTGGCAAGACGTTTGGGCGCTCGTCTGCCTTCGCTTTGCTCAGCGGGGGACGCGCCGGACCTCTTGACCGGAACGAGGACGAGTCCGCTGCCATCGCTGCTGCACTCCCAGGTCTGGATGGAGGGCGTCGTCGTAGGCGCTTGAGCGGCAGGTGTAGTTGTAGGTGTAAGCGTAGGTGTTTGAGCGGCAGGTGTAGCTGTAGGAGTAGGTGTAATAATCGGGCCGCAGTAGCCAGCGGCCGCTGCCGCGTCAAACACTTCCTCCCGGGTCAAGTTGTGGCGCCTTTCAAGGTGGGTATAGAGGCAAGTGGTGCCCAGCTTGCCCGGGACCGTCCCCCTCTTCACCTGGACCTGGCACAGCAAGCAGTAGACTATGGGCTCACGTTGAAGGTTGGAGGACCCGCCGGGAACACCGAAAAAGTACCAGGCGGGCGAAGCGTAAGAGGAAACCGGAGTACTTTCCTTTTCAGCAGAGGGAGCTTTGGTAGGCGGCACATTACCGCCGGCGGAGGGATTTCCGGAAATTCTCGGGCACTCAACGGAGGCCACTGCTGCTGCTGAGGCTGACACGACACTGACTATTTGGGGGAGGCGGGCAGAGGTGTGGGTGGGCTCTTCTTCCGGTTCCTCTTGCTTCACCTGGTAGATGGGGAAGGACATGGCAGACAGGAAGCAATAAAAGGGGCCCACAAGGTAGGACACACTCACGTCAGTCTCCGAAAGCCCCTCTTCCTCCGTCACAAGTGCTCCTCCGCCTCGGAAAAGACGTAAATCGCCAGACAGCGTTGGGTTCAAGGAAGGAGAACTCAACCCCTCTAATCTGGAAGACATGAAAAACACATTAACATTTTTTTTTTTTAATAACTCAAAAAGATTTAATTACTGAAGATACGCTATACAAATCTGGGGGAGGGGGGGGCACTATTATTATTATAATAAAATATATATATATATATATATATTTATATATATATATATATAATATATATATATATATATATAAAATGTATGTATGTATATATATATATATATATATATATATATATATATATATATAGATAGATAGATAGATAGATAGATAGATTATTATTAAACCCAAAATCTGGAATATAAATATATATATATATATATATATATATATATATATAATATATATATATATATATATATTTATTTATTTATTAAACCCAAAATCTGGAATATAAAAATTATATATATATATATATATATATATATATATATATATATATATATTTTGGTACTTAAAAATCTCTATAGGCGACATTTTTAAAAGTTTTTACAGGTTACCTTTTTGGAGTTACAGAGAAGGTCTTGGAAGGTAGAATTCTTGCTCTCTAACGTACGTGACAATACCTCACATGTGTGATTTGAATTCCGTTTACATATGTGGGCGCGACTTGCGTATGCGTTCACTTCTGTGCGTGAGCACGGAGGGGCGGGGGTGCTTTTTTTTTTTTTTTCTCTCTTATTCTTTATTTTTCTTTTATATTTATTCTTTTACACTTTCTCTCATTTTTTTTGGATCACTTTTATTCCTATGTAAACATGCCTTGTAATAGGAATAGTGCATGACAGGTCCTCTTTATGGAGAGATCCCCCAGATCTATATGTCTCCACATCTCTATTTCAGGCTGGAAAGACCGAGAAAAATAAAAAATAAACTGTCTCCCGGCCTTCCCAGCCGAGTCCCCGGCATTGTTTACATCCACCGGCCCGGACGTGACGTCATAACGTCACGCCCGGGCCTCCCAGGGTCATGGAGATGACTTGGGACCATCTGGTCACCAGAAATCTCTATGCTCAATTTCCGGCAGGAAACACCGGAGGGAGGAAGGAGGGGCCCCCCCCATACCCCGTCCCCTCCTGCAAGACCAATCAAACAGCAAGACCAGAAAATGTGATGAAGGGAACCAATCTCCTCTCCACATCTCCAACATAGATCTGGACATTAAGGAAACATTTTTTTGAATCGTAATAGGCGTCTGATACCACCGGGCCAACACCTTTTGTAGGAAAACAAAAGAATCCTCTCTACCTGTTTGTCTGTAAGGCTAATCCCCAGGTCTCTTTCCCATTTGGAAGTACAGTATCTCACAAAAGTTAGTACACCCTTCACATATTTTCTTCTATCTTTTCATGTGACAACACTGAAGAAATGACACTTGTCTACAATGTAAAGTAGTGAGTGTACAGCTTGTATAACAGTGTAATTTGCTGTCCCCTCAAAATAACTCAACACACAGCCATTAATGTCTAAACCGCTGGCAACAAAAGTGAGTACATCCCTAAGTGAAAATGTGCAAATTGGGCCCAAAGTGTCCATATTTTGTGTGGCCACCATTATTTTCCAGCACTGCCTTAACCCTCTTGGGCATGGAGGTCACCAGAGCTTCACAGGTTGTCACTGGAGTTCCTCTTCCCCTCCTCCATGACGACATCACAGAGCTGGTGGATTTTAGAGACCTTGTGCCCTTCCACCTTCCGTTTGAGGATGCCCCACAGATGCTCAATAGGGTTTAGGTCTCGAGACATGCTTGGCCAGTCCATCACCTTTACCCTCAGCTTCTTTAGCAAGGCAGTGGTCGTCTTGGAGGTGTGTTTGGGGTCGTTATCATGTTGGAATACTGCCCTGCGGCCCAGTCTCTGAAGGGAGGGGATCATGCTCTGCTTCAGTACGTCACAGTACTTGTTGGCATTCCTGGTTCCCTCAATGATCTGTAGCTCCCCAGTGCCGGCAGCACTCATGCAGCCCCAGACCATGATACTCCAACCACCATGCCTGACTGTAGACAAGCCACACTTGTCTTTGTACTCCTCACCTGGTTGCCCCCACACACGCCTGACACCATCTGACACCAAATAAGTTTCTCTTGGTCTCATCAGACCACAGGACATGGTTCCAGTAATCCATGTCCTTAGTCTGCTTGTCTTCAGCAAACTGTTTGCGGCTTTCTTGTGCATCATCTTTAGAAGAGGCTTCCTTCTGGGATGACAGCCATGTAGACCAATTGGATGCAGTGTGTGGCGTATGGTCTGAGCACTGACAGGCTGACCCCCCACCCCTACAACCTCTGCAGCAATGCTGGCAGCACTCATACCTCTATTTCCCAAAGACAACCTCTGGATATGACGCTGAGCACGTGACCTCAACTTCTTTGGTGGACCATGGCGAGGCCTGTTCTGAGTGGAACCTGTCCTGTTATACCGCTGGATGGTCTTGGCCACCCGTGCTGCAGCTCAGTTTCAGGGTCTTGGCAATCTTCTTATAGCCTAGGCCAGTGATGGCGAACTTTGGCACCCCAAATGTTTTAGAACTACATTTCTCATGATGCCCCAGCACTCTGCAGTGTAGTTGAGCGTCATGGGAAATGTAGTTCTAAAACATCTGGGGTGCCAAGGTTCACCATCACTAGACATGTGCACAACAAAAAAATATTTGTTATTTTCGTTTCGTTTTTTTCGTTTTCGTTGATTCGTAACGATTCGTAAATTCGTAAGTAGTCGGTGTTCGTATTCGTAACGATTCGTATTTTCGTAAGAGTTATTTTTTCGTTGATTCGTATTTCTATTAGTTAAATTTTCGTTTATTTGAAATTCGGACGCATTCGTATTTATTCGTACTTTCGTAACATTCGTAGATTCGTAATCGGAGCATAATTCATAATTTTATGTAATGTGTATGCTATTATTACATTTTAAGAGACACGGAAAAATTACGAATCGAAAAAAAAGTTACGAATGTACGAATTTTTTCGTTTAATCCATTCGAAGCACGTTAAGCAGCGCCATTGTAAGAGACACGGAAAATTACGAATCGCAAAAAAAAAAAAAAAAAAAGTTACGAATTTTTTTTCGTTCAATCCATTCGAAGCACGTTAAGCAACGCCATTGTTAAGCCCCGTACACATGGTCGGATTTTTGCATGGATTTTGTCCGATCGGACAATGTTGTTGAAAAATCAGACCGTGTGTAGGCACCATCGCACAGTGTACGTCGGATTGTCCGACGGACAAAGTCTTATCTCCTGCTGGATAGATTTTCCGACAACACGGTCCGATCACACCAAATCCGATCGTGTGTACGGTTGTCCGACGGACAAAGTGCTACGCATGCTCAGATCACATTACAAGACCAAAGCTATTGGCTACTAGCCTCTACGTAGTCCCGTCGTAGGCAACAAACGTCACCACGTTCAGAATGATCGGGTTTTCCGACAACTTTGTCCGACCGTGTGTATGCAACACCAACATCGGACAAAGTATGACGGACAGGATCCGACGGACCTGGTCCTCGGATAATCCGCGCGTGTGTATGGGGCTTAAGAGACACGGAAAATTGCGAATCGAAAAAAGAAAAAGTTACGAATGTACGATTTTTTTCGTTCAATTCATTCGAGGTACGTTAAGCAGCGCCATTGTAAGGGACACGGAAAAATTACCAATTCAACAAAAAAAAAAGTTACGAATGTACGAATTTTTTCGTTCATTTGATTTTCGTTGTTCCTGTTTTCGTTTTTTTCGGATTTTCTTCTTTCGTACATTCGTTGTTTCTAATTAGTTTTTTTCGGATTTTCGTTGTTTTTTGGATTCGTTCGATTCGAACGATTCGTTATTCGTTAAAATTTTTAGCGAATCGTTCGTTCATTCGTACGAAAACGAATGAACGAAAAAAAACGAAAAACGAAAAAAAACAAAACGAATTGCACATGTCTAGCCATCACTGCCCTAGGCCGTCTTTATGTAGAGCAATAATTCTTTTTTTTACAGATCCTCAGAGAGTTCTTTGACATGAGGTGCCATGTTGAACTTCCAGTGACCAGTATGAGAGAGTGAGAGCGATAACACCAAATTGAACACCCCTGCTTCCCATTCACACCTGAGACCTTGTAACACTAACTAATGACACCGGGGAGGGAAAATGTCTAATTGGGACCAATTTGGACATTTTCACTTAGGGGTGTACTCACTTTTGTTGCCAGCGGTTTAGACATTAATGGCTGTGTGTTGAGTTATTTTGAGGGGGCAGCAAATTTACACTGTTATACAAGCTGTACACTCACTACTTTACATTGTAGACAAGTGTCATTTCTTCAGTGTTGTCACATGAAAAGATAGAAGAAAATAGTTACAGAAATGTGAGGGGTGTACTTACTTTTGTGAAATTGCTGAAAGAATAACACCTTTATTTTACCAATAAACATTTATTTAATCATACCTCCAGAAGAAGAGGGGGGGGGGGGGGTAGATGACTTTTCTGTGCCTGATCAGCAGTCTATGTAATCTAATCTCCCCTTTTTTTTTTTTTTTTTTTTTTACATTGAATCGTTCTTTAGAAAAAGCTGCTACATTTACATGAAGATATTCAATTCCTTTCATTACAACTGGGAACATGTAAAAAAAAACATTGCAAATAAACTGGAGTTGCAATGGTTCTGCGGTGACGGGAGAGAGATGTACGTCTTGGCGTGGCGACAGCTTTCGCCGCGCTTCAAAAAAAAAAAAAAAGGCGTATTAATGACATTCGCTATGCTCTGTGCTTAGTAAATAGCAATGGCCGGGGCAGCCAGAGGGCTGCGATGTCCTCCACCCAGGATCTTGGCTGCGGGATTTGTATTTGGGGTGTGTGACTCATTTTGCCGCACGCTGCAAACCACTAATGTATAAATGTATAGGATTTCAGATGAGCTCAAGCGGGACCGCCCCTAAAAAAATAAAAAAATATATATACATACACTATCTTACCAAAAGTATTGGGGTGTCTGACTTTACACACACATGAACTTTAACCACTTCAGCCCCGGACCAATTTGCAGCCAAAGGACCAGGCCCCTTTTTTGCGATTCGGCACTGCGCCGCTTTAAACTGACAATTGCGTGGTCGTGCGACGTGGCTCCCAAACAAAATTGGCGTCCTTTTTTTCCCACAAATAGAGCTTTCTTTTGGTGGTATTTGATCGCCCCTGCATTTTTTTTATTTTTTTGCGCTAAAAAAACAAAAATAGAGCGACAATTTAAAAAAAAATTCAATATTTTTTACTTTTTTCTATAATAAATATCCCCAAAAAATATATAAAATTTTTTTTTGTCCTCAGTTTAGGCCGATACGTATTCTTCTACATATTTTTGGTAAAAAAAAATCGCAATTAGCGATTATTGATTGGTTTGCGCAAAAGTTATAGCGTTTACAAAATAGGGGATAGTTTTATAGCATTTTTATTAATATTTTTTTTTTTTTACTAGTAATGGCGGCGATCAGCGATTTTATTGTGACTGCGACATTATGGCGCACACATCGGACACTTTTGACACATTTTTGGGACCATTGTCATTTATACAGCAATCAGTGCTATTTAAATGCATTGATTCCTGTATAAATGACACTGGCAGTGAAAGAGTTAACCACTAGGGGGCGGGGAGGGGTTATGGTCTGTGACGTGTGTTTTTTTTTTTTTTTTACATTAGGGGGGCGGGGCTGACGTCTGACGTCACTGATCGGCTTTTCCCGATGACAGGGAACAGCCGATCAGTGACAGGCAGTGTAGGAAGCGCGGGGAGAGGTTTGTTTACACATACCTCTCCCCGTTCTTCAGCTCTGTGACCCGATCGTGGGACACAAGCGGCGATCAGGTCCGCTGGTCCCGCGGCCGTGGTCACGGAGCTCCCGACCGAGTCGCAAGCGCGCCGCCGGCGGCGCGTGTGCGCGACCCACGGCTGGGCTCTTAAAGGACCACGTACCGGTACGTGGTTTTGCCCAGCCGTGACATTCTGCCGACGTATATCGGTGTGAGGCGGTCGGGAAGCGGTTAATGGCATCCCAGTCTTAGTCCGTAGGGTTCAATATTGAGTTGGCCCACCCTTTGCAGCTATAACAGCTTCAACTCTTCTGGGAAGGCCGTCCACAAGGTTTAGGAGTGTGTCTATGGGAATGTCTGACCATTCTTCCAGAAGCACATTTGTGAGGTCAGGCACTGATGTTGGCTGAGAAGGCCTGGCTTGCAGTCTCCGCTCTTATTCATCCCCAAGGTGTCCTATCGGGTTGAGGTCAGGACTCCCAGTAGAACTAGCACTACAACATTTCCAAATTTGGGGTTCCTAGCACCAAGTGGCCCCGAGATACGGGGCCTCAAAGTTGGTTCGGAAAATGCCATTGTCTGCTGCAGAAAAGTGCTTGATATTTTCCAACCTGACTTTGGGGCCCCGTATCTCTGGGATATGTTGTAGTGCTAGTTCCACTCGGTTTGCGCACCAAATTTGGGGTTCCTAGCACCAAGTGGCCCCGAGATACAGGGCCCCAAAGTCGGTCAACTGTGTCCATCTGCAGCAATGTCATTTCGGGACCCTTTGGGTCCAGAGACCCCAAATTTTGGCTGCATAGGGGGCATCTAGGAACCCGTAACTACCAAGTTTGAAGTTTGGGGGACCTATGGCTGCAAATGGGCACAGTAAGGCATTTAAATGGGCACAGTGAGGCTGCAAATGGGCATTGCTGACCCTCTTTTCCATTTACAGTAGCTGCGCATTTCTCACCCTAGGCTTATACTCGAGTCAGTACGTTTTCCCAGTTTTTTGTGGTAAAATTAGGTGCCCTCGGCTTATATTCGGGTCGGCTTATACTCGAGTATATACGGTATATATTTTTTTCCAAACTTTTCCGTTGGTATTACACACCTTATTTTAGCCCCAGTGATATCATTATTGGATATGTTGTAGTTCTGGTACCACTGCGTTTGCACACCAAATTTGGGGTTCCTAGCACCAAGTGACCCCGAGATACGGGGGGCCCCAAATTCAGGTCGGAAAATGTCAAGCACTTTTCTGCAGCAGAGAACGACATTTTCCTGAACCGACTTTGGGGCCCCGTATCCCGGGGCCACTTGATGCTAGGAACCCCAAATTTTTATGTTGTCGTGTTGGTTCCACTGGGTTTGCACACAAAATTTGGGGGTTCCTAGCACCAAGTGGCCCCGAGATAGGGGGCCCCAAAGTCGGGTCGGAAAATGTCGTTCTCTGCTGCAGAAAAGTGCTTGACTTGAGTATAAGCCAAGGGGGGCATTTTCAGCACAAAAAAATGTGCTGAAAACCTCGGCTTATACTCGAGTATATACGGTATTATCATATCAATAAGGCGGCGGGGGGGGGGGGGGCAAAGAAGGAAAAATATTACTTTAATTTTGGTGCCAGTTTCGTGAAGATAACTTCAGCTTTAACATTGTATTTTCTGATTGGTGTGTTGGTCCTCTTGTGACTGGTTCTCTTTAACTTTTTGTCATCCCAATAGATGAACTGAATATAAATATTATATAATATTATTCTTATATTTCATGCCAGGCCTCCCTGAACTGCAACTTAAATCCATTTTAATCTTTTTTTTTTTTCTCTGTGTGATTCATGACTGAGCAAATCTATCTGTAACACGGCCATATCTCGATGGCATGACCATGAAGGCCTGGAGGTTGGAGAGGACCAATGGCAGCCAGGGGGGCGGTAAAAGATGTCATACTCGCACACTGCTAATTGGCGTTGACCTTTGTTAAATCCCTTGTGTACACACAGGTAGGATTAGGAGTCTTCGGTGAACTGTGCCTCCGGATGAGTGATGGTTTGTCCTTTTATCATGTTCTTGGCTTTTTTACCAGGTCAATTTTTTTTATTTTTTATTATTACATCCTGTATCAAATGCCCAGGATTAGGTAGACGCATGAATCCTCAAAAATCAAAAATCATGATCACTGGTGAAATTGGGCAACGTATTAGCCAGCAACTTTTCCTTGGCTCGAAGAATGAAGGTCGAAAGGGTATATACACCACCGTTCAACCATAAACTTATGACCACCGGCAGGTAAAGTGAATAACATTGATTATCTTGTTACAACGACATCTTAAAGCGGGTGGGATATTAGGCAGCAAGCGAACATGTTGTCCCTGAAGCTTATGCGTTGAAAGTAAGAAAAAATCGGGCAAGCGTAAGGATTTGAGGGACTTTGACCAAATTGTAATACCTAGACCAGTGATGGCGAACCTTTTTGAGCCAGAGTGCCCAAACTGAAATAAATACATTGGTTTTGTGTTGCAAAGTGCCAACACGGCAATTCGCGAGAGAGGGGGGCTGACTAAAAGAGAAGGGTTGTGTGAGAGAGAGAGGGGTTGTGTGAGAAAGAGGGGGGTGTGAGAGAGAGAGAGAGAGAGCGAAAGGGGTGTGTGAGAGAGAGAGAGAGGGGACAGTGAGAGTGAGGGGTGTGAGAGAGATGCTGAGAGGGGGGGGGGCAGAGAGAGAGGGGTGTGAGAGATATGCTGAGAGAGAGAGAGAACAGAGAGAGAAGGAGGGGGGCAGAGAGAGAGAGGTGTGAGAGATATGCTGAGAGAGAGGGGGAACAGAGAGAGGGAGGGGGGCTGAGAGAGAGGGAGGGGGGCCGAGAGAGAGGGAGGGGGGCCGAGAGAGAGGGAGGGGAGCTGAGAGAGAGGGAGAGGGGCTGAGAGAGAGGGGACAGAGAGAGAGGAGTGTGAGAGAGATGCTGAGAGAGAGGGGCAACAGAGAGAGGGAGGGGCTGAGAGAGAGGGGTGTGAGAGAAATGATGAGAGAGGCGAGCTGAGAGACAGGAGGAACAGAGAGAGGGAGAGAGATGGGGGACAGAGAGAGAGGGGTGTGAGAGAGGGGGAACAGAGACAGAGAAGAGGGACAGAGAGAGAGAGGTGCAAGAGAGATGCTGAGAGAGGGGTGAGCTGAGAGAGAGGGGGAACAGAGAGAGGGGGACACAGAGGGGGGGACGGAAAAAGAGGGGGGCTGAAAGAGAGGGAGGGGGGCTGAGAGGAGAGAGAGACCTCTAA
Source organism: Lithobates sylvaticus (assembly GCA_028564925.1). NCBI lineage: Eukaryota > Metazoa > Chordata > Amphibia > Anura > Ranidae > Lithobates > Lithobates sylvaticus. Next base: position 16,089,889 of record CM053035.1, read on the forward strand.
AACTGTCCTGGACCCTCTTGTGTGCCCACAGAGATGGCTCTGCGTGCCAGCTGTGGCACTCGTGCCATAGGTTCGCCATCACTGACCTAGACCCATGCCGGCCCATGTCCACAGCCAAAAATGCCTACAATGGGCACATGAGCATCAGAACTGGACCACGGAGCAATGGAAGAAGCTGGCCTGGTCTGGTGAATCACATTTTCATTTACATCATGAGAATGCCCGGGTGTGCGTGTCGCACCAGGATGGAGTATGGCGGGGTTTCTCAACTAGGGTTCCTCCAGAGGTTGCTTCTTCTTTCTTCTTTCTCCCCCAGATGGCGGCGGCGACGAAGGAGAAAGCCGGGGCTCCTCCGCTAGTAAAAGAGCTAGCAGAAGATAGCGGAGGATTCCGGCGAGAAGACCCCCAAGATGGAAGAAGACCCCCGGAGCTGTGTAATAAAGTATTTAAAAAACTTGTGTTTTTATTTAAATTTTTTTCACCAGGTGAATGGGTAGGGGTACATCATACCCCATACTCGTTCACATAGGGTGGGGGGGCCGGGATCTGGGGGCCCCCCTTTTTTAAATGGGGCTCCCAGATTCTGATAAGCCCCCCGCCCGCAGACTCCGACAACCAACGGCAAGGGTTGTCGGGAAGAGGCCCTTGTCCTCATCAACATGGGGACAAGGTGCTTTGGGGTGGGGGGGGGCTGCAGGGCCACCCTTTCCCCAAGGCACCCCCCATGTTGAGGGCACGCGGCCTGGTACAGCTCAGGAGAGGGGGGGGGGCGCTCGCTCGTCCCCACCCCCTTTCCTGACCGGCCGGGCTGCATGCTCGGATAAGGGTCTGATATGGATTATATCGGCGGCAGCATGGACTTCCTTCGCTAGTCCCGTCTACCTGGAGTCACGTTATAAATGAACGGACTTTACTCCGTGTGTGAGGCAAGTCTGTTCGTTTCAAAAGTACCGCGGACTAGCAAATAGACGGCCAGATTGTCCGCCCGCAAATCGCAGATACAGCGGCGCTTTGCGGGCGCATTTAACCCTTTTCCAGCCGTTAGTGGGGGGTGAAAAGGGCCACAAAAACTATGATAAAGCACCGCTAAAATAGCGGCGCTTTACTGCTGACGCCCCTAATGCCCCGGTCTGAAAGTGGCCTAAGGCGGGAATTCTTCCCAGTGACCACAAATGTAAGGAGCCGTCTTCCCACTGACCATCACACTAATGTGTCATGAGTTGTAGATATAGTGATCAGTGCCGGGACAAGGTCATTCAGAGCCCAGGGCAAACATGTCAAACAGTGCCCCGCCCCCAAGGTGTAAGAGCATTATGTGTCATCAAAAACCCCCCCCCCCCAAAAAAAACAGCGCTAATCTTTTTCACCCCCCTAAGCATAAATTCCCCCTCCTCCCAGTAAAAATCTGCTCCCCTGCTGAAATCCCCCCTCCTGGCACAAATCTTTACCCCTCCATCCCTCAAATCCCCCCAATTCAAGTGCCCCCCCAAAAAAAAATCACTCCTCCTAGCACAAATTCTCTACCCCTAAAATTGCCCCTCCCAATAACCCCACTGCAAATCCCCCCTTCCAGCTCAAAGCACCCCAATCATCCCTCCTAGCACAAATCTTCTTCCCCCATTTCTCCTCCCCCTAAATTTAAGCATACCCCCCAAAATTCCCCTCCTAGAACAATACTTAGTCCCTGCTGCCCCCCAAATCCCCCTTTCCAACACAAATCCCCTCCCCCAATTTCCTTGTGGTGCCCCCCACCTCACATGATACCACAGTGCCCAGGGCAGCCGACCCTCCTGCCCACCCCTTGTCCCGGCCCTGATAGTGATTTTTAGCAGGGGTTTCCTGAGACCAGAAAGTTACCAGAAAGGGTTCCTCTGTGTTGAAAAGGTTGAAAAAGGATACCGTATAGGAAGAAGGCAAGATGGTGGAGGCAGTGTGAGGCTTTGGAAAATGTTCTGCTGGGAAACCTTGGGTCGTACCGTTCATGTGGATGGTACTTGAAATGCACTACCTACCTAAACATTGTGGGTGACCAAGTACAGTCTTTCATGGAAATGGCATTCCCTGAGGCAGGAAAATGGTTCAGGAATAGTTTGAGGAACACAACGACAAGTTGCAGGTGTTGACTTGGACTCGTGGTTCTCCAGATCTCAATCCAATCAAGTCCAATCCATGGAGGCCCCACCTCCCAACTTTCAGGACTTAAAGGACCTGCTACTGACTGCTTGGTGCCAGATACCACAGCGTACCTTTAAAGGTCCAGTGGTGCCCACGCCTGGATGGGTCAGGGCTGTTTTGGCAGCAAAAGAGTGGCCCGCTCAATATTAGGTGGGTCATCATAATGTTATGGCTGACTGATATAAACCCTACGGATGGCCTTCTCATATTTGCTTCCATTTGGTCTGTCAAATACACCATTGCAAATAATACCTGTTGATCCTGCCACGAATCCACTGCTATCTTCTGCAGTTTGCAGCAGTAACTCAAGCATCGTTATTAGTGAATCCATTATGACTGCGGTTTTTATTTTTTGCGCTATAAACAAAAATTGTGACAATTTTGAAAAAAAAAAGCAATATATAAATTTTTTTTGCTATAATAAATATCCCCCAAAAATATATAAAAACTAATTTTTTCCTCAGTTTAGGCCAATATGAATTCTTCTACATATATTTGGTAAAAAAAATACGCGTATATTGATTGGTTTGCGCAAAAGTTATAGCGTCTACAACAGGGGTCTCGAACTAGCGGCCCTCCAGCTGTTCTGAAACTACAAGTCCCATCATGCCTCTGCCTGTGAGGAGTCACGCTTGTAACTGTCAGCCTTGCAATGCCTCATGGGACTTGTAGTTTCGCAACAGCTGGAGGGCCACCAGTTTGAGACCCCTGGTCTACAAAATAGGGGATATATTTATGGCATTTTTATTAGAATTTTTTTTTGTTAGTAATGGCAGCGATCTGCGATTTTTATCGTGACTGCGACATTGCGGTGGACACATCGGACACCTTTGACATTATTTTGGGACCATTGTCATTTATAAAGAGATCAGTGCTATAAAAAATTCACTGATTACTGTGTAAGTGACACTGGCAGGGAAGGGGTTAAACAATAGGGGGCGATCAAGGGGTTAAGTGTGTCCTAGGGTGTGATTCTAACTGTGGGGGGGGGGGGTGGGCTCACTACAACATGACAACGATCACTACTCCCGGTGACAGGGAGCAGTAGATCTCTGTCATGTTGCTAGGCAGAACAGGGAAATGCCTTGTTTACATAGGCATCTCCCCGTTCTGCTGCTCCGTGACACGATCGTGGGACACCGGCGGACATCGTGTGTCAAAAAAGTGGCATCGGTGCATCCCTAGTTTGCGCAAAAGTTATAGCGTCTACAAAGTAGGGGGTAGATTTATGGCATTTTTATTATTCGTTTTTTTAAAATTAGTAATAGCGGTGATCTGCGATTTTTATCGTGACTGCGACATTGCGGCGGACACATCGGACACTTTTGACACTATTTTGGGACCATTTGTCATTTATACAGCGATCGTTGCTATAAAAAATGCACTGATTACCGTGTAAGTGACACTGGCAGGGAAGGGGTTTAAACACTAGGGGGCGATCAAGGGGTTAAGTGTGTCCTAGGGTGTGATTCTAACTGTGGGGGGTGGGTGGGCTCACTACAACATGACAGCGATCACTGCTCCCGATGACGGGGAGCAGTAGATCTCTGTCATGTTGCTAGGCAGAACAGGGAAATGCCTTGTTTACATAGGCATCTCCCCGTTCTGCCGCTCTGTGACACGATCGTGGGATACCAGCGGAGTCTGCGGGACCCGCGGGCGAGGTCACGCAGTACGTGGCGGGCACGCACGCACCCACTAGTCCCCACAAATTAAAGGGGACATACAGGTACGCCCATTTGCCTACTGCTGCCATTGTGCCGACGTATATCGGCGTGCCATCTGTCAGTGCCCACAGTGTCAGTGCCCACAATGTGCCTTTACAGTGCTGCACATCAGTGTCACCTACCAGTGCTCATCAGTGTTACCTACCAGTGCTCATCAGTGTCACCTACCAGTGCCCATCAGTGTCCCCTACCAGTGCCTATCAGTGCCCATCAGTGCCATGTATCAGTGCCCATCCGTGCCACCCATCCGTGTTCTTTTTACTTTTATTATTAAACAAGTGTGATTTAACTGTACTTCTGTCTCGGGCTGATTTCATGGTTTCTGACAGCCACAGTGTTCTCCTGGAACATCTGTGTACATGCCGGGGGTAGGGGAGAAATTCTCGCCTTGGAAAGAATTGCGTAAGTGCTGCTTTGTAGCTCAAATAAACCACTTTGAGGAAAAAAGAATTACATTTGTAGAGAAGGAGGGCAGCCCAACATGCCATTTAGGATGAAAGTCCGCTATAATGTTAGCGCAGCCTTACTTAAAGTGGAACTTCATTCATTTTTTCATCTTTCCATCGATTGAATCTTCTGCCCTTGTTGTTTTAACTTTGGATAGTAACACATTTGTATACCTTATACAGCCCACTTCCTGTTTGTCTGGTCATTAGCCTAGGCTTATGACATCATGCACAGCTCTCTCTCTCACTCTCTGTGAGAGTTTGCCAGGAAGGGAGGGGGGGGGGGGGGGGTGAGTCATTAGAGGGCCAATGAGAGCTGCAGAGCTGGAGGTGTGTGTCTGCGTAAATCCAGGAAGTGAACAGGCAGCAGCTTCAGCTGCCCACAGTTAAAATGGATGCAGCCAGACTCAGTGGTGGGAGATTTCTGCAGCGATTTCTGCAGCATATATGGCAAGTACAGAATCACAGTATGTATAAAACAATAGTGATAAAACAAAAAGTACAATAAATAAAAGAAAAAAAAGCAGCTAACACTATATTGCTGGACACAATAATAACACATATACATACCTCCCAACTTTTCGAGATGGAAATGAGGGACACCTACTAGCAAACATATGTAGGCATAGGACATGCCCCCTGCCACGCCCCTTAAAGGGGACATGACCAAAAAAAAAAAAGGTTAATAAAATCCACAAGTGCTTTTTTTTTTTTTACTACCAATATTCCTTTATATTCAAAATTAACAATTGCAGCAATTTAGAATTTGGATGAAAGGTTTAGCACTGGGAAACTCTTTTTGAAAGAATAAAAAGTGCATTTTATATACAACTATATGGATCAGACCAAAATGAGGGACAGATGAGGATGAATGAGGGACAGAGGGACATTGCTCCAAATCGAGATCAGGGACCGTTGGGAGCTATACATATACTAGAAAGGTGAAGTGCTAAAACAATAAATAAACAATAAAGTCCATCATTCATAAAAAAAATGAAATAAACGATTGAATTCAAATCTTCATCCAAAGACTGATAGAGCGGAAAGAATAGCCACCACCAACACCCAAATCAACTGACCCTTACCGTCCGTGTGTAGGGTACACACAGAGTAAGCATGGATGAATGGCCTCAACGATCCCTCTGCAACGATCGATAACCTCAGATGGCAACACAGCCTAATATTCTCTCGATGAACAAATCACTTATATTTCCCCAGACAGCTCCAGCATCCACATGAATATGGAAAAAAATAAATAAAAGCTCAGACATCCAAAAAAAAGATTTATTGTTTAAAAGAAGGGCTGGTACACTCATATGTATTTAAAATTACCGCCAGGCATATAGAAACATAACAGTGTTTTCCAACCGAAAAGATGGCTGCCGTGTCTCCAATCAGTGCCCCGCGATAGCTGATTGGAGGTGCGGCGGCCATCTTTTTGGTTGGAAACACTGTTATGTTTCTAGGTAAGGGTCATTTGATTTGGGTGTTGGTGGTGGCTATTCTTTCCGCTTTGGTTGAAGATTTGTAGGGCTGTTACTGATTAAAATTTTCATGTTCGATTAATCGATTTTTTTTTTAATCGATTAATCAACTAATTTAATTAAAAGATTAATTATAACGCACATACAGATCCAACTACTTTTAGCTGATTTCCTTGCATTGCAACTCTGCATTAGTCGGTGGTAAATGTGGTATACACTATATACAATCACCCGACACTAGTTAGTTTCCACAATCCATGACTTAACTTCACAGTTCACACAAATACGTTTTAAATTCAAACTGTAGCACTGATGTAAGTAATTTTTTTCCCACAGTAGCGTGACAATCTCTCCCCCTCCGGTCTAACTAATCACTCTCACCTTATGGCATGGACCCCTGTGCTAACAGGTGGTCATGCAAGCGGGTATCAAAAGGGTATAACACGGACCATAAACTTCTCTCACGTCTCCTTAGATCTCAGCAAGGACGCCAGGTCATGGATAGAAAGAAAAGATCTAAGTGCTCACCGCTTAAGTATAAGATTTCATTTTTGTGTTCAAACACAAACTACTCACATAAAGATGATAAAAACACAGCATGTAAAGCCGACAATCGTGTTAGTTCTGTAGGGCAGCAGCGGGTGACGCCATGCATAGCTCCTCCCCCGCACGCGTTACGTTCAATCAGAACTTCAACGTCACCGGACTCCTCCTCCCTTCCCTTCGTTAGCAGACGGAGGCACTTGGGGAAGGGGGGAGGAGTCCGGTGACGTCGATGTCCGTGACGTCACCGGATCTCCGACGGAACACCCTGAAGACCCGGAAGCCGGCGGAGAGGTGAGTACCGATCAAAAGATCTGATCGATCAAAAAAATGTATTTAAACTTAAATTTCCACAGCCCGAAAGATTTGGATTCGATAGTCTTTTCAGTTTTTTATGAATGATGGACTTCATTGTTTATTTATTGTTTTAGCGCTACACCTTTCTAGTATATAAAATAAAAGTGGTTGGAAGGGAAGCTTAATGCCGCGTACACACGGTCGGAATTTCCAATGGAAACAGTCCGATGGGAGCTTTTCATCGGATTTTCTGACCGTGTGTATGCCCATCGGTCTTTTTCTGTCGGAATTTCCGACGGACTTTGGATTGAGAACCTGTTCTTAATTTTTCAGACGGAAAACCTTTCCATCGGATTTTCCGATGGTGTGTATGCAATTCCGACACGCAAAATTCCGACGCATGCTCGGGAACAATTTGACGCATGCTCGGAAGCATTAAACGTCCCTTTTATAGTGCCGTCGAACGTGTTGTATGCCGCTGTGTTACTGACCGTCGGAATTTGGTGTGGCCGTGTGTAGGCAAGACAGTTTGAGCGAAATTCCGTCGGAATTCCGACGGGAAAACCATCAGAGCTTTATTCCGACGACAATTCCGACCGTGTGTACGCGGCATTAGAATGGCAAAGATGTTTTTTTATTACAAATGATGTGAGCAGACTGCCGTTCCTCTTTAACCTTTAAGAAGCATGCTGACCTTTCCTTCTAAAATGATTCCAACGTTGAGCAAACTGACGTTTTTTTTCTTCCCATACTGTAGCTATGACCAGAATCTCACCTGAGCATTGTGTTTGCATTGATAGCATGAAAGACACCTGAGCCCTGGGATTTGGGCTGTGCCTCTCAGCACCAACATATAAAAATGTGAGCGTGGCGACAGCCAGAGGAACTCCCCCAGCTAAACAGTTATAAGTAATGTGACCTGGGCTGGCACTGCCCTTCGGAAACCCTGACACCCAGCAGAAGCACCGGAGGTAGGAGCACTGCACACTCATTGTTAAAGGCCATTTATCACACAAAAAAAAAAAATATTGTATTCTGATAACAGTGGGGGGATTAATTAATACTTGTAGTAATTGTAATCTGCATATGAATTCCTGTTTGATCCAATATGATTTTATTGATATTTCCCTCCATTTTTATGTATATGTCCAGCAAAAATGACAGTTGCAGGGTTTGGGGCAAACTATAAAAGCACAGTGCGGGGGGGTTCTTACAACTGCCAGCCTTTATTTGAAGTATAACTCTGGGCAAGATAAGAAAAAGACAGTTTCCCAATAGCATTAAAGCAAACCGATTTTGTTTTTCTAAGTTCCCGATTTTTTGTTTAACCTAGTGGTCCAACCAGTAGATTTATAAAAAGATTTATAAAAAATAAAAAAAATAAAAAAATGGGCAGACCCAACAAACCTCTTGGTATTTATTTTTCCATTACTCTTGTACGGGGCGTACACACGGTCGGAAATTCCGACCACAAAATCCGTCAGATTTTTTCCAACGTATTTTGTCCGACACTGGTGTTGCATACACACGGTCGGACAAGGTTGTCGGAAAATCCGATCATTCTGAACGTGGTGACGTTCGTTGCGTACGACGGAACTTACGTAGAGGCTAGTAGCCAATAGCTTTGGTCTCGTAATTTGATCTGAGCATGCCTGGCACTTTTTCCATCGGAAATTCTCTACACGCGATCGGAAAAAGTCCGATCGGACTTTGTTGTCGGAAAATTTGAGAGCAGGATCTCAAAAGTCCGATGGAGCCCACACATGGTCGGATTTTTCGACAACATGGTCCGATCGGACATTTTTCCGTCGGAATTTCCGACCGTGTGTACGGGGCATTAACTCTGGGCAAAACAAGAAAAAGACACGTATGATACAGTTTCCCAATAGCATTAAAGCAAACCGATTTTGTTTTTCTAAGTCCCCGATTTTTTTTTTAACCTAGTGGCCCAACCAGTAGATTTATTTTTCTATTTTATGGAACATTAAAAAAAAAAAAAAATGCGCAGACCCAACAAACCGCTTGGTATTTTTTTCCCATTACTCTTCTATACATTATAAAGTAATGTTTTATTTTTTTTTATTTTTTATTTTTTTTAGCCGAGTCCAAAAATGTGAATTGGTGGAACTGTTTGCCTTATCGACGAAAGGCAAATCCACTTTGCATGTTAAGTGCAAAGTGCACTTGAAATTGCACTGAAAGTGCACTTGGAAGTGCAGTCGCTGTAAATCTAATGCCGCGTACACACGGTCGGAATTTCCGATGGGAGCTTTTAATCGGATTTTCCGACCGTGTGTATGCCCATCTGTCTTTTTCTGTTGGAATTTTCCGACGGACTTTGGATTGAGAACCTGTTCTTAATTTTTCCGACGGAAAACCTTTCTATCGGATTTTCCGATCGTGTGTATGCAATTCCGACACGCAAAATTCCGACGCATGCTCGGAAATAATTTGACGCATGCTCAGAAGCATGAAACGTCCCTTTTATAGTGCAGTCGAACGTTTTTTAAGGCGCGGTGTTATTGACTGTCGGAATTTGGTGTAACCGTGTGTAGGCAAGACAGTTTGAGCGAAATTCCGTCGGAACTCCGACGGGAAAACCATCAGAGCTTTTTCCGATGAGAATTCCGACCGTGTGTACGGGGCATAAGGGGTAGATCTGAAATGAGGGGAAGCGCTACTGATTTTATTATCCAATCATGTGCAAGCTAAAATGCTGTTTTTTTATTTTCCTTGCATGTCCCCCTCGGATCTACAGCGACTGCACTTCCAAGTGCACTTGTAGTGCAAAGTGGATTTGCCTTTCATAAATAACCCCCATTGTTTCTTATATTCAAAAAAGTTATGTTTTTATGAGTCCAAAAATGTGAATTGATGGGACTGTTGTATAATTGCTTTCAGAGTATATCTCAATAGGGGGTTATTTACGAAAGGCAAATCCACTTTGCACTACAAGTGCGAAGTGCACTTAAAATTGCACTTTTAAGTGCACTTGGAAGTGCAGTCGCTGTAAATCTAATGCCGCGTACACACACAAGCGGACTTTTCGACAGCAAAGGTCCGGCGGAACGAATCCGTCGGACAATTCGATCGTGTGTGGGCTCCATCGGACTTTTGCTGTCGAAAAATCAGACGTACTTTAGAAATAGAACATGTTTCAAATTTTTCCGCCGGAACTCCGCCGGACCCAGTTCCTATAGAGAAATCCGCTCGTCTGTGTGCTAGTCCGACGGACAAACAACGACGCTAGGGCAGCTATTGGCTACTGGCTACGAACTTCCTTATTCTAGTCCGGTCGTACGTCATCGCGTTCGAATCCGTCGGACTTTAGTGTGATTGTGTGTGGCCAAGTCCGTTCATTCGGAAAGTCCATCGGAACTTCACCGAAGGTCCTTCAGAAAGACCGTCGGGCCTAGTCCGTCGAAAAGTCCGCTCGTGTGTACGCAGCATAAGGGCTAGATCTGAAATGAGGGGAAGCTCTGCTGGTTTTATCATCCAATCATGTGCAAGCTAAAATGCTGTTTTCTTATTTTCCTTGCATGTCCCCCTCGGATCTACAGCGACTGCACTTCCAAGTGCACTTTCAGTGCAATTTCAAGTGCACTTGTAGTGCAAAGTGGATTTTGAAATTAAGAACTTTCTATGCCCAGAAAATGATGCATTTGTTACATTTGCACCATTGCGCACGTGCGTAGGAAAATTTGGATATGGGGCTTTGAGCTGCAAAAAACGTGTATGAGACTGACCAATTAATGGAAGGTTGAAAATGATATACAATTATATTATACGCAATTATACTAATTGTGCAATGCAAAGCAATCATAGATATCAATTTTGTCTTGTGTAGTGCAACAATCACCTCCAGTGATGATCCAAATCAGGAAACTAGAAGGGGGCAATTTTTTGATTGTCCTAAAAATGGCTGAATTGAAGAGGCTAAATTATTATTATTATAATAATACAGGATTTATATAGCGGCAACAGTTTGCGCAGCACTTTACAATATCTCCGAATGTAGGCAATATTGTTTCACAATTATTTTCTGCAATTAGGGTAATTTCATATCGATGTATAAAAAGCTGTTTGGAAAAAAAAAATAAAAATCTAAATTAAGGCATGATTTAAAAAAAAAAGTAAAAAAAAAAAAATCAACAAAGGCCAAGATGTTGACTGTAGTGACTAATCAGATTCCTTGCTTTATTTTTGCCATAAAAAAAACAAAAAACTTGGGCCCTTGGATTGGACTCTATGACCATCAATGCAGTATACAAGAAATAATAATATACAATATATACAGTACATATATATATATATATATATATATATATATATATATATATATATATATATATATGTGTGTGCACAGTTGATTTAGCATTCTTTAATTTGTTCAATTGAGTCTACAGATTTACTGTACTTCCAATTTTTAGACCAGATTTTCAAAAATACATTCTGTATGGAAGAAAAAAAAAAATACTTGGATTTTATTTATTTTTATTTTTATTTTTTTATTTGTCAAGAAAATTTCGAGATAGGAGCATAGAAAAAATACAATGTATTTTACAGTGATTTCAATGCTTTAATGCCAGTTTATTATTACAATTGTTTTTGCTATAACGAATATTGCTTATTATATATTTTCATAACTTTTTTTTCATAACAATTGTTTCATAACAATGTGTTAACTAAACAATTTCTTACAATTTTCTTGCCTATTTTTTTCTAGTCTTATGTCCCTCACGTTATATTACTGTTAAGGATTTAACAGTCAATGTAACACTTTTTCAGAGACAATTTATTTTGTACTTTGAATATAATTGATATATATATATATATATATATATATATATATATATATATAAATAAATATGTGTGTATATATATATATATATATATATACATCTATATATATATAATATATATATATATTGTATACATATTTCAATGTATTAATGGACTTTAACCACTTCAGCCCCGGACCATTTGGCAGCCAAAGGACCAGAGGTCTTTTTTCAATTTCGCACTGCACTACTTTAACTGGTAATTGCGCGGTCATGCAATTTTGTAACCAAACGAAATTTGCGTCCTTTTCTTCCCACAAATAGAGCTTTCTTTTGATGGTATTTGATTGCCTCTGTGATTTTTATTTTTTTTGAGATATAAACGGAAAAAGAGCGAAAAAATTTTGAAAAAAAAAGAGATTTCTACTTTTTGTTATAAAAAAAATCTAATAAACTCAATTTTAGTCAAACATTTGGGCCAAAATGTATTCAGCCACATGTCTTTAGTAAAAAAAATGCCAATAAGCGTATATTTATTGGTTTGCGCAAAAGTTATAGCGTCTACAAACTAGAGTACATTTTCTGGAATTTACACCGCTTTTAATTTATGACTGCCTATTTCATTTCTTGAGGTGCTAAAATGGCAGAGAAGTACAAAACCCCCCCAAATGACCCCATTTTGGAAAGTAGACACCCCAAGCTATTTGCTGAGAGGCATGTTGAGCCCATTGAATATTTTTTTTTTTAGTCCCAAGTGATTGAATAAAGACAAAAAAAAAAAGATTTTTTTTTTTTTTTCAAAAAGTTGTCACTAAATGATATATTGCTCACACATGCCATAGTTATATGTGGAATTGCACCCCAAAATACATTTTGCTGCTTCTCCTGAGTATGGGGATACCACATGTGTGGGACTTTTTGGGAGCCTAGCCGCATACGGGGCCCCGAAACCCAAGCACCGCCTTCAGGATTTCTAAGGGTGCAAATTTTTGATTTCACTCCTCACTACCTATCACCGTTTCGAAGGCCATAAAATGCCAAAATAGCACAAAACCCCCCCAAATGACCCCATTTTGGAAAGTAGACACCCCAAGCTATTTGTTGAGAGGCATGGTGAGTATTTTACAGCTCTCATTTGTTTTTGAAAATGAAGAAAGTAAAGAAAAAAAAAAATTTTTTTTTCTTTTTTCAATTTTCAAAACTTTGTGACAAAAAGCGACATCTGCAAAATACTCACAATACCTCTCAGCAAATAGCTTGGGGTGTCTACTTTCCAAAATGGGGTCATTTTGGGGGGTTTTATGCCATCTGGGCATTCCATGGCCTCCGAAACTGTGATTGGCAGTGAGAAGTGAAATAAAAAAATTACACCCTTAGAAAGCCTGAAGGCGGTGATTGGTTTTTGGGGTTCCGTACGCAGCTAGGCTCCCAAAAAGTCCCACACATGTGGTATCCCCGTACTCAGGAGAAGCAACAGAATGTATTTTGGGGTGTATTTCCACATATGCCCATGACATGTTTGAGCAATATATCATTTAGTGACAACTTTTTGTAAAAAAAAAATATATATTTTTTTTTTTCATTATTCAATCTCTTGGGACAAAAAAAAAAAATATTTAATGGGCTCAACATTGCTCTCATCAAATAGCTTGGGGTGTCTACTTTCCAAAATGGGGTCATTTGGGGGGGGTTTGAACTGTCCTGGCATTTTATGCACAACATTTAGAAGCCTATGTCACACGTCACCCACTATTCTAACCACTTGTAGACAAAGCCCTTTCTGACACTTTTTGTTTACATGAAAACATATTTTTTTTTTGCAAGAAAATTACGTTGAACCCCCAAACACTATATATATTGTTAAAGCAAAGGCCCTACAGATTAAAATGGTGGGTGTTGCATTTTTTTTTTCCACACAGTATTTGCGCAGCGATTTTTCAAACGCATTTTTTGTGGAAAAAATACACTTTTTTTTTTTATTTTAATGCACTAAAACACACTATATTGCTCAAATTTTTGATGAAATAAAAAATATGATCTTAGGCCGAGTACATGGATACCAAACACGACATGCTTTAAAATTGCGCACAAACACGCAGTGGTGACAAACTACATACATTTTTAAAAGCCTTTAAAAGCCTTTACATGATACCACATTAGATTCACGGAGGAGGTCTACTGCTAAAATTACTGCCCTCGATCTGACCTTCGCGGTGATACCTCACATGCATGGTGCAATTGCTGTTTACATATGACGCCAGACCAACGCTTGTGTACGCCTTTGCGCAAGAGAAGGGGGGGCAGGGGTGCTTTTTTTTTTTTTTTTTTGTTTGTTTTTTTATTTATTTAGCTTTTTTATTTTATTTTTAAACTGTTCCTTCATTTTTTTTCTTTGTTATGATTTTTATTGTTATCTCAGGGAATGTAAATATCCCCTATGATAGCAATAGGCAGTGACAGGTACTCTTTTTTTGAAAAAATTGGGGTCTATTAGACCCTAGATCTTTCCTCTGCCCTCAAAGCATCTGACCACACCAAGATTGGTGTGATAAAATGCTTTCCCAATTTCCAATGGCGCGGTTTATATCCGGGAGGGGGGACATTCCCTCCCACTGCTTGTAAAAGCAGTCTAGAGGCTAATTACCCGCTAGAATTGCTTTTACATGAAAGCCGATCACTGGCTGAAAAGAATGATACCAAGATGATACCTAAACCTGCAGGCATCATTCTGGTATAACCATTCAAAGTCCAGCAACATACTGGACATATATTGTAATCTTTTTTTTTTCATGCAGCCTCTTGGCTGAACGAAAAAAAGAGATTGATTGGTGGGTATGCCCACCATTAGAATACCTCCCTTCATCCACCCACTTCTAATGATGGGCATACATGCACCATTTATATATGCCGATGCATGGGGGCATCCTCCCGCAAAAGTTATGCCGTGTACACACGGTCGGAATTTCGACCGTATGTACGTGGCATTAGGAGCCAATCGCTCCTCCCCCCCCCTGCTGCCCCCATGCTTCGGCATATATGCTCTTTTTTTTAACTGTGGTGGTGAAATCACCTCCTACAGCGTTGGAGTCGCGGCTTTATGTATCGTGGGAGCAAACGCTGTTGCTGTCAAGATAAATAAATCCGCGTTGCAACTGAATGGCGCACCTGAAAACAAAAAAATGCTCAACACTAAAACACAGTAAACAAAATTACATACCTGAAAAGCAAGCGTGATAAAACATGATAAAACATAATAAAACATTGCAGAATAGAATGGAGTAAAAAAAAGAGCAACAATAGAGAGAGAATAGAGTGAGAGAGAGAACAATAAAACGACAACTATTTTATTTTTTTTTATTTTTTTGAGATTCACAGGTAAAAAAGCTCCTGACTGAAGCGACTGAATCAAAACGCTACCACAAAAAAAAACTGTTAGCGATCGCAGGGATCAGGCCTGACTCTGCGAACGCTGCAGTTATGTGTGCTTAGTGTTTTGTAAGTGACAGTGATCGATCGATACTGCACTTGGGTGGGCTGGGCTGGGCGGAGGGGGAAAACGCAGGTGCTAGCAGGTATCTGGGCTGATCCCGCTAACAATGCGGTTTTTTTTGGAACCCTAAACTGCTGGGACGCTAGTATAGATCTGATCAGATCAGATATTGATCTGTTCAGATACTGTACCACTAAGGGAGGTGTATGCTTTGCGCGTGGGTGTTTGCGGTACTGGCACTAACCTGGGGCGACGCAGACCTTATTTGACCCTAAAACCTAATTGATATCACCCGCCGGGCGATCAGGGGGTTAAACCGTTATTGGGTAATAAATGGCGGGTGCCCTGACAGTATAAAAAAAACAAGCTAACTAACCAGCGTCACCCGTAACAGTAATACAAAAAAAACTGGTTACCTAGCGACACTAATGCAGCGATCAGAAAAACGATCGCTTAGTGACACTGGCAAAGGGGGTGAAAGGGTTAACTAGGGGCAATCAGGGGGTTTAAACCTTTATTAGGTAATATATGGGGGTACCTGACGCTATATAAAAACCTGACGGGGAACCTAAATAACGAAATAACTAACTGGCTAACCAGCGTCACCAGTGACAGTTATACAGTGATCACTGGTGAAAGGGTTAACTCTAGGGGCAATCAGGGGGTTTAAAACCTTTATTTAGGTTGTAATATGGGGGTACCTGACCTATAAACCTATTTATGAACCTATATAAACATGGCGGTTACCTAAAAAAAAAAAAATGGTTACCTAGCGACACTAATGCAGCGATCAGAAAAACGATCGCTTAGTGACACTGGCAAAAGGGGGGTGAAAGGGTTAACTAGGGGCAATCAGGGGGGTTAAAACCTTTATTAGGTAATATATGGGGGTACCTGACGCTATATAAAAACCTGACGGGGAACCTAAATAACAAAATAACTAACTGGCTAACCAGCGTCACCAGTGACAGTTATACAGTGATCACTGGTGAAAGGGTTAACTCTAGGGGCAATCAGGGGGTTAAAACCTTTATTTAGGTTGTAATATGGGGGTACCTGACCTATAAACCTATTTATGAACCTATATAAACATGGCGGTTACCTAAAAAAAAAAATGGTTACCTAGCGACAGCAGTGACACTAATACAGCGATCAGAAAAACGATCGCTTAGTGACACTGGCAAAAGGGGGTGAAAGGGTTACCTGGGGGGCATGCTCGGAGTCGAGCAGAAGAGCCGCACTGGCTATTGAACTCGGCTCGTCGTACGCGTTGTACGTCACCGCGTTCTGGACGTTCGGGATTTCCGACAACATTTGTGCGACGGTGTGTATGCAAGACAAGTTTGAGCCAACATCCGCCGGAAAAAAAAAAAATGTGATTTTGTTGTCGGGATGTGCAATCGCGTGTACGGGGCGTTAGAAGTGGAAAGCTGCAATTTAATAAAGGTTTGATTTTGGGTTAAATATCGCTTTTATTGTTGTTTTTATCCTTTTTTTTTATTTGGATGGTCGTCTCTTATTAAGCAGCCCGATGTCTCTCTTTATCGTAAAGCCCACATGATGTCCGATTCTGCCGGCGTGATCGCACCTTTTTTATTTCTCCCCCGTTCTGTGAAAATTTCAGCTTCTGTTCCTCCTGTAGCACAGATGCCGTGTGGGCGGGGAAGATTCTTGCTTAAAACTTTTCCAAACGCTCGGCCACCTCCAATTTTTTTTTTTTTTTGTGTTTTCTCTCTTTTTACAGCTCATCGATATCTGGGAGATCGGTACAGCCTGTCCTGTGTCGTCCCCCCCCCCCCCCCCCCGAGGGTTAAATGTGCGGGAGGTGGACTGGGAGGGCTGGTCTCCTGCCACGCACAGACGCTCCAGCCTGCAGCTTTTTGCTCAATGCATTTTTTTTATTTTTTTTTAGCTGGCCTTCAGTCAGTTCAGCTTTTTGCACTCCCATCCAAATTGGTTGCAGGCTGAATTTTATACGGGCCTCATAATGGGGAGGACGCTTTACCTCGGCGGAATCTGTTAACTCAGCAAAAAAATAAAATGAAAAAAAGTGCTGATTATGCAGATTTTTTTATTTTTTTTTATTTTATGGGGTAACTTTGCCAGCAGTGTGCCAGCCACAGGGGGCCAGAGCCGGGCCTCTGATTTTTTTTTTCCACCAGTCCAGTGGAGGGCCACCCTAAAAAAAAAAAAAAAAAAAAAGCATTAATATTCTTTAAAAAATTAAAAAATATTTTTTTTTTTTACCTTGCCAGAAATCCCTGTTGCTAGGCAGTCTTCCTAATCTGCCTCCTTCCTACTCCGCAGTGATCTTCGGTCTTCTGTCCTCCTCCGTGTTGTCTTCTGGGTAATGGGGTGCGCTGTGTTCTGGGAACTGTGTGTTCCCTAACGCAAGGCGCGTCCCATTCACAAAGCACCGTGCGACTCGCGCATGCGCAGTAGGAAACGGGCAGTGAAGCCGTAAGGCTCCACTGCCTGTTTCCCTCAGTGAGGATGGCGGCGCTGGGACCGGAGAGGGACTACAATACTGGCCACTTCCTTCCCAGACCATTTTTCTCTCGCACTTTCAATGACAATTGCGCGGTCGTGCTACACTGTACCCATATGAAATTTTGATCATTTTGTTCGCACAAATAGAGCTTTCTTTTGGTGGTATTTATTCACGGCTCCGTTTTAAATTTTTCGCGATATAAGCGAAAAAAGAGCGGAAATTTTGGAAAAAAAATTAAAAATTTCTTTCTATTTTAAAAGAAATCCAATAAAACCTGATTTTTTCATAAATTTCAGCCAAAATGTATTCTGCTACATGTTTGCTACATCCAGCTTCAACGGGTCTCATTCGACAGGGGTGGCACGGGGTACATTTTTTGCAGTGGCATGTGCGCAACCCCATCCAGCTTCAACAGGTCTCATTCGGCAGGGGTGGCACGGGGTACATTTTTTGCAGTGGCATGTGCGCAAACCCATCCAGCTTCAACGGGTCTCATTGGACAGGGGTGGTACGGGGGACATTTTTTGCAGTGGCATGTGTGCAACCCCATCCAGCTTCAACGGGTCTCATTCGGCAGGGGTGGCACGGGGTAAATTTTTTGCATTGGCATGTGCGCAAACCCATCCAGCTTCAACGGGTCTCATTGGGCAGGGGTGGCACGGGGTACATTTTTTGCAGTGGCATGTGCGCAACCCCATCCAGCTTCAACGGGTCTCATTGGACAGGGGTGGTACGGGGGACATTTTTTGCAGTGGCATGTGCGCAACCCCATCCAGCTTCAACGGGTCTCATTCGGCAGGGGTGGCACGGGGTAAATTTTTTTGCAATGGCATGTGTGCAACCCCATCCAGCTTCAACGGGTCTCATTCGGCAGGGGTGGCACGGGGTACATTTTTTTGCAGTGGCATGTGTGCAACCCCATCCAGCTTCAACGGGTCTCATTTGGCAGGGGTGGCACGGGGTACATTTTTTGCAGTGGCATGTGCCCAACCCCATCCAGCTTCAACGGGTCTCATTCGGCAGGGGTGGCACGGGGTACATTTTTTCCAGTGGCATGTGTGCAACCCCATCCAGCTTCAACGGGTCTCATTTGGCAGGGGTGGCACGGGGTACATTTTTTGCAGTGGCATGTGCGCAACCCCATCCAGCTTCAAGGGGTCTCATTCGGCAGGGGTGGCACGGGGTACATTTTTTGCAGTGGCATGTGCGCAACCCCATCCAGCTTCAACGGGTCTCATTCGGCAGGGGTGGCACGGGGTACATTTTTTGCAGTGGCATGTGCGCAACCCCATCCAGCTTCAACGGGTCTCATTGGACAGGGGTGGTACGGGGGACATTTTTTGCAGTGGCATGTGTGCAACCCCATCCAGCTTCAACGGGTCTCATTCGGCAGGGGTGGCACGGGGTAAATTTTTTGCATTGGCATGTGCGCAAACCCATCCAGCTTCAACGGGTCTCATTGGGCAGGGGTGGCACGGGGTACATTTTTTGCAGTGGCATGTGCGCAACCCCATCCAGCTTCAACGGGTCTCATTGGACAGGGGTGGTACGGGGGACATTTTTTGCAGTGGCATGTGCGCAACCCCATCCAGCTTCAACGGGTCTCATTCGGCAGGGGTGGCACGGGGTAAATTTTTTTGCAATGGCATGTGTGCAACCCCATCCAGCTTCAACGGGTCTCATTCGGCAGGGGTGGCACGGGGTACATTTTTTGCAGTGGCATGTGTGCAACCCCATCCAGCTTCAACGGGTCTCATTTGGCAGGGGTGGCACGGGGTACATTTTTTGCAGTGGCATGTGCCCAACCCCATCCAGCTTCAACGGGTCTCATTCGGCAGGGGTGGCACGGGGTACATTTTTTGCAGTGGCATGTGTGCAACCCCATCCAGCTTCAACGGGTCTCATTTGGCAGGGGTGGCACGGGGTACATTTTTTGCAGTGGCATGTGCGCAACCCCATCCAGCTTCAAGGGGTCTCATTCGGCAGGGGTGGCACGGGGTACATTTTTTGCAGTGGCATGTGCGCAACCCCATCCAGCTTCAACGGGTCTCATTCGGCAGGGGTGGCACGGGGTACATTTTTTGCAGTGGCATGTGCGCAACCCCATCCAGCTTCAACGGGTCTCATTGGACAGGGGTGGTACGGGGGACATTTTTTGCAGTGGCATGTGTGCGCAACCCCATCCAGCTTCAACGGGTCTCATTCGGCAGGGGTGGCACGGGGTACATTTTTTGCAGTGGCATGTGTGCGCAACCCCATCCAGCTTCAACGGGTCTCATTCGGCAGGTTGGTACGGGGTACATTTTTTGCAGTGGCATGTGTGCAACCCCATCCGGCTTCAATGGGTCTCATTGGGCAGGGGTGGCACGGGGTACATTTTTTTCAGTGGCATGTGTGCAACCCCATCCGGCTTCAACGGGTCTCATTGGACAGGGG
Organism: Lithobates sylvaticus; assembly: GCA_028564925.1. Classification (NCBI taxonomy): domain Eukaryota; kingdom Metazoa; phylum Chordata; class Amphibia; order Anura; family Ranidae; genus Lithobates; species Lithobates sylvaticus. Next base: position 16,109,759 of record CM053035.1, read on the forward strand.
TGGTACGGGGGACATTTTTTGCAGTGGCATGTGCGCAACCCCATCCAGCTTCAACGGGTCTCATTCGGCAGGGGTGGCACGGGGTACATTTTTTGCAGTGGCATGTGCGCCAACCCATTCAGCTTCAACGGGTCTCATTCGGCAGGGGTGGCACGGGGTACATTTTTTGCAGTGGCATGTGTGCAACCCCATCCAGCTTCAACGGGTCTCATTCGGCAGGGGTGGCACGGGGTAAATTTTTTGCATTGGCATGTGCGCAAACCCATCCAGCTTCAACGGGTCTCATTCGGCAGGGGTGGCACGGGGTACATTTTTTGCAGTGGCATGTGCGCAACCCCATCCAGCTTCAACGGGTCTCATTCGGCAGGGGTGGCACGGGGTACATTTTTTGCAGTGGCATGTGCGCCAACCCATTCAGCTTCAACGGGTCTCATTCGGCAGGGGTGGCACGGGGTAAATTTTTTGCATTGGCATGTGCGCAAACCCATCCAGCTTCAACGGGTCTCATTCGGCAGGGGTGGCACGGGGTACATTTTTTGCAGTGGCATGTGTGCGCAACCCCATCCAGCTTCAACGGGTCTCATTCGGCAGGTTGGTACGGGGTACATTTTTTGCAGTGGCATGTGTGCAACCCCATCCGGCTTCAATGGGTCTCATTGGGCAGGGGTGGCACGGGGTACATTTTTTTCAGTGGCATGTGTGCAACCCCATCCGGCTTCAACGGGTCTCATTCGGCAGGGGTGGCACGGGGTACATTTTTTGCAGTGGCATGTGCGCAACCCCATCCAGCTTCAACGGGTCTCATTGGACAGGGGTGGTACGGGGGACATTTTTTGCAGTGGCATGTGCGCAACCCCATCCAGCTTCAACGGGTCTCATTCGGCAGGGGTGGCACGGGGTACATTTTTTGCAGTGGCATGTGCGCAACCCCATCCAGCTTCAACGGGTCTCATTCGGCAGGGGTGGCACGGGGTACATTTTTTGCAGTGGCATGTGCGCCAACCCATTCAGCTTCAACGGGTCTCATTCGGCAGGGGTGGCACGGGGTACATTTTTTGCAGTGGCATGTGTGCAACCCCATCCAGCTTCAACGGGTCTCATTCGGCAGGGGTGGCACAGGGTAAATTTTTTGCATTGGCATGTGCGCAAACCCATCCAGCTTCAACGGGTCTCATTCGGCAGGGGTGGCACGGGGTTCATTTTTTGCAGTGGCATGTGCGCAACCCCATCCAGCTTCAACGGGTCTCATTCGGCAGGGGTGGCACGGGGTACATTTTTTGCAGTGGCATGTGTGCAACCCCATCCAGCTTCAACGGGTCTCATTCGGCAGGGGTGGCACAGGGTAAATTTTTTGCATTGGCATGTGCGCAAACCCATCCAGCTTCAACGGGTCTCATTCGGCAGGGGTGGCACGAGGTACATTTTTTGCAGTGGCATGTGCGCAACCCCATCCAGCTGCCTTTACATCCTAGAGCAGGCGGTCGGGAAGGTAGTAAAACCCCAGCTCAACCACCTCTTTTTACTGCCCTCCGACCACAAATATAAACTAGCACTAAGATTGGTGAAAACAGTGCGCTGTGCAGACTGATGACTTTATCATCATGTTGCTGCTCCTTTATCGTCCAATCAGCAGGGCAGGTACTGCTTCTTGAGCCGCAGCTGCTTGTATAGGACTGAGCTCAGCTGCTTCCCGTTCAGAAAGTGTAAGGCTGGGCGAGAGGCCTGCAATTAATCTTTATCAGTGTGTTGCGTCTCCAGGCACTGTCTTTGCTTTACACCGTGGGAGCGTGCCGCCAGGTAACAGGAACTTGTTATGAAGTGCCTTGGCTCGCTTTTCATTCCCTCCAGCTAGAATTGTCTGTGAGCTGCTGCTTGTCATACCTCATTCAGCTCTGATTGATTTCCCATCGAGCTGTGGTTGGGCCGGTACATTCTCAGGGAAGACAGCCAGAGGATTCCTGTGTAACTGATGAACTCCTAAACGCACTTCAACTTGATGGAGATAAGAATGTGCCATCGATCGCTGGTGTCAGTGATGTGCTCCTTTTTATGTAATGATCGGCAACCAATGAAGGATCATCTGTTGATAATCCAGGCGCGTTATTAAAGCGGAACTTAACCACTTCAGCCCCGGACCAATTGGCAGCCAAAGGACCAGGCCCCTTTTTGCGATTCGGCACTGCGTCGCTTTAACTGACAATTGCGCGGTCGTGCGACGTGGCTCCCAAACAAAATTGGCGTCCTTTTTTTCCCACAAATAGAGCTTTCTTTTGGATGTATTTGATCACCTCTGCGGTTTTTATTTTTTGCGCTATAAACAAAAATAGAGCGACAATTTTGAAAAAAAATGCAATATTTTTTGCTTTTTGCTATAATAAATATCCAATTTAAAAAAAAAAAACTCAGTTTAGGCCGATACGTATTCTTCTACATATTTTTGGTAAAAAAAAAAATCGCAATAAGCGTTTATTGATTGGTTTGCGCAAAAGTTATAGCGTTTATAAAATAGGGGATAGATTTATTGCATTTTTATTTTATTTTTTATTTTTTTACTAGTAATGGCGATCTGCGATTTTTTTTTCATGACTGCGACTTTGCGGCGGACACTATTGACACATTTTAGGGACCATTCACATTTACACAGCGATCGTTGCTATAAAATTGCACTGATTACTGTGTAAATGTGACAGCAGGGAAGGGGTTAACACTAGGGGGCGCTGCAGGGGTTAAAATGTTCCCTATGGGAGTGATTCTAACTGTGGGGGGCGGGGACTCGCAAGGGGAGGAGACCGATCGGTGTTCCTCTGTACTTGGAACACACCATCGGTCTCCTCTCCACTGACAGGATGTGGAGCTGTGTGTTTACACACGCAGCTCCGCGGTCCTGCTGTTTTCCCGGGCAATCGCGGGTGCCCTGCGGACATTGCGGCCGCCGGGCACGCGCACCGGGTCCCGAGCGACGCCGCGGGTGGCGCACGCGCGCCCCCTAGAAGGCCGGGAATAGGAGGACGTCATATGACGTCCACCCAGGATGGGAGATCCACCTTGTGGACGTCATATGACAATGGCTGGGTAATGAAGTGGTTAAAGAGGGAGTCCCACGAAAATTATTATTATTTTTTTTAAAAGTCAATAGCTACAAATACCGTATATACTCGAGTATAAGCCGAGTTTTTCAGCACATTTTTTTTGTTCTGAAAGTGCCCCCCCTCGGCTTATACTCGAGTCAAGCACTTTTCTGCAGCAGAGAATGACATTTTTCCGAACTGACTTTGGGGCCCTGTATCTCGGGGCCACTTGGTGCTAGGAACCTCAAATTTGGTGTGCAAACCCAGTGGAACCGGCACTACAACATGTCGTTTGTGGCTACTGTGAAGAAAAAAAAAACGCTTCTAAAAGCAAAACTGCGCTAATCGCGACATGTAAACGCGGCAAAACGGATGTTTTAAAACGTGGGTTACTATCTGTCAAGTTAAGTTGTTCAGGAGACGTTGTAAAAAACGTTCCCGTGTACATGAAGCCTAATGCCGCGTACACGCGATCGGAATTTCAGCCAGCAAAAGACCGATGAGCAATTTTCATCGGAAAAAAATGCGACAGTGTTTAGACTCCATCGGAATTTTGCTGGCCGAATACCAGCCAGCAAAAATTTGAGAGCATGTTCACAATTTTTCCAACGGAAAAGGTTTCTATCGGAAATTCCGATCGTCTGTAACAATTTCCGACGCGCAAAATTCCTATGCATGCTCCGAAACAATTTGACGCATGCTCTGAAGCATTAAACTTCATTTTTTCTCGGCTCGTCTTAGTGTTGTACGTCACCGGCGTTCTCGACGGTCGGAATTTGGTGTGACCGTGTGTAGGCAAGACAGTTTGAGCGGAATTCCTTTAGGAAAAAGCTCTGATGGTGTGTACGCGGCATAAGAGTGGGCGCATTTCTGCGCCCCCTGACTCGAAAAACGCGGGGCGCTGAAGTGCATGCTGCTGCGGCACCATATGGTACGATATTTTTTAATTTTATTTATTATTTCTTTTTTTTTATGGTTGAACTGGATGGACTTGTCTTTTTTTTTTTTCAGCCTAGCTAACTATGTAACTATGGTTTGGCGCATGCAAAAATGGGCATGGCTGTAGATGTGCGGAGAAGTGCTGTTAACAATAAGGCTGGGCTCACACCATTGCGCAATAGCAGGAGATTTTCACCAGCTCTCTATGGAGCCGGTTCACATATCTCCGCAGCAGCTTTTGGTCCGTTTCAGGTCCAAATTCGGCCCATAATTGGCGCTGAAATCGGACCTGAAGCAGGGAACCAGGACGCACCAGATCCCTGCTGCAAGCCACATGCGGCTCATATGTGAACCCAGCCTAAAGCCTCATACACACGATCGGACCGTGGACCAACTTTCCCGTGGATTTCTGTCCAAAGGGCGTGGGCCCCAAGTTGGTATTGCATACACACGATTGGGCTTTTTAGGCAACAAACATGAACGTAGTGACGTTTCAACGTACTGACGACACTTCAAAAGAGGACGTTCGAATACTCCAGCGCCACCTTTGGTCAACTTCTATATTGTCGTCTGATCTTTTGCATTGGTTCTGAGCATGCGTGTTTGTACTTTGTACAAAAGTCCGTTGGTTTTGTGTACACGCGGTCGGACTTTGGTCCGTTGGACTTTTGTTGGCAGAAAGTTGGTCCGTTCGCACAGCCAACAAAAGTCCGATGAAACCTGGAAAAAGTTGGTCCGATGGAGCGTACACATGGTCGGATGTTGGTCCAAAACAGCTAATTTGCATGTTTGGTTGTCAAAAAGTCCGATCGTGTGTACGGGCCTTAAGGCCCCTTTCACACTTATACGACTTGTCCCACGATTTGGGACTGCAAAGTAGTTCCCCATGATTTCCAATGGCAGCCATTCATATTAGTAGGACTTCAAGTCGTTCTGACTTCAAAGAAGTCCCTGCACTACTTTGGTCCAATTTTGATGCCACTTACACAGGCATTCCTTGAAATTGCGGCAAAATCTCAGCAAAATGGCGGTCGCGAATCACGGTCAAATTGCGCGACTTTGAAGTCGCACAAGTGTGAAAGAGGGCTAAATGACACCGTCTGGTAAAAGGGCAGAGTGTTTTGGGAAAGCCCGCGATCTTGCCGACGTGCAACGATCTGAACCTCGCCTCGGTGTTCCTACCACAGTCCTCCTACCACAGTCCTACCTAGGGGTGCAACGGATCGTCGCCGATCCATGATCCGAATGGGTCACCCCGTTCGGATCGGCACACCCTGCGATCCGCGGAGCGCTCCGCGGCCTCGGCCTTAGGAAAGGCCGCGGCTTCGGCCTAGCTCCGGAGCGGCGGCGGCCATCTTGGTACACCCGACGGCCTTAGGAAAGGCCGCGGCTTCGGCCTAGCTCCGGAGCGGCGGCCATCTTGGTACACCTGGCCACTGTTTACAATGTGATCGCTCCGTCAAATGACGGAGCGATCACTTGTAAACAAACTCTGCATTACCCAGCCTATACCCTGCATTACCCAGCCTATACCCTGCATTACCCAGCCAATACCCTGCATTACCCAGCCAATACCCTGCATTACCCAGCATATACTCTGCATTACCCAGCATATATTCTGTGATACTCTGCATTACCCAGTCAATACTCTGCGATACTCTGCATTACCCAGCCAATACTCTGCGATACCCTGCCAATACTCTGCGATACTCTGCATTACCCAGCCGATACCCAGCCAATACTCTGCATTACCCAGCCTATACTCTGCATTACCCAGCCTATACTCTGCATTACCCAGCCTATACTCTGCATTACCCAGCATATACTCTGCATTACCCAGCATATACTCTGCATTACCCAGCATATACTCTGCATTACCCAGCATATACTCTGCATTACCCAGCATATACTCTGTGATACTCTGCATTACCCAGCATATATTCTGTGATACTCTGCATTACCCAGTCAATACTCTGCGATACTCTGCATTACCCAGCCGATACTCTGCATTACCCAGCCAATACTCTGCGATACCCTGCCAATACTCTGCGATACTCTGCATTACCCAGCCGATACTCTGCCAATACCCTGCCAATACTCTGCGATACTCTGCATTACCCAGCCGATACTCTGCCAATACCCTGCCAATACTCTGCGATACCCTGCCAATACTCTGCGATACCCTGCCAATACTCTGCGATACTCAGACAATATTACAGTGGGGGAGATGACGTGGATATTACAGTGGGGGAGATGACGTGGATATTACAGTGGGGGAGATGACGTGGATATTACAGTGGGGACTATATGGTGGCGGAATTTTCACAGGTTTTTGCAAATTCAATTATTATTTGCTGATCCGAAAAATGATCCGATCCGTGACTCTGATCCGTGGATCGATCCGTGAGTTTTTTGATCCGTTGCACCCCTAGTCCTACCGGAATTCACTAAAGGACCAATTTTGGATGAATTTCGGTGAACCTAGCACTGCGTTTTTTGGATTGTTGGAGGGAACAGGAGGTCTCCTGAAGGAAGCGTTCACAAACAAGGAGAGAACAGAAAACTCCATGCAGGTCGTGTCCGCGATGGACACAAAAGCCCGGGACCTCTGAGCTTCAATACAACAAAGCTTTCTGCCTAAAAGAAAGACGAGAGATAGAGAATAGCTGAGCAGCTAAGTAGATGGATCTTCTTTTTAGTCTCCGAGGTCAGAGTCATTAAAGGAGACATCGCCGACTTAAATCACGTCGGACCTGCCTTGACTTCTTCTTATGGCTTTTTCGTTTTTATTATCTTCTGTGTTGTTGGGAAAGTTTTATGACCTCATTTAACATCCTCTTAACGCTTCCAGTTCTCTTCTGAAGTGCAGGCGGTGATGTAATGCTTTTTAGCTTTTAGCTTCTACGTCTGAAGGCAAGAGAGGTAAATAGGATCCGGAATTTTTCTTGTTTTTAAAAAAAATTAAAAAATATGATCCTAAATACTTCAAGCTGAGCTCTGGGCTCAACAAGGATTGTATGAAGACGAGATGCACGCGTGTTCTTACATGAATCATTGTCTTCTTTTGTATCAATTACTGATCTGTGCGTTCTTTACAGGTTTGACGATGTCGCTGTGATGTGACCTGTGACCGCACTTCTATGTTTAGCAAATTAAAGCGCAACTTCACCCAGAAGGGGATGTTCTGCTTTTCTGCCTCCTCCTTTATTACTTTTCGTGTTCGAATACGTTTTCCCAGTTTTTTTGTGGTAAAATTAGGTGCCTCGGCTTATATTCGGGTCGGCTTATACTCGAGTATATACGGTATGTAAGATATCCATACCTGGAAAGTAAACTTCAACACCGAAGCTAACCCGGGTGGACTCGAGATTTAACTTTTTCGCATTTTCAGACCCTACTTGGGGTATTAATTATTGTTTTTTTCTTTGTGTAATGGGTGTGACATACATTACTACAGTACTTGCATCTACCCCATGTCAGAGTTTATCCACTTTCATTAACTTTTTAAAATATATTATTATGATTCTTTTTTTATTTTATTTATTATTAACAAATTAACTGTTATTAACTATCATAAAAAAATCTTTAGTAAAAAAAAAATTCTGTTAATTATAAGTGTTTAGTTTACATCCCCTTTTTATCAATTTAGGAGACGCCCTGTATCTATAACTAGATCTTCTACTTCTTCCCAAAATCTTTTTAAAGAATTCTCATGCGTCTATATTTAGTTCTCAAACCTCGTCTCGTTTCCCCTCGTTTTCTCTTTATTTGCTGTAGGGATGTACCGATACCATTTTTTTTTTTTTACAATGAGTACCGATACTTTTTTTTTTTTATTATTAGTACTCGCCGATACTGATTACCGATACCTACCGCAACTGTTTTGCTTTAACTTCAGCTGTCTGCAAAGGCACAAAGCATTGAAAAGTTATTTACAAATTAAATAAATAGATTTTTTTTTTTTTTTTTTAATTTAGTGCTTTTTCAATGTAAAATGTGTAAATGTATGTTAATATATGTGTAAAAATATTCACTAACAAAGCAAACAAAAATTGTTTATCGTTTTTATAAAATAGACACGAACAAAAAAAAAAAAAAAAAAAAAGCAGTAAACTAAAAATTAAATGGAGAAGAATAGGGAGTTAATTAAGGCTGATTAGAGTAAATTAAGGGTTATTAAAGGGGCGTTCCGGCCAAGAATTTTTTATTTATTTTTTTTAAAAGTCAGCAGCTACAAACACTGTAGCTTCTGACTTTTAATAAGGACACTTACCTGTCCAGCAATCCCGTGATTTGGGCCTCCCCGATGCCGATCCGTCGCCTCCATCTTAACGAAGGAAAACAGGCAGTAGAGCCTTGTGGCTTCACTGCCCGTTTCCTACTGCGCGTGCGCGAGTCGCGCGGTGCTTTGTGAATGGCCCCGTTGTTTTCTGGGACACTTGTCCCAGAAGGCAACAGGGCCGCTCACCGAAGAGGAGGAAGCACTGTGGAATAGGAAGAGGCAGATTAGGAAGACTGCCTAGCAACAGCGGTTTCAGGTAAGTGAAATATTTTTTTTTTTTTAAGATTATTAATGCATTTATTTTTTATTTTTTTTGGGTGGCCCTCCACTTTAAGGGGTTAAACAGAGGAACATTTGTTCATCCCTTTAATCTGCAGATGAAGAAATATACAAAATGAAACAATGTTTTCATTTATTTTAGTGTTTCAGGGCTGAGCAATGTTGTTAATAAACATTGGCGGCTGCTTTTTTTTTTTTTTTGTTGACAGCTCCAATTACCGGACTTCTTTAACACTGGGGAAGACCCCACTGACACCAAAGAGCCGAGCCTGAAATTATCGGTTTCAGGTATCGGTGCATTTGCATGAGTACCAATACTTGTGCAAATACTCTTTATCGGCCCCGATTCCGATACTAGTATCGGTGCAATTCTAATTTGCTGTCATATTGCAACAATTTGCATATTTTTTTTTAGTCAGTCCTCATGCACACATTATAAAAACGCCAGTAGCTTAAGCTGTAGAATGTGTTGCTGTGTTTTGCAACGTTTATGTATTTTTTATTTTTGTGTTTTGCGTAGCTTACAGCTAGAGGTGCACCGAATGCACTTAGCCTAAAACCGAAAAGGACAGTTTTTTTTTTTTTTTTTTTTAATATATAGTTTTGTCTCATACACATAAACTGATACATTCTGCTGGAGAGCTTGGAAAACAGACTTGCTGGCTGGATCACCAGATGAAAATAGAAGAAAAAAAAGTCTAGAAAAAAGAAAACAAATGCAGCCGTCGCATCTAATAACTGGAATTCTGCAATATAATAGATGTTTGCTTTTGGGTTTAAAACCGCTTTAGGCCCCTTTCACACTTCTATGACTTGTCACATGATTTGGGACTGCAAAGTAGCATCACAAGTCGTTCCCCATGATTTCCAATGACAGCCATTCATATTAGTACAACTTCAAGTCGTTCCGACTTCAAAGTAGTCCCTGCACTACTTTTGTTTCGATTTTGATGCCACTTACACAGGCATTCCTTGAAATCGTGGCGAAATCGCAGGAAAATCGCGCGACTTTGAAGTCGCACAAGTGTGAAAGGGGACTTAGGCTGGGTTCACACCTCCGAGGGGTGCGGCTCGCAGCAGGGGGTCTGGTGTGTCCTTGTTCTCTGTTTCAGGGCTGAATTTTTGCCTAAAATCCGGCCCTGAAACAGAGTCAAAGACGCACCGTGCAAGCCGCTCCGCAGACGCAATGGAGATATGTGAACCGGCTCCATAGAGAAGAAAACCACATCCAATTCGCTTTGGCGTGGACCCAACCTTAAAGTGGTGTTTCCCTCCAAAAAAAAAAAAAAAAAGATGATTAAAATTCCTAAAAAATAAAAATTTGGAAAAAAATGAAAATTCAACTCACCTGTAAATGGCTGTTGCTAGGGGGTCCCTCGTAGTCTGCCTCCTTCAGTGCCTGGGCTGGTGACATCACTTCCCCTCGGCGCAGGAAGGGCTCCCTCCCTCCTGTCAGTCATCTGGGACACGTGACAGGTCCCAGATGACTGCGTGGCCAATCACGGCGTGCGTCGCCACTCGCGCATTCCCGGCTGTGAAGCCACAGCCGGGTGCCCACAGTAATGCCCCGTACACACGGTCGGATCTTCCGACGGAAAATGTCCTATCGGACAATGTTGTCGGAAATTCCGACCGTGTGTGGGCTCCATCGGACTTTTTCCGTCGTATTTTCCGACGGACAAAGTTTTATCTCCTGCTCTCAAATTTTCTGACAACAAAGTCCTATCGGACTTTTTTCCGATTGTGTGTAGCGAATTCCGACGGAGAAAGTGCCACGCATGCTCAGATCACATTACAAGACCAAAGCTATTGGCTAATAGCCTCTACGTAGTCCCATTGTACGCAACGAACGTCACCACGTTCAGAATGATCGGATTTTCCAACAACTTTGTCCGACCGTGTGTATGCAACACCAGTGTCGGACAAAATCCGTCGGAAAAAATCCGACGGATTTTGTGGTCGGAATTTCCAACCGTGTGTACGGGGCGTTAGAATGCCGCCGAGCGGAGCGGGTAACTAGCGGGGCTTCGTTCCCCCACATCGCTGGACCCTGGGACAGGTAAGGGCCCTTTCACACTTATACGACTTGTCCCACGATTTGGGACTGCAAAGTAGCGCGACAAGCCGTTCCCCATGATTTCCAATGACGGCCATTCATATTAGTACGACTTCAAGTCATTCCGACTTCAAAGTAGTCCCTGCACTACTTTGGTCCGCTTTTGATGCCACTTACACAGGCATTCCTTGAAATCGCTGCAAAATTGCACGACTTTGAAGTGGCACACGTGTGAAAGGGGCCTAAGTGTCCGATTATTAAAAGTCAGCAGCTGCAGTATTTGTAGCTGCTGACTTTTTAAATTTTTTTAAGGGGCACCCCACTTTTAAAGAGAGTGGTGATCCGCAGGTTGCTGGGTTGGCGATGTCACAAGGTCCTCATGTCAGACCTGTTTGCAGAATGTGAGGCCGGCGATAGATTACCTGTGGGAATCTGTACTTGTGAATGTGTGACCGTCGACCGAACGTAAAAGGTTTCAGCCGGTGATTGGGAAATATTTGCTCTTTTGCTTTTATGTGACTCTAGTGCTACTTGTTCCCCTATTGTTAATCGCAGCTGATCTATGTGCTGAGGTGTGTACCTCTTCTGCAAATATTGACCCTCAATGCTGTAATCACAGGATTACTAAAGGTAACCTTTTCTTTTCTTTTTTTTTCTTATAACCTATTACAGAATGCCCTATAGCCGTTTTACTGATGCAGGGCGGAAGCTGCACACCTCCCTTTTTGGTGCAAATGCTCCCTGAGCTGATCGGCGGGTCATTCTGCGGACACACAGAATGGCGCTCTGCCTATGTAAACAAGGCGGGTCGCCGTTCTGTGCAGGAGGGGAAGGCATGGATCCTGTTTCCCTGCAGAGCAAAGGATCCATGTCTTCCCTTAGGCCCCTTTCACACTGGGGCGGGAGCGGCGTTGGCGGTAAAGCAGCGCTATATTTAGCGCTGCTTTACCGCCGTTTTAGCGGCGGTTTTTGGCCACTTACAGCGCAGTTTTGCAGCTAGCGGCCGAAAAATGGTTAAAATTGCGGCTATACCTTCAGCGGCGCTTTTCCGGCGGTATAGCCGCGCTGCCCCATTGATTTCAATGGGTAGGAGCAGTGAATACACCGCTCCAAAGATGCTGCTAGCAGGACGTTTTTGACCGCCCTGCTAGCGCACCGCTCCGGCTTTCACACTGGAGTGAATGGGGCCGTTTTTTTTTCAGGCGCTATTTTTAGCGCTGTAGCGCCTGAAAAACGCCCCCAGTGTTAAAAGCGGTATTAGTAAAAGCACCTCCCACATTGTAGTAAAACACAGGCTAGGCACACCATTTAAAATAGAACTATAGGCAAAACTGTTTTTTTATTTATTTTTTTTTTATTTTTTTTGGATAGAGCAAGGGAGAGATATAACCCCTGTCAGATTTTTTATTTTTTTTCCCCCATCTGTGTCCCATTGCGGAGATTTTCCTTCACTTCCTGTTTTATAGCCAAACAGGAAGTGCAAAGAAATCCCTGCAAATTAAGGCTGCATTCACACCTGAGCATTTCGTTTTACGGCAGAAAGTCGCACGTGTTTTTTTGCATCGTTTTTTGCCGGGTTTCTGCACAGGTCAAAAGGTCACCAATGTAAAAAGCAGAAAAACGGCCTGTAAGCTGCCCAAAAAGAAGCTTGTGTGCTTTTTTGAGCTTCATTCGTTTTTTGCTTCAGGCTACAAAAAGCCCAGATGTGAACAGGGGCCCTTTAAAATCAATGGCATTTTGCTTGTTTGGTGTTTTTTTTCTGGCGTTTTACGAGTGTTTTACAAGACTAGAAACGCTCAGGAGTGAATGCAGCCTGAGGGAGTTCATTGAGGAGACCCCCAGATCACCTGAACTAGTGAGGGGGGGCTGACAGCGTGTGAGGAGAGCCTATAAGCGGCATTCCTCAGTGGGGACATGCACACGGATTATCACTGCAAATGATTATCAGTGATGCCTGTCAGTGCTGCATATTAGCCCCACCTCATCAGTGCTGCCTCATCATCAGTGCCCATCAGTGCTGCCTCATCATCAGTGCCCACCAGTGCTGCCTCATCATCAGTGCCCACCAGTGCTGCCTCATCATTAGTGCCCACCAGTGCTGCCTCATCAGTGCCCACCAGTGATGCCTGTCAGTGCTGCATATTAGCCCCACCTCATCAGTGCTGCCTCATCATCGGTGCCCACCAGTGCTGCCTCATCATCAGTGCCCACCAGTGCTGCCTCATCATCGGTGCCCACCAGTGCTGCCTCATCATCGGTGCCCACCAGTGCTGCCTCATCATCGGTGCCCACCAGTGCTGCCTCATCATCGGTGCCCACCAGTGCTGCTTCATCATTGCACATAAGTGAAGGAGAAAATTTGAATTATTTATTTTATAAAAACAGAAACAAAGAAAAACTTTTTGTTTTTTCTTTTAAGAATTTTTGGTTTGTTTATAAAAAAAAAAAAAAAAAAACTAGTAGTGAATAAAAACCACCAGAAGAAAGTTCTGTCTGCCTCCAAAAAATTCTTATAATTTATTTTGGGTACAGTGTTGCTTGACCGCGCAATTGTCATTCAAAAGTGCGACAACGCTGAAAAGCTGAAGATTGGTCTGGGCAGGAAGGTGGGTGATAGTGCCCGGTATTGAAGTGGTTAACGACACCCCCAAATGCACTGCGTTTTGCCTGCATCGTATCGCACCGTATAGAAGTACCACGTAATCCGGTGGCCGTAAGTTTTCCAAAAGTAGTGCCTGTGCTACTTTTGATGCGATACGGTATGATTTCAGCCAATGAGGAGTGAGAGTCCCCAAGGAGCCGAGGCTCTCGTGCACATCGCTGGATCGGGCGGGGCTCAGGTAAGTATTAGAGGGGGGGCGCTGCACAGAGAAGGTTCTATGCATGAAGGTAAAAACCTTGAGCCTTTACAAGCACTTTCCAGTGATTCTTGCAGACTGAAGGGTAGAGTTGGATGTAAATATTGGCCGACATGATTTTTTTTTGCTCGGAGTTCTGCTTTATTAAGGGGGGACTTTCGGGGGGGGGGGGGGGGGGGGTGCGCTCGAATTCCGCAGTCACCTCGTTTTGTCAACACGTGGGAAGATTTGTCTTGTTCAGCAACAAATCCTTGGCACGCTCCCCCGTCTGAGTCAATGTTGCCGCAGTCGTCTCTGGTATAAAGGAAAATTTACGATGCGAGTTTTGGCAGCCTTTCATATGTTTATATGTTTTTATATTTATACCAGAGAATTGTAAAATATGTTTTTTTGCTGTTGTGCATTTATAAGTCTTATGAAGGCGTCGGAAATACTTTAGGCTGCCATTTACCTTGGGGGCTCCTACACATGTACAGCTATACTGCTGCCACTCTGAAAAGCGTTCTAAAGTGGATCGCTTATCAGAGAACATTTGACAGGCAGTATGTTACTTCCTTACCACCTGCTTTACCACTTGCCGACCGCCTTCCGCATATATACTGTGGCAAGGTGGCTCAGCTGCGCAAATCGACGTACCTGAGATACATACATGAGATAGTGTGGGCACGCACGCCGGGGGAGGGAGCGAGTGGGTCCGCCGGCCACCCGCGGTCGCGGTACAGAGAGGCGGAATGGGGATCTGCCTATGTAGACAAGGCAGATCCCCATTCTGACAGGGGACAACTCTGAGATCGGCTGTTCCTACCCTGTTTCCCCCGAAAATAAGACCTAGTGTGATTGTTGGTGATGGCTGCAATATAAGCCCTACCCCCCAAATAAGCCCTAGTTAAAGTCATTTATAAATCATATTTTCAGGGTAGGGCTTATTTTCGGGGAGACAATCGCGCTAGGTCTTATTTTCGGGGAAACAGGGTAGTAATCGGGAACAACGATCTCTGTGTTGTCCCAGTGAGCCCATCCCCCACACAGTTAGAACACACCCAGGGAACACAGTTATCCCCTTTGATCGCCCTCCTAGTGTTCACTCCTTGTCTGCCAGTGTCATTTTATACAGTAATCAGTGCTTTTTTTTTTTAGCACTGATCACTGTATTGGTGTCACTGGTCCCCAAAAAGTGTCAATAGGAGGTCAGATTTGTCTGCCGCAATCCCGCTTAAAATCGCAGATCGCCACCATTACCAGTAAAAAAAAAGAAAATTAAAAGTCCCCAAATCTTTCCCCTATTTTGTAGACGCTATAACTTTTGCGCAAACCAATCAATATACGCTTATTGTGATTTTTTTTTAACAAAAATATGTAGCAGAATACATATTGGCCTAAACTGATAAAGAAATTTGAATTAAAAACAAAAAAGTTTTGGATGTGTATTATAGCAGAAAGTAAAAAATATATAAATTTTTTTCAAAATTGTCGATCTTTTAACCACATGCCGACCGCGCTATAGTCGAAAGACGTCTACAGCGCGGTCGGGTTTCCCTGAGTGGACGTCCTCCCAGAAACTTGCTCCCGCGCGCCCCCTGGGGCGCGCACTCGGGAACATCCGTGACCGCTGATAGCGGCCGTTTACCACGTGATCGCTCCGTCAAATGACGGAGCGATCACATGTACACAAACCGGCGTCACGTCATGACGCCGGTTCCTCCCTCCCCTCTCTGTACCGATCGGTGCGGAGAGGGGGAGAGACGGGACCAGCGCTGTGGGCTGGATGTGTAGTGCCCACAGCGCTGGTCAATACACTGCCACCACTGTGCAATGCTCTGCCACCACTGTGCAATGCTCTGCCACCACTGCAATGCTCTGCCACCACTGTGCAATACTCTACCAATACTGTGCAACACTGTAATACTCTGCCAATACTCGCCAATACTCTGCAATAATTTTTAATAGAAACAAAGAATTTTTTTTTTATTTTTTTACCGAATTTTCAGTATTTTTTGATTTATAGCGCCAAAAATAAAAAAACCAGCGGTGATTAAATACCACCAAAAGAAAGCTCTATTTGTGTGAAAAAAAGGACACAACATTCATTTGGGTACAGTGTTGCATGACGGAGTAATTGTCATTCAAAGTGTGAGAGCACCGAAAGCTGAAAATTGGTCTGGTTAGGAAGGGGGTTTAACTGCCCAGTGGTCAAGTGGTTAAACAAAAAAAAAAACGGGAAATAACGTATCTTCCTCGGGGGGAATACCAGGAAATAACGTGTGCAAAGTGAGTACTAAAGCGCTGATAGGAGAATTAAAAATAATAAAAATTTAGAAAACCAAATAAAATAGATAAGATGACCAAATGATTTGCTGCACCATTAAAGTGTGTCCTACACTTAAAAGAATATGCAAATAAATACTAGAGTATAAATAGTGCGCAATATCAACCTTAGTCTATTTAGATCAGCAGGTGAGGTTAAAAGACAAATGTCGTGGTATAGTAAAATATATAAGTGATTGCGTGACAATCCCAGGTGCACAAAAATATATATAAACTTCAAGTTACAATGAGGTTGTAACCAATTTAATAAATAAATAAATACACAATGTGTTAAAAGTAGATACAATGTTTTTTAAATAAATAAAGTGCTTCAAAATGTGAGTAAAAACAAGTATGTATTATAATGTATCAAAGAAAGGAAATATCCAGTTTATGCCAATGATGCATATGGGGATATATAAATTCCAAAAGCCAATACAGGCTAGAGCTGATGGATTAGCCAATTAATTGATGAATTAATAGGTATACGGCCGCCAATTAAATATTATATTAATTCCATAGGTGATAACAGTCCATTAAATGAGTTAGATAATTCATGAAATAACTCTTCACATCCACTAATGATATCCGGGACACAATTAGAAATGCAAGAACTGAAAAAAAAAAGAGAAAGAGAAACTTCCCTTTATGCTGGGAATGTGGGGCTTTTTTCCTTTTGGTTCCTCCTGACGTCTTGCTCCGGTATGATATAAAAGAGAAAAAGACACAAGCAAAAAACCATTGTGCAGCGCTCTATTCAACCATCAAACAAAGAAGATCTTTAGGGGGTTGCCTACAGCTATACAACTCACATGTACCCAGTAGGTGTTTGCGCGTTCAAATCCCGCTAATGGTCAGGCTCAGATAGGTGGCTGTCAGCCCTTTCCTCCTCGCTGTACTGTGCTTAGCACTATCACTTGGGCTCCTCCTCCCGACGCGTATCGTCACAGGTCACGTGACTTTCTCAAGGGAATAGCCCTGTGACAGCATGTGGAGGAATATATAGCAGCTGTATAGCAATCAGGTTTCCACAGTGACAGGTTGGTTTGAGTCATCATCCCATTCATTTGATCCGCCGCACCTGGGACCCACATGGAGATGTATTTAACTAATTTACTGCTGGTTTGGGCTACACATATTTATGTTTGCACTGCAGCCTACACAATTACCGAGAAGAATGTAAAAAAACACTAGTGTGTGGAGCAAAAAGGAAACGCTTTAATTAAGCCTGCATTTAAACTAAACTTTAATGTGTTTTAACTGTGTTTAAATAACGTATCTTCCTCAGGGGGAATTCCCCTTGAGGAAGATAGGTTATTTCCCGGTATCGACACATGTTGGGGAGGGGACAGGATGGTTTGTAAGACAGTGGAATGATCTCAGAGCGGGAGAAGACACACCAGTACAGCGTCTTTATATTTGTTTGGCATGTTACAGAGTGGTGCGCTCATAGCACCTATTAAATGTGAGTACCCTAATATAGGGAATATTGTCATTTTTACAATACACTATCCAGTTTTCTGTTTTCCATATGAATATTGTTGCAAACAATCTTCCAAGGATCTGAATGCTTACCATAAACCGTATAAAAGCGTGTTTTGACCGAGCTTTGGTGACAGGTCACACGCTCTAAGGTGAGCACAAGAGTGGCCACGAGCACTTGATTGTTTTATCATCTGCAATGAGTACCAGAAGAATGGAGTAGTTTATGGATGGACTTGCTGTTGCCATTTTATGGACACAGATCAATGCATGAATTAGTTTGGCACAAGAGCACTTTAAACACAGGTCACTTTATTTCTATATTGATTATTGATGCACTTTTATATAGATTTATGTATATTATAGGTTGTCGCTGCAATCATCGCACAGGGTTGCAAATTTCTCTATTTCATCTGAATGCACTATGTGTATATAGAGGAGTGTGTGCTACACTTGTTGTTTTTGGGAGCATCGCATAGGGTTGCAATTTTGTATTGTTTATGATCGCAACTTTTAATCGCATAAGATTGCATTATTATGCTCACTAGATTTTTTTACATAGGAATGGAACATCTCACCACCACTATTGACTGTAGTCAGTAATAATTAGGATTTAGTAAGATTACCATATGATTACTTTTGAATAGCGCAGCATTACATTGGTATTCATTTATTTGGCACGGACATTTGGGACGTGATCATTTCCATATTCACATGGCAGCTCGTAAGACTTTGTTTATTTTTTTTAGAGGGTTTATACATCATCAGGCTGCCGCACTCATCACAGGTCGTCGGGTGTGCATGAATATGGCTATGAGACTTGTGGAGCTCCCTAGTCAAAAACAAAAACAAACGAGGAACCGATAAGACCGGATCATCAAAAAATGAGGCAAAAAAACATAACTGGTGTTGTGGTTTAGATTTCAGGCTGCACCATGCATTTGTTTTTTTTTTTGCTTACCGTATATACTCGAGTATAAGCCGAGGCACCTAATTTTACCACAAAAAAATGGAAAAAACGTATTGACTCGAGTATAAGCCTAGGGTGAGAAATGCGCAGCTACTGTAAGTGGAAAAGCGGGTCAACAATGCCCATTTGCAGCCTCACTGTGCCCATTTGCAGCCTCACTGTGCCCATTGTGCAGCCTCACTGTGCCCATTTGCAGCCTCACTGTGCCCATTTGCAGCCTCACTGTGCCCATTTGCAGCCTCACTGTGCCCATTTGCAGCCTCACTGTTCCCATTTGCAGCCTCACTGTTCCCATTTGCAGCCTCACTGTTCCCATTTGCAGCCTCACTGTTCCCATTTGCAGCCTCACTGTTCCCATTTGCAGCCTCACTGTGCCCATTTGCAGCCTCACTGTGCCCATTTGCAGCCTCACTGTGCCCATTTGCAGCCTCACTGTGCCCATTTGCAGCCTCACTGTGCCCATTTGCAGCCTCACTGTGCCCATTTGCAGCCTCACTGTACCCATTTGCAGTCTCACTGTGCCCATTTTCAGCCATTGGTCCCCCGAACTTCAAACTCAGTAGTTAAGGGTTCCTAGCTGCAGCCAAAGGGTCCCGAAATGACATTGCTGCAGATGGACACAGTTGACCAAATTTGGCGCCCCGTATCTCAACTTGATGCTAGGAACCCCAAATTTGGTGTGCAAACCCAGTACAACATATCCAAAGATGGGGTTCCTAGCATCAAGTGGCCCCGAGATACGGGGCCCCAAAATCGGTTTGGAAAATGTCAAGCACTTTTCTGCAGCAGAGAATTAAATTTTCCGAACAAATGCATGATGCAGCCTGGAATCTAAACCACAACACCATTTACCGTATATACTCGAGTATAAACCCAGTTTTTCAGCACATTTATTGTGTGCTGAAAGTGCCCCCCTCGGCTTATACTGGAGTCAAGCACTTTTCTGCAGCAGAGAATGACATTTTCCGAACCGACTTTGGGGCCCCCGTATCTCGGGCCACTTGGTGCTAGGAACCACATATTGGATATGTTGTAGTGCTAGGTCCACTCGGTTTGCACACCAAATTTGGGTTCCTAGCACCAAGTGGCCCCAAGATACGGGGCCCCAAAATCGGTTTGGAAAATGCCATTCTCTGCTGCAGAAAAGTGATTGACTCCAGTATAAGCCGAGGGGGGCATTTTCAGCACACAAAAAATGTGCTGAAAAACTCGGCTTATACTCGAGTATATACGGTAAATGGTGTTGTGCTTTAGTTTCCAGGCTGCACCATGCATTTGTTTTTGTTTTTTTGCTTATCTGTTCTTGGCAGTTGCTCATATCTACCTCAACATACCGTATATACTCGAGTATAAGCTGAGTTTTTCAGCACATTTTTTTTTGTGCTGAAAATGCCCCCCTCGGCTTATACTGGAGTCAAGCACTTTTCTGCAGCAGAGAATTACACTTTCCGACCCGACTTTGGGTTCCTAGCACTAAGTGGCCCCGAGATACGGGGGCCCCAAAGTCGGTTCGGAAAATGTAATTCTCTGCTGCAGAAAAGTGCTTGACATTTTCCGACCTGAATTTGGGGCCCCGTTTCTCGGGGCCACTTGGTGCTAGGAACCCCAAATTTGGTGTGCAAACCCAGTGGAACCAACACTACAACATATCCAAATTTGGGGTTCCAAGTGGCCCCGAGATACGGGGCCCCAAATTCAGTCAACTGTGTCCATCTGAAGCAATGTCATTTCGGGACCCTTTGGGCCCAGAGACCCCAAATTTTGGCTGCAGCTAGGGGGGCATCTAGGAACCCTTAACTACAGAGTTTGAAGTTCGGGGGACCTATGGCTGCAAATGGGCGCAGTGAGGCTGCAAATGGGCACAGTGAGGCTGCAAATGGGCATTGTTGACCCTCTTTTCCACTTACAGTAGCTGCGCATTCCTCACCCTAGGCATATACTCGAGTCAATACGTTTTCCCATTTTTTGTGGTAAAATTAGGTGCCTCGGCTTATATTCGGGTCGGGCCTATACTCGAGTATATACTGTACTTTTTTCACACCTGCTTCCTGGGTTAGGCCTTTTGGAACCTGAGGAACTGTTCTATCTGGTTGAAGGGCCCGCCAATGTACCATACGCTGGCACTGGAGCACTTATCCCCGTCCCCATTTTTATATGTGTGAATTTGTTTTGCACTTTACTCACCCTGACTAGTAGGGTGCAGATCCTTGGACATGCCCTGAAAGTCCTGGGGGGGGGGATCTGGCTTTTTGGTTGGGTTCTCCACCTCCCATGAGGTCTCCCTTTCGGGGGGACCCACCTGGTACTTGGGTAGGCCTTGCCTCAACAGGTCCCTAGAAGAAAGGGGTCGGCCCGGTTTTGGCAGGGAGGACCATGAGTAACCCCCAGTCCCTGTCATGGCTCTTCGGAGGAGGACCATGCGTATACCCCGTGTGCTTTTTTATTTGCTTCAGTTTTGCAGGCTCAGCTTTGGTGACGGGTTTCGAGTGTGCTCACTGCACCACATAGCAAAAAGAATTGAATATATCATTAGTATGTTGATGAGAGGGAAGAAGGAATTCGGGGAAAGGGCGAAATTTATAATTCGATTTTTAAATTTTAGCTTTAAATATGACCGAAACGAAACTTCAAAGAGCCCAGTGCAGCGGGCACCGCCACATCCTCCTTCTCAGCCTTGTGGTTGTACTGAGGTATGGGTGGGGCGCATCTGGTTTTTTTTTTTTTTTTTTTTTTTTTTGCAAGGATGTTTTTCCTGCCTACTAGTGATTTCTGTATCTGCCGAAAACCTCCTCCACAGCTCGTCTGTGCGATGGGGTGTGTACACATCTGACAGATGGGGGGCGGCGGTGGCACCGGTTGTCTCCGTATTCACCAAAGCAGGTCAAAGAAAATGTGTGCAAAGTGCCGTAACCTACAGCAACCCATTTCTGTGTAAGAGAACCCGAATTCAGGTGGATAGAAAGAACTTATAATGGCTCGTTTACACCGCCGCCCCCTCTGTTCAGTGTGGAGATCTGCATGTGCATTTGTAATGCGTTTTTTAGGTGTGTACATTTTTTATTTATATTTTTTTGTCATCTTTGCTCCTAAAATCTATATTTAGGTCGCAAACATTTTTCACTCGCTTTTATGTGTGTTTCCTTGCAAGGAGCATTCGTTCCATATTAATAATTATGCTTTCAAAATGAATGTGTGCTGTAAATGGCCTCCATCATTGCTCCCGTCCTGGAGGCTGCCATTTTGCTGAAGCCCAGAGCCCCTGAAAAGCAGTAAATCCTAAACCCACTGATTTAACAGTTTAAAAAAAAAACTGTTACATTCCTGGAATGCTGGGCTTTCTAACTGTCACATTGGCTTGTGTCCTCAACCCTCAACCAAACTGTTAAACCATAAAATGGGCGGTATCATATCTGATCACACGTGCAGCACCATGGAAGTTTCAGATCAAACAGAAGCAGCTTCCTTGGCTGTAAAGGATAGGAGGGTTTAATTCCACTTTAGGCTGTCAGCAGATCCGCCTCTACAAATTCAGCAGTGCCTGAAATGGAGAGCAACTGAGCATGTGCAGAACAAGGGAGAGACAGTATATTACTGGATTTTAAACAGTATAGGTCATTGGTCTCCAAACTGCAGCCCAGAGACCAGATGCGGCCCTTTGCTTGTCTTTATCCAGCAGTTGGGGCACTAATTCTCCCAATGATACCAACGCTGGGGCACTATTCCTCCCAATGATACCAACGCTGGGGCACTATTCCTCCCAATGATACCAACGCTGGGGCACTATTCCTCCCAATGATGCCAACGTTGGGGCACTATTCCTCTCACTGATACCAACGCTGGGGCACTATTCCTCTCACCGATACCAATGCCACTATTCCTCTCACTGATACCAATGCCACTATTCCTCTCACTGATACCAATGCCACTATTCCTCTCACTGATACCAATGCCACTATTCCTCTCACTGATACCAATGCCACTATTCCTCTCACTGATACCAATGCCACTATTCCTCTCACTGATACCAATGCCACTATTCCTCTCACTGATACCAATGCCACTATTCCTCTCACTGATACCAATGCCACTATTCCTCTCACTGATGCCAACGCTGGGGCACTATTCCTCTCACTGATACCAACGCTGGGGCACTATTCCTCTCACTGATACCAACGCTGGGGCACTATTCCTCTCACTGATACCAACGCTGGGGCACTATTCCTCTCACTGATACCAACGCTGGGGCACTATTCCTCTCACTGATACCAAAGCTGGGGCACTATTCCTCCCACTGATACCAACGCTGGGGCACTATTCCTCCCACTGATACCAACGCTGAGGCACTATTCCTCCCACTGATACCAACGCTGGGGCACTATTCCTCCCACTGATACCAACGCTGGGGCACTAGTCCTCCCACTGATACCAACGCTGGGGCACTAGTCCTCTCACTGATACCAAAGCTGGGGCACTATTCCTCCCAATGATACCAACGCTGGGGCACTATTCCTCTCACTGATACCAATGCCACTATTCCTCTCACTGATACCAATGCCACTATTCCTCTCACTGATACCAACGCTGGGGCACTATTCCTCTCACTGATACCAACGCTGGGGCACTATTCCTCTCACTGATACCAACGCTGGGGCACTATTCCTCCCACTGATACCAACGCTGGGGCACTATTCCTCCCACTGATACCAACGCTGGGGCACTAGTCCTCCCACTGATACCAACGCTGGGGCACTAGTCCTCCCACTGATACCAACGCTGGGGCACTAGTCCTCTCACTGATACCAACGCCGGGGCACTATTCGTCTCACTGATACCAACGCCGGGGCCCTATTCGTCTCACTGATTCCAACGCCGGGGCCCTATTCGTCTCACTGATTCCAACGCCGGGGCCCTATTCGTCTCACTGATTCCAACGCCGGGGCCCTATTCGTCTCACTGATACCAACGCTGGGGCACTAGTCCTCCCACTGATACCAACGCCGAGGCCCTATTCGTCTCACTGATACCAACGCTGGGGCCCTAGTCCTCTCACTGATACCAACGCTGGGGCACTAGTCCTCCCACTGATACCAACGCTGGGGCACTAGTCCTCTCAATGACTGTCATTCAGATGGCTACGTACTGAGTTCATGATCTGAGTTCTGCAGCCAGACCCTCTCTGTTCCTCTGGCCATTAAACTGTCGCACATGCGCAGGAGACAAATCATGTGCGCACCTCCGGAAGGGGCGGGACCAGGCTGGTGACGTCACCCTGTAGAAGGACTGCAGAGAGGTAGGAGGTGGAAGAAGGTGTAGAGTGGTAGCGGTGGAATCGGTGAGCACACGGGAAAGAATTGGTCTACCCCCCTCTGAGTTTTCCTTCTCTGTTGGGAGCCATCTGAATGACAGTGTGACCATCATCCGTTGGTGCCATTAGTTGCAGACGTGGTTGATCGTTTATTGGTGCGGTTGTACCACAAGCCCTGATGACTCAGTAGGCGTATGCCTGGTTGAGTCCACTAGCTCTGGTACGCCTTCCATATGTTGGTTTTGCTTCTATCATTCACTTTTCACAATTGCTTTTTCCACTGATGTCCTAAGGAGGCTATCCATTCATCAGGATGTACATTATATTCCATTGGCCACCCATTCATTTTATTCATTTCACTTGCTATCACATTGTGGATTGTTTCCAAGTGTTTATATACATATATTTGCACGTTTATTAAGAGTACATAAGGTTAGAAAAATAGGAAACGATTCTCTTAGTGAGAACAAAGAATGCTGCGCGCCCCTAATGAGACATAAATAGGAAAAGTTCCCCGTGGGGGTTTTGAGTTGACAACCCAATGGGTCAAAAGGTAAAGGCCTACAAGAGGCCGCACGTGGGGCGACACATTGGAGGGAGCGTGGCCTTTTGTCCCATTGGGTTGGCCCCTTCCCTGTCAGAGTTGAGGTGGGGGTTTTGCCGCATCGCTTGGATCTTTTTGTGCATAACTTTGTCTTTAGGGGGGTGAATAGTTATGCACATTGACTTTTTCTGTTATTTTGTCCTATTTGATGTTTGCTTCACAAAAAAAAAAAAAAAAAACATCTTCAAAGTTGTGGGCATGTTCTGTAAATTCAATGATGCAAATCCTCAAACAATCCATGTTAATTCCAGGTTATGAGGCAACAAAACATGAGAGCAAGGCACTGTTTGTCACAAACACAAGGCCCCCCCTAAACCCTGCACTCTGTACATGGCACACCCCTGAACTCTGCACTCTGTACGTAGCGCACCCCTGAACTCTGTACGTAGCGCACCCCTGAACTCTGTACGTAGCGCACCCCTGAACTCTGTACGTAGCGCACCCCCTGAACTCTGTACGTAGCGCACCCCTGAACTCTGTACGTAGCGCACCCCTGAACTCTGTACGTAGCGCACCCCTGAACTCTGTACGTAGCGCACCCCTGAACTCTGTACGTAGCGCACCCCTGAACTCTGTACGTAGCGCACCCCTGAACTCTGTACGTAGCGCACCCCTGAACTCTGTACGTAGCGCACCCCGGAACTCTGTACGTAGCGCACCCCTGAACTCTGTACGTAGCGCACCCCTGAACTCTGTACGTAGCGCACCCCTGAACTCTGTACGTAGCGCACCCCTGAACTCTGTACGTAGCGCACCCCCTGAACTCTGTACGTAGCGCACCCCTGAACTCTGTACGTAGCGCACCCCTGAACTCTGTACGTAGCGCACCCCTGAACTCTGTACGTAGCGCACCCCTGAACTCTGTACGTAGCGCACCCCTGAACTCTGTACGTAGCGCACCCCTGAACTCTGTACGTAGCGCACCCCTGCACTCTGTACGTAGCTCACCCCTGAACTCTGTACGTAGCTCACCCCTGAACTCTGTACGTAGCGCACCCCTGAACT
Source organism: Lithobates sylvaticus (assembly GCA_028564925.1). NCBI lineage: Eukaryota > Metazoa > Chordata > Amphibia > Anura > Ranidae > Lithobates > Lithobates sylvaticus. The sequence continues at coordinate 16,134,911 of CM053035.1, forward strand.
CTGCACTCTGTACGTAGCGCACCCCTGAACTCTGTACGTAGCGCACCCCTGAACTCTGTACGTAGCTCACCCCTGAACTCTGTACGTAGCGCACCCCTGAACTCTGTACGTAGCGCACCCCTGAACTCTGTACGTAGCGCACCCCTGAACTCTGCACGTAGCGCACCCCTGAACTCTGCACGTGGCGCACCCCTGAACTCTGCATGTACGTGGCGCACCCCTGAACTCTGTACGTGGCGCACCCCTGAACTCTGTACGTGGCGCACCCCTGAACTCTGTACGTGGCGCACCCCTGGACTCTGTACGTGGCGCACCCCTGGACTCTGTACGTGGCGCACCCCTGGACTCTGTACGTGGCGCACCCCTGGACTCTGTACGTGGCGCACCCCTGAACTCTGCACTCTGTACGTGGCGCACCCCTGAACTCTGCACGTATCGCACCCCTGAACTTTGCACGTAGTGCACCCCTGAACTCTGCACTTTGTACGTAGCGCACTCCTGATACAACTGGCCCTTTGAGAGCAACCATACTGCTGATGCCGCCTGCGATGAAATTGAGTTTGACACCCCTGCACTACAGGATCTCCTTCCTCCTAATACAATAACATCAGCTCATAAAAAATGATAATGGAAGGCAAAAAATTCCGGCATCATTAGTTAACCAACGCGGCCTAGAGAAGAGCGATGTGTTTAATTGTCCTAAGGGAAGTTACAAAGCCGTTCTGTTTGGTATCGAAGAGCAATTCCCAGCGCTCGGTACCGGGAGAATTGGCCTTCTGCGTAACTGGTGGCCTCTACATGTCCCTTAAGTGCCTTCTAAATTGGAGATGACTCCGCTGTAATTTCCTCTCTTCCTATAAACATTACCATACACTGATGCTTATATGGAAGCGATTTTAGCACTTGAGGTTAAAGCGCACATTAGTCTGGCCCGAGGGCGGTTGATGGAGAGCGCTGGAACACTCTGTGCCGTTTTTGTGCTTTTTTTTTTTTTTTTATTCCTCGTTCCCTTTCCATGTTCATATTCACAGCTGGTCTCCTTTGTACAGCAATTGTGAGCTAGATGTACCGCTAGTTCTTCTTGGGTAATGTGTTGGACCGCGCACAAAGAATTAATGTTACAATACTGAGCCAGAAGAGGCCGTACAAACTGATATTTATTGCTTTAAAGTGAAATTACAAAAGAATCCAGAAATCCCCCTTTTTAGAATAAAACCCTGAAATCAAAAATGAACAAAGCATATCCTTCCATAATACATACTTTCCTCAACCCAAAGCACCTAGTGCAGTGATGGCGAACCTCGGCACCCCCAGATGTTTTGGAACTACATTTCCCATGATGCTCAACTACACTGCAGAGGGCATGAGCATCATGGGAAATGTAGTTCCAAAACATCTGGGGTGCCAAGGTTCGCCATTACTGACCTAGTGTCATTTCTGTCTGCTGTCTCATTCCTCTATCTGCACTGCCCTGTCCCCTCTCCAGCACACAGCAGGTGATTGACAGCCTCAGCTGTGCATGTTTCCGTATGACAGGGGTCCGGTCAGCAAAATTTCCGTCCAGCAGAGGTCCAGATCTCATGTTAGCGCTATAACACATCACGGGTTCCCTCTGTACATCATTGTCTTCAACCTACCTTCAGTGTCGTAGTCCCCTTTACATCACACCCTGCCCTTACATGGCAATGGCCCTTTACATCACACCCTGCCCTTACATGGCAATGGCCCTTTACATCACACCCTGCCCTTACATGGCAATGGCCCTTTACATCACACCCTGCCCTTACATGGCAATGGCCCTTTACATCACACCCTGCCCTTACATGGCAATGGCCCTTTACATCACAGTGCCCTTTATATCACAGTCCCCCCTGAAAGGAAATAAAAATGTAGATTACTTAGGGGTCCCTTTTTGCTTTGGTGTGCCGTGCAATTCCGAAACCAGGCCTGTGAGATTTGCCCTTTGACAAAGAAACATACAGCAAATGTCTCCAAGCAAATCTAAATCTTTATTCTTGGGTGTGAATATAAGAGGGGCTTTCAGAAAGTACCGCCCTTTAACAAATTATCCAATTATATACAGAGACACATAAGTACAGTCTGACGCCCACAGTGAAACTAATTATTTCTAAAATATCACGTGCTTTACAAAAAATGAAACTCAACAGAAGATTACAGTATTATGGAAAAACAAAACTAGATTAGCAAGACTTGAGCATATCTGACAAAATGGATGTTGGAGACACACAAAATGGAAACTGACTATAATACAAAGAAGTAGTTAAACTAAATATCCCTTCAATCCCCTCTTAGATCATATAAGATGATCTCTACATTCTATGTTGTGCTTTAATACTTCTTTGGGGCTGTGGCATAGATTGCCTGATGACTCTTCATGTATGTCATGTAAGATAGAACCTTATCATCAGGAGATCGAAGGTACGCAATTATGCAAGTGCAACATTTAAAACAGAGGTAAAGAATCAGCGCAAGGATAAATATAACAAGGACAATGTCTTTTAACCATGAAAATATATTATAGCATCCCCCCAGTGTCCTCCGTTCCCCTTCACATCACAGTGCCCCTTAAAGTGGTTGTAAACCCTTACAAACCACTTTGGCCTACAGGTAAGCCTAGATTAAGGCTTACCTGTAGGTCCAATAAATATCTCCTAAACCTACATGGTTTAGGAGATATTTAGAAAAAAAAACAGGCATCGTGGCGCATCACGGCGATATGCCGCTTTCGTGCGCATGCGCGGGAGTGACGTCATCGCCGCTCCAGCGAATGACAGCGCTGGAGCAGCGAGACCCGGAAGTCACTCTGGGATTGATGGCGGCGCAGAAGATCGTGGACGAGGGTCGCTTCGGGGGCTTCGTTCTCAGGTAAGTCATTCATAATCAGCTAGTATGCTGTGCATACTAGCTCATTATGCCTTTTGCCTTGTAGGTTCCGTTTTTTTTATTTTTTTTTTATTTTTTGGAGGAGGCTTTACTTCCTCTTTAAAGAGGTTGTAAGTGGGGGGAGTGTATACCTTATTTTTTGTGAATCTTCCTGTGCCACTTCCTTCTTTCCTTTCTTTTTCTTCCTCCTTTTTGGCTGCCTAGGTGAATGAATGAATGATTTGTATAGTGCAACCTATGCAAACTGAATCGCCTCAGGGCGCTTTTTGCCACTGGTGTCCATCTGTGGTACAGTGCGGTCCTTGCCCTGTGGGTTCCTGACACGCTTACAAACACATACAACATACACATATTTGGCCAATTTTATCGACAGGATCTAATTAACCTACCAGCATGTCTTTGGAGTGTGGGAGGAAACCGGAGTACCCGGAGGAAACCCACGCAGGCACAGGGAGAACATGCAAACTCCAGGCAGAAGGTGGCGACTCCCAGAAGATTGGCTGGCCAATAGCAGAGTGCAGCGCAACTCGTGCATTCGCAGTGCGCGCCCGGCCATGAAGCGGTAAACTGTCACGGCCGGGTGCCCACAGTTGCTATGACGGCGCCAAGGAGAGGAGCGAGGCTCCAGGCGCCCGCATCTCTGGACCGTGGCACAGGTGAGTGTCTGTTTATTAAAAGTCAGCAGCTACACTTTTTTGTAGCTGCTGACTTTTAATAAAGGAAAAAATGGGTGGAATCGCCCGCTTTAACAAGCGGGCGATTATCTGGCTTAGTATGGAAAGACTCCCGCTCTCTGTCCTGATATGTAGCACCTCCTGCCCGCTGTTAGGATTACATTCGTAGCCGGGCACGAGTCCCGGGAGAGGACACCTACCTGTGACCATGGCATGGCCGCGGTCCGAACAAGACTTTCTTTCGGCCTGGTTCCGGACCTATGCCCTATGAGATTGTGTGTGATTTGCTGATGTGTGTACCCAGCATTTTCCATTTGCCTGTTGCTGGGTAGAATTCGTTGTACATTAGGAGCGCATACTTTGCATTCCCTTCACCTTGTGTTTCCATTTTATGCTCTCTTGTTTCTGTTGTGTTTTATGTATACAGAGTAGGTCCCACTTTTACGGCTCTTCATTACATCTTCTGTGTAGCGTTTAGTGTATTTGTTTAGCAATGGGAGGATGGCTGCCAAGCTTTAATTGCTGAACCAACCCCAGTGGAATTCTCTTATTGCTGTCAGTTTACAAGGCCGTGGTTGCAGAATGGAGGCATCGCCTGAGTCGTGATTACATACAATCCTTGTATTCCCCTGTGAGGAGTTGTTACAGGGAATATCATCTTCTGGTTCTGCGCCGCGTGTTTCGACCATTGATCGAACGCCTTCTCCTGTTTCTTGTCTCGTTTACCTTGCACTTAAAGGACGGTTCTATCAAGGCAGCTAAATGGAGTTTTCTCTTTATGTGAGCATGACTGATTCCCTTTAATGTAGAGCAGTGGTCTCCAAACTGCGGCCCCCTTTTTTCCCGCTTTTATCTGGCCCATGGGGCACTATTTTTATCCACTAATACAACAATGGGCATACAGTGCCTTTTAAAAAAGTATTCATACCCCTTGAAATTTTCCACATTTTGTCATGTTACAAAAACGTAAAAGTATTTTATGTGATAGACCAGCACAAAGTGGCCCATAATTGTGAAGTGGAAGGAAAATGATAAATGGTTTTCAACATTTTTTACAAATAAATATGTGAAAAGTGTGGGGGGCATTTGTATGGCGCCCCCCGGAGTCAATACTTTGTAGAATCCCCTTTCACTGCAATTACAGCTGCAAGTCTTTTTGGGGACGTCTCTACCAGCTTTGCACATCTAGAGAGAGACATTTTTGCTCATTCTTCTTTGCAAAATACCTCAAGCTCTGTCAGATTGGATGGAGAGCGTCTGTGAACAGCAATTTTCAAGTATTGCCACAGATTCTCAATGTGATTTAGGTCTGGACTTTGACTGAGCCATTCTAACACATGAATATGCTTTGATCTAAACCATTCCATTGTAGCTCTGGCTGTATGTTTTCGGGTCGTTGTCCTGCTGGAAGTTGAACCTCCGCCCCAGTCTCAAGTATTTTGCAGACTTTAACAGGTCTACTTCTAAGATTGCCCTATGTGTGGCTCATCCATCTTCCCATCCACTCTGACCAGCTTCCCTGTCCCTGCTAAAGAAAAACATCCCCACCACATGATGCTGCCACCACCATGTTTCACGGTGGGGTTGGTGTGTTCAGGGTGATGTGCAGTGTTAGTTTTCCGACACATATAACGTTTTGCTTTCAGGCCAAAAAGTTCAATTTTGGTCTCATCTGACCAGAGCACCTTCTTCCACATGTTTGCTGTGTCCTCCACATGGCTTCTCACAAACTACAAACAGGACTTCTTATGGTTTTCTTTCAACAATGGCTTTTTTCTTGCCACTCTTCCATAAAGGCCAGATTTGTAGAGTGCAGGACTAATGCCTCGTACACACGAGTGGATTTTCTGTCGGAAAAAACTTGGATGGTTTTTCCGACGGAATTCCGCTCAAGCTTGGCTTTCATACACAAGGTCACATAAAAGTTCTATGAACTTTCGACCGTCAAGAACGCCGGTGACGTACAACACTACAACGAGCCGAGAAAATTAAGTTCAATGGTTCCGAGCATGCGTCAAATTGTTTCCGAGCATGCGTAGGAATTTTGCGGGTCGGAATTCGAACAGACCATCGGAATTTCGTATCGGAACTTTTTCCGACCGAAAATAGAGAACCTGCTCTCAATCTTATGCTGGTGGGAATTCCACCAGCAAAAGTCCGATGGAGCCTACACACGGTCAGAATTTCTGACCAAAAGCTCTCATCGACCTGTTGCTGGCGGAATTTCCGATTGTGTGTATGGGGCATTATAGTTGTCCTGGGGAATTATAGTTGTCCTGTGGACAGATTCTCCCACCTGAGCTGTGGATCTCTGCAGCTCCTCCAGAGTTACCATGGACCTCATGGGCCACACCAAATTTGGGGTTCCTAGCACCAAGTGGCCCCGACATACGGGGCCCCAAATTCGGTCAACTGTGTCCATCTGCAGCAATATCATTTCGGGACCCTTTGGGTCCAAAGACCCCAAATTTTGGCTGCAGCTAGGGGCATCTAGGAACCCTTAACTACCGAGTTAGAGGTTCGGGGGACCTATGGCTGCAAATGGGCACAGTGAGGCTGCAAATGGGCACAGTGAGGCTGCTAATGGGCACAGTGAGGCATGCAAATGGGCACAGTGAAATGGGCACAGTGAGGCATGCAAATGGACACAGTGAGGCTGCAAATGGGCACAGTGAGGCATGCAAATGGGGCACAGTGAGGCATGCAAGTGGGCACAGTGAGGCATGCAAATGGGCACAGTGAGGCTGCAAATGGGCACAGTGAGGCTGCTAATGGGCATTGTTGACCCTTTTTCCACTTACAGTAGCTGCGCATTTCTCACCCTAGGCTTATACTCGAGTCAATAAGTTTTCCCAGTTTTTTGTGGTAAAATGAGGTGCCTCGGCTTGTATTCGGGTCGGCATATACTTGAGTATATACGGTAGATAGGCACCTGAACAACTGCAACATACAGGGATATACAATGTAATACTGACATATAATCACACACATGGGTTGGACTTGATGGTCTTTTTTCAACTTCACCTACTATGTAACTAATAAACATGCACGCCCCACTTTTCTGTTTCAATATTTTAGATATTTAAAGATTTTCACAAAAAGTAAAGCATTCATTTTGAACATTGAGCGATTTCCACAATATGGAATGTATATCGAATATAGATGAAAAATGATGCAATACAACTAATAAAATAAAGAACAGAAGGCCTGTACTATCAAAGCCCGCATTAGCAAAGGGCTATTCCATCCAAGATAACTTTCTTCAGCAAATATTCAAGACGCACAGTCAGGGGCTACAAACTTAATGCTCAAACAGCTGCAGTCTCAAACTTTTAGTTTGGGAAGATGACTGTAATACATGGTAATCTTGGTATGCCTTTCTATTTCAATGGTAATAACGTGATTTGGTTCAGAGTTCAGAGTACACTCTCTACAATCGGAAATGCAAATCTTCCATGAAGAGAAGGACGCTCTTGTCTTCCGCTGCTGTAGAATTACGCAGTCCGAATTTGTCAATCACACATATTTATTTGTAAAAAGTTTTGAAAACCATTTATCATTTTCCTTCCACTTCACAATTATGGGCCACTTTGTGTTGGTCTAGCACAGGGGTCTACAAACTTTTTAAACAAAGGGCCAGTTTACTGTCCTTCAGGCTTCAAGGGGGCCAGACTTTGGCCAGTGTGAGGTAGAAAGTGTCCTGGCATCAGTGGGCATAAACACTGTCCCATTATTGGTTTTAACAGGAGGAATAGCGCTCCATTGATGGTGTCAGTGGGAGGAATGCTGCCCTATTATTGGTCTTAGTAGGTACTCTGATGTGAACGGGGGGGGTGACTGAGGACTCTAATGGGGAGGATCCGAGGACCCTGATGTGGGGGAGGACTGAGGACGCTGATGTGAAGGGGGGGGGGGGGGGGGGCTTAGGATTCTGATGTGCAGGGGAGAGAAGACTGAGGACTCTGATATGAAAGGCAAATTTGAAATGGCAAGGGACCCTATTTTAGACCATGGTGCATAAAGATTGAGCTGATGTGAAGGTGGTGGGGGGGGGGGGGGAGTCTGAGGTTTCTGATGTGCAGGGGAGGGGAGGTCCTGAAGACTCTGATGGGAAGGGGGGAGGTCCTGAGGACTCTGATGTGCAGGGGAGGGGAGGTCCTGAGGACTCTGATGTGCAGGGGAGGGGAGGTCCTGAGGACTCTGATGTGCAGGGGAGGGGAGGTCCTGAGGACTCTGATGTGCAGGGGAGGGGAGGTCCTGAGGACTCTGATGTGCAGGGGAGGGGAGGTCCTGAGGACTCTGATGGGGAGGGGAGGTCCTGAGGACTCTGATGGGGAGGGGAGGTCCTGAGGACTCTGATGGGGAGGGGAGGTCCTGAGGACTCTGATGGGCAGGGGAGGTCCTGAGGACTCTGATGTGCAGGGGAGGGGAGGTCCTGAGGACTCTGATGTGCAGGGGAGGGGAGGTCCTGAGGACTCTGATGTGCAGGGGAGGGGAGGTCCTGAGGACTCTGATGTGCAGGGGAGGGGAGGTCCTGAGGACTCTGATGTGCAGGGGAGGGGAGGTCCTGAGGACTCTGATGTGCAGGGGAGGGGAGGTCCTGAGGACTCTGATGTGCAGGGGAGGGGAGGTCCTGAGGACTCTGATGTGCAGGGGAGGGGAGGTCCTGAGGACTCTGATGTGCAGGGTAGGGGAGGTCCTGAGGACTCTGATGGGGAGGGGAGGTCCTGAGGACTCTGATGGGGAGGGGAGGTCCTGAGGACTCTGATGTGCAGGGGAGGGGAGGTCCTGAGGACTCTGATGGGGAGGTCCTGAGGACTCTGATGTTGAAAGTAGGGGAGCACTGAGGACTCTGATGTTGAAAGTAGGGGAGCACTGAGGACTCTGATGTGAAAGGGGTGGGGGTGGGGGACTTGGGATTCTGATGTACGGGGGGGGGGGGGGGGAGGATCTGAGGACATAAATGTAAAAAGGGGGGGGGGGTGACTGATGACTCTTGTATGAAAGGCGGATTCTGAAATGGCGGGGGGCCCCATTTTAGACCAGGGTACGTCGAGATTTTGCATATTTTCAAAGGGGGGGCCACAGCTGAAAAAAGGTTGACACACTGGTTTAGACACACATAGGAGCCTTTAGTTGTACTTCATCATTGCCCTTCACTGGAAATACCTAAATTCCCATATATTATGAGAATTTTTATTATTATTATGTATATTATTATTTTTAGAAAGTCGTGGGGATGAAAGGTTCTTTTTTATCTACATAGAAAGTTTTTTTTTTTTTTTCTCCTTCAAATCTGCTGCATTGTTTGACAAAAATCACAGCTCGGCGTCGGTCTAAAAGGTCAAAGATTTTACCCGGTTTCTCATTATTGCGTTTTTTTTTTTCCACATTTGCAGCTTATGTAATTAGCTTTACTTGTTCTCCTTCCTGAAGATGTAGAAAATTAACTACCTTATGGCTGGTTTCCAAGGACTATTGTTTAGATATTAACTTTATCGACCAAAGTCGTTTTAGTTGTGAAGTTTTTCTTTCATGACGCAGAGCCACGGTCATGCTTGAGTTGGATCATATGTCTGTAATGACGTTCGTCTCAAAGGAGGGCTTAGTGTGGACGATCGTTTGACATTTTAGTAGGTGACTGTGCAAAGAAAAGACGACGATGTTGGTTGTTTTGTAGGTAAGTTCAGTAAGGCCACCACGGTGATCTACAACAGATGTGTCCCTCCACAGTGAAGGGCCATGCTAATTAGACATGTGCACAACAAAAAAATTTGTTTATTTTTCGTTTTGTTTTTTTTGTTTCCGTTGATTCGTAACGATTCGTATTTTCGTAAGTCGTCGGTGTTCGTATTCGTAAAGATTCTAAATTCGTAAGTCGTCGGTGTTCGTATTCGTAAAGATTCTAAATTCGTAAGTCGTCGGTGTTCGTATTCGTAACGATTCGTAATTTCGTAAGTCGTCGGTGTTCGTATTCGTAAAGATTCGTAATTTCGTAAGTCGTCGGTGTTCGTATTCGTAACGATTCGTAATTTCGTAAGTCGTCGGTGTTCGTATTCGTAACGATTCGTATTTTCGTAAGAGTTTTTTTTTGTTGATTAGTTTTTCCGTTAGTTTAATTTTCGTTTATTCGAAATTCGGACGCATTCATATTTATTCGTACATTCGTAATCGGAGCATAATTCATAATTTTATGTAATGTGTATGCTATTATTACATTTTAAGAGACACGGAAAATTACGAAAAAAAAAAAAAAAAGTTACGAAATGTACAAATTTTTTCGTTCAATCTATTTCGAAGCACTTTAAGCAGCGCCATTGTAAGGACACGGAAAATTACGAATAAAAAAAAAAAAAGTTACGAATGTACGAATTTTTTCGTTCAATCCATTCGAGGCACGTTAAGCAGCGCCATTGTAAGAGACAGGAAAATTACGAATCGAAAAAAAAAAGTTACGAATTACGAATTTTTTCGTTCAATCCATTCGAGGCACTTTAAGCAGCGCCATTGTAAGAGACATTGAAAATTACGAATCGAAAAAAAAAAAAAGTTACGAATGTACGAATTTTTTCGTTCAATCCATTCGAGGCACGTTAAGCAGCGCCATTGTAAGAGACACGGAAAATTACGAATCGAAAAAAAAAAGTTACGAATGTACGAATTTTTTCGTTCAATCCATTCGAGGCACGTTAAGCAGCGCCATTGTAAGGGACACGGAAAATTACCAATTCAACAAAAAAAAATAAAAAAGTTACAAATTTTTTAGTTCATTTTCATTTTCGTTGTTCCTGTTTTCGTTTTTCAGATTTTCTTCTTTTGTACATTCGTTGTTTCTAATTAGTTTTTTTTGGATTTTCGTTATTTTCGAATTCGTTCGATTCGTTAAAATTTTTAGCGAATCGTTCGTTCATTCGTACGACAACGAATGAACGAAAATAACGAAGAAAAACGAAAAAAAAAAACGAAACTAATTGCACATGTCTAATGCTAATCTATATGGTTGGGTCCTTGCCCATATTTTTAGATGGCAGGAAGGATTGTTGGAAAGTCACTGGAACCATTGAATAATTGCACTTCCACCTAAACCACATCCAAGCTATTGCTTCTAAAAGTTCATGAGAGTTCATCACACGATGGACACATCAAGATGTTAGTCCACAAAAAAAAAAATAAAAAAAAAATGTGTATATATAAAAAAAAAAAAATAGTGATGTTAACCACTACAATACCGGGCACTTTCGCCCCCTTCCCTTCCCAGACAATTTTTCAGCTTTCATCGCTCTCGCACTTTCAATGACAATTGCGCGGTCATGCAATGCTGTACCCAAATAAAAATTTTATAATTTTGTTCACACAAATAGAGCTTTCTTTTGGTGGTTTTTTATTCACTACTCCGTTTTGAATTTTTTGTGATACAAGTGAAAAAAGAGCGAAAATTTGGAAAAAAAAAAAAACAATATTTTCTTCTTTCTATTTTAAAAGAAATCCAATAAAATCTAATTTTGTCATAAATTTAAGCCAAACTGCTACGTTTTTGGTAAAAAAAATTCCGTTAAGGCCCCTTTCACACTGGGGCGGGAGCGGCGTCAGCGGTAAAGCAGCGCTATATTTAGTGCTGCTTTACCGTCGGTTTTGCCACGGTATTCGGCCACTAGCGGGGCGGTTTTAACCCCCGATAGGGGCCGAAAAAGGGTTATAACCCCCTGCAAAGCTCTGCCGGCGGTATTACCGCGGTGTTTCATTGATTTCAATGGGAAGGAGCGGTATAGGTGCAGTGAACACACCGCTCCTTCACCGCTCCAAAGATACTGCTAGCAGGACTTTTTTGACCGCCCTGCTAGTGCACCACTCCAGTGTGAAAGCCATCCAGTTTTCACACTGGAGTGAATGGGGTCGGATTTTTTCAGACGGTGTACAGGCGCTATTTTTAGCGCTGTAGCACCTGAAAAACACCCCAGTGTGAAAGGGGCCTAAATGTATAATAATTGTTTTGTGTGATCACGGACAGATGTACGCAAATTATCATGTACTGATGTGTGCAGGTGATCACGGACATATGTGTACAGATAATCATTGGGACATGTGATTTTAGTGGGACATATGTGGGGACATGTGTTTTTTATTATTTGGGGTATTGTGTGTTGACACTAGACTGGTGATCAGTGAGTAAAAAGCTGTAAAATAAGCTCATACTCACTGATCACCAGCCGGCTGCATCGATCCGCTCTCCTCTCCTCACCGACAACTTCCGTGTGAGGAGAGCCGATTGCATAGCAACCGGCTCTGTGTTTACATCACACGGCCGTCATGTGATCAGGAGGGCCAATCACAGAGCCCTCCTGCCGATCAGAGATGGGCCGTGTCCGGGGTGACACGATCCCCCCTCCTTCTGAGGGACGTTCCTGAATTTCCCTCAGAAGGAGAGAGCGCCCACCCGGCCGTTTATATGCATTGGCCGGGTGGCTAGTGGTTAAAGGTGGACTGAGTCTCCCACTGACTCCTTCTCTTGGCGCACGTGTCAAACGCAAGGCCCGTGGGCCGAATCCAGCCCACCTGGCCATCTCATGTAGCCCTTGCACTTCTCCTGCAGCTGCAGTGCTCCCCTCGTCTCCGCCTTCCCCTCGTCTCCGCCTTCCCCTCGTCTCCGCCTTCCCCTCGTCTCCGCCTTCCCCTCGTCTCCGCCTTCCCCTCGTCTCCGCCTTCCCCTCGTCTCCGCCTTCCCCTCGTCTCCGCCTTCTCCTCGTCTCCGCCTTCCCCTCATCTCAGCAGCAGAGAACAGAACTCCTCCTACAGATCCTCTGCAGTGCCACCTCGCCTGCGTCTCCACTGGTCTTGGCATTAAAGTAATATTAAAGTCTCTCTTTTTTTTTTTTTTTTTTTTATCTTCTCTTAAAGTGGAAGTAAACCCCCCTCTCGTTTTCCGCCAAGGAAGCTGCCATCTTGGCCTCTGTTCAATCTTTAACTGCCATGATGCTGCACATGTGATCAGTTATGACACCAGCCATTGGATGGTTTGACAGTTTGGTTGAAAGCATAGTCAATGTGACAGGTAGCATTTCCGGCATGCCTTTTTTTTTTTTTTTTTTAAACTATTTTAATCAAAGGGTTTACTTCCGCTTTAAGACCCCTTTTACACTGAAGCGCTTTACGGGCGCTACAAGGCTAAAAATAGCGCCTGCAAAGAGCCTCTCCTGTCTCTCCAGTGTGAAAGCCCTGAGTGCATTCACACTGGAGTGGTGCGCTGGCAGGACGGTAAAAAAAAACTCCTGCAAGCCACATCTTTGCAGCGCTGTAGGAGCGATGTATACACCGCCCCTAAGGCGCCCCTGCCCATTGAAAAAAAAATGGGGCAGCGCAGGCAAACCGCCGCTGCAGCGACGGTTTGTGGGTGGTTTTAACCCTTTTAGCACCGCTAAAACAACGGTAAAGTGGTGCTAAAAATGCCGCCGATTTAGCGCCGACGCCCCCGCCCGCCCCAGTGTGAAAGGGCTTTTAATCTGCCCTTTAACACCAGAGATATCCAATAACTCTGATCTTATCTGCAGTTGCTAAAGACCATAAAAATACCAATAAACACTCCCAAAGCAGTTATTACTTATCAGTATCAGGAGGGCTCAACGCTGTGCGGATTGTACGGCATATATAGTTCAAACACACCCATAGGTCACACCGCTACTGGTGAATGTCACTGTACCTGCACTGCTTGCTGACTCACATTCACAGATATATATGTGAAAGTTTAATATTCATTGACAGGACAAATTTAGAAAAAGCTTTTCTAAACGTTTTGTTTGTTTTTTTCTTTAGAACATGCCGAAGGGCTGATCTGGACTTTCCGTGCCATGTCCACTTATGAACAGCTGATCACATTATGTTTTTTTTTATATAGTAAGTAGGGATGCACCGATGCCTTTTTTATTTTTTTTAGTACTCGCCGATACCAATTACGGATACCTACCACCACTGTTTTTGTTTTAACTTCAGCTGTCAGCAATGGTACAAAGCATTGAAAAGTTATTTACGAATAAAAAGATCACGATTCTCTCCACGTAAAATCTTTCACATTATACAAAAAAAAATTGGGCTAACTTTACAGTTTTTTTTTTTTTTTTTGCATTTGAAAGACCGCTGCGCAAATACGGTGCGACATAAAATATTGCAACAACCACCATTTTATTCTCTAGGGTCTCTACTAAAAAAAATGTATACAATGTTTGGGGGTTCTAAGTAATTTTCTAGCAAAAAAAAATAATTTTAACTTGAAACCATCAAATGTCAGAAAAAGGTTTAGTGGTTAAACTTTCCTCCTTTAGGCCCCTTTCACATGTGCGGACCGCTCGGATCCGCCTGTCCAGTTTTTTCAGGCGGATCTGAACGGGCGCTACATGCACCTCGGATGTCAGCGGTGACATGTCCGCTGGCATCCGATGCACCTCGATCCGCTCCGCAAAATCCAGACGGATGCAAACCCTATTTTTTTATCCGTCGATCGGATCAGATGAAAACGGACAGGCGGTCCGTAATCATCCGATCACCAACATAGGGAAGAGCGGAGCTCTGACAGGACCGTCCCTGCACGGAGTGCAGAGGCTGACTTGTCATCCGCTGGGCTCAGCTGGGATCAACGGAGCGATCCCCGCTGAGCAAGCGGAGGAGTAAAAACGGATCCATAGGTCTGAAAGGGGCCTTACACAGAAGTCTATTCCTTTGACAAATTGTTACAATGTTTATACTTAAGTTCCACTGCTAAAGAATGTTGTGATTCTTGGCAGACTGCCTGTTTTTTTCTTTCTTTTGAGGGCTGTGGCTGCAGAAGAGCAGAGAGAATTCCCTACATAGAAAGAATCAGGAAATACTTTTGTCAAGATCACAACGGCGGACAAAAATCTTGACAATTAATCGTGCAGCTCTACTTTATAACATACCGGGGTTGTAAAACTGGAGAGTGCAAAATCTGGTGCAGCCCTGGTTCATAGAAACCAATCGGCTTCCAGGTTTTATTGTCAAAGCTTAAAGTGTTCCTAAACCCCGGAGCCTGCAGTCACTATATCCGGTCTCCCCAGGACTCTGCATTCACTATATCTGGTCTCCCCAGGACTCTGCATTCACTATATCTGGTCTCCCCAGGACCCTGCATTCACTATATCTGGTCTCCCCAGGACCTGCATTCACTATATCTGGTCTCCCCAGGACTCTGCATTCACTATATCTGGTCTCCCCAGGACTCTGCATTCACTATATCTGGTCTCCCCAGGACTCTGCATTCACTATATCTGGTCTCCCCAGGACTCTGCATTCACTATATCTGATCTCCCCAGGAGCCTGCATTCACTATATCTGGTCTCCCCAGGACCTGCATTCACTATATCTGGTCTCCCCAGGACTCTGCATTCACTATATCTGATCTCCCCAGGAGCCTGCATTCACTATATCTGGTCTCCCCAGGACCCTGCATTCACTATATCTGGTCTCCCCAGGACTCTGCATTCACTATATCTGGTCTCCCCAGGACTCTGCATTCACTATATCTGGTCTCCCCAGGACTCTGCATTCACTATATCTGGTCTCCCCAGGAGCCTGCAGTCACTATATCTGATCTCCCCAGGACCCTGCATTCACTATATCTGATCTCCCCAGGACCCTGCATTCACTATATCTGGTCTCCCCAGGACTCTGCATTCACTATATCTGGTCTCCCCAGGAGCCTGCATTCACTATATCTGGTCTCCCCAGGAGCCTGCATTCACTATATCTGGTCTCCCCAGGACCCTGCATTCACTATATCTGGTCTCCCCAGGACTCTGCATTCACTATATCTGATCTCCCCAGGACTCTGCATTCACTATATCTGGTCTCCCCAGGAGCCTGCATTCACTATATCTGGTCTCCCCAGGAGCCTGCATTCACTATATCTGTCTCCCCAGGACCCTGCATTCACTATATCTGCTCTCCCCAGGGCTCTGCATTCACTATATCTGGTCTCTACAGGACCCTGCATTAACTATATCTGGTCACAAAAATATGTAGAATACGGAAAAAAATGTTTTATATATTATATCAGGGCTTGACAAATTTGCTTGGAATCTAGGAGCCAGCTAAAAAAGTTAGGAGCCAGGTTTTCTTTTTTTTTTTTAATGACATGGAGACGAGTGAGGGGAAGATGGCCCCCGCCTGTCTCCAAGCCATTGCAGGGCAGAAGCGACTTCAAATCGTCACTTCTGCCCATAGCTCTTAAAAAGGGACATATTTTTTATTTATTTTTTTTTTCAAATGGCAATTATTTTTTTTTTTTGCATTTTAGTGTAAATATGAGATCCGAGGTCTTTTTGACCCCCCAGATCTCATATTTAAGAGGTCCTGTCATGCTTTTTTCTATTACAAGGGGTGTACATTCCTTGTAATATGAATAAAAGTGACACCATTTTTTTTTTTTCAAAAGAACAGTGAAAAAATTAAAAGTTAAAATAAATAAGAAAAAAATAATAATTTTAAACGCGCCTGTCCCGCTGAGCTTGTTTGCAGAAGAGTAGCGCCCGCATATGAAAGCTGTGATCAAACCACACATGTGAGGTATTGCCGTGATCGGTAGAGCGAGAGCAATAATTCTAGCCCTAGACATCCTCTGTAACTCAAAACATGCAACCTGTAGAATTTTTTTTTTTAAATGTCACCTATGGAGATTTTAAAGGGTAAACTTTTGTTGCCATTCCACGAGCGGGCAAAATTTTGAAGCGAGACATGTTTGGTATCAATTTACTCACCGTAACATTATCTTTCACAATATAAAAAAAAAATTGGGCAAACTTTACTGTTGTGTTATATTTTTTTAATTAAAAAAAGTATTTTTTCCCAAAAAAGTGCGCTTGTAAGTCCGCTGCGCAAATACGGTGTGACAGAAAGAATTGCAACGACCGCCATTTTATTCTCTAGGGTGTTAGAAAAATAAATATATATAATGTTTGGGGGTTCTAAGTGAAGGAGATAAGGCTGTTTTGTTTTCACTGCCTGCCTAT
Source organism: Lithobates sylvaticus (assembly GCA_028564925.1). Taxonomy (NCBI): domain Eukaryota; kingdom Metazoa; phylum Chordata; class Amphibia; order Anura; family Ranidae; genus Lithobates; species Lithobates sylvaticus. The sequence goes on from CM053035.1 coordinate 16,151,502, forward strand.
TGGTATTGCTGGGTGTCATACCAACGGCCACCACAAGAGGGCGCCAGATTATAAAAGGTACCATAGGACTGCACAAGGCCGCAAAGCCGGGGCCTCAATTACCGGCCGGCGCGGGCCATCGCGATCGCGCGCGCGGCGGGGGGGGGGGGGGGGGGGTGCACTAAAAGACAGGATACCCCCAGCTGTGCTGCCCCAGTCGCCAGGTCGCTAATTCTAGTCGCCAATGCGACCTGGCGCCTGGTATTCGTCGAGCACTGTATTATATATTTTTGGGGCGTTTTTTCCCCCCAAAATTTTCGCTCTTTTTTTGTTTATAGCGCAAAAAATAAAAACCGCAGAGGTGATCAAATACCAGCAAAAGAAAGCTCTAATTGTGTGGGGAAAAAATGACGTCAATTTTGTTTGGGAGCCACGTCGCACGACCGCGCAATTGTCAGTTAAAGCGACACAGTGCCGAATCGCAAAAAGTGCTCTGGTCCGGAAGGGGGTAAAAATCTTCCGGGGCTGAAGTGGTTAATTGAACAAGCTGACGTTGGAAGCTGATTGGCTACCTACCATGCACAGCTGCACCAGATTTTGCACTCTCCAGTTTTAGTAAATCAAAAACGCTGTTTAACACCACAAAAAAAGATAACAGATGAATTTGAGAAGAATAATTTTTTTTTTTTTTTTTTCTGCAAGAAACAATCAAATATATACTTTTATGACACCTGGTGTAAAAGGAATATTCATATTTTTTTTTAAAAAGACGGATGTTTACAGCTTTTTAGCAAATGCTCATTCATGTGGAACTTGCAGTTCTGTATCAGTACATTTCTGCTTCACCCTCTTCCTCTGGTTTCCTTTTTAATCTTCTTTAATTGGCCTTCTTTATTTCTTCTGCAGCACGCCCTGTTTCTAGAAAGATGGGTATTGTGCAGGGCCCACGTGTACACACAGCACAGACAGATGTGGGGAACAATCCAGCCAACTGCCGCTTCTTTTATTAAAGAGTCAATTCGCTTTTGTGATTAAAAAATACATTTAATTAAAACCCTGACTGCATGGCGCTGCTCATACCTGCGATGATCCAGCAGTCTGCAGTCCTGAAAATTTTTTTTTTGTTTTGTGCATTGCAAGTGTTCCTGCAATTAAAGTTTTATATTAACCGCTTGCTGACCAGCCGCCGTCATATTCTTATTACGTTTTCAACAAGCATTACAAAACAAAGACCGGCCGGCATACACAAAATATCACAGGCAGGTCCATGTAAAAATAAAAAGAAAGATCCAAAAACACATATAGAAAAGAAAAAGAAAACATTACGAGAATAATAGCTTGCCTGCAGTTAGTACAGCACACTCTATGTCAAAGGAGTATACAAGATTATCACCCCCCCGGAGCATGCACTTTCAGATCATAGCATCGATTACAATTCTATTTCCTGAAGAATCTACAATGTAAGATCATTAAAAAGGTTAAAGGGTAAGCACCTTAACGACCACAACATACAGGGATATACAATGTAATACTGACATATAATCACACACATAGGTTGGACTATCTTTTTTCAACCTTACCCACTATGTAAAAGGGGTTGTAAACCCTCCAGGTTTTTCACTTTAATGCATTCTATGCACTAAGGTGAAAAACCCACCTGTGCTACAACCAGTGTTGGTCATCTTACTTTAAAAAAGTAGTTAGTTACTCAGCAAAGTAACTGTGGCAGCGGTGGCACTTGAGGGGGGTGGCAGCGGTGGTACTTGAGGGGGTGGCAGCGGTGGTACTTGAGGGGGTGGCAGCGGTGGTGGTATACAGTACTTGGGGGGGGGGGGGGGGTGGCAGTGGTGGTACTTGGGGTGGGGTGGCAGCGGTGGTGTACTTGGGGGGGGGGGGGGGGGGGGTGAAAGGCAGCGGTGGTACTTGGGGGGGGGGGGGGGGGTGAAAGGCAGCGGTGGTACTTGGGGGGTGGCAGCGGTGGTACTTGCGGGGGTGGCAGCGGTGGTGGTGCCATCCTCTCCCACCACCACCTCTGCCTCTTACTGCTCCCATCCCCCACCACCACTGATCTCATCCCTACCCTATCCCCCCCATCACCTCTGTAGTAGAAGTGATGGTGGGTGGGTAGGGATGGGATCAGTAAGAAGCAGAGGTGGTGGAGGACTTGGGATGGATCGATTCGAATCGTCAGACAGTCACTTACTTGAATGCCTCCAGGGATGCCTTTCCTCATGGGGAGAGAGAGAGAGACCCTCCCCTTCACTCGATTGGTGTCAGCTGGTCAGCTGACTTAATTTTTCAGTGTCTGCCCCGCCTCCCTACATTCTCTCTCTCTCTCTCTGGATAGGCGGGGAGGGATGGGGCGGTCCAGACAGTCTCTCTGAGTCTCAACCTCTTCTCAACTCAGCGGGCGAAAGCCCCACTCCCCGCGGCGGAGCGAACGGCCAGGCAGCGTGGCCACGGTGGGCCTCCCGGGCGGTAGATGTAATTGCGGTAACGCCGCCCAAGTAATGGGAACTGCGTTACCATGAGGAGAAGAGTAATCAGATTTACTCATTACCCTCTAAAGTAACTGCGTTAAGTAACTCCGTTTATTTTAACTGAGTTACTTCCATCACTGGCTGTAGCTGCGGGCAGAATCAACGCAATCCCAAAACACCCGGGAGTGAGTTTTCCCCCCTATAACAAGTTTTTATGGTCATTCTTTCCAGCCAGCCTATTACCCTGACGTTGCGTCAGGGTTATTAGCTGGCCGCTCTGCTGTAAGTAAATTAGGGTTGGGGCGCGCAAATCACTTGCCTTGCCCCGGGCGCCGACAACCCACGCTACACAAAAAAAAAAGGGTTTCAAAATTTAAAGCAAATTTATCAAGCCTTGATGCCGTAAAAACAACAGAACATCAGCGCTATATAGTGGAAACCAATTTGTGGAGCAGTCCCAAAAAAATAATATATAAGGGAAAAAAGTTAATGCGAAGGGCTCTATACCCGGTGCTGCTGGACAAAAACCATGAAAACTTGAAGAGCAAAAATGAGGCTTGTTATGTATATGTGGTTAAAACATTGATTAAGCTGCTAACTAAACAACCCCTATGCATATAGAAGAAAACAGTGGTTTCCAAAGATAGGAAGCCAAAAAGTGGGGCTCATTGAAAAGTTGCATGCATCTTATTTCATAGTATATAGATAAATATAGATATAGATTTTGTTATGGACAAAATGGACAAAAACCATAACTGGTAGAAATGGATCAGACAATCGGAAAACAAAAAAATACCAGCGCTCTAATGCCGCGTACACACGGTCGGAATTCTCGTCGGAAAAAGCTCTGATGGTTTTCCCGTCGGAATTCCGACGGAATTTCGCTCAAACTGTCTTGCCTACACACGGTCACACCAAATTCCGACGGGCAGTAACACCGCGGCATAAAACACGTTTGACTGCACTATAAAAGGAAAGTTTAATGCTTCTGAGCATGAGTCGAATTGTTTCCGAGCATGCGTCGGAATTTTGCGTGTCGGAATTGCATACACACGATCGGAAAATCCGATAGAAAGGTTTTCCGTCGGAAAAATCGAGAACAGGTTCTCAATCCAAAGTCCGTTGGAAATTCCGACCAGAAAAAGACCGATGGTCATACACACGGTCGGAAAATCCGATGAAAAGCTCCCATCGGACTGTTTCCATCGGAAATTCCGACCGTGTGTACGCGGCATAAGGGTTAAAGAAAAACCGTGCCAGTGGACCAAAAATGTTTTGTTATTTTGTTGGTGAATTTTTTTTTTTCCCTTTTGCGTGAAATAGTTTGTGCACCGGTGTCATTGACATGCAAAAAAAAAAACATCTTTAGGGGGTTTAATGACTGGGTAGCATAGGAGAAAACCGAGGATAATCACCTTTTTATACGCATTCTTTTTATATGTAAATGTTTGGCAGTTCTCTTTTGTATGTATAGGCCGATCGTTTCATTGCACCTGCTCTTCCAGAAGGGATTAACAAACAAACCTGTAAAATGCAGCATCATAATCTTAATGAGACTGCAGAGGCAGGCTGTGTGTCATTAGTGAATGATTCCCGGTAATGCTGTCTAAGCCTTCTGTGTCGGTGTGCCCGTCTCATGCCGGGAGCACAATCGGCACTCAATGGGAATAAACTACTGGAAACAGGAACGGCCTGTGACTGGCACATCCCATAGGTATTGGGTATTGGTGGTAGATTCTGGAAATCGTAAGGGGAACCTATACGGGTTTTGGTCAGTTTAATTTTGATTTCTCTTACGTTTATAAACTGACCTTTCATACCATTTTTCCATTACTTGAATATTGGCCCTTTCGCACGGGGTAGACTGCGGCTGCGATCCGATTGCTCAGCAGCGGGGGATCTCGCCGCTGATTCCCCACTTAGCAGGCCGATGACCGGATCGTTTCCGCTTTGCACGCTCTTTATGGGCGGCCTGATGTGAATGCACCGCCTGTCTGCTCGACTGCCATTCGAAGGGGGACCTAAACCTTAATTTGTTTACAATTTTTAAAGTGGAGCGCCACCCCCCTCCGCTGACACTTTTGGCACCGTATCTCGGGGGGCAACTTGGTGCTAGGAACCCCAAATTTGGGGTGCAACCCCAGTGGAACTAGCACCAAGTGTTTTTTAGTTTTAGCGCTGTTTTTTTGGTATCCACATTTCTGAAAGTTTTAGCACTTTTTTCACAGCAGCTGCAATTAATTCATTTATTTTATTTTTCATATTTTGGTACCTATTAATAGTTTTTGCTCCAGCGCCAGTATTTGTTGTTTTTATAGCACCAAGTGGCCCCCGAGATATGGGGCCCCAAAGTCGGTCGGAAAATGTCATTCTCTGCTTCAGAAAGTGCTTGACATTTTCCGAACAGACTTTGGGGCCCCGTATCTCGGGGCCACTTGGTGCTGGGATATGTTGTAGTGCTATTTCCACTGGGTTTGCACACCAAATTTGGGGCTCCTAGCACCAAGTGGCCCTGAGATACAGGGCCCCCAAATTCGGTCAACTGTGTCCATCTGCAGCAATATCATTTCGGGACCCTTTGGGTCCAGAGACCCCAGATTTTGGCTGCAGCTAGGGGGGCATCTAGGAACCCTTAACTACCAAGTTTAATGTTGGGAGGACCTATGGCTGCAAATGGGCACAGTGAGGCATGCAAATGGGCACAGTGAGGCATGCAAATGGGCACAGGGAGGCATGCAAATGGGCACAGTGAGGCTGCAAATGGGCATTGTTGACAGTACTTACAGTAGCTGCGCATTTCTCACCCTAGGCTTATACTCGAGTCAATAAGTTTTCCCAGTTTTTTGTGGTAAAATTAGGTGCCTCGGCTTATACTCGAGTATATACGGTATATTATACAGTCACATCAGTCCGTGCTCTCAAAGAGAATACAATCTAAGGTCCCCAGATTCCATGCATACACATATTAGGGCCGATTTAGACAGGAACCATTTAATCTACCGACATGTATTTGAAGTGTGGGAGGAAACTCAGCATGTAAGCAAATTGAGAACATGCAAACTTTTTATGCAGGTAGTGTTGTGGTTGAACCAATGACCTCGGTGTTCCTCGGCAGAAGTGCTAACCACTAAGCCACTGTGCTCACGCTATAACATAAGTTACAAGCTTAAAGTAGAACTCCAGGAAAGAAATATTTTTTTTCTCATACTGTACATCGCAGGACACAGAACAAGTCATAATCATGACTGCCTAGGCTATGCACCACCAATAGGTGAACGGACACTGGCAGACCGAACAGACAGGAAGTCTTACCCCTGACATAACCCTTCCCACTGATTTTACCAGGGTAGGGATGCACCAATACCATATATTTAGTATTCGCCGATACCAATTACCAATACCTACCGCAACTGTTTTGTCTTCACTTCAGCTGTCAGCAATGGTACAAAACATTGAAAAGTTATTTACAAATGAAATAAATAGATTTTCTGTTTTTTAATTTTGCACTTTTTCAGTGTGAAATGTGTAAATATATGTGTAAAAAATATTCACTAACCAAGCAAACAAAAACGTTTTAATTGTTTATCGTTTCTAAAAATAGACGTGAAAAAAAAAGCAGGAAAATAGTTAAATGGAGGAGAGTAGGGAGTTAATTAAGGCTGCTTAGAGTAAATTAAGGGGTTAAACAGAGGAACATTTGTTCATCCTTTGATCTGCAGATGAAGAAACAGAAAGATACAAAAAGAAACAATGTTTTTTTTTATTTTAGTGTGTCAGCGGCTGAGCAATGTTGTTAACTACTTGCCTACCAGCCACGAACACCTCCTTACTGACCAAGCCATTTTTCAGCTTCAGCGCTGTCGCATTTTGAATGACAAATGCGCGGTCATGCAACGCTGTACCCAAATAAATTTTTTATCATTTTTTTCCCCACAGATAGAGCTTTATTTTGGTGGTATTTGATCACCTCTGCGGTTTTTTTTTCTTGCGCTATATAAAAAAGAAGAGGGACAAGTTTGGAAAAACATAATATTTTTTTACTATTTATTATAAAAAAATAATCCAATTTTTTTTTTTTTTTTAAAACAAATTTTTCCCTCAGTTTAGGCCAATACGTATTCTTCTACATATTTTGGTAAAAAAAAAAAAATCGCAATAAGCGTATATTGATTGGTTTGCGCAAAGTTATAGCGTCTACAAAATAGGGGGATAGATTTATAGCATTTTATTATTTTTTTTTTTTTACTAGTAATGGCGGCGATTTGCGATTTTTATCGTGACTGCGACATTGCGGCGGACACTTCGGACACTTTTGACTCATTTTTAGGACCATTCACATTTATACAAGCGATCCGTGCTATAAAAATGCATTGATTACTGTATAAATGTGACTGGCAGGGAAGGGGTTAACGCTAGGGGGCGCTGCAGGGGTTAATATGTTCCCTATATTGGTGATTCTTACTGTGGGGGAGGGGACTGACTGGGGAGGAGACCGATCGGTGTCCCTATGTACAAGGACACACCATCGGTCTCCTCTCCTCTGACAGGACGTGGATCTGTGTGTTTACACACACCGATCCACGTCCTGCACGATTACCGGGCAATCGCGGGTGCCTGGCGGTCATCGCGACCGCCGGGCACGCGCACCGAGGCCCCAGCTACGCGGCGGGCGCGCGCGCGCGCCTCCCGCGGCGCGCGCGCGCCCCCCAGTGGCCAAATTGTAGACGACGTCATATGACGGCGTCCCGCCACAGTAGCTGAACCGTCCCGCCGACATTTGACAGTGGGCGGTCAGCAAGTGGTTAATAAACAATCAATAATCGCTAATTGCGATTTTTTTTTTTTTTTTTTTTATGCCAAAAATATGTAGAAGAATACGTATCGGCCTTTTTTATATATTTTTTGGGGATATTTATTATAGAAAAAAGTAAAAAATATTGAATTTTTTTTCAAATTGTCGCTCTATTTTTGTTTATAGCGCAAAAAATAAAAAACGCAGGGGCGAATCAAATACCACCAAAAGAAAGCACTATTTGTGGGGAAAAAGGACGTCAATTTTGTTTGGAGAGCCACGTCGCACGACCGCGCAATTGTCAGTTAAAGCGACGCAGTGCCGAATCGCAAAAAGGGGCCTGGTCCTTTGGCTGCAAATTGGTCCGGGGCTGAAAGCGGTTAATTGTCTCCCAACTAACCGGTCCACTGTATCGTATCTTGGCCTGATTTCTTGGGTTCAGGTTTTTTTTTTTGTTAGGTAGTTGTTTTGTTTTTTTGTGACTTTACTAGCAAGGTTAAAATTGTATGATTTAGACCTGGAATGCTGCTCCCCACAGTCACTCGAACTTTGGGTGGTGGAGGTAGACTGAGCCACGCAGGAGAAAGAAGCCACCACACACCAGAGGGATCACTGATATCTGTGTTCATTGTGTAGGACATCCACAAGCATAGCATTGTGATCATTTCACCCAGTAGAGACTACGATGAAGCCCTGTTGGATTAAATGTGTTAGAGGGGACGGTTCTAGGCTGGAGAATGTTGGTGCTATGCCCGTTGGCATCCTACACCAATGTTTCTCAACTCCAGTCCCCCCCAACATGTCATGTTTTCAGGCTTTCCATTATTTTGCACAGGTGAGTTGATCAGTTTCACGCTTTAGAATCATTTCATCTAAAGGCTAATCCTGAAAACATGACCTGTTGGGGGTACTTAAGGACTGGAGTTGAGAAACATTGTTCTACACAATGAACGTACCGTATATACTCGAGTATAAGCCGAGTTTTTCAGCACATTTTTTGTGCTGAAAAGTGCCCCCCTCGGCTTATACTCGAGTCAAGCACTTTTCTGCAGCAGAGAATGACAATTTTCCGACCCGACTTGGGGGCCCTGTATCTCGGGGGCCACTTGGTGCTAGGAACCCCAAATTTGGTATGCCAACCCAGTGGACTTAGCATTACAACATATCCAAATTTGGGGTTCCTAGCACCAAGTGGCTCCGAGATACAGGGCCCCAAAGTCGGTTCGGAAAATGTCATTCTCTGGTGCAGAAAAGTGCTTGACATTTTCCGACCTGATTTTGGGGCCCCGTATCTCGAGGCCACTTGGTACTAGGAACCCCAAATTTGGATATGTTGTAGTGTTGGTTCAACTTGGTTTGCACTTGGGGTTCCTAGCACCAAGTGGCCCCGAGATGCACTTCCTACAGCCTGTAATGAGTGTCTGGATTCTGGATGAATGTAATTTGAACCATTCCTCCTTAAAAAACATCTCCAGTTCAGTTAGATTTGATGGTCGCCAAGCAATTTGGTGTGCAAACCAAGTTGAACCAACACTACAACATATCCAAATTTGGGGTTCCTAGCACAAAGTGGCCCCGAGATACAGGGCCCCAAAGTGCCCCAAAGAGGGTCAACTGTGTCCATCTGCAGCAATGTCATTTCGGGACCCTTTGGGTCCAGAGACCCCAAATTTTGGCTGCAGCTAGGGGGCATCTAGGAACCCTTAACTACCAAGTTTGAAGTTCAGGGGACCTATGGCTGCAAATGGGCACAGTGAGGCATGCAAATGGGCACAGTGAGGCTGCTAATGGCCATTGTTGACCCTCTTTTCCACTTCCAGTAGCTGCGCATTTCTCACCCTAGGCTTATACTCGAGTCAATACATTTTCCCATTTTTTGTGGTAAAATTGGGTGCCTCGGTTTATATTCCGGTCGGCTTATACTCGAGTATATACGGTAGATATCGGTAATGGCTTCCTTTTTGTTCTGCATTGAGGTTAAAATTATGTTGAATGCATTGCTGAGCTTAGGTTTTTTTTCTTCAAGTTTTTATATAATTTTAAGAGAACTGAATTTTTATTTTTTTTTAGTTTCTTTAAATATTAAGAATTAAGAGCGAACAAAAACCAGCTCCATAAAACAGTTAAAGAAAAAATTGCTGGTCGAGCAAAAGAGTTACCTTCGCCTCTCATTTAATGTGCCCGGCTCTGCACAACTCAAGCGTTAAATATTAATCAAGTTTCAGTGCTTGTTAGAAGCGGAGCCTCTGCTATCCAGGTCAGTGCATACAGCCTGTTCACTCCCCTAATAAGATTTTTCAGCAGATGTTGGCAGGAGGGATAATCGGGCAATGCTTCTGGTTTTATGCCCGTCTCCTTTTCCTGGGATTTAAGTCTGAAACCTAGAATGATGTTATTATCAGCCAAGCAGATTCACTCAGCATTGGATGGGAGGTGAAAGTCTTAAATGAGGGACCTTTTTTGAAGTGGATCTACACCAAAAAAAAATACAAATGTAATATTTTACAAGCTTATGAATGAACCTCAAAAAGGTGGGATTTTAAGGGCAATAAAAAAATATAAGAAATGTATGCGTATAAAAAAAAAAATTGTAATTATTGTAGAAAAATGTATTAAAAAGATCTCATGTTGATGATACAAAACATCATTAAAAAATTGTCTACATTAAAGGAATAAAAATTGCAAACCTTGCACACAGGTTATTTTAACCACTTGCTTACCGGGCACCTAAACCCCCCTCCTGCCCAAACCAATTTTCAGCATTCAGCGCTGTCACCCTTTTAACGACAATTTCTTTTGGTGGTACTTAAAGCGGGACTGTACTGAAAATATTTTTTTTAAAAGCCAGCAGCTACAAATACTGCAGCTGCTGACTTTTAAAAAATGTACACTTACCTGTCCCAGGGTCCAGCGGTGTCGGCAGCAGAAGCCAATCGATCGCTCGGCTCTCTGCTGTAGCCGGCGCCATTCTCGGTGAGGGAATCAGGAAGTGGCTTCACTTCCCGATTCCCTACTGCGCATGCGCGAGTCGCGCGGCGCAATGAGAATCTTCAGCGCTGTCTGCCGGGACCCGTGTGTGTCCCAGCAGACAGCGCGCCCGCACAGGAACTTACGTAAACTCCCGTGGGAGTTTATGCCGGAAGTGGGTGCAGATACCTGTCTTAGACAGTATCTGCACCCCCCTCCCCCCTGAAAGGTGCCAAATGTGACACCGGAGGGGGGGAGGGTTCCGAAAAGCGGGAGTTCCACTTTAGGGTGGAATCCCTCTTTAATCACCATTTGGGTTTTTATTTTTTTGCTAAACAAACAAAAAAAGACAGAAATTAAAAAAAAAAACATGTTTCATCGTTTTTTTTATAAAATTTTCAAACGGGTAATTTTTCTCCTTCATTGATATTCGCTGATGAGGCTGCACTGATGGATGGCACTGACAGATGTCACTGATGGGCACTGATAGGTGGCACTGATGAGTGACACTGATGGGCACTGGTAGGTGGTATTGATGGGCAGCACTGGTATGATGATGTACTGATTAATTTATAGGTGGCACAGTGGGCACTGATAGGTGACACTGTAGGCACTGGTAGGTGGCGCTGGTAGGTGGCACTGGTGAGCACTGGTAGGGGGCTCCACGATCGGGACCGATGTCTCTCTCGCAGCCGCTGGTCGGCTTTCACGCTATCACGCTATCAGTGTGAGGAGGAAAAATAGCCGATTACCGGCTCTGTTTACATCACATGATCAGCTGTCATTGGCTGACAGCTGATCATGTGGTAAGGGGTCGGGATCAACTCCTTACTCCGATCTGTGATCAGGCGAGTCTCACATACTCGCTGATCACAGAGAGCGCCGCGCGCGCCCTGCAGGGGGCCCACAGGCCACTTGAGCACTGGAGGACGTCCATGGACGCCCTTCCAGCAATTGAAGTCCACGCTGTAGCCGTCTTTCGGCTATAGCGCGTACGGGAAGTGGATAAACCATGAAGTGGTAGTCACAGTCTACTTGCTGCTCCCTTTTATTTGTGGTTTCTAATAAGGAATGCTGCAGAGAGGGATAACTTAACGCGTTTCAAAATTATGTTATAAATCTTCTTCAGGGAATAATACCACTTAAAAAATATGCATTCCTCCGAAGAACATGGAGGAACATCGGGAAGAAATCCCTTCCTGGTTGATGTACTGTGAAGCTACGCTCTTCCTTCTTTTGGACCGCCAGTCTTTGATTTTCCTTGGGACTTTCTCAACATCTTAATATGGGACTTTTTTGACCGGGCTGTTTTTGATCGATGAGACAACTCAACCCTCTGTACCCCTATTTCCATGCCCTATAGGTAATCCATATCTGGTTTCCTTTGGATGGGAACACTTGGCATCCACATGGGGCAGGCCCTTTAACGGCCTTGATAGGACATCCATGTTCCTTCAGAGAAATGCTTCTGCCAAATATGCATATTTTTTAAGTGGTATTATTCCCTAAAGAAGATTTATAACATAAATTTGAAACGTGTTGGATATCCCTTTTTGCGGCGTTCCTTATTAGAAACCACGAAAGGGAGCAGCAAGTAGACCAGGACTACCACTTCATGGTTTAAAATAACCTGTGTGCAATGTTTGCAATTTTTATTCATTTAATGTGCAATGTTGACAATTTTTTTCAATCACCGTATATACTCGAGTATAAGCCGATTTTTTTCAGCACATTTTTTTGTGCTGAAAATGCCCCCCTCGGCTTATACTGGAGTCAAGCACTTTTCTGCAGCAGAGAATTACATTTTCCGACCCGACTTTGGGGCCCCGTATCTCGGGGGCCACTTGGTGCTGGGAACCCCAAATGGTATGGAAACCCAGTGGAACTAGCACTACAACATATCCAAAGATGGGGTTCTTAGCACCAAGTGACCTTGAGATACAGGGCCCCAAATTCAGTCAACTGTGTCCATCTGCAGCAATGTCATTTCGGGACCCTTTGGGTTCAGCACAGTGGTGTAGTGGTTAGCACTTTCACCTAGCAGTAATAGGGTCGCTGGTTCAAATCCTGACCACGACACCTTCTGTCTGGAGTTTGCATGTTCTCCCTGTGCCTGCGTGGGTTTCCTCCGGGTACTCCGGTTTCCTCCCACACTCCAAAGACATGCTGGTAGGTTAATTAGATCCTGTCGCTAAAAATTGGCCAAATATGTGTGTGTTGTACGTGTCAGGACACCACAGGGCAAGGACCACACTATACCACAGATGGACACCAGTGGCAAAAAGCGCCCTGAGGCGATTCAGTTCGCATAGGTAGCGCTATACAAGTAATTCATTAATTCATTCATTCAGAGACCCCAAATTTTGGCTGCAGCTAGGGGGCATTTTGAACCCTTGACTACCAAGTTTGAAGTTCGGGGCACCTATTGCTGCAAATGGGCACAGTGAGGCTGCAAATGGGCATTGTTGACCCTCTTTTCCACTTACAGTAGCTGCGCATTTCTCACCCTAGGCTTTATACTCGAGTCAATACGTTTTCCCATTTTTTTGTGGTAAAATTAGGTGCCTCGGCTTATACTCGAGTATATACGGTAAATGCAATCCCATATACAGTACACAAACCTACAGTATGAATGAATGAATGAATAACTTGTATAGCGCTACATATGCGAACTCAGGGCGCTTTTGCCGCCAGTGTCCGTCTGGGTTTTCAGAAGAGATGGGTCTTGAGCTTCTTCCCGAAGGCCAGATAGTTTTCTTCCGAACGGATGTCCGCGGGCAGAGCGTTCCATAGCCGTGGTCCCTGTGAACCTTCGTTTGCCTTTTCATTTATAACGGGTGTTGGGGATGTGGAGGAGGTTCTGGTTAGTTGGGAGGGAGGAGGTCAGGAAGGCAAAAAAAACCCTCAACAAAGCATTCTCCAATTTGCTACAGCAGGGGAAAAAATTCCTTCCTGATCCCCCTGATAGGCAACTTTACATACAAATGTCGGTACCCAGTTATATTATGTACATTTAGAAAAGAATCCAGGCCTTTAACCACTTGAACCCCGCCCACTGTCATATGACGTCCACAAGGTGGATCTCCCATCCTGGGTGGACGTCATATGACCTCCTCCCATTCCCGGCCATCTAGGGGGCGCGCGCGCCTGCGGCGTCGATCGGGACCCAGTGCGCGTGCCCGGCGGCCGCGATGTCCGCCGGGCACCTGCGATTGCCCGGGAACAAAGCAGTACCGTGGATCTGTGTGTGTAAACACAGAGATCCACGTCCTGTCAGTGGAGAGGAGACCGATGGTGTGTCCTCCGTACAGAGGAACACTGATCGGTCTCCTGCCCTTAGGAGTCCCCTTCCCCCCCACAGTTATAATCACTCCCATAGGGAACATATTAACCCCTGCAGCGCCCCCTAGTGTTAACCCCTTCCCTGCCAGTCACATTTACACAGTAATCAGTGCAATTTTATAGCCATGAACGGTCCCAAAAATGTGTCAAAAGATTGTAAGCTCTTCTGAGCAGGCCCTCTTAATCCTCTTGTATTTTTTTATTGTATTATAACTGTATTGTCTCCCCTTTTTATATTGTAAAGCGCTGCATAAACTGTTGGCGCTATATAAATCCTGTAATAAATAAAAAATATAAGTGTCCGCCGCAATGTCGCAGTCACGAAAAAAAATTGCAGATCGCCGCCATTACTAGTAAAAAAAAAAAAAAATGCAAAAAATCTATCCCCTATTTTGTAGACGCTATAAACTTTTGCGCAAACCAATCAATATACGCTTATTGAGATTTTATTTTTATTTTATTTTTTTTTACCAAAAATATATAGAAGAATACATATCGGCCTAAACTGAGTATAACATTTTTTTTTTTTTTTTTTTTTTAATGGATATTTATTATAGCAAAAAGTAAAAAATATTTTGTGTTTTTTTTTCAAAATTGTCGCTCTTTTGTTTATAGCGCAAAAAAAAAAAACCGCAGAGGTGATCAAATACCACCAAAAGAAAGCTCTATTTGTGGGAAAAAAAGGACGCCAATTTTGTTTGGGTGCAGCATCGCACGACCGCGCAATTGTCAGTTAAAGCGACGCAGTGCCGAATCGCAAAAAAGTGCTCTGGTCAAGAAGGGGGTAAAATCCTCCGGGGCTGAAGCGGTTAAAGATATCGACTGAGCTGGCCAGAACCACCTCTGGAGGGAGTCTATTCCACATTGCACCTCGTCACCAAGGTGCCCGCCACCATGGGTAGCTTCTCACCGCCTCCAATGGATCTCACTGTAATAATGGAGGACAGAAATGCTTGATGGACACCAGTGGCAGGAAGCGCCCTGAGGCGATTCAGTTCGCATAGGTAGCGCTATACAAGTCATTCATTCATTCATTCATTCAGAAATGCTTGAGTTAAAAGGCGGGATGAGCCAGTCACACACCCGGATCTTCTTTCTCGTAATCTCCATTTCCCAATGGATATAATACTTGCAAAGCATAAAAGGAGAACCAATAGTGTCGATCGCCAAAACAATTTATTAAAAGGAATAAAAAGGCGCTATAATATTGTGCAACGGTCCTTCGATGTGGCGGCTGCATTTGTTTTAGGGTGAGGGGTTCTCTTTTTTTTCACCTGGTGATCCTGCCAGTAACACGATTCCTGCGCTAGGGTGACAATGTTCACTCACTATACTCTATGGAGAACCAATGTTGTCACTGCAGCTACAGAACAACTCCCATCTCTTCTCCAATACATAGGGGGGGGGGGGGGGGGGGGTGTTGTGTGACCCTTGGCTATAGAAGGGAAGAATGCAAAGCTCTTATGACGAATGCGTCCTCACAGACCATCTCATATCAGCAGATTCCTATGCTGGGCAGAGACACAAGATGTACAATAGACCAGATACCATTGGTTACTCTTTAGCCTATCAGCTCTGCCTGGCTGGGAAATTCCGTCCCCGGATCAGAAGAACAGGTTTAATTCCTGGGTGGACTCGGCCGCTGACGTTTCATTTGATTGGTTGGCGGCTTTACTGGCCTGAAACTGGAAACTTCCAATTTTCTCGATATAACATGGAAACCACTTTGTGACTCGGGGAGGTTCTCTGGTCGGTATATTGCCAAGTGAAATCTCACATTTATTACGACTTGTATTCACACCGAACCAAACTCACATCATCACCCTTCATCTTTTGTATTTGTTAGGCTTCTGATTGGTTGTCAGTCTGTTACCTTCTGCTGAGTGTGTTTAATGTATAAACCCTGAAGTATCCTAGTGCAGGGGGTCTCCACACTGCGGCCCTTTGCTTGCCTTTATCCAGCCCTCGGGGCACCATTCCTCCCACTGATACCAGCAATGGGGCACTACCCCCCGCCCCACTGATACCAGCAATGGGGCACTATCCCCCCCCACTGATGCCAGCAATATGGCACTATCCCCCCCCCCACTGATACCAGCAATGGGGCACCCCCCCCCCCCACTGATACCAGCTATGGGGCACTATCCCCCCCACTGATGCCAGCAATATGGCACTATCCCCCCCCCCCCACTGATGCCAGCAATATGGCACTATCCCCCCCCCCACTGATACCAGCAATGGGGCACCCCCCCCACTGATACCAGCAATGGGGCACCCCCCCCCCCACTGATACCAGCAATGGGGCACTACCCCCCCCCACTGATACCAGCAATGGGGCACTATCCCCCCCCCACTGATGCCAGCAATATGGCACTATCCCCCCCCCCCACTGATGCCAGCAATATGGCACTATCCCCCCCCCCCACTGATACCAGCAATGGGGCACTACCCCCCCCCCCCCCACTGATACCAGCAATGGGGCACTACCCCCCCCCCCCCCCCCCACTGATACCAGCAATGGGGCACTACCCCCCCCACTGATAACCGCAATGGGGCACTACCCCCCCCCCCACTGATAACAGCAATGGGGCACTACCCCTCCCCCCACTGATAACAGCAATGGGGCACTACCCCCCCCCACTGATAACAGCAATGGGGCACTACCCCCCCACTGATGCCAGCAATGGGGCACTACCCCCCCACTGATGCCAGCAATATGGCACTACCCCCCCACTGATGCCAGCAATATGGCACTATCCCCCCCCCCCCCCACACTGATACCAGCAATGGGGCACTAACCCCCCCCCCCACTGATACCAGCAATGGGGCACTACCCCCCCCCCCACTGATACCAGCAATGGGGCACTACCCCCCCCCCCACTGATACCAGCAATTGGGCACTATCCCCCCCCACTGATACCAGCAATGGGGCACTACCCCCCCACTGATACCAGCAATGGGGCACTAACCCCCCCCACTGATACCAGCAATGGGGCACTACCCCCCCCCCCCCCACTGATACCAGCAATTGGGCACTATCCCCCCCACTGATACCAGCAATTGGGCACTATCCCCCCCCACTGATACCAGCAATGGGGCACTACCCCCCCCCCCACTGATACCAGCAATGGGGCACTACCCCCCCCCACTGATACCAGCAATGGGGCACTACCCCCCCCCCCCCACTGATACCAGCAATTGGGCACTATCCCCCCCACTGATACCAGCAATGGGGCACTATCCCCCCCCCCACACTGATACCAGCAATGGGGCACTATCCCCCCCCACACTGATACCAGCAGTATGGCACTACCCCCCCCCCCCACTGATACCAGCAATGGGGCACTATCCCTCCCAATGATAGTGGGGAGGGATAGGGTGAGGGGTCCTCTTTATTTTCACCTGGTGATCCTGCCAGTAACACGATTCCTGCGCTATGGGGACAATGTCTACTCACTATACTCTATGGAGAACCAATGTTGTCACTGCAGCTACAGAACAACTCCCATCTCTTCTCCAAAACATAGGGGGGAGGTGTTCTGTGACCTCACAGACCATCTCATATCAGCAGATTCCTATGCTGGGCAGAGACACAACATGTACAGTAGACCAGGTACCATTGGTTACTCTTTAGCCTATCAGTTCTGTGTGGCTGGGAAATTCCGTCCCCGGATCAGAAGAACAGGTTTTGCGCCCGGGTTCACACATGTGCGGTGCGAATTGAAGCTCAGCTTTCCCTGCGAAGAGAAAACTCAGTTGTTCAGCGTTTCATGTCAGATTTTGCTCAGTATCAGCTCAGGATTGCATCAGTTTTATCCTGTTCACACATCTGCCAATCAGATGCGTGCCCATAGAAGATAATGGGCCTGAATTCGCACGTGAGCCGCGCCGCACTGCCTAGAAAACGTACACGTTTTTCGGTATATTGCCAAGTGAAATCTCACATTTATTAGGACTTGTATTCACATAAATCCTGAAGTATCCTAGTGCCAGTAGATCAGATATCATTGGTTACTCTTTAGCCTATCAGTTCTGCCTGGCTGGGAAATTCCGTCCCCGGATCAGAAGAACAGGTTTAATTCCTGGGTGGACTCGGCCGCTGACGTTTCATTTGATTGGTTGGCGGCTTTACTGGCCTGAAACTGGAAACTTTGAATTTTCTCGATCTAACATGGAAACCACTTTGTGACTCGGGGAGGTTCTCTGTTCGGTATATTGCCAAGTGAAATCTCACATTTATTACGACTTGTATTCACACCGAACCAAACTCACATCATCACCCTTCATCTTTGTATTTGTTAGGCTTCTGTAACATGAACTCTGATTGGTTGTCAGTCTGTTACCTTCTGCTGAGTGTGTTTAATGTATAAATCCTGAAGTATCCTAGTGCAGGGGGTCTCCACACTGCGGCCCTTTGCTTGCCTTTATCCAACCCTCGGGGCACCATTCCTCCCACTGATACCAGCAATGGGGCACTACCCCCCCCCCCCCCTACTGATACCAGCAATGGGGCACTACCCCCCCCCACTGATACCAGCAATGGGGCACTATCCCCCCCCCCCACTGATACCAGCAATGGGGCACTATCCCCCCCCACTGATACCAGCAATGGGGCACGACCCCCCCCCCCCCTGATACCAGCAATGGGGCACGACCCCCCCCCCCCCACTGATACCAGCAATGGGGCATGACCCCCCCCCCCCACTGATACCAGCAATGGGGCACGACCCCCCCCCCCACTGATACCAGCAATGGGGCACTACCCCCCCACTGATACAAGCAATAGGGCACTACCCCCCCCCCCCCACTGATACAAGCAATAGGGCACTACCCCCCCCCCCCCATTGATACCAGCAATGGGGCACTATCCCCCTCCCCCACTGATACCAGCAATGGGGCACTATCCTCCCGCCCCGCTGATACCAGCAATGGGGCACTATCCCCCCCCCACCGATACCAGCAATGGGGCACTATCCCTCCCACCGATACCAGCAATGGGGCACTATCCCCCCCCCCCCCCAACTGATACCAGCAATGGGGCACTATCCCCCCCCACTGATACTAGCAATGGGGCACTATCCCCCCCACACTGAAACCAGCAATGGGGCACTACACCCCCCAACGATACCAGCAAGGGGGCACTATCCCTCCCACTGATATCAGCAATGGTGCGTACCAGTGCCACCTCATCGCTGCCCATCAGTGCAGCCATATCAGTGCTCGTCATTGAAAAAGAAAACGTACTTATTTACAAATAATTTTAACAGAAACAAAGAAACTTTTTTTTTTTTTTTTTTTTTAATGTCTGTCTTTTTAAATTTGTTGCGCAAAAAATAAAAATCACAGATGTGATCAAATACCACCGAAATAAAGCTCTATTTGTGGGAACAAAATGATAAAAATTTTGTTAGGGTACAGTGTTGTATGACCGCGGAATTGTCATGCAAAGTGCGACAGCGCTGAAAGCTGAATATTGGTCTGGGCAGGAAGGTGTCTAAGTGCCCCCCGGTATTGAAGTGGTTAAGCTGCCCATAGATTACACCCCACTGTGCTATTGTATTCTGACAGCAGGACTCCCCCACTGTCAGAATATACTGATCCTCTAATTCAGGGGTCCCCAAACTGCGGCCCGAGGGCCAGATGTGGCCCTTTGCTAGCCTTTCCCCGGCCCTTGGGGCACTATTTCTTCCACCGATACCAATGATGGGATACTATTTCTTCTATTGATAGGGGGCACTACTCCTCCTCCTCCTCCTCCTCCTCCTCCTCCTCCTCCTCCTATTGACCACCAACCCTGAGGCCATATTTATTCTCACTCATGCCGGGCCCGGGACATTTTCTGCCCCAACCCCCGCTGGCCACAATCCGGCCCTCCTAAAGTCTGAAGGACAATAAACTGGCCCTTTGTTTGAAAAGTTTGTAGACCCCCAAATCCCCCGCTCTAAGGCCCCTTTCACACCGGGCGGGGAGCCGCGGTGACGGTAAAGCAGCGCTATATTTAGCGCTGCTTTACCATCGTAAAGTATTCGGCCGCTCGCGGTGCGGTT
>CM053035.1:16181108-16213608 GCA_028564925.1 Lithobates sylvaticus
TTTTTAGGTAGGTGATCGCACAATTCTGATGTGGTGGTGGTGGGGGAGGGAGGGTAGCCATAAGTTTGAGGGTAGTTGCAAGGGTTGCTCTAGATCAGTGGTCTCTAAACCAGATGCAGTATTTTTTCCACTGATGCCAATGTTGGGGCACCATTCCTTCCAATGACACCAGCAATGGGGCACTATTTGCCCAACGAATACCAATGATGGGGCATTATTCCTCCCACTGACACCAATAATGGGGCACGATTTGCCAGAACTAGTACAAATAATGGGGCACTATTCCTACCACTGACACCAATGACTGGGCACTATTCCTCCCACTGACACCAGTAATGGGGCACGCTTTGCCAAAATTAGTACAAATGATGGGGCACTATTCCTCCCACTGACATCCAATGATGGGGCACTATTCCATCCACTCATACCAATGAAGGGGCACTATGCCTCCCACTGACTCCAATGATGGGGCACTATTCCTCTGACTGACTCCAATGATGTGGCACTATTCCTTCCACTGACTGAAATTATGGGGCACTATTCCTGCCACTGATACCAATAATGGAGCACTATTCCTTCCACTGACACCAATGATGAGGCACTATTCCATCCACTGATACCAATAATGGAGCACGATTCCTTCCACTGACACCAATAATGGGGCACTATTTGCCAGAACTAGTACAAATAATGGGGCACTATTCCTCCCACTGACACCAATGATGGGACACTATTCCTCCCACAGACTCCAATGATGGGGCACTATTCCTTCCACCGACACCAATGATGGGGCACTATTCCTTCCACTGACACCAATGATGGGGCACTATTACTACCACTGACACCAATGATGGGGCACTATTTCATCCACTCATACCAATGATGGGGCACTATTCCTTCCACTGACAACCAATGATGGGGCACTATTCCTTCCACTGACACCAATGATGGGGCACTATTCCTTCCACTGACTCCAATGATGGGGCACTATTCCTTCCACTGACTGAAATTATGGGGCACTATTCCTCCACTGATACCAATAATGGAGCACTATTCCTCCCACTGACACCAATAATGGGGCACTATTTGCCAGAACTAGTACAAATAATGGGGCACTATTCCTTCCACTGATACCAATGACGGGACACTATTTCTCCCACTGATACCATGATGGGACACTATTCCATCCCACTGATACCAATGACAGGGCATTATTCCTTCCACTGACTCCAATGACGGGCACTATTCCTTCCACTGACTCCAATGTTGGGGCACTATTCCCTCCATTAATACCAATGACTGGGCACTATGCCTCCCACTGATACCAATGCTGCAGCACTATTCCTCCCATTTATACCAATGCTGGGGCAATAAGCACTGATGGGCACTAATAGGGAGCACTGATGAGGCCGCACTGGTGGGCACCAATAGGGAGTACTCATAGGTGGCCCTGGTTTGCACTGATTAGCAGCACTGATAGGCACAGTGTGGGACCAATGTCCCTGTAAGGCTGCATTCACACCTTTCAGGCAGAAAATCGCGCGAATTGCGGCGTTTTTTTCGCGGCGTTTTTTACCGCGATTTGCGGCGTTTTTTTACCGCGATTCGCGGCGTTTTTTACCGCGTTTTGCCGCGAATTTTGTGCAGAGCAAAAGGTCACCAATGTAAAAAGAATAAAAACGTCCAAATCTGCCCGATTCGCGCGACAAAAAAGGGTCCGGAACTTGTTTGAGCTTCAGGCGTAGGGCTTCAGGCGTTTTGGAGTGGAGATGTGAACCATCTCCATAGAGAATAATGTATTTTTTTCCCCTCTAGCTTTTGTAGCTTCAGGCTTCAAGCTACAAAACGCCCAGGTGTGAATGCAGCCTAACAGAGGCCGGTTAACGACTCTCCTCCTTTCTGCCAATAACCGGCTTCTGTTTACTTCTGTGATCAGCTCTCATTGGCCCCACCAAGTGGCCCCGAGATCAAAGGTTGTGATGTGATTGGCCCTTTACCCTGTTCTGTGATCAGCCAAATGCGAAGGACTCGGCGATCACCGAGCGCGCCGCAGGGGGAGCCATCTCATGAGGACGTCTATTGACATCCTCCCGGTACTGGAAGCCCGCGATGTAGCCGACATCCGGGCATGGCGCGGGCACAATGTGGTTAATTGGGTGACGCACCCCATTGAAAATGTACTTGTAAATGTAATTGGGCTCCTCAGGAGGAGTTTATCGGCGGCTCATTAAAGCAGAATAGGGCCCTGAAGTGTGTTATTATGAGGGTTATGGTGTGAAGGAAGCTGGCCACGTGCGGGCACGTTTAGGGCACGTGCACTATCGTACGTATACCCTGTTTCCCCGAAAATAAGACCTAGCGTGATTGTCGGTGATGACTGCAATATAAGCCCTACCCCCCCCCCCCCAAATAAGCCCTAGCTAAAGTCCTTGTAGGTCTTATTTTCAGGGTAGAGCTTATTTTCAGGGAAACAGGGTAGGGCTTTTTTGGGGGAGTAGGGCTTATATTGCAGCCATCACCGACAATCACGCTAGGTCTTATTTTGGGGGAAACTGGGTAGAATGTGTAGATGATAATGTCTTGTGGCGTTGGCGCTGTGGATTCAGTTCCCCCCGGAGATGCTTTGTCTGGATCTCCAGTCCGTCACACAATCTAGAACATTGCTGCTAAAGCCGTATTAAACCCAAAAGCAATCTTTATTATATTGCAGCTCACCGATTCCTCGATGTGACGGCTGCATTTGTTTTTTCTTTTTTAGGCATTCTTTCTTCTAGTTTCATCTGCTGATCCAGCCAGTAAGTCTGTTGTTTTTTCCCAGGAAGCTCAAGCTCTCCAGCAGAATGTATCAGTTAGAGCGGGAATCTCCAAACTACGGCCCTCCAGCTGTTGCCGAACTACACGTCCCATGAGGCATAGCAAGACTCTGACATTCACAGACATGACCGGGCATGATGGGAATTGTAGTTCCTGAACAACTGGAGGGCCGTAGTTTGGAGACGCCTGAGTTAGAGGGATGAGACAAACCATTTGACACCGGCAGGGGTGAATACAATGATCAGCTTTTATGTATTCATGTAAAACCCTGGTCCCAAAAGGAAAAAAAGTCAACTGTTTGCTGAAACTAATTAAAAACGTTGAGCTGCAGTTTGGCTTCAATTTGTTAGTGTATTTAAATCTGCTGGTACAGTTTAACACTTCCCTCTCCCCAGACTGCTGCTGTCTGCTGTGCCCCCTGTGCTCCTTCCTCTAGAGTTTTGTCTCATTAATATAGGAGGTGTGTTATTGGCCGGATCACCAGGTGGAAACAGAGGTGGGGAAAAGCCAAAGGAAAGAAAACTAATGCGGCCACCACATCTGATTGGTCAGCTGCAATATATGACATTTATGGTTTTGGGTTTAGTATTAAAGCCCAGGAGTCTCCAAACAGTTTACTGTCCTTCAAACTTCAGGGGGGCTTGACTGTGACCAGTGGGAGAAGAAAATGTCCCATCATTGGTGTCAGTGGGGGGGGGATAGTGCCCCATCATTGGTGTCAGGGGGAGGAATAGTGCCCCATCATTGGGATTAGTATGAGGAATAGTGCCCCATCATTGGTGTCAGGGGGAAGAATAGTACCCCATCATTGGTGTCAGTGGGAGGAATAGTGCCCATCATTGGTGTCAGTGGGGGGGAATAGTGCCCCATCATTGGTGTCAGTGGGGGGAATAGTGCCCCATCATTGGTGTCAGTGGAAGGAATAGTGCCCCATCATTGGTGTCAGTGGGGGGGAATAGTGCCCCATCATTGGTATCCGTGGGGGGAATAGTGCCACATCATTGGTGTCAGTGGTAGGAATAGTGCCCCATCATTGGTGTCAGTGGGGGGGGGAATAGTGCCCATCATTGGTGTCAGTGGGGGGAATAGTGCCCCATCATTGGTGTCAGTGGTAGGAATAGTGCCCCATCATTGGTGTCAGTATGAGGAATAGTGCCCCATCATTGGGATTAGTATGAGGAATAGTGCCCCATCATTGGTGTCAGTGGGAGGAATAGTGCCCCATCATGGTGTCAGTGGGGGGAATAGTGCCCCATCATTGGTGTCAGGGGGGGGGAATAGTGCCCCATCATTGGTGTCAGTGGGGGGGGAATAGTGCCCCATCATTGGTGTCAGTGGGGGGGGTGCCCCAACATTGGTGTCAGTGGGGGGGAATAGTGCCCCATCATTGGTGTCAGTGGGGGGGAATAGTGCCCCATCATTGGTATCCGTGGGAGGAATAGTGCCACATCATTGGTGTCAGTGGTAGGAATAGTGCCCCAACATTGGTGTCAGTGGGGGGGGGGAATAGTGCCCCATCATGGGTGTCAGTGGGGGGGGAATAGTGCCCCATCATTGGTGTCAGTGGGGGGAATAGTGCCCCATCATTGGTGTCAGTGGGGGAAATAGTGCCCCATCATTGGTGTCAGTGGGGGGGAATAGTGCCCCATCATTGGTGTCAGTGGGGGGAATAGTGCCCCATCATTGGTATCCGTGGGAGGAATAGTGCCACATCATTGGTGTCAGTGGTAGGAATAGTGCCCCATCATTGGTGTCAGTGGGGGGGGAATAGTGCCCCATCATTGGTGTCAGTGGGGGAATAGTGCCCCATCATTGGTGTCAGTGGGAGGAATAGTGCCCCATCATTGGTGTCATGGGGGGGATAGTGCCCCATCATTGGTGTCAGTGGGGGGGAATAGTGCCCCATCATTGGTGTCAGTGGGGGGGAATAGTGCCCCATCATTGGTGTCAGTGGGGGGGGAATAGTGCCCCATCATTGGTGTCAGTGGGGGGAATAGTGCCCCATCATTGGTGTCAGTGGGGGGGGAATAGTGCCCCATCATTGGTGTCAGTGGGGGGGAATAGTGCCCCATCATTGGTGTCAGTGGGGGGGAATAGTGCCCCATCATTGGGATTAGTATGAGGAATAGTGCCCCATCATTGGGATTAGTATGAGGAATAGTGCCCCATCATTGGGATTAGTATGAGGAATAGTGCCCCATCATTGGGATTAGTATGAGGAATAGTGCCCCAACATTGCTTCCCAGTCCCCACAAGTATTCAACACGTTTAGCTGTGTGAACTGCTGACCCCCCCCCCCCCCCCGTTCTACACAGTGGTTGGTTCTGTGGACTTGTATATCTCTATAGGACGTAAAAGCGGAAGCGGGTGTGGGGGAGCGGCGGCATTGTAAGAGACCGCCACCCACAAAGGTAATGAAGTCGGGTTGGGTCGGTAACAGAAGGGAACGTTGAGCAATGACTCCGGGATTGTATCCTCCATCACCAGAGCCGCTCTTCTCCATTGCTGGAGCTCCGGCACCTCACACGCTTTTCCTATTAAATAAGAACTCCAGTCAGAGATAAAACATTCTTTTTATTGGTCTCAAACAATTGTAAAAAAGTTACAAGCTGGCAAACGTCCAATCACATGTCATATTCCCAATGTAAAGGGATATAGAAGGATAAACGTCGTCTCCTCTGATTATTATTACATCTGTATACTCTTCTTCCATTGGTAGAGATATATAAAGGAAACCTGCCGTGGTCTATAATTGTCTATAATTGTTGTGGTATTTTCTCAACCGGCATTTAGTGTAAAAGTCACGCCATAAATCCCGGACTTCATTTCCTTTTCCATGTAACTCATATGGGACAATCTGGTTAATTGACATTTTCAACAAATATATGCTGGGGGAGGGGGGGGTGCAATGTGTTCATCGACTTAATAGCGATAGCTTTACATGTCATGAACTGTTTCTTTAAGAAAAATAACTGGACAGTTAATATGGAAATATTTTATACCCCTGGTGAGCAACCTGTGGCCCCCAGGGCCCCTGTGAACACTGATCTGTGCTCCTCTATTGCTCTGTTATGACAGGGATCTCTAGCAGTCTTGTATAAAATGGATCTCCAGCCTATGACTGTCTCTTAAGGCAAATTCCTCTTCTCCAGTAACTCCTATATTATGTTCAGTCTCCTACAGCATTCCAGCAGTCTCTGACCATCTCTTGTATCATGTCCGCAGTCTCTGACCATCTCTTGTATCATGTCCGCAGTCTCTGACCATCTCTTGTATCAGGTATAAAGTCTCTGACCATCTCTTGCATAATGTCTGCAGTCTCTGACCATCTCTTGTATCAGGTCTGCAGTCTCTGACCATCTCTTGTACCATGTCTGCAGTCTCTGGCCATCTCTTGTACCATGTCTGCAGTCTCTGGCCATCTCTTGTACCAGGTCTGCAGTCTCTGACCATCTCTCATATAATGTCTGCAGTCTCTGGCCATCTCTTGTACCAGGTCTGCAGTCTCTGACCATCTCCTGTACTATGTCTGCAGTCTCTGACCATCTCTTGTATCATGCCTGCAGTCTCTGGCCATCTCTTGTATCATGCCTGCAGTCTCTGACCATCTCTTGTATCATGTCCAGTCTCTGGCCATCTCTTGTATCATGCCTGCAGTCTCTGACCATCTCTTGTATCATGCCTGCAGTCTCTGACCATCTCTTGTATCATGTCTGCAGTCTCTGACCATTTCTTGTATTGGGTCCGCAGTCTCTGACCATCTCTTGCATCATGTCTGCAGTCTCTGACCATCTCTTGTATCTTTTCTAAAGTCTTTGACAATCTCTTGTAGCATGTCTGCAGTCTCTGACCATCTCTTGCATCATGTCACAGTCTCTGACCATCTCTTGTATTGGGTCCATCGTCTTTGACCATCTCTTGTAGCATGTCCACAGTCTCTGACCATCTCTTGTATCATGTCTAAAGTCTTTGACCATCTCTTGTAGCATGTACACAGTCTCTGACCATCTCTTGTATCATGTCCGCAGTCTCTGACCATCTCTCATATCATGTCCGCAGTCTCTGACCATCCCTAGTTTTCGAGGTGCTTTACCGATGTTATAGTTTCCCGTATTGATCTTTGCATTTCTTGTAGCTCTGATGAAGGGAGGATTTGTCCCCCCCCCCCCCCCCGAATTGTGTTGGCTACCTTTTTTGCTTTCTTGCTGTCACCTGTGGGATTAATAACCTTTTTTGTGGCGTAGAATCCCTGACATTTTCTGTTGATCCCTTGTAACGTAATATGTGATAGGCAGTCCTGAAGGCAGCTCACCAACAACCTTAGTGTCCTACTGGACCTTTGGAGGAGTTTGCTAAAAGAAAATTGAAAAGATAGGAGCACTACGCTGGCTTGTACAGTCCATAAAAGATTATATTCTGGAACAAAGCCAATGTGTTTCGGGGGTTTAACACTCCCCTTCGTCAGGGCTTGTAGACCAATGACCATTGGGTGAGAAATACCACCCTGGACTGTACGCTGGAACCCAGATAAACAAATGCAGATCATATAGGAATTTGGACAGTTGCGTCCAATGATAGTTTAATGTTATGGAGTGTATGAACTAGTGCAACGCGCCTATCTTTTCAATTCTGTGGAATCAATAATACTTTGGACTCCTACGAAATTTGTGTGTTTGTGGCTCAACTACATGTGGATTTCTCAATTTGAGTGACCTTTACCGGCTTGTTTTTTTAAGAGCTGCCAAACCCAAGCTGTCAATGGGTCAAGTCAATGGGTCAAGTCAATGGGTCAAGTCAATGGGTCAAGTCAATGGGTCAAGTCAATGGGTCAAGTCAATGGACTTTATTTTGAACTGGCCGAAGATCTGTGTCCAGAGCCTCGTTTTCTATTTTCCCAAGGAAAGTCAATGGCAATGGCGGCCCCAAGGTTTTCCATATTGGCAGGGTATTATAAATCCTGGAGGCTGCCCATGGATATTGGGGTCGCCAGCCATGATCCTGAAATTGTTGTGTTTTCCATTGGCTGTGCAGTAAAAGTGATCAATTTTACCCTTCTTGGAAGCCCCCCCGCCTGCCGACGTTCCTTGGCTCTCCCTTGTCACCGAGGAGTCCGGCACCACTCTTACTAATGAAGCCGAACGCGAGAAGGAATTTATTCTCTTCCCAGATCAGTGCTGTCATGGTACAGCCATGGAAGCATCTGATCAAAGACGATCCATGTTCGATCAGATGCTTTGAAGGGCAGAGGAGGCATCAGGGGTCTAATAGACCCCATGATTTCTCAATAAGGAGTGACCGTCACTGCCCAAGACTAATACAAGGGGCTTGTTCACCCCTAGTGATAGCAATACATGCAAATGAAAACAAAAAATAAAAGCACCCCTTTCGTTGTGCTTGCGTGGAAATTCAAACGTCAATGTAGGTCCTACTCGCGTATGCAGGGCCTAGATAAGGGGGTACCATCAGTCTTCCTGTACGGGGCCCAGGCAGCAGGGTGAATCGGATGTGGGCAGGGAGGGTGATTGATGTGGTGGCCGGGAAGGTCCTGTATGGTTCTCTCTGCAGGAGCTGAAAGCTGGCTTCTTCTCTTACCCCTCCCATTGGCTTTCAACTGCTGCAGAGAGAGAGCCATATAAAGGATCAGTTCCAGTAATTTCCCCCCTGCCTGCCACACTGATCACCCTCCCTGTGCACCATATGTTTCCCCCTGCTGCCAAGGCCCCCCCTGTGTGGCCCCTACTCCCGCAGCGCTGCTGGTTTCCCTCCTCTTCTTCCCATTGGTAGCTGCAAACACACAATAGAATCCCTCAAGATTGAGAGTGGGATACCGATCACTCACTGACTGATACCGATCACTCACTGTGTTCATTCATAACTGAAGCTGTTTTGGGTCCCCGTGTCAGGTGGTCTGTATGGGTCCCCGTGTCAGGTGGTCTGTATGGGTCCCCGTGTCAGGTGGTCTGTATGGGGCCCCGTGTCAGGTGGCCTGTATGGGGGCCCCCGTGTCAGGTCGCCTGTATGGGGGCCCCCGTGTCAGGTCGTCTGTATGGGGCCCCGTGTCAGGTCGCCTGTATGGGGCCCCCGTGTCAGGTCGCCTGTATTGGGCCCCCGTGTCAGGTCGTCTATATGGGGCCCTGTGTCAGGTCGCCTGTATGGGGCCCTGTGTCAGGTTGCCTGTATGGGGCCCCTGTGTCAGGTCGCCTGTATGGGGCCCCCATGTCAGGTCGCCTGTATGGGGCCCCCATGTCAGGTCGCCTGTATGGGACCCCCGTGTCAGGTCGCCTGTATGGGGCCCCCGTGTCAGATCGTCTGTATGGGGCCCCGTGTCAGATCGTCTGTATGGGGCCCCGTGTCAGATCGTCTGTATGGGGCCCCTGTGTCAAACGTACAAAATCAGCCGGGGATTAAATACTTTATTGTGTTTGTGCACTAAAATTTGTATATTTTTTTTCCTGAAAATTAGCATTTAAGAAAACGGCTGCGCAAATATTGTGTGACCTGCAACAGCCACCATTTTATTCTCCGGGGCCTCTGCTTTCAGAAAATATATAACATTTGGGGATTTTAAGTGATTTCCTGGCAGAAATGCTGATTTTTAACCTGTGTGTGAAAATGTAAAGCCTTTCTCCAGGAGACAAGGGGTTAAACGCAATGATCACATGTCACATGTCACATGTTCCCAACTCCCAGCAGCAGAACAATGTGACTTGCTGTGGGGATGGATGGGGATGGATGGAGACCATCGCATTGCCATATGAAATGTATTTACACTTTTCATTCGGGCCCCTGGAAGCGCCGATGACAGATTGCTGCCGACTCTTCAGTTCCATGGAATGTTTTTTGTTTTTTTTCCTGCCAAAAGCTGCCGGAAAGTTGGCGCAGAACTGGCATGGGCAGCGTGAGGATAACCATTAACATCTCTAAACAGTAGAACATTATCCACGATTCTGAGCATTGCTTGTGATTATCAGGTAATTATATCCATATTGTACAAGACAATGGGATTTAAATACAGCAAAAAAAAATAAAAAATTAATAACTAAAATATGGTATTTAACCACTTGCCTACCGGGCACCAACACCCCCTTCCTGCCCAGGCCATTTTTCAGTTTTCAGCGCTGTCGCACTTTGAATGACGATAGAAGTTTTGATGTTTTGATGAGGAGGCACTGATGGGCGGCTCTGTTAGATGGGACTGGTGGGCACTAATAGGTGGCACTGGTGGGCACTGATAGGCGGCAGGGATAGGCTGTACTGATGGGCATTGATGGGTGGCGCTGATGGACAACACTGGGCATTGATTGACAGCATTGATGGGCAGCACTGATAGGTGGCACTGATTGCGAGCACTAACTGGCATAGCTAATGGGCACTGATTGTGGGCAGTGGTGGGCACTGATTGCTGCCACTGGTGGGCACTGATTATGTGGCACTGATGAGGAGGGACTAATATGCCGCACTGATGGTCACTGTTAGGTGGCACTGGTGGGCACTAATAGGTGGCACTGGTGGGCACTGATAGGCGGCAGGGATAGGCGGTACTGATGGGCATTGATGGGTGGCACTGATGGGCGACACTGGGCATTGATAGGTGGCACTGATTGCGAGCACTGACTGGCATTGCTAATGGGCACTGATTGTGGGCAGTGGTGGGCACTGATTATGTGGCACTGATGAGGAGGGACTAATATGCCGCACTGATGGTCACTGTTAGGTGGCACTGGTGGGCACTAATAGGTGGCACTGGTGGGCACTGATAGGCGACAGGGATAGGCGGTACTGATGGGCATTGATGGGTGGCACTGATGGGCGACACTGGGCATTGATAGGTGGCACTGATTGCGAGCACTGACTGGCATTGCTAATGGGCACTGATTGTGGGCAGTGGTGGGCACTGATTGCTGCCACTGGTGGGCACTGATAGCGGGCATTGGTGGGCACTGATGAGGTGGCACTTATGGGCACTGATTAGGTGGCACTGATGAGGAGGGACTAATATGCCGCACTTATGGGCACTGATGGGCGGCACTGATGGGCACTGTTAGGTGGCTCTGGTGGGCACTAATAGGCGGCAGGGATAGGCGGTACTGAGGGGCATTGATGGGTGACACTGATGGGCATTGATTGACAGCAGTGATGGGCAGCACTGATTGCCAGCACTGACTGCACTGGCATCGCTAATGGGCATTGAAAAAAAAAAAAATTTTTATATATTTTTGGGGGATATTTATTATAGCAAAAAGTAAAAAAAAAAATGCATGTTTTTTTTCAAAATTTACGCTTTTTTTTGTTTATAGCGTAAAAAATAAAAACCGCAGAGGTGATCAAATACCACCAAAAGAAAACTCTATTTGTGGGAAAAAAAAGGACGTCAATTTTGTTTGGGAGCCACATCGCACGACCGCGCAATTGTCAGTTAAAGCAACTCAGTGCCGAATTGCAAAAAGTGCTCTGGTTAGGAAGGGGGTAAAATCTTCCGGGGCGGAAGCGGTTAATTTGCACTGAGAAGGATAAGGATTGCTTTCCATTTACTGATAGATTTCAGCTGGTGTCTTGGCTTTCCAATTACTTTTTGCACCTCCCTTTCTGAACATTTCATGTCAGTAGCACCTTTTTAGAAATATATTTACCTAGAAAAATGGTGACGTGTTTAATACTTATTTTACCCGCTGTGTATATAAAGTCACCGGGTGGTGCTGAGACTTGTAGTCCCTCAGCGGCTCCATGGCGGCTCGGTTCACAGGTTTGTGGCTGTTATACTTTAGTACTGAACGTCTGTCACATCTTTTTGGAAGGCAGCCCGGCTTCCTGTGGATTCCACCCTTCGCTGATTACCCGTGACGGAGCATGTAGATAGGAAAGGGCGTCACATGACTCATTTCACCGCTTCACTCCCACAAACAAACCGTTTTTTTTTTTTTTTTTTTTTTTTTTACAGCGGAAATGTGGCTGCTAAACGCATCCATAATTCATGGGCCTGGCTGTCTCGGGCCTCCTATACACTTACAGGTCTGTTCTCACTACAGGATACAAGTGGTAAATAGGTGGAAAGGGACAGAAAGGGGATTATAGTGGTACTTATAATGAAGAGATTTTTTGTAAAAAATATACACTTACATTTATTATATAGAAAACATACAAAAATGACAATACAGAATAAAAATATGTGGATCAGTCAGCGTGAAGCCCACTTGAAAGAGGGGAAAGGAGGCCTCACCAATGGCTGAGACACCATATACACCTAAGGTCCTTGAAATTTTAATTGGAGATCTATAAAATTATATAGATCAAGGGTACAGTTGTATTTTCAGATGTAGATGACCAACATGTTTCGCCAACCATTGGCTTCTTCAGGGTCAGTAAAGCGGTCTGTACCCAATTAGATAGGTCTATTAACCACCTCAGTACAGTGCATTTTCACCCCCTTCCTGACCAAGCCATTTTTCAGCTTTCAGCGCTGACGCACTTTGAATGACAATTGCGTAGTCATACAACACTGTAACCAAATGAAATTGTTATCATTTTTTCCCCACAAATAGAGCTTTCGTTTGGTGGTATTTGATCACCTCTGTGTTTTTTATTTTTTGCGCAATAACAAAAGAAGAGCGACAAATTTAAAAAAAAAAAACAATATTTTTTACTTTTTGCTATACTAAATATCCCCAAAAAATATATAAAAAAACATTTTTTTCCCTCAGTTTAGGCCGATACGTATTCGTCTACATATTTTCGGTAAAAAAAAATCGCAATTAGCGATTATTAATTAGTTTGCGCAAAAGTTATAGCGTTTACAAAATAGGGGATAGTTTTATAGCATTTTTATTAATATATTTTTTTTTACTAGTAATGGCAGCGAGCTGCGATTTTTATTGTGACTGCGACATTATGGCGGACACATCGGACATTTTTGGACACATTTTTGGCACCATTGTCATTTATACAGAAATCAGTGCTATTTAAATGCATTGATTCCTGTATAAATGACACTGGCAGTGAAGGGGTTTAACCACTAGGGGGCAGGAAGGGGTTAATTATGTTCCCTGGGAGTGATTCTTACTGTGGGGGGAGGGGACTCACAAAGGGGAGGAGACCGATCGGTGTTTCTCTGTACAGAGAACACACCATCGGCTCCTCTCCTCTGACAGGAACGTTGATCTGTGTGTTTACACACACAGATCCACGGTCCCGCTGTGTTACCGGGCAATCGCGGGGTGCCCAGCGGACATCGCGGCCGCTGGGCACGCGCATCGGGTGCCCAGTGACACGGTGAGCGCGCGCTCCCTGGAGTGCACTGAAGGGGAGGACGTCATATGACGCCCTTCCTCGCTGAGAGCTGCGCCGCCTGGCCGTCAATTGACGGCCGGCGGTCGCAAGGTAGTTAAATATAAAAAGGTAATTATTGGTATGTATACAAAAAAATGTGGCACACATGTATACATTTGTATACACACCAATAATTATCTTTTTATATTTAATAGACCTATCTAATTGGGTACAGACCGCTTCACTGACCCTGAAGAAGCCAAAGGTTGGCGAAGCATGTTGGTCATCTACATCTGAAAATACAACTGTACCCTTGATCTATATAATTTTATAGATCTCCAATTAAAATTTCAAGGACCTTAGGTGTATATGGTGTCTCAGCCATTGGTGAGGCCTCCTTTCCCCTCTTTCAAGTGGGCTTCACGCTGACTGATCCACATATTTTTATTCTGTATTGTCATTTTTGTATGTTTTCTATATAATAAATGTAAGTGTATATTTTTTACAAAAAATCACGAGTTTTCTCTTCATTATAAGTACCACTATAATCCCCTTTCTGTCCCTTTCCACCTATTTACCATTTAAACTGGGATGAGGTACATTCAATAGTGAGTATTCCATGCCTTCCTACCTACTACAGGATACAAGTGTGTCTGCCGATCACTGGAGGTCCAGCCTGTCAACTGCTGCAATGCCACTAAAGACGCTCCGTCCGTTCACTGATCAATGTGTTTATTTCCTCACACCGTTCTCTTATGGAAACATTCAACCCACATACTAAAATATGGCGCAAGTGTGCAATCAAGTTGTCTTTTTTTATTTATTTATTTTTTTATTATTTCTTTATTTATTTTTTGCATTTTTTTTGTTATTGATCACATCTTAATTTTCAGTAAAAAAAATAAATAAAAATACAAATTCATTTTATTCCCTTTCCCCTGGCTTGCCGCTCCCTCTGCACAGATGCATACTTGCCTCAGCCCCGGTTTGTTTGCATCCGATGTAGGGTTGCACCGATACCGATACTAGCATCAGTGCAGATTCCGAGTATTTGCCAGAGTACTTGTCAAATGCTCCCGATGCTTCACCCGATACCTGCACCCTGGAAGTCAGTGGGCGGGGCGGAGTGGGTGGGAGAAGGCGGAGAGCAGGTCCTGACACAGTGAGAGTCCTTGCAGGCTGCAGCGGGGGAAGGTAAGCTTGTGGGGCAGGGGTGTGGGTCACAGCCGCAGCCATCCATCAGCATCGGTGACCCGGGCCATCAGAATCATTAACGGAAGTGACGGCCCGAGGATGTGCACTGCAACGCCCATCTTGGTACACCCTGCACTCGGTAGCCTGCAGTTACAAGGAGGCAGCAGACATCTTGTTACACCCAGCCCCCGGTGCTCCTTCTATCAGTCTAGGGCCCCCACAGGAAGCTACTTCCCATGGGGGCCCTCATACATGCTACCGAGTCCCACTGTTGTGTCTATTGACACAGACAGCAGGACTCCCAACAGTGCCCACCGGTGCTGCCAATCGGTGCCTATCAGTGCCATCTCACCAGTGCCCATAATTGTCGCCTATCAGTGCAGACTCATCAGTGCCATTTCACCAGTGCCGCCTCATTAGTGTTGGCTTATCGGTGCCACCTATCAGTGCAGCCTCATCAGTGCCCACCAGTACCAATTAATCAGTGCCCACCAGTGTCGTCTCATCAGTACCGCCTCATCAGTGCCTACCAGTGCCGTCTTATCAGTGCCCAGGAGTGCTGCCTCATCAGTGCCCACCAGTACTGTCTCATCAGTGCCCATCAGTGCTGCCTCATCAGTGCCCACCAGTGCTGTCTCATCAGTGCCTGTCAGTAAAGGAGAGAATTTACCGGTTTGCCAAATTTTCTAACAAACTATGAAAAACTTTTTATTTTTTTTTCAAAATTTTCATTTTCATTTTGGCAAAAAATAAAACCCCAGCTGTGATTAAATACCACCAAAAGAAAGCTCTATTTGTGTGAAACAAATGATAAAAATGTAATTTAGGTACAGTGTTGCATGACCGCGCAATTGTCATTCACAGTGCGAGAGTGCTGAAAGCTGAAAATTGGCCTGGGCAGGAAGGGGGGGGGGGGGGTGTTAGTGTCCTGTAGGCAATTGGTTAAAAATAAGTGGCTATACTGTTTAAAGCGGGACTGTACTGAAAAATTTTGTTTTAAAAGCCAGCAGCTACAAATACTGCAGCTGCTGACTTTTAAAAATGGACACTTACCTGTCCCAGGGTCCAGCGATGTCGGCAGCAGAGGCCGATCGATCGCTCGGCTCTCTGCTGTAGCCGGCGCCATTCTTGGTAAGGGAATCAGGAAGTGGATTCCCTACTGCGCATGCGCGAGTCGCGCGGCGCAATGAGAATCTTCAGCGCTGTCTGCCGGGACACGTGTGTGTCCCGGGAGACAGCGCGCTGGGACAGGAACTTGCGTAAACTCCCGTGGGAGTTTATGCCGGAAGTGGGTGCAGATACCTGTCTTAGACAGGTATCTGCACCCCCCTAAAAGGTGCCAAATGTGACACCGGGGGGGGGGGGGGGGGGGTTTCCGAAAAGCGGGAGTTCCACTTTAGGGTGGAATCCCGCTTTAAAGTCCAGTATTACTCTGCACACGCTCAGTTGCTCTCCATTTTTAGGCACTGTGCCGAAAATGTAAAGGCCAAATTTGCTGACCGCCTAAGGATTTACTGCTGCTCAGGGGCTCTGGGCTTCAGCAAAATGGCAGCCTCCAGCAAGAAGAAACCGGAGCAATGATGGAGGCAATTTACAGCACACAATTATTACTGTGGATTGTATGTCCCTTGCTAAAGAACATTATTGTTTTATCAAGTTGTTATGGGGTAAAGCTCCTTGTTAAGCACATAAATAAAGGTTTGCTTTCTTATAGGGAATATGAAAAGATCAGGATAACCTGAGCTGCACCTTTACGGTTTGTATACAGAACACCTCCAAAAAATGTTCTGCTTGTGTCATCGGCTCATCATATTCTCAGAAGTCTGCAAAGAACCTGAACTCCAATAATATCCATCCCCTGCAACTGTTGTATGTAGTGGCAGGTCGTTTCAAAGAGGCTTTCAGATGAAGGGAATGCAAAAAATGCAAAAAAAAAAAATGCAAAAAAAAAAAAAAAAAGTTTTCTCAGGTGTTGACAACGAATCAGAAACTCCCACAAAACCTTTTACAAAGGTTCTGTCAGAGCAGAATCAGGTGGGGGTGCAGGAAAGTTTACTGAACTTTTCAAAATGTCAACTTTGTTTTCATAGCAGCTTCGGAGTTTGACTTTTTCTTATTTGTGATGAACAATGGATGACATTGTAAACTATCAGCTGACACTAAGCCCCTCCCCTCCCGGACACACGGACCGAATATCGGGCGGCTCAATAGAAAGCAGCCGACATTCGTCCTGTGCGGACGGCGCACACATAAGGTATCGACATTGAATCAGCGCTCGGAACCAATGGCTGAGACCGCTGACTGGGATGTTCTGGTCGGTGGGGCGGCAAGTCTCAGAACAAGATAGCTCAGCGGGGAGATCGTTGTACTAACATCAGATTGTTAGTACAGGATCTCCTCCTGAGCGCTTTAGTTTTTTTTTTATCATTCAGGCCACTGGCTTAAACAAAACAAAATTGATTAATAGTGTGGACCTGCCTTAACGGACCATTTGGCTGGCCAAAGACCACAGCACTTTTTATGCGATTCGGCACTGCGTCGCTTTAACTGACAATTGCGCGGTCGTGCGACGTGGCTCCCAAACAAAATTGACGTCCTTTTTTCCCCCACAAATAGAGCTTTCTTTTGGTGGTATTGGATCACCTATGCGGTTTTTATTTTTTGCGCTATAAACAAAAAAAGAGCGACAATTTTGAAAAAAAAAAACGCATTTATTTTTTTATTTTTTGCTATAATAAATATCCCCCAAAAATTTATAAAAATTGTTTTTTTTTCCCTCAGTTTAGGCCGATACGTATCCTTCTACATTTTTTGGTTAAAAAAAAATCGTAATAAGCGTATATTGATTGGGGGAGGGACTGTGCAGGGAAGCTAACAGATCGCTGTTTATACTCTGTATGAACAGACGATGTGTCAGTTCTCCCCTCAGAGAACCGGAAACTTTCTGATCGATCGCGGGAGCCCAGCGGTGATCAAGACCGCCGGAACTTTCATCAGCTTGGAGAGCGAGCAGGGGGCGCGCGTGTATGCGCCCCCCTAGTGGCTGTCTGTTACTGAAGTAACATAATGGCGATTCGCGCAGCCGTGCCATGTTGCCGCAGTACAACTGCGTACGCGCCCCCTAGTGGCCGTCTGTTACTGAAGTAACATAATGCCGATTCGTGCAGCCAAGCCATGTTGCCGCAGTACAACTGCGTACGCGCCCCCTAGTGGCCGTCTGTTACTGAAGTAACATAATGCCGATTCGTGCAGCCAAGCCATGTTGCCGCAGTACAACTGCGTACGCGCCCCCTAGTGGCCGTCTGTTACCGACGTAACAAAACGGCGGTTCGCACAGCCGAGCCATGTTGCTACAGTACGACTGCGTACGTGTCCCCTAGTGGCCGTCTATGTTACCAACATAACGGCGTTTCGCGCAGCCGAGCCATGTTGCGGCAGTACAACTGCGTACGCGCCCCCTAGTGGCCGTCTGTTACTGAAGTAACATAATGCCGATTCGTGCAGCCAAGCCATGTTGCCGCAGTACAACTGCGTACGCGCCCCCTAGTGGCCGTCTGTTACCGACGTAACAAAACGGCGGTTCGCACAGCCGAGCCATGTTGCTACAGTACGACTGCGTACGTGTCCCCTAGTGGCCGTCTATGTTACCAACATAACGGCGTTTCGCGCAGCCGAGCCATGTTGCGGCAGTACAACTGCGGCAGCTGGTCGGCAAGCGGTTAAAGGGGTTGTAAAGTCAGAAGGTTTTTTTATCTTAATGCTTTTTATGCATTAAGATAAAAACCTTCTGTGTGCAGCACCCCCCCTAATACTTACCTGAGCCCCATCTCTATCCAGCGATGTCCACGAGTGTCTCGGCTATCCAAGACTCTCCATCCTGATTGGCTCCCGCTGCTGTCAATCAAAGTCAGTTAGCAAGTTAGAAGAGAGGGGATGGGCCGCAGCTAAGTGTCTGAATGGACACAGGAAGCGGTGACTCGGCTCGGGTGCCCCCATAGCAAGCTGCTTGTTGTGGGGGGCACTCGACAGGAGGGAGGGGGCCTGGAGCACCGAAGAGAGACCTGAGAAGAGAAGAATCGGAGCTGCTCTGTGCAAAACCACTGCAACAGAGCAGGTACCGTATATACTCGAGTATAAGCCGAGGCACCTAATTTTACCACAAAAAAATGGGAAAACTTGACTCGAGTATAAGCCTAGGGTGAGAAATGCGCAGCTACTGTAAGTGGAAAAGAGGGTCAACAATGCCCATTTGCAGCCTCACTGTGCCCATTTGCAGCCATAGGTCCCCCAAACTTCAAACTTGGTAGTTAAGGGTTCCTAGATGCCCCCTAGCTGCAGCCAATTTGGGATCTCTGGACCCAAAGGGTCCCGAAATGACATTGCTGCAGATGGACACAGTTGACCGACTTTGGGGCAGCTGGCAGGAAGTTGGCAGTTGAATGTTTCTCCTCCAGAACCGTCCTCCTTCCATATAAATATCATCTCTCTGACCACCTGCTATTCAGCGCCTGTTTTCAGAAAGAACGAAAGCAGAACAGGAACTGTGTACCTCTTCCTGCAGGGGATGGCTGTTATTAGAATTTCAATTCTTGCAGACTTCTGGGGAAATAGCCAATGACGTGAGACGATTTCTTAAGGTGTTGTGTATATGCAGAGACTCTGCCGGTAATAAAGGGTGTAGAGAGATGACCGTATTTATGGACTGGGCAGTATTGGACTAACAGCAATAGTAATAGGAGTAAATGTATTTTTTTACATAGTAGGTGAGGTCGAAAAAAGACACAAGTCCATCAAGTCCAACCTATGTGTGTGATTATAGGTCAGTATTACATTGTATATCCCTGTATGTTGCGGTCGTTCTGGTGCTTATCTAATAGTTTCTTGAAACTATTGATGCCCCCCACTGAGACCACCGCCTGTGGAAGGGCGGGGATCGGCCGTCTAAGTCTCTCAGCGGTTCGCTGAGACAGGCATTAGTCCAGGCACCTGGCGTATCCAGACTTTATTGAGAGTCGACTTCAGCTGAAAACGGGTCACAGGAGTGCAAAACAAAAGCACTCCTGTATCCATAGGAGAAGCCCAGCCAAACGATCTCAGGCTGGACTTCTCCTTTAACCGATTGCCGACCGCCTCACGCAGATATACTGCGGCAGAAGGGCACATACAGGCAGAATCGCGTACCTGTACGTTGCCCTTTAAGAGGCGGCCTGCACGCGCACCGCTGGCGGCAAGCTCCATGAGTCGGATTGCGGGTCCCGTGGACTCGATCGCTGCAGCAATACCCGCAATCGTCTCATGGGGAGGAAGAACGGGGAGATGCAGGGCTGGTGCTACCACTAGGCAAACTAGGCGGCCGCCTAGGGCGCTCTGCTGCCTAGGGCGCCCGGCCACTGGTTTTCCTACTCTCTTCTCTCTGCAGCAAGCAACTAAGTCTCAGCATCAGCAGGCAGCCGCCTCTCCGTTCACACATAGTGTCAGAGGCGCAGCAGTGGTGGAGGACTGTGTCTGTGTCCCGACTCCCACAGCAAGCAAACATTCATTGATGGGCGCTGGTGAGGCTGCAATTGATGAGCGCTGGTGAGGCTGCATTTGATGGGCGCTTTATTAAAAAGGTGGGATTTACATGGGCAGGGAAAAGGGGGCGGAGTCAGCCGGGGGGGGGGGGGGGGGGGGGGGGGCAAAATTAGGTTTCGCCTAGGGTGTCAAAAATCCTTGCACCAGTCCTGAGGAGATGCTAATGTAAACAAGCATCTCCCCGTTCTGCCTAGCGACAGTGTCACTGATCTCTGCTCCCTGTGATCGGAGGAGAGATCAGTGAGGTGTCACACACAGCCACGCCCCCACAGTTAGAAACACGCCCCTAGGACACACTTAACCCCTACAGTGCCACCTACTGGTTAACCCCTTTACTGCCCGTGTCATTTTACACAGGAATCAGTGCATTTGTATAGCACTG
This sequence comes from Lithobates sylvaticus, assembly GCA_028564925.1. Classification (NCBI taxonomy): domain Eukaryota; kingdom Metazoa; phylum Chordata; class Amphibia; order Anura; family Ranidae; genus Lithobates; species Lithobates sylvaticus. Next base: position 16,201,336 of record CM053035.1, read on the forward strand.
ATTGCTGTATAAAATGACAATGGTCCCAAAAATGAGTCAAAAATGGGCGAAGTGTCAGCCATAATGTCGCAGTCACGCTAAAAATCGCTGATCGCCGCAATTACTAGTAAGAAAAAAAAAATTATTAATAAAAATGCCATAAAAAACTATCCCCTATTTTGTAAACGCTATAACTTTTGCGCAAACCAATCAATAATCGGTTATTGCGATTTTTTTTTTTTAACAAAAATATGTAGAAGAATACGTATCGGCCTAAACTGAGGAAAACACTGTTTTTAGATATTTTTGGGGATATTTATTATAGTAAAAAGTTAAAAATAATGCGTTTTTTTTTTTCAAAATCATCTTTTTTTGGTTTATAGCGCAAAAAATAAAAACCGCAGAGGTGATCAAATACAACCAAAAGAAAGCTCTATTTGTGGGAAAAAAGGACTTCAATTTTGTTTGGGAGCCACGTCGCACGACCGCGCAATTGTCCGTTAAAGAGACGCAGTGCCGAATCGCAAAAAGAGCTCTGGTCAGGAAGCGGGTAAATTCTTCCGGGGCTGAAGCGGTTAGGCCAGTGTGCATAGAACCAATTTATTTATCCACTTTAAACAGCCGGATTGTTTGCAATTTCAAAGGTCCTTTTTCATCAACAGCAGTGCTTCCAGTCCCCTCCCCCTCCTCTTTTTTGTTTTCTTTTGTTGTTTTTTTAGCTTTTATTTTGTTGGCATTCTTTGTCTGGGCTGTTTATTATGTGTTTGTTTGCTGCTTTTGTTGTTTTCTTTGTTTTGTCTTTTATTAACTTTATTGTGGCTCCTTTTAGGACGGCTCAGCCTTGACTGTATAGACAGTTAGATTTTCAGGCCATCCCCAGGCAAGCCGTAGATTATGCTATTTTCTCCCCCCCCCCCACGGATTGGAAGGAAAGAAAATTGCTTGAATCCCCCATCAACACAGTCAGTTTTGATGGGGGAATCCCTCCCGCAAGGTTATTGTGTTCTGCCAGTAGGGATCCTTTTCCTGCCAACAGAACACAATGACTAGCGTTTCCGGCTATAACTAGCGGCAGTAATCGTTTTTGGAAAAACCTGACAGGCTGGTTGTACACAAGTCAATCAATAGATACATGGGTCAAATTTGTTTAGTTCCTGTTGAACTGGCCGAATATCAATCCACGTATGACTGCCTTAAAGCGGAGTCCCAGCCTGGGTGGAAAAAAAAATTAAAAGTCAGCAGCTACAAATGCTGCAGCTGCTGACTTTTAATATAAGGAAATGTACCTGTCCAGGGAGTCCGCGATGTCGGCACCCGAAGCCGATCCGTCCATCGGCTCTGGTTGCAGGTGCCAGTTTTCTGTCAAACTCTCCAACCTGTCGGAAACTCCAACTACTTAACTTCCAGGTTCTTTAAACCAGCAGTAATTGGCGATTTTGACGAATTGCTGTACCAGGAACCGAATAGAGTCCGGTGCAGAATATTATGAGCGGAGATTCTTACTCCGCTCCGATACTAGCCAACAAAATGGCCGCCTCCGAGGCGGCGACAACTTTGTCCTCGTTAGCCGCTGTGCTGTCAAAACCGCTCAGTCTTCCTGTACCGGACTGTATTTGGTTGCCGGTGTTGTGTCCAACCACCAAATTCGACAAAAATCTCCAATTACTAAGGGTTTAAAATAAACCGGAAGTGACGTGGTTGACGTTTATGATGGGTTGGAGAAATTGACAGAACACCGGCATCTTTACTAAGGGAAACAGGAAGTGAAGCCTTGTTTCTTACTGCGCATGCGTGCGCCGCTTTCTGAATGGTCCCGTCATCATCTGGGACACGCACAGCGACGGGGGGGGGGGGGAGGAGGCGGACACTGCAGAAGTGATGTACCTGGCTGTGGGACATAAGTCCCGAATAAAAGGTATGAAAACAAAAATAACCAAAAAAACGAGGGGGGAGAGGGGTGTGCCTATGTTTACAATTGAATTCATTTTTGAGTTAATTGTTTAGTTCATATTTAAGTTCATATTTGAGTTCATTTTTGAGTTCATTTTTGAGTTCATTTTTGAGTTCATTTTTGAGTTCATTTTTGAGTTCATTTTTGAGTTCATATTTGAGTTCATTTTTGCCTGGGACTCTGCTTCAAGGCTAGATTCACACTAGACCGCACAGTGGGTTCCGGTTGCGGGAATAGCATCAATTCCCGCCGCCGAATCGCACTGCTCTTGCGAGATCATTCTGAATGGTATCCCCGCCCATCTCAGCCCGCAGCGTGATCACGGGTTCTGGAACTGCAGGGAAACCGCACGGTCAAAAAGACCAGGCAGTTTCCTTGCAGCTGCGTTTTTCAAAAGGGGCATACACCTTTTTTGTGCGTTTCACCTGTCACAGCAACCCATTCAAATGAATGGGCTGCCATGCCCGAGCCAAGGTTGTACGCTCAACCCGCAGTAGTGTGAACCGAGCCTTCGGCCTGCCCTAGAGGAGTCGGTTATTTCAGTTCAGAACACTTTCCTTCTGTGTAAAGTGACACTTTCCGGATGAGCGCTCGTGTTTCGAGTGACGCTTTCAGGACGAGTCATGTGACCCGGGTATTCCGAATGCTCACTAACCACCAGCAATTTCCTTACAAGTCCAGAAAATACAAACTACAACCCGTACTATTTATACGACGATGACAAACGTTCAGGTATTCTGAGCGATCGGAAGTGTGACAGGAAGCATGAAAGCTTTTATTCTTTGTAGTGTGGCGAAAGGTTACAGACTCCTTTCTTATTTCTGTCCTCTTTTCCCATCCCCTCATGGGGGTCACAGAGTGCAGGGAGACCCAGGCAGAGGTTTGTAACCTTTTAACATTCTATTTAAAAGTCGTTTTAAAGTACGTTTCCCATCATTCATCACTGTATACGTTTTACTTTATCAAGTTGGGAATCTTTTATGCAAAGTTTATTATTGGCACTTCCTGGTGCATTCTGACACCACTAAGCCACTGCCTTGCAATTGGCAGCAGCGTTGTCAGCCTTCCATGTGAGTTCCATCGGAAAAGACCACCTCACTCAACAACAGGATGTAAAGGGTTGGGTGGTCTCTCAGAACAACAATCAGCTTTATTACACAAGTCTATAAAAATCAAAGGGGTACAAAGACCCCCTATATTATAAACCATTTTTAAATATACCACTAAACATTGGAGATCAAAGACCCCTACATCCCCGAAGAGAACATTTTTAGAAGCCGCAATAACTGACGAATCAAAAAAATACTTGTTTATTATACTTTAACATTAAAAATATGTAAATACAAATTAATTTAGGTTTATAGTTATGGTTGAACTAGATGGACTTCTGTCTTTTTTTTTTCAACCTGACTATGTTACTACATAACAAGCAAGGAATATAGATGCTTATGTTGTTGACAAATGGTCTTCGCTCGACATGTTTCGCCAGTCGGCTTCTTCAGGAGCAGTAAAGCACACACACACTTTATATATATATATATATATATATATATATATATATATAATGTATGTGTGTGTGTGTGTGTGTGTGTGTGTATATATATATATATATATATATATATATATATATATATTATATATATATATATATATATATATATATATATATTATTATATAATAAAAACATATCAAATGGCATGAAGAATATTCCAGAACTTCATCCCCAACCAACATGCCCCTTAGGGCCCTTTCACACTGGGGCAGGGGCGGCGTCGGCGGTAAAGCGCCGCTATTTTTAGGGGCGATTTACTGTCTCATTTGGAGGAGTGGTATACACACAACTCCTTCACCACTCCAAAGATGCTGCTAGCAGGACTTTTTTTTTGGCGTCCTGCCAGCGCACCTCGGGGCTTTCACATTGGAGAGACAGGAGCGGCTCTTTCAGGACGCTTTGCAGGCGCTATTTCTAGCGCTGTAACGCCTTAAATGCGCCCCAGTGTGAAAGGGGTCTTGGTAATTATATTTGCATTACACCCTTCCAGGGTGAGGTTAATTAGCTATCCAGGGTTATTTAACCACACTATGTGTTAGTAAATGACCCACAGAGCAAGATCCCAACAAGTTTCATCATGATGGGCTTCTTCAGGGGAATATTGGGGTTTGTGTTCTGTTCTCATAGAATACGAAAATCAACCCACCCGCACTGAATGGGGTCCAGTTCATGATGGGGACAGTTACACACTTCCAGAATCATGTCAAATAAATGGCTATCTAGGGTTATTTAACCACGCTATGTGTTGGCAAATGATCCACAGAGCAAGATCCCAATGTGTTTTGCCCTGAGGGGCTTCTTCAGTAAAGCATTATATATATTATAAAAACATATCAAATGGCATGAAGAATATTACAGAACTTCATCCCCAACCAACATGTCCCTTAGTAATTGTATTTGCATCATACGCTTCCAGGATGATATCAAATAAATGGCTGTCTAGGGATATTTAACCACACCATGTGTTGGTAAATGCTCCACAGAGCAAGATCCCAACGTGTTTCACCCTGATGGGCTTCTTCAGGGGAATAATGGGGTTTGTGTTCTGTTCTTATAGAATACAAACATCAACCCGCCCGCACCGAATGGGGTCCAGTTCATGATGGGGACAGTCACACACTTCTAGAATGATGCCACATAAATGGCTGTCTAGATTATTTACCACACTATGCGTTGGTAAATGACCCACAGAGCAAGATCCCAACGTGTTTCACCCTGATGGGCTTCTTCAGGGGTATAATGGGGTTTGTGTTCTGTTCTCATAGAATACAAACATCAACCCGCCCGCACCGAATGGGGTCCAGTTCATGATGGGGACAGTCACACACTTCCAGAATGATGCCACATAAATGACTGTCTAGATTATTTACCACGCTATGTGTTGGTAAGTGACCAACAGAGCAAGATCCCAACGTGTTTCACCCTGATGGGCTTCTTCAGGGGAATAATGGGGTTTGTGTTCTGTTAGTTCTCATAGAATACAGAAATCTAAATTTGAAATGGCGCAGAGATAAAGGCTATCTGTTCCAGTACCATTTTGAAACAGCAGTCGTATTCAGCAGCTCCTGCATGCCCTTGTGTATGGATTATTTAAAAAGAAAAAAAAAATAAGGATATGTTGTGTCCCTTTTTAAATGTAGGTGTAGTGTCAGTCCAGTCATACAATAAGCCAGTCCAATAAAACATTGAAGAATAAATATTTTGTCTCCAAGGCTTTTGATCTGAGCTGGGAAACGCCACAAAGCAGGGTGGAAAAGTGAAAAACAGGAAGGGCAGCACCGGCGCTGTGCGGTTTCTTCATATGTTAGTTCAATAGACACAATAAAAACCACAAAAAGCAGAGACAAAATGACCTTGGTCAGTGTGGCTGAGTACTAGACTGTCTGCCGGTGATCAGATAACGGCAGCAAACAAGCAAAAGCACACAGCAGACTGGTAGCCGGAGTCATAAGATACCCGTTCCTGCATTGCCCGCAGCTCCTGCTGCTATACCAGCTGCATAGGATCGGCCGGGGAGGGGGGGGGGGGGGGGAGCTGGCATCTTATGGCTCCTGTTATCAAGCTGGGATGTTGTATTTTTTCTTTTTTAAACTAAATCTCAGCTTAAAATATATTTCTAATATAAGCCCCCGTTCCCTAGGAAAAGAAAGGTTCACTTTTTTTTACTCCCTTGCTCCTAGCCGGCACACACTCCTCTTCTGTGCCCCCCTGACATCATTGCAGGGACCAGCGGTGCTGTGAGGCGGGATCCAAGATGGCGCCCTACATTGCTTCTATATAGACATGGAGCCCTATTGGATAATGTGTGGGGGCACTGATGTAAAGTGAGGGAGGGGGTTACCAGCAGTGAGAAATCTGATAACCCCCCCCGATGTAGCTGCTGAGGGTGACAACGCTGCAGTGAATTTACTGCAGACCCTGCAGCGTTGTCACCCTCATAGGGGGTGGCAGGATCACCATTTTTTTTTTTACAGAAATGAGACTAAGACCCCTTTTCACACTGGGCGTTTTTCAGGCGCTTTAGCGTTAATAAAAAGCGCCTGTAAAGCACCTGAAAGAAGCCGCAACTGCAATCCCAATGTGAGAGCCCGAGTGCTTTCACAATGAGGTGCTGCGCTGGCAGGGCGTCCAAAAAAGTCCTGCAAGCAGCTTCTTTGCAGCGCTTTTGGAGCGGTGAATACAGAGCTCCTAAAGGGCCCCTTCCCATTGAAATCAATGGGAAGCTCCTGCAAAGCAATTTTGGCAGCTGCGCTTTTTAGGGGCTTTTAACCCTTTTATTAAGTCGCTAGCAGGGGTTAAAAGCGCCCCACGAGCGCTCGAAAAACGCTGGTAAAGTGCCGCTAGTTTAAGCGGCCCTTTTCCGAGCGTTTTTCGGGCGCTGGCAGTGTGAAAGGGCTCTTAAAGAACTCTGGCTTTCACATTGGGATTGCAGATGAGGCTTCTTTCAAGCGCTTTACGGGCGCTTTTTTTTTAACACTAAAGCGCCTGAAAAACGCCCCAGTGTGAAAGGGGTCTAAGTGCAATTTCTAATTTGAGGAAATAAACTGTTGGATTTTTGCTCGTCTTCCTCTGCTGCCGTGACTCAGTTCCTGTTCTTAGCAAAGTTTTTGGTTGCTGTGATGAAATGGAAGGGGGCCAGCGAAGGTCACATTTGTGAGGTTGCTGGGTAAGAGGTAATTAATTAGATATAAGCTCCATTCACAGTGACGTGACTTCCAAGTGGCACGATTTCCAGTGCGACTTTACAATCTCTGTAAGATCTCTGCAAGGCCACAGTCAGGCCGGGGGAGCAAAGTACCAGATGATAGTGGCAGTCCTCCAGCCAGGAAATGAGGTGGGGTTCTATCTGACTTGCTGCAGCTTTTAATGCACATTGTGAGAAGCTCACAGTGTGCAGTGAAATCAGAGTAAGCCAGGAAAGAAGCCTGTACCACGGTACAAGACTGAAGGGAAGGCCGGAGGTCAGATTTCTCTCTGGGGTTCAGTTTGTGGATTTACACATGGAGCCGTCTGGTACAGGTAATCCCTGTTTGTCCGCAGGGACCTTCAGTACTAACAAAATGACTCAATTGCTGGTGATTCAGCCTGTCCTGGAAACGCCAAACTCCAGTTTGATCTGGTTTGGTGTAACTGAAGCCAAATCCTTTTTCTCTCATTCAGTATACAGTAGATTTGGTTAAAAACCTCATAGTTCCTGTTTTGGGCGACTCCTGGCCCTCCTCATGTACAGTGCAGGACTAATGGTAAAGGTCATTTTTTATTTAACAGATATAATTAAATGTTTTCAATCTTACATTTAAGGCCCCCATGCACACGAGACACAGATGCGAACTCTGCTGAACGCATGTTTTAAAAAGCAGAAACGTGCGTTTAAAAACGCGCGTTTTCATGCCGCGTTTAGCCACGTTTTACTGCGTTTGCGTCTATAAGCGTTTGTAAAGATAACATCATATAGCAGTTGTACACTTGCATTTGCCTCTCTTTCTGTGTTTTTTTTTTTTTTTGGAAATGGATCCCATATTGAATATATGTCAGGAAATGCTCCTGATGTTGCTCTTGATGAGGCAGCAACGTCGTCACAAATTGCATGAGAGGTCCAGAGTCAGAGCTCGTCGATATTGGACCCATCCGTTGATGGCACAGCGAATGTCCGATGGATATTTCACAAACATGGTGGGGGGTTGGGGGCTGACTAGACATTGGTATGCAGGTTTTTCTTTGTGGAAAAAAAAAGACATTGCTATGCTTTGGTCAGACTAGGTGGAGTCACTGATTAGATTAGAAATTGGATGAAGGGTTGGGGCAAAGAAGTGGAGGCATTCCTCATTGTCTAAGCCACCTAAAAAAAACTAGAGTTTTTTATGGCATTGCATCAGTGAGTATATATGCTCTATGAACTATCTAAAGTAATTACCACATTTTAAACCAATTTTTTTTTGTATTTTTTATGGTTTACCATCATATTTCTGAGTTTTCTGGTCCAAAAAATTGGGTTCCTTTTAAAAACGCTTATGAACGCAAATGCGGCTAAATGCAGGTGCCGTGTTTTGCGTCTGAAACGTGGAAAAGCAAAGTGTCTGAACCCATTTTTTTGCTTCGGGAAAAATGAGGTTAAACGCAACTGCATAAAAACGCGAAAAAACAAGACTGCGTACATGGACACATAGGATAACATTGCATGCGTTCAGGGGCAGTTGAAAAAAGTGTCCAACTGCCTCTGTGTTAGAAAAGTTTTAAATGTTTATTGTGTGACTATTTGGAAAACAATCCTGAGACTGGTTTTTAATTCCACCTATGAGCATTTTCTGTATTAATTGTTATGTATGTTTTTACTAACTCCACCAGTAAAACTTCAGGATGATTTCAGTATAACCATGTATGGTAACATAAGATTGTAAGGGAATTCGCAGTCCTCACATAATAAAGGTAAATATCGAATTTCACCCAGATAAGTGAAAACTGTGATTTCCTCAGCCAATAGGGAAATAGGGGCTGGGTTATGAAGGTTTAAGATAACGAAAGATATTGCCTTTGTTCATTCCTTTGCCTGACCCGTTTGTGTAAGGAAGGGGATCCTAATGTGTTAACATATTAGAATAAATTTTTTACTTCTTAATACATCTCGAGTTGACTGATCACAAGCTGAGGATATTCCTAACATTTGTGGACCTTTGAGCCGGAAAGCAACACTTTATTTGGGATTTATGAGCCCTCTTCAACTTCAGTGAGTATTAGTGAAAGTAAATCACTGAGATTTAAAAGTCCCCCCACTCAACGTTAGTGGTTAAAGAGGGGCAGGGGGCCTTATCACCCGAATACATTGTCTGCTTGCGAACTTGTTGATCTAGTCCTGGTGTGTTAAGGGGTAAGAGATTTTAATTATTCTTAATTCTTTCTAAAAGTCTTTTTCTTCTCTTTCTGTTTGATTCTGGTTTAAATGTGTTGTAATTGCCGACATTGGTATTGATCGTATAATAGCTTGATAATCCAGTGTTCGTAGACAGAGACATTTGGGGACGTTGTCTAAGGTAAAAAATTACGTTGCCTGCTGTCCGGACAGATAAAAAAAAGATTTGAGGTATACCAGTGTTAGAGACTCACATTAAGCGCTATTTAGTTAAGTGATCTAAAAATATCACAAAGCTAATTATTATTTTTTTTCCTTTTCTCTGTGTGTTTTATTTTCTCCTGTCTCATGTTTAACCATTCTGTTGATGTTACGAGCTCATTTTATAATAATACTGCAGAGGTACGTTTTAATTTTTTTAATTTTCCCTATAGTGTGGGGAGTGTTAACACTCTGAACGCGCGTTTAACAGCGTCTCGTGTGCATGGGGCCTAACAGACCGAGAGGGACAGAGAGAAGTTCTATGTTCGGGTTTACATAGCCCTTGATATGAAATATTGAATGTTTGCTTGGAGTGTACTTTGGACATGTTGGGCCTAACATTGTTGACCATTTTAGTGTGCTGATGCTCCATCTGTTTTCCAGCCAGCCGGGTAGATCAGGAACCGGGCGCCTACATTGTCCAGGCATGCAGTCAGAAGCCTAGGGCAGGTCATGCACCAAGCTCCTATGTTGTCCATTGGCTGGAACAGGTCAAGGACTAAGAGCCTTTATAGTCCAGTTAGTAGGTTGTAATGGGTCATGGACCAACCTTCTACATTGTTAGTTGGCAGGCTATGGCCCAAGCTCCTACACTGTCCAGTCAGAAGGCTCGGGGCAGGTCATGCACCAATCTCCTATGTTTACCAGTCAGGAGGATGGAGCAGGCTGTGGATCAAGCTCCTACAAGGTCATGTCAGTAGGTTTGGGCAGGTCATGGACCAAACTCCTACATTGTCCAGTCAGTAGATTGGAGGACTCTCAGACCAAGCTACTACATTGTCCAGTTTCAGGATTGGGAGGGTGTTGAACCAAGCTTCTACATAGTCCAGTCAGCAGGATCTTCAATTAGTAGGATGGGTCAATTTGTAGATCAAGCTCCTACTCTGTCTAATCAGAAAGCTTGGGTGGGTCATAGACCATGCACCTACATTGTCCAGTCAGCAGAATTGGGCCGGTCATGGACCAAGCTTCTACACTCTTCAATTAGTAGGATGGGTCAAGTTGTAGACCAAGCGCCTACTCTGTCTAATCAGAAAGCTTAGGTGGGTCATAGACCAAGCACCTACATTGTCCAACCAGCAGACCGGGCGGGTTGTGGACCAAGCTCCTATATTCTCCAGTCAGTAGGCTTGGGTGGGTCATGGACCAAACTTCTACATTGTGCAGCCAGCCAGTAGGTTGTGATGACTCACAGACCGTGTTCTTACACTGGTTTGGACAGGTATTTGACCAAGCTCTCTACACTGTGCAGTCCGTAGGCTGGAGCAAGTAATGGACCAGGCTACTACATAGTGCAGTCAGTAGGCTTGGGTGGGTCAAGGACCAAATTTCGACATTGTGCAGTCAGCCTGTAGGTTGTGGTGACTCACAGACCATGTTCCTACACGGTCCAGTCAGCAAGTTTGGGCACGTATTGGACCAAGCTCTCTACACAGTCCAGTCCACAGGCTGGAGCGAGTAATGGACCAGGCTCCTACATAGTCCAGTTAGTAGGCTAGAACTGGTCATGGACCAATCTCCTACATTGTCAGCCAGTAGACTGGGACAGGTTGTGAACCAAGCTCCTACACTGTCCAGTCAGCAGACTGGGCCAGGTCATGGACCAGGCTCCTACATAGTCCAGTTAGTAGGCTAGAACTGGTCATGGACCAATCTCCTACATTGTCAGCCAGTAGACTGGGACAGGTTGTGAACCAAGCTCCTACACTGTCCAGTCAGCAGACTGGGCCAGGTCATGGACCAGGCTCCTACATAGTCCAGTTAGTAGGCTAGAACTGGTCATGGACCAATCTCCTACATTGTTAGCCAGTAGACGGGGGCAGGTCATGCATCAAGCACCTATGTTCACCGGTCAGCAGGCTGTGGATCAAGCTCCTATAAGGTCCAGTTAGTAGGCTTGGTCAGGTCATGGACCATACTTCTACGCTGTCCAATCAGGAGACTTGAGGTTTTTAATACCAAGCTCCTACACTGACCAACCAGCAAGCTGGGGCAAGTCATCCACCATGCATCTACATTGTTCAGTCGACAGGCAATGGCATATCTTAGCCTAGCTGTAGTAGAGAAAAAGTAGGGTTTATCCTTGCTGTTCTATGTAGCAGGAGGGTGCCTGGATCATAAGACTGGCTGAACAGAATTATAAAAACCTTTTGGCAAGTAGCCACATTCACATATACAGTATGTATTTGAACCTACCCATTTGCCTGCCTGGAGTTCAGCTATAATCACCACTGTTCAAAATAAAGTAGCTGTTTGCACCACATAAAACAGTAATGATAGCAATAGAGAGCCAAGTATTGTTTTTTATAGCTTTCCGTGTAGTAAATATTCCCCACCAGGGACAGTACCAGCTGGCTTTAATCTCTCTCAGCTTGCGATGTGCAGCTGGAGGATTGCATGGAAAGGATGAGGAAGAGAAGCATGACTTTCACGGCTGTCCCTTGATGATGATGAGGAGAATTCTGGGCATTTTTCGACGCATGTGATGTTACCCTGTGCTCCTTCACTCATCGTTCCTCCAGTAGGACATAGACTTTGCTATGGCATTGTAATACAATGAGGTCCTATTCACCTGTAAACTATAGAGTGGTGCTCCACCGTCATCTGTATTAGCTGTTTTGGCTCTGGTCCCTGTGCTTCAGTTGCCCTCATGTTCCTGTAGAAGGTGCCAAGCCACTAATGAAGCATACTACACTCCTGCAGCCCAACCTACATGTGACTCTCTGACACGTTTTGTGTGGCCTGGGGATCCCTACTGATAATTAATCTATGTCTCCCAATTGCTCTGTTTTGGCAGTGATCTCTAGTAATCGGTCTCCAGGCTATGACTCGTCGTCAGTCTTCAACAACTCCTTGAACATGTTCACAGTCTCTGACCATCCCTTGTACCTTATCTTCAGTCTCTGACCATCCCTTGTATCATGTCTGCAGTCTCTGACCATCCCTTGTATCATGTCTGCAGTCTCTGACCATCCCTTGTATCATGTCTGCAGTCTCTGAACATCTCTTGTATCATGTCTGCAGTCTCTGACCATCCCTTGTATCATGTCTGCAGTCTCTGAACATCTCTTGTATCATGTATGCAGTCTCTGATCATCCCTTGTACCATGTCTGCAGTCTCTGATCATCTTGTTTTATCATGTCTGCAGTCTCTGACCATCCCTTGTATCATGTCTGCAGTC
>CM053035.1:16223608-16253608 GCA_028564925.1 Lithobates sylvaticus
AGACACCTCCCTGTTCCTCTACTAGACTACAGACACATCCTACTCCCCTCTGGATGTAGACATCTCCAGCTCCCCCACTGCACTACAGACACCTCCATGTTCCTCTACTGAACTACAGACACCTCCCTGTTCCTCTACTGGGCAACAGACACCTCCCTGTTCCTCTACTGGACTACAGACACCTCCCTGTTCCTCTACTGGACTACAGACACCTCCCTGTTCCTCTACTGGACTACAGACACCTCCCTGTTCCTCTACTGGACTACAGACACCTCCCTGTTCCTCTACTGGACTACAGACACCTCCCTGTTCCTCTACTAGACTACAGACACATCCTACTCCCCTCTGGATGTAGACATCTCCAGCTCCCCCACTGCACTACAGACACCTCCATGTTCCTCTACTGAACTACAGACACCTCCCTGTTCCTCTACTGGACTACAGACACCTCCCTGTTCCTCTACTGGACTACAGACACCTCCCTGTTCCTCTACTGGGCAACAGACACCTCCCTGTTCCTCTACTGGGCAACAGACACCTCCCTGTTCCTCTACTGGACTACAGACACCTCCCTGTTCCTCTACTGGACTACAGACACCTCCCTGTTCCTCTACTGGGCAACAGACACCTCCCTGTTCCTCTACTGGGCAACAGACACCTCCCTGTTCCTCTACTGGACTACAGACACCTCCCTGTTCCTCTACTGGACTACAGACACCTCCCTGTTCCTCTACTGGACTACAGACACCTCCCTGTTCCTCTACTGGACTACAGACACCTCCCTGTTCCTCTACTAGACTACAGACACATCCTACTCCCCTCTGGATGTAGACATCTCCAGCTCCCCCACTGCACTACAGACACCTCCATGTTCCTCTACTGAACTACAGACACCTCCCTGTTCCTCTACTGGACTACAGACACCTCCCTGTTCCTCTACTGGACTACAGACACCTCCCTGTTCCTCTACTGGGCAACAGACACCTCCCTGTTCCTCTACTGGGCAACAGACACCTCCCTGTTCCTCTACTGGGCAACAGACACCTCATACTGGACTATAGACACCCCCAACCACACTACAATCACTTCTTACTAGAACACAGACCCCCTCCTACTCTGCCACTGGACTACAGCCACCTCCAAATGGAGTATAGACACCTCCTACTTCCCTACTAGAGAGACAGACCTCTCCAACTCCCCTACTGCACTGCAGACCCCTTCTATTCCTCTACTAGACTACAGACATCTCCTACTGGACTACAGACACCCCCTACCCCCTTATCGGACTACAGACACCCTTTACTCCCTACCGGACTACAGACACCTCCAAATGGCTTATAGACACCACCTCCTACTCCCCTACTAGATACAGACATCACCTAATAGACTACAGACACTGCCTACTCCCCTACTAGCTACAGACACCTCTGAATGGACTATGGTTACCTCCTATTAGACTACAGACATCTCATACTCCTCTACCAGACTACAAAACTACAGCCACCCCCTACTGGATTATAGACACTTCCTACACCCCTACTGGACTACAGACACCACTTACAACTGTACTGGAATACAGACACCTCCTAGTCTCTTACTGGATACAGACATCTCCAACTCCCGGACTGTACTACAGACACCTCTGAATAGACTATGGTTACCTCCTACTCCCCTACCGGACTACAGACATCCCCTACTGGATTATAGACCCTTCCTTCACACCTACTGGACTACAGACAACAACTACTTTTCTACAGGACTGCAGACATCTCTGAATGGACTATGGTCACCTCCTACAGGACTACACAGACACCGCTTACTCCCCTACTGGACTATAGACATCTACAATTCCCCTGCTGGACTACAGAGACCTCCCTACTCTCCTAATAGACTACAAACACCCCATATGCTCTACCAGACTACAGACACCTGTGACTGGGCTACAGTCACCTCCTACTAGACTACAGACACCTCCTACTCCCCTACTGGACTACAGACACCTCCTACTCCCCTACTGGACTACAGATGCCTCCGACTGGATTATAGATACCTCCTACTCCCCTACTGGACTACAGACACCTCCTACTCCCCTACTGGACTACAGACACCTCCTACTCCCCTACTAGACTACAGACACCTCCTACTCCCCTACTAGACTACAGACACCTCCTACTCCCCTACTAGATTACAGATGCCTCTGACTGTATTATAGATGCCTCCTACTCCCCCACTGGACTACAGACACCTCCTACTCCCCCACTGGACTACAGACACCTCCTACTCCCCCACTGGACTACAGACACCTCCTACTCCCCCACTGGACTACAGACACCTCCTACTCCCCCACTGGACTACAGACACCTCCTACTCCCCTACTAGACTACAGACACCTCCTACTCCCCTACTAGATTACAGATGCCTCTGACTGTATTATAGATGCCTCCTACTCCCCCACTGGACTACAGACACCTCCTACTCCCCCACTGGACTACAGACACCTCCTACTCCCCCACTGGACTACAGACACCTCCTACTCCCCCACTGGACTACAGACACCTCCTACTCCCACACTGGACTACAGACACCTCCTACTCCCACACTGGACTACAGACAACTCCTACTCCCCTACTGGACTACAGATCCCTCCAACTGGATTATAGACACCTCCTACTCCCCTACTGGACAACAGCCACCTCCTCATCACCATAACACAAGGATGGGGTGTTCTGTAGTCCCACAGGGAGAACTGGGCTGATATCACTGCTTGGGGATAACAAGGCCGCAGAAGCCGGGTGCAATAACATTTTGGAGCTCACTGGATTTCTGGCACATCGTCAGGCCTTTGTGCCCGCAGGAAGTATAAGAAGACAAGATAATCCGGTATGGCAGAGAATGTTTGTTTTTGCCTTTGAGCTGAACCTTTTGCCTGGCAGGATCCTGTGCAGGCCGTGCTCCCGATATCTCGCTTGTTATCAGTCATGTCTGGAGTATTTATTGTCGGGAGGGGGAGGGGCCTCTTGGGTCACCATGGTGCCCGTTTCCTTTATCAAGCTGTATCTATAGAAAGATAAACTAGCGGTAGATAAAGCTGGTTATCTGTCAGGGGTTGGCAAAGGCACTTTTCCTGACAATCCTCTGAAATGACAGGTCAGCCTCTTATAATCTGCATTGTCCTTTTATTACTCTCTCTCTTTGTTTTTAGCTTCCCTATAAAGAGCTTTTATACAATTCTTATCACCCTTCCCTTCTTATCTGATTGTCAAACATCCACAAACACCCAATACAACCCTGGATACCACCAGAGCCACACAAACAGGAAATGGTGGAAAGTACAACCGCCAGCATCAAACATGGCCGCCTCTGTGTTCAGAAATAACGAATAGGAGGATTTTTGTTGTGATTTCCTCTTTTTTTCCTGATATTTTTTTTTTAGCAGCTCAGCCGACTATTCATAATATATCCACTTTATAGGCTCCCTGGGTTCTGTAACCCCACCCCCACCCCATACCTTCTGTATTAAACTGTGTTGTACTTGTACAGCGCTGCACAAACTGTTGGCGCTATATGAATCCTGTATAATAATAATAATAGCTGATATGTAGAATTTACCTCTTTTTGGACAACACGGGGTGAGTGAACAAAAGATAATCTATGGGACTACTAGGAAGACGACCTGATGAAGGAAGGAGAAGAGTATTTCTGGAGAGGAGAGTTGAATAGAAGAAGGAGCAGAGTGTTTCAGGAGAGGAGAGTTGGATAGAGGAAGAAGCAGAGTATTTCAGGAGAGGAGAGTTGGATAGAGGAAGAAGCAGAGTATTTCAGGAGAGGAGAGTTGGATAAAGGAAGAAGCAGAGTATTTCGGGAGAGGAGAGTTGGATAGAGGAAGGAGCAGAGTATTTCGGGAGAGGAGAGTTGGATAGAGGAAGGAGCAGAGTATTTCAGGAGAGGAGAGTTGGATAAAGGAAGAAGCAGAGTATTTCGGGAGAGGAGAGTTGGATAGAGGAAGGAGCAGAGTATTTCGGGAGAGGAGAGTTGGATAGAGGAAGGAGCAGAGTATTTCAGGAGAGGAGAGTTGGATAGAGGAAGGAGCCGAGTATTTCAGGAGTGGAGAGTTATAGAGGAAGGAGCAGAGTATTTCAGGAGAGGAGAGTTGGATAGAGGAAGGAGCAGAGTATTTCAGGAGAGGAGAGTCGGATAGAGGAAGGAGCAGAGTATTTCGGGAGAGGAGAGTCGGATAGAGGAAGGAGCAGAGTATTTCTGGAGAGGAGAGTTGAATAGAAGAAGGAGCAGAGTATTTCGGGAGAGGAGAGTCGGATAGAGGAAGGAGCAGAGTATTTCGGGAGAGGAGAGTCGGATAGAGGAAGGAGCAGAGTGTTTCGGGAGAGGAGAGTCGGATAGAGGAAGGAGCAGAGTATTTCAGGAGAGGAGAGTTGGATAAAGGAAGAAGCAGAGTATTTCGGGAGAGGAGAGTTGGATAGAGGAAGGAGCCGAGTATTTCAGGAGAGGAGAGTTGGATAAAGGAAGAAGCAGAGTATTTCGGGAGAGGAGAGTTGGATAGAGGAAGGAGCAGAGTATTTCGGGAGAGGAGAGTTGGATAGAGGAAGGAGCAGAGTATTTCAGGAGAGGAGAGTTGGATAAAGGAAGAAGCAGAGTATTTCGGGAGAGGAGAGTTGGATAGAGGAAGGAGCAGAGTATTTCGGGAGAGGAGAGTTGGATAGAGGAAGGAGCAGAGTATTTCAGGAGAGGAGAGTTGGATAGAGGAAGGAGCCGAGTATTTCAGGAGTGGAGAGTTATAGAGGAAGGAGCAGAGTATTTCAGGAGAGGAGAGTTGGATAGAGGAAGGAGCAGAGTATTTCAGGAGAGGAGAGTCGGATAGAGGAAGGAGCAGAGTATTTCGGGAGAGGAGAGTCGGATAGAGGAAGGAGCAGAGTATTTCTGGAGAGGAGAGTTGAATAGAAGAAGGAGCAGAGTATTTCGGGAGAGGAGAGTCGGATAGAGGAAGGAGCAGAGTATTTCGGGAGAGGAGAGTCGGATAGAGGAAGGAGCAGAGTGTTTCGGGAGAGGAGAGTCGGATAGAGGAAGGAGCAGAGTATTTCAGGAGAGGAGAGTTGGATAAAGGAAGAAGCAGAGTATTTCGGGAGAGGAGAGTTGGATAGAGGAAGGAGCCGAGTATTTCAGGAGAGGAGAGTTGGATAAAGGAAGAAGCAGAGTATTTCGGGAGAGGAGAGTTGGATAGAGGAAGGAGCAGAGTATTTCGGGAGAGGAGAGTCGGATAGAGGAAGGAGCAGAGTATTTCGGGAGAGGAGAGTCGGATAGAGGAAGGAGCAGAGTATTTCGGGAGAGGAGAGTCGGATAGAGGAAGGAGCAGAGTATTTTGGGAGAGGAGAGTCGGATAGAGGAAGGAGCAGAGTATTTCGGGAGAGGAGAGTCGGATAGAGGAAGGAGCAGAGTATTTCGGGAGAGGAGAGTCGGATAGAGGAAGGAGCAGAGTATTTCGGGAGAGGAGAGTCGGATAGAGGAAGGAGCAGAGTATTTCGGGAGAGGAGAGTTGGATAGAGGAAGGAGCAGAGTATTTCAGGAGAGGAGAGTTGGATAAAGGAAGAAGCAGAGTATTTCGGGAGAGGAGAGTTGGATAGAGGAAGGAGCAGAGTATTTCAGGAGAGGAGAGTTGGATAGAGGAAGGAGCCGAGTATTTCAGGAGTGGAGAGTTATAGAGGAAGGAGCAGAGTATTTCAGGAGAGGAGAGTTGGATAGAGGAAGGAGCAGAGTATTTCAGGAGAGGAGAGTCGGATAGAGGAAGGAGCAGAGTATTTCGGGAGAGGAGAGTCGGATAGAGGAAGGAGCAGAGTATTTCTGGAGAGGAGAGTTGAATAGAAGAAGGAGCAGAGTATTTCGGGAGAGGAGAGTCGGATAGAGGAAGGAGCAGAGTATTTCGGGAGAGGAGAGTCGGATAGAGGAAGGAGCAGAGTGTTTCGGGAGAGGAGAGTCGGATAGAGGAAGGAGCAGAGTATTTCGGGAGAGGAGAGTTGGATAAAGGAAGAAGCAGAGTATTTCGGGAGAGGAGAGTTGGATAGAGGAAGGAGCAGAGTATTTCAGGAGAGGAGAGTTGGATAGAGGAAGGAGCCGAGTATTTCAGGAGAGGAGAGTTGGATAAAGGAAGAAGCAGAGTATTTCGGGAGAGGAGAGTTGGATAGAGGAAGGAGCAGAGTATTTCGGGAGAGGAGAGTCGGATAGAGGAAGGAGCAGAGTATTTCGGGAGAGGAGAGTCGGATAGAGGAAGGAGCAGAGTATTTCGGGAGAGGAGAGTCGGATAGAGGAAGGAGCAGAGTATTTCGGGAGAGGAGAGTTGGATAAAGGAAGGAGCAGAGTATTTCGGGAGAGGAGAGTTGGATAGAGGAAGGAGCAGAGTATTTCGGGAGAGGAGAGTCGGATAGAGGAAGGAGCAGAGTATTTTGGGAGAGGAGAGTTGGATAGAGGAAGGAGCAGAGTATTTCCTATATTTGCTGTTCCCTTGTAGGTGACTGTCTCTCTGTATCTCTGCAGGCCGGGGATGCGATCTTCAACCGCGCAAAATTGCTGAATGTCGGTTTTAAAGAAGCCATGAAAGACGAGGACTGGACCTGCTTATTCTTCCACGATGTGGACCTCATTCCGGAGGACGATCACAACCTGTACACCTGTGACAAGTTCCCCAAGCACGCCTCCATCGCCATGGACAAGTTCGGATACAAGTAAGTAGCTGCTCTTTCTCCAGACAGGTCGCCGCTATTCTGGAGACGGATCGCACGTTTCTCACATCCATCCCAAATGCATTTTTTTTTTTTTTTACTCTCGTCTAATAGACCCCAAATCTCTTAGTAAAGAGTACCTGTCACCGGCCATGCTAACACAAGGGGTATTGTTCATCCCTTGTGATAGCAATAAAGTTGTTTAAAAAAATTTTTTATTATTTATTTTTACACTCTTTTTTTTTTTTTTTTTTAAGTGCTCATGCGCAAAGGCGAACGCACGCATTGGCCCTGCATTCATACGTAAACGGTGATTGAACCCACACATGTGAGATATCGCCATCAAAGTGGCAATAATTGTAGCACCAGGCCTCCTGTGTGACTCTAAACTGATAACCTGTAAAGGCTTTTAAAGCGTTGCCTATGCGTAGAGAAATGTATGTAGTTTGTCGCCATTCCCTGGGCGAGCGCATTTTTAAAGCATGACGTGTTTGGCATCTGTTTACTCGGCGTAACATCGTCTTTTTATATTTTTACCAAAAACTGTGTTATATTGTGTTTTTCTGCACTAAAATTCATTAAAGTGTATTTTTCCCCTAAAAATTTTGCATTTGGGGCGTCTGCTTAAAAATATTAATAATGTTTGGGGATTCTAAGCAATTTATTAGCACGAAAATGCAGATTTTTTTTTTTACATATATGTGAGAAGTCTCGGACTAGGCCTGGTCTTTAGGTGGTTAGTTTTATTTCGTTTTAATTTTGTTTGGGCAGCTGGGGCGGGGCGTATCAGGGAAGTGGTACTTCCACCCCATCATGGAAGACCCGCTGTCTGATTACATATAAACCTTATGCATGAGGTCACTCCTTTTTTTTTTCTCTCTCTCTCCTCCAGGTTGCCTTATAAATCCTATTTCGGGGGAGTCTCGGCACTCTCTCCTGAGCAGTACATGAAAATGAACGGCTTTCCCAACAACTACTGGGGCTGGGGCGGGGAGGACGACGACATCGCTGTCAGGTGAGTCCGGCACCTGTCGCAATACAAAGCTCAGACGTGGCATTTGCGTTTTTTCAGCCGTCATCTCACTATGTTATGATTCGTCACGATAAGGAAATCCTGTGGTTGTGCAACGCAGAGCTGAAGCTTATCTGTGATTTCTAAAGCAGCAGCTCCACCTTTATTACATACAAAGCCACATTTCTTTTCATTCTTCCCATTATAGTACCTGTTTACCTTACACATCTTTTGTGGCCCTTTTTCTTGGCATCGCCAGATTCTTCAGGACTGCTTGTCATTTATAAAAATAGAGGCGCCGTCACTTTGCTTATTTAACCACTTGACCTGCGGAAGGTTTTACTCCCTTCATGATTAGAGAATTTGTTGCTATGCGGCACTGCACTACTTTAAGGCCCCTTTCACACTGGGGCGGGGAGCCGCGGTGACGGTAAAGCAGCGCTATATTTAGAGCTGCTTTACCGTCGTTTTAACCGCGGGTTAAAGACCCCCGCAGAGTGCCGCCGTAGCGGCGCTTTGCGGCGGTATTGCCGCGGTTTCACCGCGGTGTCCCATTCTAATCAATGGGAAGGAGCGGTATAGGAGCGGTGAACTCCTATACCGCTCCAAAGATGCTGCTAGCAGGACTTTTTTTGTCATCCTGCTAGCGCACCGCTCCAGTGTGAAAGCCCGCCGGCTTTCACACTGGAGTTAAAGGGGCAGGATTTTTTCATGCGGTGAACAGGCGCTATTTCTAGCGCTGTACCGCATGAAAAACGCCCCGGTGTGAAAGGGGCCTAACTGACAATTGTGCAGTCACACAATGCTGTACCCCCCCCCCCCCCAAAAAAAAAAAAGCGTTACATTTTTTCACACAAATAAAGCTTTCTTTTGGTGGTATTTGGTTATCACTGGGTTTTTTAATATTTCAATATTTATTATACATATATACATTTTTTTTAATAATTTTTTTTCTCTTTCATTTTCATGTCTTCATGCAGAAGACATAAAAATTAAAGAAAAAAAAATGAATTAAAAAAAAAAATATATATATATATATATATATATATACCGTATTTATCGGCGTATAACATGCACCCCAAGTTTAGGAGGGAATGTTAAGGAAAAAAGAGAGGCAGAGAGAAGAGTGAGTTAAAAGGAGGTTAGAAGAAGTAAAGTATAAGCGACATATCTCATAGAAAATTACTGTAATAGAAGAAATGTTACATATTAAGGAATATTGTAAATATTAAATGTATTGTTTAAAAAAAAAAAAAAACGGGGGGCTGATGGGATGGCTTTTTTTTTTTTTTTGAGGGGGGGCTCATCCAGCGCTGAAGGAAGTACACTATATTGCATCCTATATACTATGTCTAATACCTCTATATTCCAGCAATAAAAGACAGGGTGTATGACTATAGATTTTATGTATATATATATATAAATATGACAGGTGGCTCGTTACAAAAGGGAATGCTAATATGGATGAGTAGTTAAAGTGTAAGTAAACCCATTTATTTAACAGTTTAAAAAACAGTCATATTTCTGGCATGCCAGGAATGTAACAGTCACATTGGCTGTGCTCTTAACCCAATTGTCAAACCATCCAATGGCTGGCGTCATAACTGATCACATGTGCCGCATCATGGCAGTTGAAGATTAAACGGAGACCAAGACGGCAGCTTCCTTGGCTGAAAACGATAGGAGGGTTAACTTCCACTTTAAAGGTGAGGGCCACCCTAAAATAAAAAAATAACATTAACATTCTCAAAACAATATATAAAAAAAACATTGTAAAAAAAAAAAAAAAATGTTTTTTTACTTACCAGAAACCCCTGTTGCTAGGCAGTCTTCCTATTCTGCAGCGCTTCCTCCTCTTCGGTGAGCTGCCCCATTGTCTTCTGGGACATGTGTGTGTGTGTCCCAGAAAACAACAGGGCCGTTCTCAAAGTGCCGCGCAGTAGGAAACGCGAGGCTCTACTGCCTGTTTCCCTTCGTTAAGATGGTGGCACCGGCACTCAATCCGATGGACGGATCGGCCTAGGGGGGAGGGGGTGGGCGGCATCGCGGGCTCGCTGGACAGGTAAGTGCCCCTATTAAAAGTCAGCAGCTACAGTGTTTGTAGCTACTGAATTTAAAAAAAAATAAAAAATCGCGTCCGGAACGCCACTTTAACTAATTTTTGTTATGGTGTGGCAGGTCGCTGGGAACGTGGGTGTCTTCCACCCTATTTGACAATATACTAATGTGACCTGACATGACCTGATTGTAGCAGTGGCAACCCTCCATCCCTAATATGTAATAAACAGCAGAATGCAGAATGCGATTTATTACATATGACACCCGCGTTCCCAGTGACCTGCCACACCTTAACAAAAATTAGTTGTCTACTCATCCATATTATCATTTCCTTTTGTAATGAGCCACCTGTCTATAAAACTTAGATCACTATATATATCTATAGTCACACACCCTTTTATTACTGGACTAGAGAGGTATTAGACATAGTATACAGCAGGGATATGCAATTAGCGGACCTCCAAATCTTGCAAAACTACAAGTCCCATCATGCCTCTGCCTCTGGGTGTCATGCTTGTGGCTGTCAGAGTCTTGCTATGCCTCATGGGACTTGTAGTTCTGCAACAGCTGGAGGTCCACTAATTGCATATCCCTGGTATAAAGGATACAATATAGTGTACTTCCTTCGGCCCTGGATGAGCCCCCATTGCCAGAGGGGGAGGGGATGGCTTTCTGTCTCGGGCTGCGATGGATAGCACTACCCCTAAGCAGGTTGAGCATGGAGCAGATTCCCTCTTTCCACCTAGTTCCATGATGTTGGTGAGGACCCGCCTCTTGCCAAGGATATAAGCGGCTCGGACTGGCCAGCTGACCATTTCACACGGGCCATTCATACAAACAGGACACCGGACATGCCTATGGGCACAGGATCATACACAGGGTGACTGAGTATAACTCATACCCACTACAACACTTTTTGGGTTCATTTTAGTTTCACATTCACAGTCCACCAATACATGGTGGTTTTGGTTTTATTCGTTGTGGGTATATATGATGTACACACAACTTCCCTGGCTGTACTTCCCATAGCTAACACACTTCATATCACTGCAGACGTCACTTCACTTACAGGTATAGGTTCACCCCATTCATTCATTTCACATGGAGAGCCAAACCAGATGATGAAATGGTCCAAGATGCTGGTAATTGTTCATAATATGATGACATTAGACAGCCAACGCATTTCAGGGCTCAATACACCTGCCGCTGCCTCTACAAAACAAATATAACATTAAAAATTAAAGCTTAAATATAGAAGGATATGTAACTAATCACTGATAACCTCTTCCCGCCGAGCGTACGCAGATATGCGCACTCGGCTTTCGGGGGTTATACCGGGATGATACCCGCAGCTGCAGGCATCACCCCGGTACCGTTGTTTAGAGCGGGCGATCGGCTTTCCGAGGATAAAAGCCTCTCGGTTGTTATCCCGGAGGAGTGGAAGGGGACGTCCCCCTCCCGCCGCTCTTCCTGGGCCTCCCGGTGGCACGGGAGCGCCGATCGTTGGTTCCGCCGCTTCCAGCGGCTAGTGACAGACTGGAATGAAGCCGAAAACGGCTTCATTCGAGCCTCCTTGAAGCGACGTCACGTCCTGTTTACTCGGCTGCCAATGGCATCGTTTTTTAAACAATATACAGTATTCAGATACACCGTTTTCAGTGATACTTTGAAGTATAAAGGAGACATTTGGGGTCTTTTAGACCCCCCGATCCCTCCATAAAGAGTACCTGTCACCACCTATTACTGTCACAAGGGATGTTTACATTCCTTGTGATGGCAATAAAAATATTAAAAAAAAAAAACACAATTTCATAATATAAAAATAAATAAGAAAAACATTTATTTTTTTCAAACCGCCCCCTGTCCCAGCGAGCTCGCGCAGCAATGAAAACGCATACGGAAGTCGCACCCGCATATGTAAACGGTGTTCAAATCACACATGTGAGGAATCGGCGGAGCGAGAGCAATAATTCTAGCATTAGACCTCCTCTGTAACTCTAACCTGGTAACCGTAAAAAAAATAAAATTAGGCGTCGCCTATGGAGATTTTTAGGTACCAAAGTTTGTTGCCAGTGCGTGCAATTATAAAGCGTGACATGTTTAGTTTCTAATTACTCGGCGGAACATCATCTTTCACATTATACAAAAAAATTGGGATAACTATACTGTTTTTTTTTTTTTTTAATTCATGAAAGGGTTCCTTTTCCCGAAAAATTGCGTTTAAAACACCGCCGCACAAATACCGTGTGACATAAAATATTGCAACCACCGCCATTTTATTTTCTAGATTCTCTGCTAAAAATATATATAATGTTTGGGGGGTTCTAAGTAATTTTTTAGCAAAAAAATAGGGATTTTAACTTGTAAACACCAAATGTCAGAAATAGGCTTAGTCGTGAAAGGGTTACAAGTGCATAACTTAAAGGAGAAGTATGGTCTTGTTAAAAAAAAAAAAGAAGCACATCCATACTCTCCTCCATGCCAAGAACGGAGTGGTCACATGACCGCTGATTGCTCAGTTCCCGGTCTGCTCAGCAGAGGGCAGTGCCTTCTCCTCCAGCACTCACCGAGGCACGGGGCTGGGGAGGTGGGCGGTGCAGCTTCGCACAGAGAGGCGGAGCCAGCTGTCATTCAGTGGATCCTTGCAAAGAGCCTGGAACGGCTCTGCCACTTCAGCTGATAGAGGGCAACAGCCGCTACCCCCTGACTTTGGGGTCACAGGAGAAGAAAGGGGCACTCCTATGATCACCAAGAGATGTACGGCCATAACAAGCTTTGCCCATACTTCTCTTTTAGGGCCAGTTCACACCATAGAAACGCAGTCCGGATGCATTCCAGGTGCTTTTCTGCATGCGCCTTTTGATGCGTTTCAGTGCGTTTTTAATGCAGTCCAGTGCTCCCCCCCCCTATTTTTTCTTAAACTTAGGGCCAGTTCACACCAGATGCAGTCCAATGCGTTTTTTTTCTGCATCAAAAACGCATGGAAAGTAGGTTATATGGTTTTCAATGGCATAGTTCACACCAGTGCCTGCAGTTCCAGAAAAAAAAAATAGAACGTGTTGCATTTTATCTGCACTGGAACACTGTAAAACGCATCAAAAACGTACTGGAACGCACCAAAAACGCACTGCAACACACTTGTCCTTATTTAAGTGCTAGGTCACACCAGTAGCAGTTCTGTGCGCTTTTTTTCTGCACTAAAAAAAAAATGCACAGTGTTTTCCATGTATTCCAATGTCTCTAGTGCAGAAACTGACCGGAAACTGACCGCACTGGTGTGAACTAGAGCCACTGGAATACATGGAAAACTTTGCACATGCATTTTTTAGGGCAGTTCACACCACAAAAATGCCCTCCGGATACGTTCCAGATCAGTTTTTGCTTACAGTTCACACCACACGCAGTTCCAGTGCGTTTTTAATACAATTCGCTAGTACAGTTCTGTGCAGAAAAAATGCAGCGCGCTCTACCTTATTTTTTTTTTGGAAACTGACTGCACTGGTGTGACCTAGAGCCATGGTAATACATGGAAAACACTGTGCATTTTTAGTGCAGAAAAAAAGTGCACAGAACTGCATCTGGTGTGACCTAGCACTTAAATAAGGACAAGTGTGTTGCAGTGTGTTTTTGGTGCGTTCCAGTACGTTTTTGATGCGTTTTACAGCGTTCCAGTACGGTCCAGTGTAGAAAAAAAAATGCAGCATGTTCTACTTTTTTTTTCCTGGACCTGGAACGCACTGGAACTGCAGGCACTGCTGTGAACTATGCCATTGAAAACCATATAACCTACTTTCTATGTGTTTTTGATGCCGAAAAAAAAAAAACGCACTGGACTGCATGTGGTGTGAACTGGCCCTCAATAACATGAATTGCAAACACAATGGAACAAAATGATCACATACAATTAATTATTTTTTATTTCTATAGGTCTATTAGTTTTCAGAAGAGAAAATAACATAAAACAATTGCGCAGGGTCTACATAGTGCCAGAAGAATTATTTAGCAGAAGGAAGTGAGAGAGCTAATAAAAGAGGACAACCCAAATATAACAGAAGTCTATACAGATCCTGTAAAAGAAGCGCAGAGATGGCGGCTGCGATTTTCAGTGTTCTGCAGTCACATTACAAACAACTTAAAGAAACTTGGACTGCTTTCCTTGTTTGGTTTGGCGCTCCTTTCCGTGTTTCTGTGGTTCGAGTCACTTCCGGGTTGGTTGGGGCCACAGGGAGAATATACAAATTTGAAGCTTTCTTGGGATTCCCAATCATGTGATCACTGTGATTGGCTGTCAGGGTGGCCACATGATTTGGAGCCAGTCCTACCGATTCCCAAGTGTAACCAGTGACCAGCATACATGACATATAAAATACACACCGGGGGAGGGTCTTGAGAGGAGGGAGGGGGCGCTGGTGGGCAAAGTGTAGCACCCGGCGCTGGGCTTTCAGAAGTGAAGACCTCCATTTAACGTGGATTTATTTTTGTCTTGGATCTCACAGAGTTGCACTCAGCGGTCAGTTGATATCCCGACCACCAGTTCGTTACGGAAGATACAAAATGATAAAGCACGGACACGACAAGGGCAACGAGCAGAACCCCAAACGGTAAGGAGAAGGGTTGAGCTGCGGGATGTGTCCCCCCCCGGCAGATCACACACTCTGACCTCCTATGTATGTCACGTAGATCCAGTTTTGTGTACACAGATGGTTTTCAGGGTCTTCCTGCTGAGCCTCGGTCTGGTGATGATCTATTGGAGGAAGCAGTGACATGTGACCTTCGCAGGTTCTGCACTGCGACCTCCAAAGGTCAGCCGGCTACTGAGGGGCCCCGTGTGTGTAATGTCAGCGACTCCTGGGGCCACATTGTGTTATTGTGTTATCGCTTCAACAGTCCTGACTGGTTTTCTCTGGTCACGAGCTGAGAGAATGCATTCAGTTACATGAAGGCTGTGAAGGTGAAATCTGTTAATCCCTTCGTCCTCTACTTGTACCTTGTAATGCAATCATCACATGCAAGTCACACATCTGACTGCTTACATACATTTTAGAAAACTTTTATTTTAACCGCTTTATTACCGGGCATTTTTACCCTCTTCCTGCCCAGGGCAATTTTCAGCGCTGTCACACTTTGAATGACAATTGCGCGGTCATACGACACTGTACTGTCATTTTTATAATTTTTTTGAGACACACAGCTTACTTTCGGTCATATTTACCACTGGGTTTTTTATTTTTTGCTAAACCAAACATTTAAAAAAATAAATAAAAAAAAAGTATTGCGGCGCTGATTGGCGTTTACATCAGTTTGTGCGTTTCAGTGAGTTTTATACACGTTGCAGATTCCTGCTCAGGAAAAATCCACACGTGATACCAATGTTGTGGTGTGAACAGGGCACATAGAGAACAATTGTTTTTCTTTTTTTGTGCCCTTGCAGAAAATGATGGTGGGAATGAGGCCTAAATGGCGACCATGCCAAGTGGCCCGCCTCCTTTTGTTCACATCACTCACAGGTCAGCCACTCAGGACAATCCCCAGAAACAAGGGGAGATCACAGGATTAGTGGGGTCTATTTCAGTGCTTTCCAGGTATGGTATATACAGAGTTACAAATTTGTCCGTATACCAGACCTGGACCCCTACCAGACCTGGACCCCTACGAGACCCGGACCCCTACCAGACCTGGAATTTTTCTTGAAGGCACTCCTGTCACCAACTGGAAAACTGCAGCTGAGTGCACAGAAAATTCCATGTACTTATAGCGCTTACTTGCAGCATTGTTTTATTATTTCTTACAGGTGTTTATATAGCGCCAACACAATATACGGCACTACTTTATTACATGCTGTGCAGTCACATCAGTTCCTGCCCTCAAGGAGCCGACACTCCTTAATATACATACTGGGGCCAGTTTTAGACAGCAGCCAATTAACCTACCAGATTGTCTTTAGAGCAGTGGCAGCTGGTGTTTTTTTGTTTGGGGTACCGCACCCCCTGCGGTACCCCAAACACCCCCCCCCCCCCCAACTGACTGCCAGTCCACCGGCACTTACCTCATCTCGGCAGGGGTCACATCGGGCAGTGGCAGAGATTGGAGCATTGGCTCCTGTATCTCCTCCTCCCTTCAGCCGTGCGTCTCCTCCCCTCCTCCTAGGCATCCAATAAGATCGCCTGTCCTTTCAGCCAATCGGGTGACGGTATCAGACCCGCTTCCCGATTGGCTGGGAGGAGGATCAGTGTTGCAACAGCGAATGTTCATTCGCTGTTGTAACACCTGGGTGGGCTCATGGCGCAATGCTCTGCCCAGAGGGCCCACCCTATTTTGAAGCCTATTGGAGCCTCTGGCCGCTGTAATAATACGCCCGGCATCCTGAAAGGGGCCTGACGGCATGTGGATCATAGGGCATTAATTAGGATGGGGCGGTCGTGGATAGAGGGGGCAGCGCCTGGGCGCCCCTAATGGACGGGCCGCCACTGCTTTGGAGTGTGGAAAGAACAAGTAGTCGGTGGAAAGCCGCGTTGCTCAGGCTGAAATATTTACCTTCAATTCAGCGTTGCCTGGGGAAACTTTTTTCCTGTAAAGTCGCTTCAATATAGATGGAGGTCCGACTTGGAGGCGACTTCCATTGAAATCTATGGGTACACGTTGCCTAGAAGTCGTAGAGGAACCTTCTCTGAAGTTCGGGGCGACCTCAGTAGTGTCCATTAAGACGGCTCTCATTCACTTCAATGGAGTTTCTGATGTGCAGCGACTTGACGTCTGACAAGTCGGATCCCAAGTCGCTGTAGTGAGAACCGCCACTTATTTAACATAATAAAAGGGAGTAAACAAAGAATTGATTGTCAGGGTTCACTTATTATCGCGCTCTGATGTTGCGTGGCGACAGTGTATGGATCTGGAGGTGACGGATTAACCGGCTTACTGTAAGCAGCATTTTTATCCCTGGCAATTCTTTGCGCTGTGACTGTTCTGGCTGCGTGCCGATTGGCTAGACTCTGTCTATTGTTCTCTACTTAGAGATTTGTCATGATTTCTAATATATGGGAGAAGGGACTCTACTTCTTGTTGATCTAATGTCACAATAATCATCAGCCTTCAACAGATAAACCCTTAAAACAACACCAGTGATTTATTTACTGACACAATTGTTAAAGAACATTTGATTCAGTGATGAAATCAAACATTTCAAAACCTGATGCAGTCATGGCACAAACCTGTCCTTGTGTAATGGGAGGGATTTGGATGTGGGTGACATTGGTAAAGGGTAAGAGGGGGGGGGGGGGGGTGTTTGTCACTTAACCACTTACCGACCTCCGCACGACTACATACGTCCTGACTTTGAAGAGGAATATCTCGGTAATGGCAGCACAACCGAGGTATCCATCTCTTCAGGCGGCGGTTTGGTTAACGAAAATGGTGGTCTCAGCGGCGGATTCGCTGCAAGATCACAGTTATCGGCGGCAGGAAAGGGCCCCCCTTCTCCTGCGCCCTCCGCCGCTTACCGGAGGCAGCAGCGGAGGCGATCTGGACCAGTCCGTGGCTGGGTATGGAGACGAGTGAGGTTAAGATGGCCCCTACCCGTCTCTATACCATAGCAGGGCGGGTGAGCGACGTCAAAACATCACTTCCGCCCATACGTCTTAAAGGGACATTTTTCTGTTGTCGTTTTTTCAAATGACAATTTTTTATTTTTTTATTGCATTTTAGTGTAAATATGAGATGTGAGGTCTTTTTGACCCCCCAGATCTCATATTTAAGAGGTCCTGTCGTGCTTTTTTCTATTACAAGGGATGTTTACATTCCTTGTAATAGGAATAAAAGTGACACCATATTTTCTTTTTTTTTTTTTAAACAGTGTAAAAATAAAATAAAATTTTGAGGCGCTTGCGTGCAGAAGCGAACGCATACGTGAGTAGCGCCCCCATATGAAAACGGTGGTCAAACCACACAGGTGAGGTATCGCCACGATCGGTAGAGCGAGAGAAATAATTCTAGCCCCAGACCTCCTCTGTCACTCAAAACATGCAACCTGTAGAATTTCTTAAACGTCACCTATGGAGACTTTTAAGGGTAAAAGTTTGACGCCATTCCACAAGCGGGCACAATTTTGAAGTGTGACATGTTGGGTATCAATTTACTTGGCGTAACATTATCTTTAACAATATAAAAAAAAAAAAATTGGGCCAACTTTACTGTTGTCTTATTATTAAAAAAAAGTGAATTTTTCCCCCAAAAAAGTGCGCTTGTAAGACCGCTGCACAAATATGGTGTGACAAAAAGTATTGCAACAACCACCATTTTATTCTCTAGGGTGTTAGAGAAAAAATATATAATGTTTGGGGGTTCCAAGTAATTTTCTAGCTAAAAAAACGTGTTTTTAACTTGTAAACACCGAGTCTGAAAAAGAGGCTCGGTCTTTAAGTGGTTAACTGTCTTGCATCCTTCATGCCCTCCCAACTGTTCTCATGCATACAGACGGGTTCTGCCCACATGCTATGCAGTGACTCGATACTGTGGCAAGCAACGGTGTTCCAGTTTCTGTATACAAGTACCGCTCAGTACAGCATCCAGCTGCACTTTTCAGCCTCTCATAGATTGTAATAGTTTTTTTTTTTTTTAACATTGGGGTTGGAAGCCACATCCGTGCCTCCTGGGTGTACAAAAATGCCAGGATTTGATGCACAGGGGCATAAATACATTTTGCCCTAAATTTATTAAGAAATTAGATTTTATTGCAAATGTTTTATAACTGAAAGTAGAAAATTATTATTACTGTATATACTCGAGTATAAGCCGAGGCACCTAATTTTACCACAAACAACTGGGAAAACTTATTGACTTGAGTATAAGCCTAGGGTGAAAAATGCGCAGCTACTGTAAGTGGAAAAGAGGGTCAACAATGCCCATTTGCAGCCATAGGTCCCCCAAACTTCAAACTTGGTAGTTAAGGGTTCCTAGATGCCCTCTAGCTGGACCCAAAGGGTCCCGAAATTACATTGCCGCAGATGGACACAGTTGACCGAATTTGGGGTCCCTGTATCTCGGGGTCACTTGGTGCTAGGAACCCCATCTTTGGATATGTTGTATTGCTAGTTCCACTGGGGTTGAATACCACATTTGGGGTTCCTAGCACCAAGTGGCCCCGAGATATGGGGCCCCAAAGCCGGGTCGGAAAATGTCAAGCACTTTTCCGCAGCAGAGAATGACATTTTCCGAACAGAGTTTGGGGTCCCCGTATCTCGGGGACACTTAGTGCTAGAAACCCCATCTTTGGATATGTTATATTGCTAGTTCCACTGGGGTTGAATACCAAATTTGGGGTCCCTAGCACCAAGTGGCCCCAAAGTCGGGTTGTAAAATGTAATTATCTGCTGCAGAAAAGTGCTTGACTCAGTATAAGCCGAGGGGGGCATTTTCAACACCAAAAAATGTGCTGAAAAACTCGGCTTATACTCGAGTATATACGGTATTTATTTTTTTTTTATTAAAATTTTCAGTCTTTTTTTTATTTTTAAGTTTTATATAATAAAAAAATGTAAAAACCCAGAGGTGATCAAATACCACCAAAAGAAAGCTCTTTTTGTATGAAAAAAAAAATGATATAAATGCCATTTGGGTACAGTGTTGCATTGACCGTGCGATTACCAGTTAAAGTAGTGCAGTGCTGAACAGCAAAAAAAAAAAAATGGCCTGCTCATGAAGGGGGTAAAATCTGTCACACTTTGAATGGAAATTGCGCGGTTATGCAACACTGTACCCGTAAGAAATGATTTTATTTATTTTTTCATCCAAATAGAGCTTTCTTTTGTTGATATTTAATCACCGCTGGGTTTTTTAATAAATAAACTAAAAATTAAAATAATGTGTTTCTTCGTTTCGGTTATAACATTTTGCAAATAATCTCTCTTCAGAAATTTAGGCCAAACTATATTCTGCTACATTTCTTTGGTGAAAATAACCCAAATCGGTGTTTAATTTTTAGTCTGTAGGAAGGTTAAAGAGTCCACAAATTATGGGATATATCTGAAAATTGATCAATCCTGATGTACTGATGGCCGATCTCATTTCGTGAGGCCCGAAAACATCAGGACAGTACAAACACAATTGTGCACAATGAATGGCATGAATCAGCCAAGTCATGGGATCTGCTTAATTGGTCACAGCAATCGCATGGTACCGGCAGTGGGCTGGTACACTGATCAGTCATTGGCTTTATCCAGTGGACGCAGCCATTGACAGACTGTGCCGTGGCACATTTTGGAAGAACGTCATATGACGTCCCGTCATTGGCTGTGTCCAGTGGATGCAGCTATTGACAGACTGTGCCGTGGCACATTTTGGAAGGACGCCATATGACGTCCCGTCATTGGCTGTGTCCAGTGGACCCAGCCAGTGACAGATTGTGCCGTTTTGGAAGGACATCATATGACGTCCCGCCGGCCGTTAATTGACAATAGGCCAGGCCTGGTTCCGTAAACATCTGAGTATACATTGGTCTGATTTAAGTGTACATAGTCTTTAGAAGCTTCCAGAATGTCATTCGCCCTCTTAACATTTATGCCATTTTATCTCATCACAGGTTCAATTTGTTGGCCAAAACGCGTCGAACGTGGAGACAAGACGGCATGAACGCTCTCCGGTACAACCTGCTCTCCAGGGAGCTGCTTCCTTTGTACACCAATATCACAGTAGACATCGGCTCTGAAAAAGGTTTCCATCCCATGACGTGAGACCGGACCTCCCACTCACCCAACCAGATGTGCCGGATTTTCTTTGAAGGTCCTTCCAAAACGATGAGCAAAGAGGACTCAACACAAGGACTATAGAATGCAATATATATGTATATTTTTTTTTTCCTTTCTACACTTCTCTTTATCAAGATTAACATAAACCATAAACCAAAGATCGGATACAAGTGTCGCCGGCTCAACGTGTTGCTAAATCCTCCGTGGCGTCTCCCGGGGGTTCGGATTTTTAAATACAACGCATCCCCTCCCCCCACTGGGATTGGTCACCCAGTAGAACAGACTTGTGCACATCACTTTGAAAGACATCTCTGGAGCACTGTGAATTTTTCCTGCAGTGGGGTTTTTTTTTTCTGTCACAATTTTTTTTTTTTTAAGTGCAATTTCTTTAAATTTAGAATTCTTTAAAGCTTTTCACAATCAGACAGATTTCAGAAGAGGGCTTCTTGTACGGATTTCATTCCTAGTGGACTGAGAATGCTGACCATTTCAGAGTCAGAAAGAAAAACAAATTCTACTAGTTTTTTGGTTTTTAATTTTTCTATACATTTTGTTCAATTCCTGTATATTCCTTTTTTTTTTTTTTTTCCTTCATTAAGGACGCTTTTGTTCTTTGCTGCACATTAAGTTATCCGAACATAAGAAAGTATCACACAGACACTTGAATGCAATGGATCAACAACCAGTATTAACTTTCTATCCAAAGTGCCTTTAAATGCCAATCTGATGTGTGAGGTGTGTGTTTTCTTTTTTTTTTTTATAGAAAATATGAAAAGAGATTAAAAAACCGCACACAGGACAATGGAAATCTTATGCTGAATGACTTTGCTGGAGCGGAGAGGACAATATGGTCTCACTTCGCTCTACTCTCTAATGTGAACGTTTCAAAGATCTCTGAAATAAAGGAATCTATACATTGGAATGTACCAAGACGATTTGTATTTGTTTTACAGAATGGGAAAAATGTTATACATCTCACTATATATATATATATATATATACAGTTGTGCTCATAAGTTTACATACCCTGGCAGAATTTATGATTTCTTGGCCATTTTTCAGAGAATATGAATGAGAACACAAAAACATTTCTTTCACTCATGGTTAGTGTTTGGCTGAAGCCATTTATTATCAATCAACTGTGTTTACTCTTTTTAAATCATAATGAGAACAGGAATTACCCTGATCAAAAGTTTACACACCCCAGTTCTTAATACCGTGTATTGCCCCCTTTACCATCAATGACAGCTTGAAGTCTTTTGTGGTATTTGTGGATGAGGCTCTTTATCTTCTCAGATGGTAAAGCTGCCCATTCCTCTTGGCAGGAAGTCTCCAGTTCCTGTAAATTCTTGGGCTGTCTTGCATGAACGACACGTTTTGAGATCTCCCCAGAGTGGCTCAATGATATTGAGGTCAGGAGACTGAAATGGCCACTCCAGAACCTTCACTTTATTCTGCTGTAGCCAATGACAGGTGGACTTGGCCTTGTGTTTTTGGTCATTGTCATGTTGGAAGGTCCAAGTACCTCCCATGCGCAGCTTCCTGGCTGATGAATGCAAATATTCCTCCAGTATTTTTTGATAAAATACTGCATTCATCTTGCCATCAATTTTGACCAAATTTCCTGTGCCTTTGTAGCTCACACATCCCCAAACATTGCGATCCACCTCCGTGTTTCACAGTAGGGATGGTTGACTTTTCATCATAGGCCTTGTTGACTTCTCTCCAAATAAAGTGTTTATGGTTGTGGCCAAAAAGCTAAATTTTGGTCTCATCACTCCAAATGACTTTGTGCCAGAAGGTTTGAGGCTTGTTTTCTCTGTGCTGTTTGGTGTATTGTAAGCGGGATCCTTTGTGGCATTTGCATAGTAATGACTCTTCTGGTGACTGGACCATGCAGCCCATCTTTCTTTAAGTGCCTCCTTATTGTGCATCTTGATACAGCCACACCAAATGTTTTCAGAGAGTCCTGTATTTCACCTGAAGTTATTTGTGGGTTTTTCTTTGCATCCCGAACAATTTTCCTGGCAGTTGTGGCTGAAATTTTAGTTGGTCTACCTGACCGTGGTTTGGTTTCAACAGAACCCCTCATTTTCCACTTCTTGATTAGAGTTTGAACACTGCTGATTGGCATTCTCCATTCCTTGGATATCTTTTTATATCCCTTTCCTGTTTTATACAGTTCAACTACCTTTTCCCGCAGATCCTTTGACAATTCTTCTGCTTTCCCCATGACTCAGAATCCAGAAACGTCAGTGCAGCACTGGATGACAGATGCAAGGGTCTGTCAGGAGTCCAGAAACTCATTGACCTTTTATACACACTAACTGCAAGCAAACAGATCACAGGTGGGGATGGTGACCTTTAATAGCCATTCAAACCCCTTTGTGTCAACTTGTGTGCATGTTATCAGGCCAAAATCACCAGGGTATGTAAACTTTTGATCAG
Source organism: Lithobates sylvaticus (assembly GCA_028564925.1). NCBI lineage: Eukaryota > Metazoa > Chordata > Amphibia > Anura > Ranidae > Lithobates > Lithobates sylvaticus. Next base: position 16,246,594 of record CM053035.1, read on the forward strand.
GGTCATTTGGGTAGTTTTAGTTGTCATTATGGTTTAAAAAGACTAAACACAGTTGCTTGATAATAAATGGCTTCAACCAAACACCAACCATGAGTGAAAGAAATGTTTTTGTGTTATCATTCATATCCTCTGAAAAATGGCCAAGAAATCATAAATTCTGTCAGGGTATGTAAAACGTACGAGTACAACTGTATGTATGTAGGAGCTGCATGATTCATCGTTAAAAGATCACAATCTCGATTCAACTCCCCCTCACGATGCTCATCAGCGGTTTCCGCTATTCTATGTAAACAGTGCAGAGTTGAGCTGTCTAAAAAAAAATCAACATTCCTCAGGGCAGAGGGATATCTCTTATACAATGTATCGCTCGGTTCTTTTAGATCAATGTTTCTCAACCTTTTTTACCGTGGAGGAACCCTTGGCAAAAAAGTCTGAGATCTCAGGGAACCCCTAAAAAAAAAAAAGTCAGATCTACAATTTACGGAACATCAGATATATATATATAACCGCACTTATTGTAGAAATAGCTTTAAGACCCCTTTCACAGTGCCAGCGTTTTTTAGGTGCTACATCACTAAAAATAGCGCCTGAAAAAAGCTGTTCATGCACCCCAGTGTGAAAGCCCGAGGGCTTTCACTCTGCAGCGGTGCGCTGGCAGGGTGTCACAAAAAGTCCTGCCAGCAGCTTCTTTGGAGCGCTTAAGAAGCCACAGCCGGGTGCCCACAGTAATGCCCCGTACACACGGTCGGAAATTCCGACCACAAAATCCGTCTGATTTTTTCCGACGGATTTAGTCCGACACTGGTGTTGCATACACACGGTCGGACAAAGTTGTCGGAAAATCCGATCATTCTGAACGTGGTGATGTTCGTTGCGTACGACGGAACTACGTAGAGGCTAGTAGCCAATAGCTTTGGTCTTGTAATGTGATCTGAGCATGCGTGGCACTTTGTCCGTCGGAATTCGCTACACACGATCGGAAAAAGTCCGATCGGACTTTGTTGTCGGAAAATTTGAGAACAGGAGATAAAACTTTGTCCGTCGGAAAATCCGACGGAAAAAGTCCGATGGAGCTTACACACGGTCGGAATTTCCGACAACATTGTCCGATAGGACATTTTCCATCGGAAAATCCGACCGTGTGTATGGGGCATAAGAATGCGAGCAGGGCAGGGGACGAGGGGGGGGGGGGGGCTTCATTCCCCCGCATCGCTGGACCCTGGGACAGGTAAGTGTCCGATTATTAAAAGTCAGTAGCTGCAGTATTTGTAGCTGCTGACTTTTAAAAAAATGTTTTAGGGGGCACCCCACTTTAAGGTCTGAGGCAGTTTTAGGCATTATACTACATTTGAGGGAAAAAACAGGAGAGCAAATTGCAGAATGCTTTTCTGGGGTTTTTCGCCTTCCTCTGGATATAGGATTGGGTATATGGGATTGTATGATATTTTTTATTTATTTGTTTTTTTTTCTTTATGGTTGAACTAGATGGACTTGTCTTTTTATGATGTATGAATTGCTCTTTTGGGCTCACTTTACTCTCCTCTCCTCTCCCGTAACTATCACAGATTCTTATCCCAGGTGTGGAATTCTGCACGCTGGTTACTTTTACGCCTCCCCAGAGAAAAAAAATATATATATATCCCGCAGCAACTTAACTGAACAAGAACAAGCTTGTAAAAAAAAAAAAAATACAATACAATAAGAATGTGAGAGTCAGTGCTGGCCTGGAGCTATACTTAGTATGTAAGTAGAGCATTCTATCTTGTGTCTTTGCCTATATCAGACTAAGCATTGAGTTATTTATACTCAAGGTAAACACACGAGTCCGGTTTTTGTTTTTTTTTCAAGTTCAACCAGCAGGTTAAACAAAAAAAACTGACCAGGAATCCTCCCAGCTGAGTCATTGTATTCCGACAGCGGGGAGACTTCCCTCCGTCAGCATACACTGATCAGTGCTGCTGGCTATAGCCTGCAGCACTGATCAAGCACAGGGGTTGTACAGAAACTAGCCAGGCCATAACAGAGTTGCCACCTCATCCCTTTAAACCCGAACACCTTTGAATTACACGGGTTCTGGGGCTAATTAAATGCAGATAAGGCACCAAGTGAGTTGAATTACCACCTTAATCAGCCACAGTGTAATTAATACGTGTTCGGGTTTAAAGGGATCTGTGTATGGGCAGGCTAAATGTACCAAGTTGACTGATCAACTTGGGTACAACCAGCATGCCGGGTTTTATCTGCAATTATTGCCCGTACACAGATCGAAAATTCAGCCAGTCCCTGCTGAACCGGACAAATTTTGACCCACGTATGTTTGGGTTAACAGATGCACTGTAATTGTAGAATTAAAGGATAACTTCACCTTTAAAAAAAAAAAAAAAATGCATTTATTATTTTGGATTTATGAGCCTGTAAAGCATTGCACCCACGATCAGCAGCTCGTGGGTGTAATGTCAGGCTCCAGCAGACTGGGTAGCTGTCTGCCCGTACCTCCAATATGGGCAGACAGTTACCTACTGACAGGAAGCTCAATGAACTACCAGGATCAGGGATGTCAAACGCAATTTCAATGTGGACCACATCCGCAGTATGGTTGTCCTCAAAGGGCGATTGTATCTGGGGTGCGCGACATACAGAGTGCAGCGTTTAGGAGTGTGTTGTGTACAGAGCGTTCAGGAGTGCGTTGTGTATAGAGCGTTCAGGGGTGCGTTGTGTACAGAGCGTTCAGGGGTGCGTTGTGTACAGAGCGTTCAGGGGTGCGTTGTGTACAGAGCGTTCAGGGGTGCGTTGTGTACAGAGCGTTCAGGGGTGCGTTGTGTACAGAGCGTTCAGGGGTGCGTTGTGTACAGAGCGTTCAGGGGTGCGTTGTGTACAGAGCGTTCAGGGGTGCGTTGTGTACAGAGCGTTCAGGGGTGCGTTGTGTACAGAGCGTGCAGGGGTGCGTTGTGTACAGAGCGTGCAGGGGTGCGTTGTGTACAGAGCGTGCAGGGGTGCGTTGTGTACAGAGCGTGCAGGGGTGCGTTGTGTACAGCGTGCAGGGGAGCGTTGTGTACAGCGTTCAGGGGTGCGTTGTGTACAGCGTTCAGGGGTGCGTTGTGTACAGCGTTCAGGGGAGCGTTGTGTACAGCGTTCAGGGGTGCGTTGTGTACAGCGTTCAGGGGTGCGTTGTGTACAGCGTTCAGGGGTGCGTTGTGTACAGCGTTCAGGGGTGCGTTGTGTACAGCGTTCAGGGGTGCGTTGTGTACAGCGTTCGGGGGTGCGTTGTGTACAGCGTTCAGAAATGTGCAAAAGGAGCATCATCAAGTACAATACCTGACTGAAGTCTTTCCTTCTAAGTAATATAATGGATGCTCTTTTACAGCGGAGCTCCACCCACAAAGGGAAACTCTGCTTGTCTGACTCCTCCCCCCCCCAATGCCACATTTGACACCTTATGGGGGAGCGGGTACTTGGTTTTGACAGGTACCCGCTCCCACTTGCAGCTCAGTTCACAGCAGCAAAGTGAGCTGGAAGTAGATCCCCCCCCCCCCCCGCTGCCGGCCCATTCACAGAGTGCAGTGTGATCCACGCATGCGCAATAGGAAACGGGCAGTAAATCTGCAAGGCTTCACTACCGGTTTCCCTTAGCTGAGATGGTGGCGCCAGTACCCGAAACCCGATTCAAGAATCTGCTCGGGTGGGGGCACCGTTGGATTCCCGGACAGGTAAATTCCCTAATAGTAAAGTTCAGGGGGCTACAGTATTTGTAGCTGATTTGTCATTTTTGGAGAGGAGAGGGGGCAGGGCGTAACTTTGCTTTCAATGTGTGCTAGGAGGGGGAGGGGGCAGCCTTTTCTCTATTTTAACTGGTAATTGTGCGGTCACACAGCGATATACCCAAATTACATTTTTTTTTTACACAAATAGAGCTTTCTTTTACTGGCAGAAAAAAAACCAACAAGGGCAGAGGATTTAATAGATGGAAAGTTGAAAAAAAAATGGCTGAAGGTCCGCTTTAACAATGTGTAATGGGTGCTGCTTCTTACTAATAATCTCTTTGTTTATTATCCCTGCAAAGAATACATAAGAAACAGGGAGATTGCTCTGTACGGGGCTCTGTGTTGATTGTCAACAAAGAGCCCTGGGCTGTGATTGGACACAGCCGATCATCAGGTCCCAGCCATAAATCATTGTCTGGGACCTACTGATAAACTCCTGCTGTGTCCAATTACAGCGGCTTGGGGGGGGGGGGGGGGCCTGCATGTGCGCACCCTAAACCCGAATGTACCAGTACATCACTGTTCTTGTATGGGCTGCCTGTCCGCAGTACGTTGCGGGTGGGTGGTCTGCAAGTAAATATCCATATAAAAGCACATATACAGGCAAAGAAGAGCACAGGGCATGCATGGAAGAGTTAACGCGTTTCGCTCTAGTTTGGTGCTTACTCAGGGTCCGCTGTTGTCACCATCAGGAAACCCGTCCTGAAAAAATGCCGTCCGGCCCTCACTGGGGTGCAAGTAGACAGAAGAGGCTGCAGGAGATCAGCAGCACTGAGATATAACAAAGGATTGGAAAAAAAAAAAGGTGAAAAGTATTTTATTTTAAAATCAGACAATTGTTTATGGTGCAAATAAAAGGTCTTTCTCATAGTCTCATAGTTGTGGAGCACCGGACATACCGGCTCATATACTATACTCCTCCATCTGTTACTACTCCTCCTGTATGTCTGGTTGAAAAATATAAATTGTAGAAAAAAAAAGAAAAATAAAAATTGTAGAAAAAAAAAGAAAAAAAATAAAAAAAAAGAAAAATTGTAGAAAAAAAAAAAAAAGAAAAATAGAAATTGTAGAAAAAAAAAAAAAAAAAAAATAGAAATTGTAGAAAAAAAAAAAAAAGAAAAATAGAAATTGTAGAAAAAAACAGGTCATTCAGTTGATTGGCTAAAGAACAATTGTCAAACATGGATATAAAATCTGAGAAAAATATAAATTGTAGGAAAAAAGAAAAATATATATGTAGGAAAAAAAAGAAAAATATAAATTGTAGAAAAAAAGAAAAATATAAATTGTTGTAATAAACAAAACAAAAACAAAACAAAGGTCATTCAGTCGATCGGCTAAAGAACAATTGTCAAACATTGATATAAAATCTGAGCAGGCCGGTCGCCATTCTGGGACATGACAGGATAAATGCTGCCACACGGTGGCCATCTCCTGAAATTGCACGTTTAATGTTCCCTTTCTAAGGCTGTGCTGCCAAAAGTGATTGGTACAGATATTATACTGGAGATCTGTGTTTGTCCCAAAGCATCATAAACAACAACCATTTATTATAAAAAGAAAAACATTGTTTAAATTATTATTTTTTTTTTTTTTTCCTGAGCCTTTGTTACATCTCAGTGAGGATATAGAAACCGCACTTTAAAGAAGAAGCGCAGCAAATTTCATTCAGATGCCCACAGCTCCCCACTTTCTGAGTTGGGAATGAGGGACACCTATCAGCAAAAGTATGTAGGCATAGGACACACCCCTTGCCACGCCCCATTAACTACTTACCACTGTCAAATGACGGCGGGGCGGTGCGGCTCTCGTTCTGGGACGCCGTCATATAACAGCGTCCCTAGAACAGCCGCTCTTGTGCAGCTGGCGATCGCGGCCGCGCCGTGTTGCTAGGACACGTGTTGCGTCCGCGGCGCTTTAACCATATGATCGGCTGTGTCCAATCACAGCCGGTCACCTGTAAACACGGAGATGCCGGTAATCGGTGCTCCTCCCCTCACACTGACAGAGTGTGTGGTGAGGAGAGTCGATCAGCGGCATCTCCTCACAGGGGACAACAAAACATGTTTACATTATAGCACTACCATGTCACCAATCAGCGCCAGCAATTAGTGCCCACCAGTGTCGCCTATCAATGCTGCCCATCAATGCTTATCACTGCTGTCCATCAATGCTCATCAGTGTTGCCCATCAGTGTGGTCTATCAGTGCCACCTTTCAGTCCCCATAAGTGCAGCATATTAGTGCCACCTCATCAATGCCCACCAGTTCAGCCTATCAGTGCCACCTTTCAGTGCCCATAACTGCAGCATATTAGTGCCTCCTCATAAGTGCCACCTAATCAGTACCCATAAGTGCCACCTCATCAATGCCCACCAGTTCAGCCTATCAGTACCACCTATCAGTGCCCATAAGTGTGGCATATTAGTGCCACCTAATTAGTACCCATAAGTACCACCTCATCAGTGCCCACCAGTTCAGCCTATCAGTACCACCTATTAGTGCCGCCTATCAGTGCCCATAAGTGCGGCATATTAGTGCCTCCTAATTAGTACCCATAAGTGCCACTTTATCAATGCCCAGCAGTTCAGCCTATGAGTCCCGCCTCATCAGTGCACATCAGTGAAAGAGAAAAATTACTTATTTACAAAATGTACTGACAGAAACAAAGCAAAACATTATTTTTTTTCTAAATTTTTGGTCTTTTTTTTTGTAAAAAATAAAAAAAAAACAGCAGTGATTAAATACCAACAAAAGAATACTCTATTGTGTGAAGAAAATGATAAAAACGTCATCGGGGTACAGTGCTGCATGACAGCGCAATTGTCGTTCAAAGTGTGACAGCCCTGAAAAATGGCCTGGGCAGGAAGGGGGTGAAAGTGCCCGGTAGGCAAATGGTGTTAAAGAAGAATTGTACAAAAAAAAAAAATTGGTTACACCCACTTTTTTTTTTTTTTTTTTTACCACTACTTTTCCTTTATATTGGCTTTTGAAATTTACAAATGCAGCAATTTAGAAATCGGATGAAAGGTTTTAGCGCCGGGAAAAACTTTTTGATAGATAAAAAGTGCATTTTATATACAACTATATAGACCAAAATGAGGGACAAATGAGGAGGAATGAGGGACAGAGGGACATTGCTCTGAATGAGGGACAGTCCCTCCAAATCCGGGACAGTTGGGAGTGATGTCGGTTGTTTGTCACATTGGGGGAGGGGGGAGATTTACTAAAACTGGAGCACTCAGAATCTGTGCG